>CM066221.1:0-1200000 GCA_033675125.1 Athetis lepigone
AATTGTATGACGCAAATTAATAGGAACCCGTTACGTGTAGAAAACCTTTCATTGCACCAATTCAGTAACATCCCATTCCAATTTCATCTCTAAACTTATAATCTAAAGTTCAAATTCCTTTGAGTGAACATTTTCAGTATTCGTTGCGACCGGTGGATGTGACCTCACCCTACGAAAACATCCGAAGCTTCACGATGACGGGCGAACAGGAACAAAATGGCGGAGAGTTTCCCGCGCATGCTCACCCCTCATCTGAAGTGACGTCAGACAGAAATAGGGATGGGGTAGGTAAATATATCCCTAGCGTAAGTATTATCGATATTTATGTAACGGGAAAATTATTTTCTATGTAATACACGCTAATACTTTTCGTAAATTGAATTTTATTCGTATTTCGTCTTGAATTTTATTTCGTTTTAAATTTAAGTTTTCTTAAAAGAATTACACTATTTAAGTTTAGCGACATTTCAATTTGTACTAGCTTTTTAAACAAAAAAAAAACAATTGTACAAATTTCATGTTTCTTGCATTAATAATTCGACTGTGATTACCACAAAAATGTCTATTCCTGTATATATTCGGCTTCAACGACTAATAGTTAGCTGTTTATAGGTTTATACTATAATTCATCTATAATACTTATACATAATGTATGTGGTGTCATACGAGCAATGACTTACACAACCATCCTACAAGCTACAACAATCAGTGAGCATTTTACAAAGAGATACAATCATCAGGTATCATAATATCACTCTAACTCTAGGGGAACTGCACGAAGATTTATTTAATAGCATCTATGCAGGTGATGACTGGTATTCTTGACATTGAGACAGTGTAGGCCACACAGCGATGTTTTATCAGATAAAGTCGGATACTACCCATTATTACCGCATCCTACATTTTATCTCCACTATACTAATAGGCAATCAATTTTTAAGTCGTCACATCTTTGTCACAACGTCGGCTTTGTAAACATTATAATTAAGATAGTGATGAGTTATGGGTACTAAAATAACTTACCATGAGATGAAGCTGGCCAGTGTTATAATAAGAAATCCTATAAAAAATAGTCTTATTTCAACATTTTATAACGTGTATTGATCATGAAAGTTTTTGGAGCTACCTTTTCTTTAATAACTTCTATTACCAGATTGCCAAATAGTGTGTACGTACGGACTAGTATTCCAAAATGTAATGTGAAACGCAAGCCTAGATTGTACCTAATATGAAATATGTTTTTTTTTTTTTTCATAGAGTAGGATTATGTTTTTCAAGCGTATATGTATGTCTCATTCTATGGTACGCTCTACAGCTTAAACCATGTAATATGCTGAGGTGTACGACATAATGAGGTGTCATTGAATTCGTCTCAGTTGTGGAAGTGACTTAGGTTATATTAATTAAAAAAAGAGAAATGAAAAATAGATTTAATTAAATAATAATAAAACGCTGCAATTTCGGAAGTTGATGATGAAACAGAAACAAAGCCACCGATTTCCGATATTGCAGTTGTGGTTTTTGATTTTTTAATTATATATTTTTTAATAAGATCTTAAACCTGTATCGTATAAAAATTGCCATGGTACATGTAAGTAGATAACAAAATCACATTATCGATTAATTAAGAATTGAAATCGGGAGGTAAATTTAATATTATACAAAAGAGTTGATTGGCATATTAAAAATGTAATTATTATTATTACACAAAGAGTAAAAGAGTGCAATCTGTAAGAATTATCTTTTGCCAATAAAATAAAAATATATGTAAGTTTTTGCTTATATTTATTTCCAAGCCAATTAATTATGTAGTTAATTGCACACTGCTTTCCTTATACTACTTTTTATGTAAAAAAAAAAATTAAGCTTGTACGTTTGTTTGATAGACATTCGCTGTTTCCTACATTTTGTCAAGATATATTTACACTTTATGCACAAAGGTACAAACATACTTAAAAAGGCACTTTCTAGAAGTCACCCCAGGGTGGAGCAGAAAAAACATGGCAGGTTAATAAATCGAACGTTGAAAGTGAACGTTGATGTTCGTTTTGCGATTCCAAAGCAAGTTTCATTAGAAAAGATGTTCGAAAAATATTTCCCAAATTTTTTACCCAGTCTGCAAAGCAATGCGTTACCTACAGGAGCTAGTAGAAAATAACAAGGTAACTCAGACAGTCCCACGAGACGAGCTGTTATGAGTAATTAAGATATAGCGTCAAAGGTCACCGTATTAAAGGAACAGACGTTTTATTAATACTAGCATCTACACACATTCTTGGTACACTTAGGGTTACTAGCTGTTTGGGTTTCCCCGGTGTTGTCCTAGTTAATGGTGTCTGAGAAAATCGGAAAGGGGTTATCAAGATGTGTACAGGTTTTACCAGATTAAATACGTCGGGCGTCGGGCGACTCCCGTAAAATGAAACAGAGACAATTTATTATAATTAATATTGCTATCACGTACAAAACTTTTTTCAAAAACAACAATTTACCTATTCATTTTACCAATTAAACATTTCAATTTTACCAATTTTGACATTTTTTTTTGTTTTCGAAGTTTTTGTTCCTTGTTACCAATTAAAATTGATATACATAAATATTGATACAGTATCTATTATAATATATATATATATTTTTAATAACAGGCACAGGTAGCCCTAGATATGCATGTAAAGATTGATAATACCACTTTGAGTCGCGTATAAGCGGACTGTCAACTGCTGTAACTGGTATCAGTGCGCTCATTGTGTACAGTTTCTATATATCAGCTTCAACACTGTTATATGGAAATATATCCAGATATTATAGAATCGGAAATTAAGTAAAGATATTGCATTTTTAATTGTCTGTGTTAATTTACTTACTGGTGTCGCAACCTTTTAATTGAAAGATGTCAAAGTGTAGTTTAAAGTTCGACCTGTTCGCAACATTCGGTCAGATTAATAATATGGTGTCTAGTCGTACAAAGTGCTGTGAAATATTACAAAGGAATATTGGATATCCTTACCACGAGTAAGCCGCATTCATTGTGGGATGCGAAAGGACCCAAGAGACCAACAGGAGATTGTGTAAAAGGAAAAGATCGAAAGGAGGAGGTTCTCTTTCTTTTTGACTTCGAATGGGTAATCAATCAATTTTTTTTCAAAAATCGATCTCACAAATTGAGTTTCACCATGAACTAGAAACCAGGGTCATTGAAAGAACGGTAAATGTATTTTATTTGCATCCTACAAAATTGATTAATTGAAAAAAAATCTATATCGAACGATAGGATTTACGCACATAATAATCAATTGTAACTTTTTTAGCAACAATAAAATAATATGGTTTATACGTAGGTCTCCAGTAACTCCATTTGCACTTTTTAAAACTACTTAAAAATTCGCCGGATATAATTAAAAGGAAGGCCATGACTTGCTAAATATTCGCAAATATCGATGTTCTTCTAAACAAGAGTGTCCCACCTCTAGTACATTGTCGATGTCGGCAGTCAGTAGAGCACGCCCGTCGCTTAAGTGCGCGCGCCGCGATCCGGTTTAAAAATAGGAAATTTCGAAAAAATATCGAAAATTGTACTATTATTTATTTACAAAGTCTCTAAACAGTGATTTCAAGTTTAATTTGTAAGTTTCCATTTCATTATTACTCATAGTTATATTTACATTATTTACGTAAGATTAATTTAATTAGTATCTTTAAAATTAGAAATAACTGCGGCTTTCAGTATTCAATTTTTAAAGTGTATCCCAAAATACCAAATGGTATATAAGTGCAATATATAAACGAAAAAACTGAAGCACGGATTTCGATGCGGTATTTTGGTAACATTATTCTACTACGACAATCGTCCTATTATAATTTCAGGTAAAATGTTTCATTATAACAAAAAGTATTTAATAAAGGTAAGCACCTACTTTGTACCTACCCAAGGTGTTATGTAAACTTAATCTCAAGCTAGGCACAAAGGCAATGTCACTGCCAAAAAAGCCTCCCAAAAAAAAAGCTTTTATTTTTTAAAACCTTCCATTTTCAAACATGAACCATAGATATCATTCTATTCAGTCTGTAGAAAAGAGGTTATAAATAAATAGGCCTGAAGTCCACATGTTGGAAGGTGTATTTATTGATTGCGCGCGGCCAGGAGGGGGGAGGGAGGGGGGTTAGGTACTGGGGATGCGCATAGGAGCCATGGGGAAGGTCAGGAGATGCCTCACGTGAAATATTGCACGTGGTTAGTGTTTCGGACATGCTATTATTATAGCTAGATACTATGTATACCTAGTTAATATTTTTCCTTCAGTTCTTCACGTAAGTACTTACATCCTTCCGAAAGAAATCGGATATTTAATTTTAATTGTGCTTAGCCACAAGTGAAACAATTGAATCTAACAAAATATTTGAAGAGGTAATAAGGCGAAGAATGGGCGAGATAAATATTACATAGTCTTGTAAATAATACGGTTTTAGAATTATTTGTTTATGCGGGTAAATTAATCAAATAATTAGAAAAATGTAAAGACGATGTAAAAATAAAACTACTATCGATTATACAATAGGTACGCAATAAGTAATGACAACTAAATTAATTGGTTATGAATGGTGTTAAGTTTTTTCAATAGAATTGAAAATCATTCGGTCTTAATTTCACTAGATATAACGGTCCGGATGGCGCAGTGGTAGAGTTCTTGACTGCTGCGCTGCATGTCGCGAGTTCGGTTCCCGCATGAGATAATTCTATGATCTATGAATATTTGTTTTTAGTCTGTGTATGTTATGTTTTATTAAATGTTTGCAAACGCTGGGTGCGTTTACGATATATAAATAATACTAAGTATTTTTTTAAAATAAACCGACCGAGTGTGATTCGTACTTAAACACCAAACCAAACAACCAAAGCTTCCGTAGAAAATAGCTGTACTTATAGTTTTTTTTTTTTTTTACGCATTTCGGATTCCATTCATTGTATTAAGTACATAACATAACATTAAAATTTGTTTTGACCTATATGATTTTAAACACACGTGAGTCGAGACACAATAGGAAGGCAATAGCAGCGCGACAGCCGGCTGTCGCTTGGTCGTCGAAAGGTTAAATGAAACGGTAATACCGGAACGGATTTCCTTCCGAATGTCAAAAGTGGCAATCGTCAACTTTGATTCCATCGACATAGAAATCAGATTTTTACTTCTTGTATGGTTTGAAGACTTTATTGATATTAATTTCAGCTTGATATTTTCTTCCGTTCCAGACAAACGGACAACAAAGTGACCCTGAAGAAGGGTATCGTTCTTACTTTTTCTTCTCAGAGGTAGTCCAGTTAGGAAATGCCGGCTCCAACTAGCTTATAAAAAATATGACATGTAAAAGTGATTTTAAAACCCTACTTGCATAATAAACGATTTCATTTCATTTCACTTACGGACCCCTAAAACTTTGACTTAGCCGTTAATTCTATATTTGACCATTGACGAATTCGACCGGTGATTCCAAATTCGAATTCAAAAACATGGAATCTAGATCCAACATGTCATTAGATCTTTTGAAAGGCTTCCGGAAATAGCGTCACTTGTGTAAAATGCATTCAAATAACCACTGGGTACCACAAACAAAGATTTGTGGAAATCAAGGACGATGGACAATGAGCATATAAATAGTCCACAATTATCTTGATTGTGTATGGTATGGCATATAGGCATCGCGGAACGGAAATGTTAGAACATTGGTCATTATATCATAGCTATTGGTTTTGGAATCACCTGATTCAGATTAACAGAACGTTAGATAGTCAATACTGAAGCGCATAAAAATATTTTTCTTACTCCTCCGCTGTTCTTTTCTGATTAATTTCGTTGCGGGATTCAAGACATAGTTTAATCGTTTTTCCGGGACTCGTCGAGAGTCATTGCTCAGCGCTTTTCTGGTGGATTTCAGTGTTGGTTCTGGCTTTCGGGAGTTGCAGTGGTTGGGAATAGAGTGGTGGGATTGTCCCATTTAAAAAAAGTCAATACAGATGATAAATAAACTACTAACGTGATATTAACTGTTCGTCTGTCTGTCCGCTTATACGCTATATTCCGTAATATATATGCACCAATGGTAGCTTTTACCAATGGTAACAAACAGGGGTAACCGCTGGTTATTAATCACATTTATTACAGCATTTAGTGCCCAACGGTCCTCTGTTCGCCCTCAAAGGTTCGAGGCCTAGTGGTCGCCGACTTATCTAAAACGACATAAAAATAACGAGAGCACCCGTAACGTTCCGCAAATGTTTATAATATAACTAGTTTTTGCCCGCGACTTCACTCGCGTTAGAAAAAGACAAAAAGTAGCCTATGTTACTCTCCATCCCTTTAACTATCTCCACCTTAAAAATCACGTCAATTCGTCGCTCCGTTCTGCCGTGAAAGACAGACAAACATACAGACAGACAGACAGACAGACACACTTTCCCATTTATAGTATTAGTATGGATTTGTAAACTATGTTGAGGCGAATTGAAACCTAACTTCGCACCAACGTAACTAATTTAAGTAAGCAAAGAATAAGATGAAAGTTGTCGTAGCTTTTGATTATAATAATCAAAGGTTGTGCCAAAGTTTGTAGAAGTAAACTGCGCACATAAATTAGATCGAGGGAAGAACTTCAAGCTCGTCCCGCCATCTTCGCTTGGGTCACCAGTGATGGCCGTTTTGTAGGACCCACATGGTTGATTTAAGTACCTATGATTATTTTTCAACTTTCTAATTAAATATTCAAGAACGACCATTCTGATTTAGCTCGGTCCTACCAAAGTAAACAGATTCATGTCATAATCTCTCCCATATTCATCCCAGAGGCGAGAATGTCTTTCAAATCCATACTATTATTATGAACTAGCTTCTGCCCGCGGCTTCGCTCGCGTTAGAAAAAGACAAAAAGTAGCCTATGTTACTCTCCATCCCTTCAACAATCTCCACTTAAAAAATCACGTCAATCCGTCGCTCCGTTTTGCCGTGAAAGAAAGACAAACATACAGACAGACACACTTTCCCATTTATAATATTAGTATGGATTCATGTCATAATCTCTCCCATATTTATCCTAGAGGTGAGAATGTCTTTCAAATCCATACTATTATTATAAATGCGAAAGTAACTCTGTCTGTCTGTCTGTCTCTTCTTCACGCCTAAACCACTGAACCGATTTGAATGAAATTCGGTACAGATATAGTCTGGAATCCCAGAAAGGACATAGGATAGTTTTCATCCCGGAAATCCCCAGGAACGGGAATTATTATTCCAGGCGGACGAAGTCGCGGGCGAAAGCTATTGTGATATTAATCTGTATCAGTGATCGGAAGTTGGGTACTATTTGTTACAATATCACTAATTAGCGATCCGCCCCAGCTTCGCACAAGTGTTAAAATTTTCTGAAAATCCTTGCTTTTCTTGACGATAATATGTACATGTAAACATAAACCTTTACCCTAAGTTAGTCCATCGATTAAAAAAACCCCGTCAAAATCTAAGTAGTTTTAAAGATTTAAGAATACATAGCTAAAGACAGAGGGGAACGGATGTAGATAGGTATGACGATATTACCGTGATTTTAAATAAATTGATTCTGGAATAGGTTACTTATATTTTAATTGTGTGAAATATCAATTTCATTAAAAAAAACGTATAATCCCCAAGTATTATTCAGAATTCTAACCCTGGATTTTTTTAAATCAATGTTGCGATTCCTAAGAATTTTACGTTATATTCATATTTTTGATAGTAATAAATAGCACGCAAATTCCGACAGAAATAGGTTACGTTGGAAGTGCTCCGGTCGAGCACTTCATAATATTAGAATTTATTGAAGTAAATATATCTTTAGCAACATCAATTCAATACATTGATCTATTAATATCCTATGATGGATATATCTTTCGTGTTGCGTATGTATGTTCTTATGTTGTATGATGGATCCGTCCCTAAGATTAATTTGATCGATTGTAAAATAGTCTTTAGGCTTTGTATCCACTAGCGGGATAGAGCGAAAATCTTTGGTAAACCTTTCTCATGAATCGCTTGGTCTATTAGTGAAAACGGCATGAAAAATAGTTTCTTTTATCTGAGTACATGGATTTGTTCTAATCCATAACTAAAGACCTGTCTTGCTTAAAATACGGAATTCCATTTTGGACGCCTAATGGACTTTCATTTCGTTTTTTGTTTTTCCCTATCATAGACCCTTTGCCTCTCGGAGTCGGTGTCGACATCACTTTGAGAACCAATATAGATAACCAGAATTGTAATAATAACGTATAGTAATACTACTACATTGTAGTTAAAAAAAATATATATATTAAAATTTTCGCACCACATTTCCCGCCGATGTAAACATGCCTTTACAGAAAATGGCGCACGGCTGTAGTAAGTCAAGGTTTTCACCTTGTGGCGGCTAAGTTCTAGCCTACAGTTATGCGCACGTGAACAATGTTCCTATAATCTATGGTTCTTAGTAAAAAGTTCTACTTTTGAATGACTAACCGTTTGTTCATAAAATTCTTTTTTGGAATTTTCTGGTAATTTTCCTGAATTTGTAGTGATGGCGCTCCTAAACGCTATATTTTTTGTTTCAAGTATGGTCTGATTGATATAATTTTGTTCGGCTACAGATGCTAAAAGTTGGTGTACAAATTGTTTTATTAAATTATTTATCTAAAAATAGAGATTATTATTATTAGAAGCCAAGTCTCTATTTACATTCAAAAAGTTATTAAAAAACCACTTTTTAAAGGATTTTTCATGAATTTTTAATTATTAAGAACATAATATTCTGATAAAACACATATCTATCCTATAAAACAAATAATCATATTATATAATAATATATAAATAACATATATATACACACCATAATATCTATCCATACAAATATATATTTATATTCTTACACTACATCACGATCTAACTACATTAAATAAATATCCACATTAAATGTATATAATATGTCTCAAGACTACACTAACTATATAAAAACCTATTAAATAATTAAACCCACACATAATATTAAACAAATAAATATTTAATATAACAAACATAGCAACTGAAACGCAACGCTAGCGATGTGTCGCGGGCCTTAGTACCAAGGACATTATCGCTCACGCACACTAACCTACACAGTGCACAGCGGCTACGTAAATTCGACATCGCGTACTTGGTTTCTCTAAACTATTCTTACAACTACCCGCTACTAATATACTGCTATTATAATATAACATCGTTGTTTGCCATAAGATGATAACTCACTACGCCATTCGGCTTAATGTATTTACTAATTTATAATATTGTATTTTCTCTGTAAGTGATTTGTAAATCTTTAGAGAAATAAATGTCTAAAACCGTATTATTACAATATTTCAAAAATGTTCTGAAAACTATATTCAGTGTTCACAGAGGTATCTAAGTATAACATTTTTATGGGTCCAATATACTGTAATGCTTCTACACGAATCATAAAATATAAGGAGTCCACATTTAACAATCTTGAGATTTATTTATTTGTTCTGGGCCCTAAGGGTACGGAGATAGTTCCTACATTTTTTACGAAGACAAATGTTCGAACTGCGGAGTAATTAACACCACGCGACACATGTAATCACCTCTGAATAAGCAAACAATCGGTGTAAGGCAATACAGGGGTGGTACTTGAACAAAATACAAACGACTAAGTATAATAAATACTAGTAAAAAGTGTATTATAGCAAAAATTATTAACTTTCAAGTCTGTTATACTTTTAATTCTGATTATAAATCAGTTTTTAAAACAGTCCTGAGGTTATTACTGTTTTAGAATTAATCCTGTTTACTCTTAAAAATACTTAACCAAAGCTAATCTTCATATTAAGTAAGTAACAGTAAAGGCGTCCCTTATAAAGCGAGACGGATGCGCATAAATATAGGATTATTCCTTGACTGATAAATCCTCTATGATACTCCATCTTAGGGGATTTATATGACAAATCCATACTAATATTATAAATGGGAAAGTGTGTCTGTCTGTCTGTCTGTCTGTTTGTCTTTCTTTCACGGCAAAACGGAGCGATGAATTGACGTGATTTTTTGAGTGGAGATAGTTGAAGGGATGGAGAGTAACATAGGCTACTTTTTGTCTCTTTCTAACGCGAGCGAAGCCGCGGGCAGAAGCTAGTAAGTAATACAGGCGGGCCGTGGGCTAAATAATTTTCCCGGGGGTTGATTCTGACACAAAAACTAGGCCCATATTTTAGGCTAATCATTTGAAGCTACAAAACGTCAAATAGAAAATTAAAATAGTAGGTAGTCATCTAGATTACATTAAATTAAATGAAAACGAACCTAACTGCTATTAAAACATGGTCGAAATTAAATTATGGAAATAAGCGAGGGTATGTTAAACTATGGTGACGTAAGACGTAGTGACGTCATTGGTAGGCAGTTTCCACGATATCAAAACTTGCCTGATTATGGAGGCAATGGCCTGGCAAACATTGTGTAGTATTTTGTCTAGATGGCTATTTGTTTGTTCTAAACTGAACGTGTTCTAGGTTTCAATGCTTGCTGGGGTTGCGGAATAGTTCTAATAGTTACCACGGCAAGGGCAACCGAAGGAACATGGGTGGGCTTTAGTCAGTAAAAGTCTGACACTCACTCTCGCCCCGCCCAGGGTGGAAGAAGCCATTTGATGATTTCCCATTCTTTAAAAAAGTTGTTCTAGATTTGGGTCAGGAGACAACGCGAAGTCTGGATTTTCTGTTTGGTTTTGCGTAAAGTGTCTTATAATCTCAATTTTGGTATGAGGTGGAAAAATCGAAAATATAGGACGTCTTATTGTATAGGTGAAGCAGTAATAGTCCAAAGTCATTATTATCCCCTTTTTTTATGGAGGTGAAATAATCAAATGGGAATTTAAGCTCTGGAAATTTCAGAGTTTTACAGACTAAAACCCGAGTTACTATATTATTCGAGTTACTCCTAATGCCTTTTGCGTTCCAGGGCAGGCGGTAACTCTTTCGAACAAATTTCACAACCATCATTATCTTCCTAGCCTTTTCCCAATTAAGTTATAGGATATGCTTCCAGTCTAGCTGGACGCAGCTGAATTTAGTTTTACATTGGATGTCAGTGATATCCTGAATTAACTTAGAAATTAATGCCCTTACTATAATCACTGTGTAAAGTTAAGCAATGAATAAAGCCTGTGTAACCATACATTTTTTGACGTAAGCAGCGATTATTAGTAAGGCGCTAATTATTGTCTATTAAGTTATTTACTGTTAATTTCTAAGTTTTAGTTAAGTTAGTAAGTTTTAGTCACTATTAATTTCTAAGTTAAGTAGTTAGAGCGGCAAACCTAATATTTTTTTAAAACTTTTTCATCTTTATTAATATACCAATGTAGTAATTTTAATTACCATAGCAACCGGAATGACAGTCCATTTCAATTAGACTAAAATAAAATGTAATCCTAATTGCCTAGTTACCGACCAATTCTTGTGTGTGTAGTACTTTTCTCTAATGATTCTAAGAAATTCAAATAAAAGAGAATAATGATATATTAAATAAATATCTAACGGCCCGTCCCGGCTTTGCACAGTTACTAAATATAGCCTACTAGCTTTTGCCCGCGACTTCGTCCGCGTGGATTAATAGCTCCCGTTCCCGGGGGATTTCCGGCATGAAAACTATCCTATATCCTTTCTCGGGTCCCAGACTATATCTATACCAAATTTTATTCAAATCGGTTAAGTGGTTTAGGCGTGAAGAAAAGACAGACAGAGTTACTTTCGCATTTATAATATTAGTACGGATGTTACTTAAGTGACAATGTAGCTTTTTTATGAAAAAAAAAATTTTAATGGGTCTAGTAATTTTTTAAGTTTATTCGTTACATAAAAAGAATACAACTCTTTCCTCTTTTTAATATTAGCACAGATAGAAACAATTACATAATTTGATAAGTCGCGCCATTTTACAATCATTTGTTTTTTCTACGTCATCGCACTCAGTGCATGTGCCAGTTATCAAGTTATTGTATGAAGATTTACCTTTTAAACTGACGTAACAAATATCATTTCTTTGTTGATTTTTTTCTTTACTTCCTAGGTCATTGTACAACTACAAAGTAATGAACCATTATCATAATAGAATTGGCGTCCAAAGCTTTTGTACGGAAAAGTTGTAACAAAATTTTAAAATGTATATATTAATCAGAATCAGAATCAGAACTTAAACAGACTTAGATTTGAGACACAATAGAAAGACAATAGCAGCCCGACAGCCGGCTGTCGGTTGGTCGTTGAAATGTTGAGTAATAATTTTTTTTTATAAAAACAATTCAAAGTTGTAAAAGTCTGATCGCAGTCACCATAATTTACGCACACATTAATGAGATTTTGACATTCGCGACTTTAATATATTTTTTCGGAAAACATTTTGAACACGGTTATACCGAAGGGCGAAGTGATTACCCGAAACCGGAAGCTCTATTTTCGTCTCTGTTCTTTAAACTTTAGGTAAACGTAGCTCTACTAATTTAGGTTAAAAATAAATATTAGGGAAGTTTCCGTTTTGTCTCCCATCACTCCTAATCAGTCACCTGATACAATAACATGCCAGCTATGTTACTGTCACTTAGTCCTGGGAGCAACATTAAGTTAGAAATGAAAAGTGCAAAAGAATAGGTACCTAAGTCGTGGTTGGTACTACCACTGTCTCTGGCGGTACCACCTGGATATTTGCGTGTCTGACTACTGCATTTACAGTTTGACCTTTTCTTTGAACACTTTTCTTCTTTTTACAAAGGCGTGTTTGCACTGCTGGCTTTCTTTGAAAGTTTGAAGCATCTGAAAAACTTTTTTAATAACGGGTAATGCAGAATTAAAATTTATAAGCGCATATCAGGGCTTCCAGGTGGCCAGGATAGCGAAGAATTCGCCAATCGGACCAGATATTTCTAAATATTACAGGATTCTTGTTTAAAGTTTCGTACATTGAAAATGGAAGCCTAGGGGTTTTTTTTAATTCTTTATTTTATATCTTTGCCCGACGACGCTAGGTATTTCTTATATGTCGTGCTTGCGATTACAAACAAAGAACCTCCTAGACTCAAAAACAAATATCCAGACCCAGATCGAAAACTTTGTGGTAGAGATTTACTTACAAATATTTACCCCTGACGGGCATAAAAAACCAATAAGCGAGACGACTAAAAAAATTGGTCCGTCATCATCAGTTAGATTATCTTATTTTTAAACTAAAAACGATACAGTGCTTTAAAGTTTCGCGTGACATCGCGCTATGGTAATTTTTTTACTAAACAGTGACGTCACAAGCTTTGATGCTCTTTATCTTTGTACTTTTTATAAATTTGAACAAGCTAAAAATATGTGACCAGAATTTCCCAAACATTGCGTCAAACATGTCATCGTCGTATATCTTTTTAATTCTGTCTTTATATATATAATTCTGCTGTACGTGTGTATGTCTTGAACTCCTCCTTAACGGCTTGACCGATTTAAATGATTTTTTCTGTATGCGTTTGAGTGGCGCCCTGGATGGTTTATATTCACAAATCAGCCCGGTAGATGGCGCTTATTGCTTGAAAAAGCATGTGATCTCGGAAACGACCCTAACGATTTCGCTGAAATTTGATATGTGGGGGTTTTCGGGGACGAGAAATCGATCTAGCTCAGTCTTATGTCTGGGCAAGCGCATGTTTTCGAGTTTTAAGTTAAAATGTTTGGCGCCCAACGAAGTGGGCACGGACCAGCTAGTTTATAATAAAAATCTTTTATAACCTTGGTACCTTTCTTTCACTTTCAAGAGGTGCAGTATAAACCCAGCCTGTACAATATTTTTCAACGAGATAGTGCAACAGAAACCAATATAATGTACACAATATGGCTAACGGTTCCGTCTTATCTAAGTGTGAAAATTGTGAAAGTTTGTTCAAAGCAAAGTGCAAAGTTTTATACAATTTATTCAGAAGAACTTCGTTCCTAGATGCAGTACGAGTATAATATCTATCGGTGTTTGTGGCTGTTGTGTAGAACGGAAATGTTTTTTTACCTTTTATTTTAGTTTGATAAAGAAAACAATACTAATTATTTTTTATTCACCTCCTACGCGAAAGAGGGGTGTAACGCTAATTTATTTTTATTTATTGGACTTCATGCACATAATCTAAAAAAACCGGTCAAGTGCGAGTTGTACTCGCGCAACGAGGGTTCCGTTATTTTTTTTTATGAAATAACTACAAATTTACGGTTTTCGGAGTTTTTCTTTTACTTGTGATACATGATAAGATAAGATAATTATTTATTTGCATAAAAACACGGTATAGAAGGTGGTACAAATGTTTAAAATAAAGAGCATACATGTTTTGCTTAACATTATAAGCGTGCAAATTTTGTGCGTTATTTTATACAATGTCAATAGTGTCAAACTTTGAAAAAATTGTAGCAACATGAACTTTTCCTCAAAAAATCTTTTATAGAATAAAAACTTTCCTCTATCAGCCAATCCCGTAAAACACGACCAAATTTGTTAAAGGGTAATTCGGAAATGTGTTTAGGTAAGGAGTTGTACACAAGAGGTGCCATATATACACAATTACGTCTAAACAATTCTAATTTAGGGACCGGCATTTTAAGGGGTAACCGCGTCAGCAACCGCTTACTTTTATTATCGTTAGCTTCAAAAAGGAATGGATGACACTTAACAAATTTTGCGATTTCGTAAATGTAAAGACTAGGGACAGTCAATATTTTATTTGATTTAAAAAGCGGCTTACAAGAATCAAACCACTTCTTACTATAAATAGCACGAATACATTTTTTTTGCGCTACAAAAACCCTGGTTGCCTCTGATGAGTTACCCCACACTACTATGCCATAACGAATGAGAGAACAAATGTGGGCATGATATACCATTAGAGATGTTTCTCTCGAAGTAATATCTTTAACTTTGCGAAGAGCAAAAACGAACATGTTAATTTTCTTACAGATAATGTCAATATGATCCTTCCATGAGAGATGTGCGTCTAGAGTTATACCGAGAAATTTAGTACTTAGTATTTGTTCAACTTTGTTATTTTTGAGGCTTATATTAAACTGTAGCTCTTTCCGGTTAGTCGTTTTAAAGTAAATAAGTTTTGTCTTGTCAATGTTTATTTTTAATTTGTTACCTTGCAACCAATCCACTATTGTAACAAGAGATTGATTTACTTCAGTTTCATAAGAATCTAAATTTTTGCATTCAATGATGATGGTTGTATCATCTGCAAATAAAACACAGTTGTGAGATATCGCACGTGGAAGATCATTTATGAATATAAGGAATAATAAAGGCCCCAAAATACTCCCTTGGGGCACGCCAGTATGGTTTGTTCGAAGCTGTGAGTCGTAGTTTTCTATGCATTGATTGCTTTTGTTAAGTTTGGTAACTCTTGTAAACTGTTTTCGATTGTTTAGATACGACTGAAACCATAGAGAAGCTATACCTCTAATACCACATTTTTCTAATTTTTCTAAAAGTATGGAATGATCTACAAAGTCGAAGGCTTTGCTGAGGTCTAAAAAGAGAGCGCATGTAGGAATTTTAGAATTAATGCTAGAAATAATAGACTTGACCAACGTAAAAGTAGCTAGTTGAGTAGATCTATTCTTTCTGAAACCGTACTGTTCTTTAGCCAGAATGTCATATTTGTCAAGAAAACTAAGGAGTCTTTTGTACATCACCCTTTCCAAAATCTTGGACAAAATAGGAGTTAATGCAATTGGTCTGTAATTATTCTTATCAGATTTTGGCCCTTTTTTATGTAAAGGTTTTATTATTGACAATTTAAGTTTATCGGGAAAGCAACCCTGTTCAAAAGATAAGTTGATTATATAAGCCAATGGTTCTGCAATATAGAGTGCAATCCGTTTCAAAAGATCTGTATTAATATTATCATAGCCGGCAGATTTAGTGTGTTTTAACGACTGAGTTATCTGAAAGATTTCATGTGGAGTTGTAGGTTGGAGAAAGATACTGTAGTCATTAGTTGTCAGTTTGTTAATGTCATAATTGGCCGAATTTGAATTATTAGCATTATCTTGTATTATGTCAATGAAAAAGTCATTAAATAAATTGGCTATGTCAGATCCGGAAGAAATTGAGGTTCCTTGGTCAGTAATTTTGTCAATATATTCTTTTGTCGTAGTTTTACCCATGGTACGCTTAACAATGTCCCATGTAGCTTTACCTTTGTTTTTGGATTTTGTAATATGTCTCAAATTGCATAGGGACTGAAAGTTATTGACACACTTTTTAAGCAAAACAGAGTATTTTTTAAACTTCATCTTATTACTGTTACTTTTATCAAGATAATATTTATATCGTAATAAACGTTTTGTTCTACAACTTACTTTGATACCTTTTGTTATCCAAGACAAGCGACTAGATTTACAACACGTTTTTATTCTAATAAGAGGAAAACATAAATTATAGAATAGTGTAAGTTCATTATGAAAAGTAGAGAAGGCAACATTAGTATCCGCTATTTCATAGATTTCAGAGAATGTTAGGCTACTAATACAATCTATAAATTTACTTATATTTTCTTTACTCTGGTCATTTACTATCTTAAAGTAATGGTCATTGATGTTTGGTTTTGGCTGACACTGAAATTCAACCATTTGTGCAGTGTTATGATCTGATAAACAAAAGTTGTACGTTTTACCTGTAACCCCTTCAATATTAGTGATAATATTATCAATGCATTTGTGTAGCCTGGTAGGTTCTTGAATATGGCATTGCATGCCATAGTTTGATAGTAATTCTAAGAACTGAGTACTGATGTTATCTTTACACAAAATATTAATGTTAAAATCACCACATATTACTATTTTACTTTTCTTGTTTCGGAGCTTAGTTAAAGTTTCATTCATTTTATTAAAGAAAATGTTAATGTTAGAGTTAGGGGTTCTATAAACACATAATATTATAAGTTTCAACTCATGGATTTCTACACCACAAATCTCAAAGTGCTTTTCTATATTCAGTTCTATAATGTCACTTAATTCAGTACTTTGCAAACTGCCCTTACATAATATACAAGTGCCTCCCCTTCGTTGCGTTTGTCTTGAATATATGGCGCTAAGTTTGTAATTGTTCAAAATTAGATAGTGTTCCTCTCCTTTAATTATAAAGTGTTCGCTTAAACACACAGCAATAATATTTTTATTTGATTCTTGCAACTCACTCAAGGCTATTTCTAGATCCTGCATTTTGTTAAGAACCCCTGCAATGTTTTGGTGCAATACAGAAATACTACTATAATTAATTTTCTGATTATCAAAGTTTACGAAAAAGCTCATTTTTATTTGACGGTACAGGAGGGTCACTTTTATATTTTTTCAATACTGAAAAATAATAGGGAATTGTTCCTTTGGCTGGCTTTGGGGTATTTGTAACAGGTACAGAGGGTGTCCTATTAGATAAAATCTGAGAATTATTTTTAAAATAATAAGGTATTGTGCGCTGGCGTGGTTTAGGTTTGTGTATATATGAATGACTTCCGTGACTTGACATACTATTAACATGTTTCGGTCGTTCCTTACTGAGATTGTTGTGATTATATGAAAGGAAAGTTTTATTATAGTACATTGTATTAATTGTTTTAATTACCAGTTGCGATGCACTAATATAATCTTCGTTAGTATCAATGAAAGTGCAGTTTTTTGAATTTTGAGCGATCAATTTAAGTTGATAATTCAGTTTTTGGACATTTAGTGAAGCATTGTACAACACATTTACAACCAGAACATTACAATTTTTCAGAAGTTTCAGAGCTACAGTAACTTCAGACAATACTTGGTATGGGTTTGTGTCATTACTCCCTGTCCATAAAATTACATAGTCATTACTCGAAAGTTGCTTAGATAGGTTGGAACAATTTTGCAATATATCTTCAGTTTTAGCATTAGGCTTCCTGGTGGACGATATTTTATAATTCTTTGGTAGTAAAGAATTTTTGCTTTGGATTAGCTCTTGTACAAATCCTTTACCTTGGTTGTCCGAAAGCAACAATATTTTGCCATTTTCCGTATTATTGTGCATCCGAGCACTCTCAGTG
The DNA here is from genome assembly GCA_033675125.1 of Athetis lepigone. Lineage (NCBI taxonomy): Eukaryota > Metazoa > Arthropoda > Insecta > Lepidoptera > Noctuidae > Athetis > Athetis lepigone. The sequence goes on from CM066221.1 coordinate 18,130, forward strand.
GTTTTTTTGTCTGCATTTTGCGATATACCAGTACATGCTGTGTCTTTAACAAGTGAGGTGGTTTTTTTCTCATCCATTATATCGTGTTTGTTTTGGTTCAAGTTATCTTTTCCCTGTACATTACATCGTGATGAAGTGGCTTCGGATTCTGTGTTGACATAAACTTCTATAGGCGATTCATCAAAATGGGGCGGCGAATCCAGTAACACATTTAAGCTCTCGCCGCAACTTTCATTGTGGTTAAAAGAGTGCTCTTGTCCGGATATAACACGTAGATTATCCGTAATAGACCGTCTATTTCGTTTCCTTGCAGAGAACAGTTTTTGTCTTTGCGATTGGATAGGACTAGTACAGAGGTCCTTTAGCGCATTAATATGTATTTGTTGGCGCGATATTAATTCTTTAAGCTCGTTATTTTCGCATATCACCTTGTCTAGTTCATTTTGTGTTAGTTGGAACTGTTCCTTTAATTGTATTATTTCCGTCTTCATTTCTTCTAAGTCATATTTGTTTATACCCGTTGATAGATCGTGGCTTTTTGAATTTATGTCAGAGTTTGTTCTATCCAACGATGAGTCAGTGCTAAAGGAATCTATTGACTTGGATCTAAACAGCTGCTTTCGTCGCAATGTCACGTTGTGGTTTATTTCTGTAGAAGACATAGTTCAGAAATGTCACCAAAGTCCGGATAACTCACAAAAAGTGAATGCGAATCGTGGGGATCGAACTCGAACAACGCCGATCATACGTGTGGTTGCGTTACCGCCGGAGCTATACGCTCAGTTGTTTGCCAACACAAAATAGTGAACCTTAATGTAGATATAAGATTTTGAATAATTAGTGGCGGTTAAGTGTGATTCATTCGTGGAATTTTTTGCACTTTCTTTGTTCTTTGTTTACACAAAATAACACTTTTTGGGATTATTTTTCCACTTGATATTGTTGTTTATGAGATTGAAGTTCTTTATTCGTAATGTTTTGTTATTATTCACTTTAGTTTTTCACTTTTATTACTTTACTGTTTTTAATTTTATTCGTCTTTACTAATTTGGTAATAGGTGTTAAGCTCACTGATAGTTTACACTTATCTTTGCACTTTAGTACTTAGAAAACGTTAAAAACACGAATATAGCTATTTTTAAATATTTTTTTTTGCAGAGCTTCGCGGGGATCGAACTTACGACTCAGAGCGCGCGACTCGTCGTGACCTTGCTTCTTGCCCAATTTCATGATTCTTGGTCAATGGAAAGTACCCTATAGGTTTTGATTCCCTTGAAAATGTCTAAATACGCAATATAAACGACCGTATCTTTTTATTGTGTGGATTTAGAAACTTGATTTTTTCACTGCTTTGAGAGATAGCAGACTTGAGTATGTGATATTAATTTCAGCTTGATATCTCGACGCGTTCCTGAGAAAAAGGTTCTTGACAGACGGGTGGACAGACTGACGCCTGATGTGAACTAACTACAAATTTACTGTTTTCGGAGTTTTCCCTTTAATTGTGCTACATGACCTTGCTTCTTGCCAAATTTCATGATTCTAGGTCAATGGGAAGTACCCTATAGGTTTTGAGTTTTGATTCCCTTGAAAATGTCTAAATAAGCAATAAAAACCGCTGTATATTTTTATTGCGTTGATTTAGAAACATGTTTTTTTCACTGCTTTGGGACATAGCAAACTTGAGTATGTGATATTAATTTCAGCTTGATATCTCGACGCGTTCCTGAGAAAAAGGTTCTTGACAGACGGACGGACAAACGGACGCCTGATGTGAACTAACTACAAATTTACGGTTTTCGGAGTTTTCCCTTTACTTCTGCTACATGACCTTGCTCCTTGCCAAATTTCATGATTTTAGGTCAATGGGAAGTACCCTATAGGTTTTGATTTCCTTGTAAATGTCCAAATATGCAATATAAACCGCCGTATCTTTTTATTGCGTTGATTTAGAAACTTGATTTTTTCACTGCTTCGAGAGATAGCAGATTTGAGTATTTGATATTAATTTCAGCTTGATATCTCGACGCGTTTCTGAGAAAAAGGGTCTTGACAGACGGACAGACGGACGGACAACAAAGTGATCCTATAAGGGTTCCGTTTTTACCTTTTGAGGTACGGAACCCTAAAAAATGCACGTAGGAGGACTTAATGTCTCAGGCAATTCTCCCAGTCTACTTTACGCTATGTGTGTGAGTCTGCCTGTCTGGAGGCACCGTAGCTCATAAAAGAGGTAAATTGGATGCGATTTTTTTTAAAGTAGGTCTTAGACATGTTTCTTTAAAATCGGTTTAGCCCTTTTTTTTTTCGGTGAGTGGGAAATCATCAAATGACTGCTCCCGTCCTGGGTGCGGCGGGAGGGCGTGTCAGACTCTTACTGACTAAAACCCACTCATGTTCCTTCGATTGCCCTTTATGTTCCAGGGTCACGGTAACTATTATAAACATTCCGCAACCCGGTTTAGCCCATTCAGAGTTAAGAACTCTTTTTTTAGCTGCAGCTAATTTTTTGATTACTTTTTTACATTTGTCATTAGATGGTGAGGAATAAGTCGACGAACCACCCGATGTCAAGGGGTCTTTGCCGCCTCTGCAATACCATGGGTCTCTTAGACGTTGCCATCCCAGAGACAAAGATACTTACCATTTAATTAGATTTAAACCCAACATAATGAGTAAAAACTCTTCTCAATGAAATAAACACACGCTAATTTAACATAATGTTAAAATGCGATATCGTAAAATAAATACTTCCCTACCATTCCTTATAAAAGTAAATTTTCTATATAATTATTTTGATATGCAATTTTTTTATTTCACCATTTGCAAAATGAAAATCTGGTTGGATATTGTAAAAAATAAACTACTTTCCATTCATTATTTTTAAATAGATTTTGGTAGGGGACGAGGGACGCAATGTGCGTAGACTATGTTAAGCACAGCTGGCCAAGTACCTTTGTTAAATACTAGTTTTTGCCCCCACCTTCGTCTGTATTAAATTCCCCCCATTGATGCAGCCAAATCGAGTCACTTCTTAGTTGTCGTAATTGTGCTCATGATAACCAACAACTTTTACTATGGGAACAAACCTGAAATAGACAAAAAAATGTAAATGTGCCTAATGTACTGAACAGCTGATAATTCTTTCGATTGCGGCGTTGCTCCCATAATAAAAATAGTTTGTTATCATGAACACAATCACGTGTTTACGTATCGTTCACTAATTGCCAGTCACCCTATATAATTGGCAAACATTTGACCTTCATGAAACGAAATCGGGCAGCAGGCAACGGGCTGGAATAACCTGGTGCCTTTTTTAACTTTTCTACGACCAAGCGACACCGACTATCGCGCGGATATTGTCTCTCTATTGTGTCTCGAATCACGGGTGTTCGACGGTTTAACGAAGTGCGTCCCATAGGGCAGGCACCTATGGCATCTTTGCTGAATAGGGCTGTCATGTCTTTTAAAAAAGCCCCTAAAGAAATTTAAAAAAACTTTGTAATTATCCGTCTTGCTGATAGCCACGACACAGGCTGTGCCTAGTGTGGCTCTCATTTCAACTCTACCATGTACCTCTTGTGGAATAAATAAATATTATATTATATTATTATTATTACTTTGCAGAACTGCGTTTGTCTGCTAGTACTACTCGCATTTGGTCGGTATTTATTTATAAGTAGACCAACTTATATAATTATTTTTGGGTACTCATCGTAATCGGCCATTAAAGACTTAAGCTGACCTTACCTCTGTAGGTTTAGAATTATAGTTTGTCTAAGTATATGTATCTACGTAGTTTCAAAATACTTAGAACTAGTATTTTGTAATACCGCTAGGTTTTGAATGCCATATTTTACCTCTGTAACAGTTGAATGTAAATGTTAAAAAACCGGCCAAGTGCGAGTCGGACTCGCTCATGAAGGGTTCCGTAGCAGCAAGTAACATAATATAAAGTTCTTGTTATTTTTGAGTTGATTGAATGAAAGGTAAATTACGATATACGGTTTATGACGTATTAAAAAAAACTGTTTACTAGATCTCATTCAAACCAATTTTCGGTGGAAGTTTACATGGTAATGTACATCATATATTTTTTTTTGATTTATCATACTCTTATTTTGGGAGTTACAGGGGGGGGGGGACCAACATTTTACCACTTTGAAAGTGTCTCTCGCGCAAACTATTCAGTTTAGAGAAAAATGATATTAGAAACCTCAATATCATTTTTGAAGACCTATCCATAAATACCACACATATGGGTATGATGAAATTTTTTTTTTTATATTTAGGTTCTATGTATGGGGACCCCCAAATTTTTAAATTTATTTTCTATTTTTGTATCAGAATCTTAATGCGGTTCACAGAATACACCCACTCAGCAAGTTTCAACAGTATAGCTCTTATAGTTTCGGAAAAAAATGGCTGTGACATACGGACGGACAGACAGACAGACAGACGGACAGACAGACAGACATGACGAATCTATAAGGGTTCCGTTTTTGCCATTTGGCTAAGGAACCCTAAAAAGCGGTTCTTAGTACGCCTCCAAGTCCTAAAAACAACTGGTATATTCTACAAAGCACATTAGGCTTTTTGGTCCAAAAAAGTAAAGTTTCTAGTGGTAACTAGACTTCGTCGCGCGCTCACTTACCATACAAAGTACTAAAAAAATAAATACAAAGAAAAATCTGTCTAAAGGGTTGAACCTGTAGTAATATCTTACTACATCTGTAATCTAGCAATTGGGAATAATCCTAAATCTGGGAGCGAAGGTATATTTTTTTTGGATCTAAAATGTATGGAAATTTCTTGATCGCCTTTCATGTTTCTACATTAATTACCACCAAAAGTTTGCCCCTGTTTAACCTTGAAACACCTTCTTTCTCACAATAACTGTAAAAATAACAGAATTTTCAAAATCCTAACAACATATTAATTACAAAAACAAATTCCCCATACCAATGATAGCATTTAATAAAATCCCTTATCTTGCCTTAACCCCCCTGGACGTGTCCACGGCAAGGGCCAGGCAGCTGTCAGCCACAATGGCGGTCAGTGGGTCGATCAATATCTATACAGCCAATGATACAAGCTTAAATATTACTCTTCTGAAAATTGACGAATTAAAATTGACATTTTGTTGATTGGAGCAATTTTGTTCGGGCTTGTTATCGTCGCTTTGATTTTGTTTTTAGTTTATTTTGCCTTTTCAATTTCGTGTTCGAATTATGTTTTGTTAATGGAGATGGGCTTTTGTTTTTAGGAGCACTGCAGTAGAGATCTTTGTGATGAAAATAATGTTTGGAGATTGTACGACCAGTATACCTATTTCTGGTTTATTTCAATGTTGTGTTTCGGTTTGAATTGTATGTGTGTCTGCGTGTTCGAATTATGTTTGGCTTATTGGGGTACTGTAGTAGAAATCTTTTTGAAGAATCTTTTTATTTTGTTTGGGAAACGACCGGTATACCTATTTCTGCTGAGCTTTGAAGTGTATAGGTACCAGCCATAGTGGCCGCCGATATGGTATAGGCACATGATACATACCATAACCACAGATTACTAAATAGTTACTACCATAACGTATCTGTAAGGCCTCTGGTAATGCAGCTGTCATGGCGGCGGTAACCATTTAACACCAGGCGTCCTTTCAGGGTACCGTCTCATCGAACTGGACGCGAGGAAAGACGAATGTAATGTGTGTTATTGCACACACATTAGTGTACTATGATACCTCATGCGTCGTAGCTATTTACCGCTGAGATTGACCGTCAAAACGGAAATCCAATAGACAGGGCTACTATTATCATCATAGTCGCAATAATAATGTTCTCTTGACTGATTTCAGTCGGCTGTCATTCACGTAGATTAGCCTGTGGAAAAGATATAAATTACAACTGTGTGCTCAAACACAGACAGACGGACCCTTTATTCCCCTCTTTCTCATAATTCCTTGGGACGCTAATCTGACACTACCGGGAGGGATCAGACGCAAATCTCATGGCTTTACGAGCCTTCCGAAGCATAGTCAAGCAAATATTATTTACCAAAACATACATGACACCCTAAAGGTCAGCCTTGGGTTTGAACCTTAAGACCTTCGACACAGCAGTCTTATTGCCTTACCACCAGACTAAACAACTTTAGTCAGACAGCAATAAAACTATTTACTTAAACTACAACTACAACAATTTGGACCAGGACTTGCAGAGGTTACCTCCTAAAAACTAAACCTCCACAACTTCTTACATAAAATGTGGGAACCACAATATATAAACAAAAAGTATATGTTCCTTTAAAAAAAAAAATTAAAAATATTCTAAAAAGTAAATCGAAAAGCGCATAAACGTGGAAACCACTCTGAGATCGAGATTAATAGTGCTAGAGATTGAATCAAATCGATCGTCGACTCGAGAGCGTTTCTCGATACAGATTCGTTTAAGTTCGAGCACGATGTTGAACCAATATTGGCGGTAATGTGCTTATCTCTTGAGCGTATTTAGGAAATTTTTGGGAGGAAGATAAAAAGGCAAAACATAGCAACGAGTATTGTTGAAATGAAAAAAGATAAGAAGAGACCCGCGATGAAAAAAGACTGTTATATGATTGATCGCTATGTTTGTCTTTTTGTGGAACCGTAGCTTTTAAACAGGTACGTCTCTTTGGATGGCATTTTTTAATTTGAAAGTAGGTGGTCATTTAGAGCTCGACTGCAGTTAACTTAAGAAATTATCAATTCTTAAGTTAACTGCAGTCGAGTTCTAAATGGTTTCGTCGGCGGGTTTTTATATTTATAATTTACACTTGTAGTAAATTACTGGTGAAAAGAGACAATTAAAGAAGCTAAAAGGTACATAGTCCTCCCATAATTTCACGTGTGTAACCGTAACAGCCTTACATTGAGGGCGACTTGTGTCGCCCAATATGTGAACTCTAACAAATCACCTAGTTACATTGAGGTCGACTTCTATCGCCCTATTTTTGAACTACAAAAAATCGTCACTAATTAGAAAGTCCTAGGACGACCCTGGGTGCGCGAGTCTTTAACCCACTTAAGGTCATAGCTCATTACAGCCACCCGGCAGCCACTCCGCACCGACTCGCCTCCTGCGGCTAGTATTATATAGACTTGTATGTCACTATATCAACTCCGTACCTTCCGTCACCGGATCGCCTCGGTTATAAGGCGAGTCGGTGCGGAGTGGTTGCCGGTTGGCTGTAATGAGCTATGACCTTTAATCTCATTTTGTTTTGCTTATGAACTATAAGTGGGAATCATCTGGTTTTGAAGATCAAATGTCAAACTGGTCACTTGGTCAGCTCTCGAACGCAATAGCGCTGCTATTTCAACTTCAAAGGGTTTCTAGCTTTCCCCTTTAATTATCCGCTTCCAGTCTGAACAGAAACTACCTCTGCAACCCAATTAAAGCATTAACTGACAATAGACAGAGCACTATACTGCCAAGCTTTACATAAAAGCTTTGGCCACAAAACCTCCACTTAAAAGCTTTCATCGAATAAAGTAGCGACCTCCATCGCTGATAACATCTACATTCTACGTACATGGACGGATAACAATGCTCTGTAACGGTTAAGCCTGAAGCACGCCTTTGATGCAGAATATTTCCTGGACTTGCTTATACAATCACGAACAGCACAACTGTTATGATTTATATTTTATTTAATTTTTTTTTTTTGAAGTGAAAACTTCTTTAGCGGCGTTGAGCACTTTTTCTGTAATGGGTATAAAATCTTAAACTCGCGTCAGGACACGTGACCCTGATCGAAAAAGCGTAGGACGGATAACAATTGAACGCGCGATAAAAATCTCACACACACTGATACAAGGTACAATTTTCGGGAAAATTGTACCTTGTATCAGTGTGTGTGAGATTTTTATCGTGTCTACGTAGTCGTAGTCGTAGTCGTAGTCGTAGTCGTAGTCGTAGTCGTGGTCGTGGTCGTAGTCGTAGTCGTAGTCGTATTCGTAGTCGTAGTCGTAGTCGTAGTCGTAGTCGTAGTCGTAGTCGTAGTCGTAGTCGTAGTCGTAGTCGTAGTCGTAGTAGTTTTTTTTTTATAAAGTACTTTACGACTATTACAATACAATGGACAGGTGTTAATTTCAGAAACATTATAAAAAGTAACTCAATTTCGTTTCAATATCCGGTGTCAGATATTTTGATTTAATTTGAAGTTAGTAGTAGACTAAGGTATCGTAGCTCATGCAGCCAAGTATTAAAATAAGTATGTATACCGAAATTGAAAAACTCAATATTCTCAGCGCTTGATCTATGAATACGGTTTTAATACGAATATATAATGCCCATTTCACACGAGGGCAGAACAGTGAGGCAGAACAGTTATAATAATAATAAGTATTTATTTCATAAAAACATGGAACAGTGCACCTATACATAAAGGCTTACACTAAACAGTTTAGAATTATATTGTATAATTATGTAGAACTACATTATTGGACTCTATCCCTTAAACTAGGTCTAGCCTGTATCTTAAGAGACAGGGTTCAGCCATTGGTTTAAACTAAATTGATTATATAATAAGATTTAACAAGTGAGAACAGTGTCGATTTGAATTATTATATTCATATAAACTCTCGAGTCATGAGTGCGTGCATGTGTGTGTATGTGTGTTGTGTGCATGTTTGTGATTGTCAGTGTGTGTATATTAGGTGTTATATATGTAAAAATTGGTAAGTAACAGTAATCCATTGCATGTGTACAGCTTAATAGCCATATATGAGAAGGTTTTCTGTAGAAAGGTAGGAGGATAAAGAGTTGCCTCACGGTTAAAACTTTACATTCGTCATATAGTTTGGTTGTGGGAAACATATAATATTTACGAGTCATCGTTTTAAGAAGCTGGCACAGAACAGTACTGTTTTGTGCGTTCACACAGTAGCAGTACTGTTCTGCCCACTGTTGTGCCCTCGTGTGAAATGGGCATTAAAGCGATTGAAAGCGCTGTGTCAAATGAACAAGCCATTTGTTTAGAAAAAAAAAAATCAACATATTAGTCTATTGTTTTTCGTCAATTGAATTGACAGATGCCAACATTTGACCAGGTTCTGTGTAATCTGGTTGTTTGCATTTTATTATTATTCCTTTCCGATTTTATCTACCCACTTCGCTTAAACTACGGACTGTGATTTCCTCTTGAAATAGCGACCTCCGGCTGTGATTGACTGATGTACGGACCTACTAAGAACGACGACCTGGCATGGCGGTGGGTGTCAAGAGATTAAACGGACATTGCAGATTTAACATGGATTCCCAAAATTATCCTATATTTTGTGTAAATTGCGGATCAGCTTCTGGCTCCATGTAAAAGAGAGAGGGAACATCAATAAGTGCCTTGGAAAGACTTCTGCCGCTGCAAATATATTGGTCGAAAATATAGATGATACTTTTGATGTGACATGATGTTGTTATTTAAGTATTTTGATGGCTTTTAGAAGTCTCAAGTGTCCGTAGTTTTAATTTAGTTTCAATCGAAAACATATATTATTTAGAACCAAAAATGAAAAAACACATCCCTATCGGTTCTTAGGCAAACAATGTATGGACGCATGGCAATGTCCTTTGTTTATATTTTAACCCGTGGAGTAATAGTGTTGGAAAATCTTGGCGAAACACCTTAATATAAGCTTGCTGTAGATAGAGAGAGAGAGATATAGTGGTCCTGCTAATGACTTGGGGCAGGCGAGCCAAAGGCACACTCGTAAATAAATGAGCGAATGTGTTTTTGAAGTGAAAACTTCTTTAGCGGCGTTGAGCACTTTTTCTGTAATGGGTATAAAATCTTAAACTCGCGTCAGGACACGTGACCTGATCGAAAAAGCGTAGGACGGATGGATAGTAGACAGCTATAATCAAGTTTTCACTTCTGCCGGCACTCCCGGAGTGCAACCCGTCTTTTTTTTTTTAGCGTTGTAGATGACATTTCACAGTAATGACCTTTATTTCCAAATAAGTAGATCTTTATTTTAGAGATTTGTTAATTGTTGTTGTTTCTTGACTTCCTGTTCAAGTTAGAATGAAAATTGAAGTTAAGGTGGTCTACTATACATTATCAATGCGTATTCATGACTTCTGTAATAATGCTATAATTGTATGTTTGTAAACAAATAAATAAATAAATAAACCTAATTGACCGACTCTTTGACAATTTAAAAGTTTCTGAAATTAATGGCCTAAGTGCAAATTTTAACCTTTCGACGACCAGGCGACGCGCTATTGTCTTTCTATTGTGTCTCAAATCACGTGTGTGCAAAGGTTTAAATTAAAGTAATAAAAAGTAGCATACAGCCCTCTCATAGCTCATTTCTACGTAAAGTCTAAACTCATCAAGATTAGCTCCTCAATTTACATTTAAACACGTAACAAACAAACTTCGCATTTAAACTATTAGTAAGTTCAGTTCGCCGTTAAATTCGCAAGCCGAATTACACACGTACGTACCTATAGCCTATTGTATAAACCGCTTCTTTTCACTCACCCCTTTAAATTCCCCCATCTCTTAAACGAGTTTTGACGGAGGGTACATCCCTCCTAAGACCTTGACCTACTTTGCTTTTGACTGGCTCTTACCATATCAAACTGGATTGAACCGGTAACATGATGGGAAGTGTAGAAGGCCCGTTTGCAATAAAGTTATTGGGGACAGGTATGCTTACGTTCTGGTGCTACTATCTTACTAATAGGTATTTTAATTGTGAAAGTTTTTTTTTGTGTTTTAATTGTAAAAGTTTACAATTGTGGCGATGGCTGTGTGTGCTCTTTCACGCAAAAGCTACGGAACGATTTTAATAAAATACTGACAGAAAAAAAAATACCTACAAGTTTATGTAATAATATTAAGATTATGGAAAAACTAGTATATATATGTATAAAAGGTATTGCAAGTATAAATGTAGAGTATTATTTACATTTTAAAGTTACAATCATGAGTAAAAGCTTAAAGAAATATCTATCTACTTATCTATAAAAAATATGTACAAAACTTATAAATATTACGAGAATAAAATTGAAACTAAAAAACGTCTTTTTTTTTGTATAATAGTTGACTTTTACTCGATGTTCACTTTTTCGATAATATTCACTTATTTTCAAATATTTTAACAACCCGCCTCTACACTTTCATAGCTGAATATTTCCTTAAGGTAAATTCGCGAGAAACATCTCTAATCATAATGTATTATACCGTTAACACAGTAACACTACACGTGTAAATTGTAATACTCAGTTGAACCAATAGGGCACGTCCTACGTAATTCCACTTTACTCATTACAATTACTGTATTGAGAGTGATTTGAAACAATCATATTTTACGACATTCCCGTCTCCTTTATGCGAGTTGCAGGGCAAGAGCTAAGCTAAACCAGAACGGCGCAACACGTACTAAGTATAAGTCATTTAGGCCCGTATTAATAGACGTCACTCAATTCTGAGACGCTCTCAAATCTATTGCTGTCCTTATTTTTTCCCTTTAGAATGACAAGGACAGCAAGAGACTTGAGAGCGTCTCAGAATTGAGTGACGTCTATTAATACGGGCCTAAATTCAATATTTGTTCGTTGACATTTGGTATCACTTACAAACACCAAAAAGTTTTTCTCCGACCAGGCTAAACCCACCATTGTTTTTCTTATACGTCGAATTAGACAAATAAACATAGCAGCAAATATACTTATTGCACGGCCGGAATGTCTGTCTTAATATTACTAATGTAAATAATTATATTTTTCTTTTGTTTCAGATACCAGTCGTCCTTCCTTGGAAAAGTTCTAATTTCAAAATGTCTAAATTAAAATAACGTTTTTTTTTTCTTTTCTTTCACCAAAGGAGTACAAACGCGATGTTGTATTAACATTGACGGCAAAATAACCTTCTCATATGCACAGAGAAACCGTCAACGTGTTCAGAGATTCATTAAAATTACGGCAAAAACTACTACAAAGAACAACAACGTACTTTAAAGTAGTCGAATTCGTAAAAAAAGACGCCATCCGATATTTCACATACGATTACGAAATACATCAATAGCATAAATGAACATATTCATAGGAAATCATTCTAATAATCTTGTTAAACTTAAACATTAAAAACAAAGACAATAAAAAATTAAAGTGAAGAAAATAATTACTAATTTTAAGTAGAAACAATCGATTCTAAAAATCGTCTAAGGAGTAAATTAATCGACTAAAAGTACCATAGACAATTCAGCTTTGACAGCTAAAATGGCGGGAAAAGCTGAAGCAATTGGGCCGCGTAACGGCCATGAATTGGCGCCTTTAAATGCTCGTGCTGATGGGACTGAACGCCCTCATGGGGTCACGATCGTGCTGCAAGGGTCCAGAGGTTCCTTACAACATGAGGCTCCCGATGAAGATCGTGCCGCTTGGTCAGGGAAGCTGCAATTCTTCCTGTCCATCATTGGATACTCTGTGGGCCTCGGAAACATTTGGCGGTTCCCATATCTGTGCCAGCAGAATGGAGGCGGTAAGTTTTAGTTTTTTTTTTTTAATTTTAGTTTTAATTCTAAAAGCTTTTAGAAGCATGTGAAACATAGTAAAAATTCTTCATCCTGCATTGAAAAAGAGGCTAATGAACAGTTGGGTTGCAAAAGTTTTGTATGTAACATAATAACATTGCACGTCAAACTCTGAATGCGCGATGTAGAATGTTACTTGTAATTCACATATTGGGTGATAGATCTGGGTGCCCCCGCCAAGCGAAGCGCAAGGGCACTGGTACCTACCTTTTCTCGAAGTGTTTCTTCGTTTTTTTGAACCCTCATACAGTTGGTTTCCGATGTACCAGATAGTTCATATTCTCAAGATATGATGTCAATAATAGACTTATTAAACACACAAAGTCTCAATTGAATAGCTCTAATAACTACTTTAGATTTATTGATATCTAAAATACACCGATTTCGCCACTGACACACTGACTCACTGGCACACTGATGATCATCAAAATGTTTGGCTACTTCCTGAAGTGCTACAAAGCTGAAATTTGGTATGTAATCTAAGTTTAGTATACAACCAACAAAAAAAATCATAAACATAACTTTCGCCATCCATCCCCTAAAATAGTGGGGGTAATAAGTAAGTCATCAAAGTAAAAAGGCAAAGACAGAAAATTACAAAATAAGGCTTGTCTGTTTCGTTACTTACTTCAGAAACTAACTATTCGCATCACCTCCACGACGACGGTACCGAAACGGCGAAGCCATACATTTTTACTGATATGTAGAATTTGTAAAGTTAAGGTCGGTAGATTTAGGCCGTTTAGATTCAGAAGCTTGGCTCTACATGAGATCTGATATATTTTTTACAGGGCAGACCTTATTAGGTTGTCTTGGCAACAGTTTACATGAAATGTTTTTGGTGGGATTTGTAATGTATATATGTCGGATTTTCGAGCGGCTGAGATACTAGGTGTCGCTGTTCATCAGTTTCCTGTCGGTTCTCCATGATGGGCGTGTAGGTGCAGGTGGTTGAAAAATAATATTCACAAAATATCTCACTTGTATCACCGTTTAATATTTTATCAAAACTTCACTAAAATAATTAAAGATTACAATAATAATTACTGATTAAATAACGTAAGGAAAATAATTAAACTTTACTTTAGAGCCAATGGGTTTGTGCATGTGCCTCGGCCGACCGTCACATCAAAAGTGAACGTCGCCACCGCCATGACAATCACAACTCCATTCGGTGTTACCCGCTCTAAATCAAAATGACCACTAAATAAATAATTCTTACAACACAAAGTAAAAATAATCGATTACAACTTATAAAATAAATCGACTAAATTATTGCGCGCCGTTACGGCCGTCCTGCATCGTCACACGTCCTCGTGTGTACTTCCTTCAGTATCTGTGAACAAACGAACAACCAGTTGGTCACTTACTTTAAAACTCGGTCATTCTGACCACAACAAAATTTGCAAGAATGATTGTCAAATCTTAACACGTCTAATCATAATAGATCCAGGTTTAATCGTCACTAAGACCCAAAATATTACAACAACTAAAAGTGTGTTAAAATAGTGCTACGCTAACGCACGACATAGTATCATAGACTTTCACGTACCACACAGGCTATAGCTAACAGGTGCCACACAGGCTCACGGGTGCCACAAAGGCTTACGGATGCCACACAGACTCAAGGATGCCACACAGGCCTACAAGTGCTACACAGGCCTACAAGTGCCACACAGGCCTACAAGTGCCACACAGGCCTACAAGTGCCACACAGGCCTACAAGTGCCACACAGGCCTACAAGTGCCACACAGGCCTACAAGTGCCACACAGGCCTACAAGTGCCACACAGGCCTAAAAGTTTAAATTACTCACCAGCAACAGCGCCGTTAACGGAACATTCTGACTCTACACTGTCAGTTGGTGTTTCCAGCCCGACATTCAACTCTAAAGGAACGTGACACTCAGGCATAGGCCGTATACGATCATGTGCATACTTATACGTTCGATTAGAGTTCAATGCCTTAAGCAAATATCTGTCACCATCAAGCAGCTCAGCCACTTGATAAGGTCCTTTATATTTTGGTTCTAACTTTGTTTTATTACGCTCGTGATTTTCTAGTAGTACATAATCTCCTAATTTGAATTTAATTACTTTGGCTTTGCTTTTGTCAAACCTAGCTTTCTCTGTACAGGCACTTGCCTCGATTGCTCGAGCTGCCTGCTCTCTGATCTCGTCTAACTCAACGTGCGTTTCGTCTGTATCAAGAGTCATTAACTGAAGAGGTCTAGCAACCTTTCCTATCAATAGTTCAAGGGGGCTTGCCTTAGTTGTACGGTTAAAGGTACAATTGATAGCAAGTTGGACATCAGGCAAAGCTGCCTGCCATGACTTAAGGTTTCCGGTTTCGACTGTGGTTAACATATTTTTTAAAGTAGACATAACTCGTTCGACTTGCCCGTTAGCACGACTAGAACCTGTGGCTATCAAATGTAAACTAATGTTGTGAGTTGTGCAAAAGTCCCTAAATTCTTTCCCAGCAAAACATCTACCCTGGTCCGCTATTACACGCGTAGGTGCACCAAAGAGAGACACACTCGATTGCAAAGCTTTAATAGCGTTCTTAGCGTCAATATTCATTGTATGATGCAAGAGTACAAATTTTGTAAAAGCATCGATAGAAACAAACACATACTCTTTGTTGTCTCGTTTGCCACTTAGTTTTCCCGTGGCATCCATATGAATGGTGTGCCACGAGGTCGTAACTTTTGGAATTGGATGGAGCTCGGCTTGAACCTTGCCTGAATGAGACTTTGAGACCTTACATGTGATACAATTATCAACAAATTTTCTCACGTATTTATTCATATGAGGGAACCAGTAATGGCAAAAAGCCTTTTCTAGAGTTTTCTCCCAACCTAAGTGCATAACGCTCTCGTGAACGTGATTAATAATAGCCCATTGAAAGGCCCTTGGCACTACCGGTAACCACACACTCCGTTTATTACGTTCTATTTTTCGATGTAAGTAACACGCCTTTCCTTATTTCATAAGTCTTAACTACCTCATCTGTAAGTTCACTAGACCCGAGTTTCACAATAATAGAATTAACCTCCTCATCTTTTCGTTGCTCTGCTTGTAACCATTCGTCTGATATTTCTGCTAAATAAACTCTTTTTTGCTCTATTTTTTTACTGACTAAATGGGAGGTATCTGGTAGAGGGTTTCGCGATAAGAAGTCCACATGTCCCATACTTTTGCCTTGACGATATTCAATGTCAAATTCAAAAGATTGGAGGAAACACCACCATCTGTGGACACGGGGGGTAAGGTCTACTTTAGACTTAGACGCCTTGACTGCATTGCAATCAGTCACTACTGTGAACTTCCGTCCTTGCAAGTAATGGCGAAAATGTTTTATGCTATTCACTACTGCTAGCGTCTCTAACTCATATGAGTGATACCTTGACTCAGCGCTAGAGGTTCGGCGACTATAATATTCAATCACATGTAATTTTCCGTTAATCTTTTGCATCAAGATGGCACCATAACCTTCAGCGCTGGCGTCCGTATGCAACTCTATCGGCTGATTTGGGTCGAAAATAGTTAGAACTGGTTTGCTGGTAAGTGTCGCAATAATTTCTTTTCTTATTGTTTCGAATGCTGGTGTCCACTGTATTTTGCCTTTACCTGAGGTTAATCTATAAAGAGGGGCGGTCTTTTGAGAGAAACACGGTACAAATTGTCTAAAGTACGAAGCTAAGCCTATAAATTGACGTAGTTGAGTAACCGTTTGGGGAGGTTAGTCAGTAAGAGTCTGACACGCCCTCCCGTCGCACCCAGGACGGGAGCAGTCATTGGATGATTTCCCACTCACCAAAAAAAAAAAAAAAAAAGGTGCTAGTTCTGTCAATGCTCTAATTTTTCGCGGATTTGGTCGTATTTCGCCAGCGGCTACGTGGTACCCTAAAAAATCTACCTCAGTTTTTAAAAAGACGCATTTCTTTATGTTGAAAGAGAAACCAGCGTCTGTTAATGCTTTCAAAACCTGACGCAAGCGATCAATACCTTCATTTACACTACGAGATGGAATTATGACGTCATCTAAATATACTACAGCAAATGACTCCGTCAGAACTCCTAGAGCTTTATTTATCGCACGTTGGTACACCGATGGGGCATTCCGAAGACCAAACGGCATCGCCAAATATTCGAATTGCCCGTCCGGCGTCACGAAAGCAGTACGCTCTACCGACTTTTCCTCTACAGGAATTTGATGGTAACCACTAACCATATCAAGAGATGTAAAATAATTTGCTCCTACCAAACGTTGTATTTGATCAGAAATTAGAGGCAATGGATAGCGATCGGGAACTGTGTTGCTGTTAAGCTCACGGTAGTCTATGCAAAGACGGTCAGATCCGTCTCTCTTTTTGACCAGCAGGATAGGGCTAGCGAAAGGTGAGCAACTTTCACGAATGACACCAGCGTTTAGAAGTTCTTTGATTTTAGAGCGCACTATTTGTCTTTCATCACAACTAAGCCGGTACGGACGGCGTTGTACAGTGCGGTTGGGATCAATCAATCTTATTTCTAATTTTCCTGTACTAACCCTACTTGTAGGAGTGCCTTCTACAAAAAAATCTGCGTAATTTTCAAGTAGAGAAGTTAATTGATCTCTATTTTCATTGGGAATATCACTATCAATACCACCAAAGTCATGTACTCTAGAGCCAACATCACAAACAGCAACTATTTTAATTTTGTTCAATAACAAAGATGTTTCGGTAATTTCAACTGAAAATCCCAATGAAAGTAAGTCCCGTCCTATCGTAATGGCAGTAGAAATACAATAGTCTGGTACGACGTGAAACAATAACTGTATCGAGTAACCTTGTATCATAACTGTGGACAATATTTGAAAATTGCATTGTAAACTAGATTGGGCTATGCCAAATAACGTAACCGTATTTTGCTGTCGTTTACCAGGGAATCGACTAGCTAAACTTTCCCGGATCAAAGAGCACTCAGCACCGGAATCGAAACAAAATGAAAACGACTCACCAGATTCGGTAGAGAGTAGGTCTGTAGCTGGCTTGATAGTGCAGATATCCACTCGCTTCTCAACTCGGCTGTCCCCGGAGTCAGTCTCCTTCTTTGGACAGCGTGCGGCGATGTGACCAGGTTCGCCACAGGAGAAGCAGGTCACTGACGTCGACGCTTTCTTTGGGACATTATCTTTGGCCGGTTGCGATCCACTGTTTCCTGAAAACTTAGATTGAGGGTTAGCAAGAAGCTCGCGAGAGCTTTTAGTCAAGCAGTCATTTGCCAAATGACCCGATTTTCCACAGCTGTAACATCTTCTTGATTGGTCGAACTTTGGCTTCTTTGCGTCGGCAGGTGCATTTAATTTGTCCTGCGTTGAAGGTCCTCTTTTTCGGTACGTAAAAGCCATCAGTTCTTGTTGTAACCTAACTCGAGTATCAATCTCCGAAGTAAAAGCCAACCGCTGAAGCCGTGGCTCGATTTTAGCTGCATGCGCCATAGTTACAGCGATTGCTATCTTTTCAGTTGAATAGTTGTTCCATTGACTAATTAAAGTGCTCAGAAATCGGTTTGCATAAGCTGACTAGCATTCACCTTCCTTAGGACTTTCATTAAAAAGCCTGTATAACATTGCAGCAGGAGTTTCAACACTATCGTATCGAGCAAGAAATAGGTCCTTTAATTGAGGCCAAATTATTCCAGGAAAAGTATTTTGGGCTAACCATGAAGCTGCCGACCCCTTGAGGGCTTTGCTCATTGTCATAATCAGCCTACTGCTAGAAATTTGTTTTTCTTGCAAGCATAAATCGACGGTATTACACCATGCTCGGGCATCACTATCTCGCGACTCGGGATTAAATTCAGGTAGTGCTAGCAACAAATTTTCAGAACTAGGTTCCTTAATCGCGCGTATTAATTCTCTCATTTGGCTTTGCTGCATTTCAAATAACAATTTCCAACGGTTATTTTCACTGACACTTGAAAAAGAATCAATACTCTGACCTGTGGACTGTTCCTGCGCCGTTCCGTCGTTTCCCACGTCTGATGTCGGATTTTCGAGCGGCTGAGATACTACGTGTCGCTGTTCATCAGTTTCCTGTCGGTTCTCCATGATGGGCGTGTAGGTGCAGGTGGTTGAAAAATAATATTCACAAAATATCTCACTTGTATCACCGTTTAATATTTTAACAAAACTTCACTAAAATAATTAAAGATTACAATAATAATTACTGATTAAATAACGTAAGGAAAATAATTAAACTTTACTTTAGAGCCAATGGGTTTGTGCATGTGCCTCGGCCGACCGTCACATCAAAAGTGAACGTCGCCACCGCCATGACAATCACAACTCCATTCGGTGTTACCCGCTCTAAATCAAAATGACCACTAAATAAATAATTCTTACAACACAAAGTAAAAATAATCGATTACAACTTATAAAATAAATCGACTAAATTATTGCGCGCCGTTATATATTACGGAAAGCTGCCGAACGCAGGGCTGCGTTCATATTTCCATAAACAGTGAGTTATTCGCGATGTTTCTGTCAACTAGAGTTTTCAAGCGAAACTATGTCCAAACAAAATTTGAATGTTAACACTCGCATAATTATTATTTTTGTCAGTGGTCGCAAAATTAATAATTCATGAGGATTCTTTGTCAGCCGAGGTGGCAACTAATGAAGGTCCTTTGGATTGCGGTAATATATTCGGCAGGAATAGAGTATAATAATTAATCACTGAACAACTTAGCCCAGATATTACAAATCTTGAAATTTGACTGGTTTTAAGGAATTGTAATTTTTTCCCCTCGTGAATCACGCTGTCTATTGCAGAAAACAATATGAAAATTCATTTAGTACTTTTTTGGAGAGGCTTTTTTTTTATTATGTCGTGATATACGACTAAATGTAAAAATAGATTTATATCTAATTGCTTTTCAAATTCTGCAAAACGATTTATATTTAGCATTGAACTTGAATTTTCAGAAATGTCGTGTGTCAATGCCAGTAATTGTTAGTTCGCGTGCTTTCTCCTTGCATTACGTTGTTTGAAACTTTCTTTAGGTATTTTTCCACTGTATGTCACTAATAAATATGATAAAAAACAAACATAAACCACATTTAATTTAGAAAAAAAAATTAAGTCCATACAGAGAAGAAACGATCAGCGAAGCAGTGTAAGAAAAATTTTACCCATTGCAGCTACGGACAGAAGTAGTGTTATGAGTACTGTCTGTACTGCCGGGGTTGCGGAATGTTTATAATAGTTACCGTGACCCTGGAACATAAATGGGAATCGAAGGAACATGAGTGGGTTTTAGTCAGTAAGAGTCTGACACGCCTTCCCGCCGCACCCAGGACGGGGGCAGTCAATGGATGATTTCCCACTCACCAAAAAAAAAAAAAGTACTGTCTGTACTAATGTCTCCCGTGGTTTCGCCCGCTGGTTGATGGTTACTACTCCACAGTCTAAACGTATCTAGTGTGATGTTATGTAGCCTAAAGCCTTCCTCGATAGATATTCAATAGGTACTTAAACTTTTTTCAATACGACCCTGTAGTTTCTGAAATTAGCGCGTTCAACCGAAGAAACAAACCTTACAGCTTTATGCGTATAGATTAGAAGTAAAAACTATAAAAAAATGAGGAATTTCAAAAGATCTTATTTAAATTTTTCGAGTATTGTAACAATCCGTACCAAATGCCATCAATATAGTTCAAAAGGTAGTATGAAGTTATTAACTAACTAGCTTCTGCCCGCGGCTTCGCTCGCGTTAGAAAGAGACAAAAAGTAGCCTATGTTACTCTCCATCCCTTCAACTATCTCCACATGAAAAATCACGTCAATCCGTCGCTCCGTTTTGCCGTGAAAGAAAGACAAACAGACAGACAGACAGACACACTTTCCCATTTATAATATTAGTATGGATTGTTGACCTTTTTGTTACAAGAGTCAAGACGTACCTGAAAGTCACGACCTTCGCTTGTTTCTTTGCCACAAAACGCAGTTTCATACTTCAACCCCTGAACCAGTTTTAACTGCTTCAAACTGAAGCAGCAGTTAAAAGTAGTTTGAGCTGTGTAAAACTTGTTATAACTAGCATGGTTTTAAGTTTTTAATTTGTTAATTATAAAAAAATATAGGTACAGATGCAGCTTCAACGATCGTCGGCTTTCTGCAGAACTCATTGGATTGCAAAAAAACTCATTAAGTGACATACACAAAACTTTGGTAAACATTTAATTACTTTTGATTTCATTAGATGCGCTACAAAATCCATCGTACGGGCTTTTACAAAGTCATAAGTATGGATCAGTCATTTTGTCTGTCAAGCTGTAATAAGCCTGAGGTACGGAACTTCACGTGAACTCCAACTCGCTCCTGGCCAGTTTTTAATCTAACAAACCGCGTCAAGTTCTGCAGTAATAAGGTAGGTATTGATTTTATAGAGTGTGCGTCATGTTCCCGCAATCGTTCAAACAGACTGGCCGAACTATTTATATTTACTTCTGCTGGGCTGGGTGGCTATATCAATAGCGAATCGTTTTGTTTGCTAGTGCTTGTTGGTCAACGGGTGTACTGTGACTAATTAGTGATTGATTAAACACATGTTTCTATTAACAAACATTGATATCAACAAATATGTCTTCTCGCTCAGCTATTGAACTGGTCAACGCTATTAAATAACGCGGTCTAAAACCTACGAGCCTTATCATACCTACTAGCTTAGCGAATAGGAATGAGGAAACCATTAAAAATTGCATTTTGTTTAGTTTACCGTCCAAAAACACCGGACACGCTTTTTTTTGCTTGGTTTATCAAATTAATAAAAAAATACATTCATATAACCCGGAAGTATTTAAAAAACGAGTGCATAGGCATCTATTGGGTAAGCTCGCTCCATCGTAGGCCCCGTCTATGCCCTCGGGCTAGTCTGGGACCAAGAGCAAGCCCATAATAATATAAAAAAAAAATACAAAGATCATCAAAGAGTGTCGTGTTGGCCCAGTGGATATGGCGCCCCCCTCTCGTGTAAGAGGTTGTGGATTCGAACCCGGGCAAGTGCCAATGTGACTTTTTCGAGTCATATGTACTTTCTAAAAAGTTTATCTTGGACATCACTGACATCCCGTGCCTCGGAAAGCACGTAAAGCCGTTGGTCCCGGTTGTCATACGTAGAACTTTGGCAGTCGGTACTGGTTAGCCAGAAACTCAGACCAGTCTAACCAAGAGGTATCGTGTCGCCCAGTTACTGGGTTGTGGAGGTCAGATAGGCAGTCGCTCCACGTAAAACACCGGTATCCAGCTGAATCCGGTTAGACTGACAGCCGACCCCAACACAGTTGGGAAAAGGCTAGGGAGATGATGACAAAGATCATCAAAGGTCTTGTGACGTTACTGTTCAGTAAAAAATGTACCTATGCGTGTTGTCACGCGAAACATTAACGCACTGTATCCTCGTCACTTTTCGTTTACGAGAAAAAGAGGAAATACGTGTCCAAATTTTTTTGATAATTGAACTGACGGACAGACTTTCATTTGTCGTCCCGCTTATTGAGAATTTCCTCAAAATGGAGCGGGCACGTACCGAATAAGTTAGGGCCGAGTCACACCGAAATGGCAGCGTCCCCGCGCGCCTGGTATCTTCTTGACGAGTTTACCGGCCCGCGGTGCCGCGAGCGGCCTCGCGTCGCCGCTGGCAGCCGCTGGCGGCCTCGCGACCTTTTCAAGTATTTCAAGTTATACTGGTCTTTTAAGTATGTAGTTAAAGTTTAAAATTATTTCACACTGAAAGTGCTCGCCGCGTCGCTGCCGGCCGCTGCCATTCCGGTGTGACTCGGCGCTTACAGGCACGCAGCGAACACGCCGCAGCCGCTCAGCGGATTCGTTGCGGAGATAGGCCTCGCCGCCTCGCATAAATTTCCCACAGAATATTCTGTACCGCCTGTAACCAATGGTTTTCTGCGGTCTTCACAAGGTCATCCGTTCATCTGGCGGAGACTTAATAGCTATAATAACTCTTAACCTTCCGACGACCAAGCGACAGCCGGCTGTCGGGCTGCTATTGTCTTTCTATTGTATCTCGAATCACGTGTGTTCTATGGATTAATTCAAATAACCGCCCTATACAACAACAAGCAGACGTAAAAGTTTGTGTATAATGAAAAAGCTTTTTACAAAAAAAAAGATAACCGACTTCAAAAACTAAAAGCTCCAAAATAACTATTTCGGAAGTCGGTGGCTTCTCTTCTGCCGGTCGAATTGTGTTGCCTTGCCACCGACTTCCGAAATAGTTATTTTGGAGCTTTTAGTTTTTGAAGTCGGTTATCTTTTTTTTTGTAAAAAGCTTTTTATTTTTTACTTTTTAGTTGGAGTCTCAATGTCTGACTACGTTTTAGAGTAACTTTCAAAAAAAATGTACGTTTTTCTATAAAAATTGAGGAGTTCCCTCGATTTCGGCATGATACCATCATCAGATCCTGGACCTGATGACAATGGGACCATTTGGGAAGTGTACCCTTTCAAACAAAAAAAGAATTGTTCAAATCGGTTGGCAAACGACGAAGATATGCGCGAACAAACATAAAAAAAAAAAAAAAAAAACATACAAACATCCGAATTGAGAACCTCCTCCTTTTTTTAGAAGTCGGTTAAAAAGTAAATTCTATTGCAAAATCTACTGATCAGATTTCAATCAAACATGGGAACAACACAGCAAGGCCGCGGCGGTAGCTAACATTTACATATAAATAGACTTTCTTACTATCAGTTTGCATCTACCTGACCTTTCAATATCTACCCACACTTAGGCTGCCTGTCCTTCGGAGCGGAGAAACGGAGAAAAATCCACCAATAGAATTGCATAGAATATCGCAAATGGGATTTTATGCAATTCTATTAGTTAATATTTACCATTTCTCCAGTAAGGCAGCCTTAAGGGCGTCGACGGACTTAGTAGCAGTATTAACCGCTGATTTTCATCCACTCCGAACAAAACAGGCTTCAATTATTTTTAACATTTTCGTGTGGACGATACTTTTTTAGCTGTGGTCCGCCCTTATGTCTGCCAGCGGGTTGTATTTCATGAAGCGTAATAGGTAGACAATTAACATTTACATATCATATCTGTTTTCAATCTCAATTTTAATAGGGAGGGTGTAATTTTTTATTCAAGTAAACGATCACAGGCACTGTCGCAATGCAAGGAGTTAGTCAGTCAGAACATTGAAGCTAGTTACTCCTCCCAAACAGTCACTCTTTTAAAATCAATAGAATAGTACAAAAGTTTGATAACTCTAGCTTTCGCCGAGTTGAAGTCGAACTTCCATCAACAATTTTATCCCTGTAGGGGTAGAATTTCCAAAAATCCTTTCTATGTCTCTAGGACCAGTCGTGGCTGTGCGTCGATATATCAACTACTATAGTAGTTCGTTGTTTGCTTTTGCCCGCGACTTCGTCCGCCTGGAATAATAGTTCCCGTTCCCGGGAGATTTCCGGGATGAAAACTATCCTGTCCTTTCTTAAGTCCCAGACTAAATCTGTACCAAATTTCATTCAAATCCGTTTAGTGGTTCAAGCGTGAAGAAAAGACAGACAGACAGACAGAAAGACAAACAGACAGACAGAGTTACTTTCGTATTTATAATATTATATAGTACGGATTAGTCAGTCAGTTTACCTTATATATAAGGTTACATGATATATTTTGAAACTACTTATAGTCCTTTTTAAAAGAGGTCTAAGGAAAAGAAACCCTTCATATCCAACTCCCACTTTGCCTTTTTAATTAGCCTTGCGACCTCTTAGAAGATTCGCCTACACACCTCTCCTACTTATGTAAAAACTTTCCTACTTACATCTATATATAAAAGCAATTCGTTACCTTCAAAGCGACGAGCGGTAATTTCCTCACACCTACATTTTACCGCCTACAACCGCATAGCAACCCAAATTATATATATATTTATTTTTATTTACCTTGCCCACCTTAAATAATCAGAGAGAAAAATTACCTCATGTTAGTAAAAACGGTTACTAAAGGCCTAATACAAGTGTGCTTCGAAAAAGTTCAGTCGTCGTCGGGGCCATTTTCAGATTAAAAATTAACCTAGCCTATAATATATTTTCTCTGTTGTATAAAACTTGTATAATTGAGGAGCTTGTTCTAGTGGTTAGGAGACCCTGACTGCTAAGCAGGGGGCGTCTGAGCTCGATTCCCACCCAGGACAAACTTTGCGTGATGAGTATAGTTGTTTGTTCTGTGTAAATCCGTACTAATATTATAAATGCGAAAGTAACTCTGTCTGTCTCTTCTTCACGCCTAAACCACTGAACCGATTTGAATAAAATTTGGCACAGATATGTAGCCACACACATTACCACGTTTATTGACTCACCCGCAAGAAACAAGAAACAGGTAGTTCTGAAAAGAACTGTTTTTTGAAGTTCTGAAAAGAACTGTTTTATACGTAATAATATACGTTGTTCACGTTCCTGACATTCCGCAAGAAATATTGATAGAAATCAGAGTTCTGAAAAGAACTTTTTGTAACATTCTGCAACCAGGACTGCGCTGTGAATATTACACGCCGCCATCGTGAGCACCGGGAACATCGAGTCACTATCTTCAGTCGCCGCACTCAACACTTCAACACTTCTGCACTCGACGGGGGCCGCGCCCAAATGGAAGCGCGCGCCGGCCCGACACATCTACTTATGCCTTCGCTTTTGGCGCGCAAAACACGCGCGCGCGCCTCGAGCTCACAAGCGCACCGTGCGGATTTCTCGCGACAACTGTGCTGTGCGGTGATTGGTTTAAAATTGCTTGTAAATTATTGGTCTACATTTTTGTCAAGAGTGAAATTATTTTAATGTAAGAGTTTCTATTGGTTAGAGCTAAAATTGTAAATAGTATTTAAGACGCGCTATTTTTCAAATAAATATATTATCGAATATTATCGAATATTATCGACAGAAGATTCTACAAATTATTTCTTCACCTTCTGATACCTCCAAAGTTCTCCAAAGTGGTGACCCCGTGCCTCAACACTGAAGAAAAAGAAAACTACGGCGAAGCTCTGCCCGTTCAAGAACAGAAACTCTGCCCGTTCAAGAACAGAAACTCTGCCCGTTCAAGATCAGAAGCTCAAATCTATTTCAAGATGTCGAATCCCTGCCCGTCTGAAGAACAATCTACCGTGTCATCGCAACCCGTACAGAAGACTGAAGCTGCCGGCATATCACTCACAATGCGCATCCCACCTTTCTGGCGCGACCGACCACGACTCTGGTTCATCAGTTTCGAAGCCGCAACTAACGACCTCAACAAAGGACAAGCTCAGCTCGCACAGATGGTCATCGCACAGCTCGAGCGCCAAGATATTGAGCAAATCATGGACCTGCTGTACAACCCACCGGAGAAGGATCAGTATCAAGCCATCAAAGACAGACTCATATCGGCGTACGAAGAATCTGACAGCCGCCAGTTCCAGAAACTGCTGTCCGATATCGAGCTAGGAGACCAGAAGCCGACGCAATTACTCCGCCGCATGCGCAACCTCGCCACAGATAAAATACCAGACTCCACACTGCGACTTATGTGGACAAACCATCTCCCGTCGCACGTCCGCTCTGTACTCGCAGTCAGCGAAACCTTCAGCACGAAGACAGCGCTCGACGAACTCGCGCTACTCGCCGACAAAATCATGGAGCAGACATCGGCAACCCAAGTCGCAGCCGTGCATGCTTCACCACCACCAGCATCATCATCCACATCACTAGCAGACACGCAATATCTCATCAACGAAATAAGAAAATTATCCCTGGAAATCGCCGAGTTAAAAACATCAAGACATTACAACAACAACAACTATCGCCGCAGTCGTCACACGTCACGTAACCGAAGTACATCGAGGCCACGCCATCGCGAAACATCGCCATCACCGTTCTGCTATTATCACCGCCGCTTTAAAGAACAAGCCCGACGCTGTACATCGCCGTGCTCATTCAAAAAAGATAAGTCGGAAAACTAGACGGAACGTTGGAAATGGCGGACACCGGCGTTCAAGAAAAGTCCCACCGCCTATACATCACAGACAAGAACTCAAAATTATCATTCTTAGTCGACACCGGCGCAAACATATCCGTATTACCACGAAGAAAGGGACAGATACCACAGCCGTTACCTTTCCAGCTATACGCAGCGAACAACACAACTATAGCTACGTATGGCGAGAAAACATTAACTCTCGATCTCAACTTACGCCGTCCGTACTTAGGTATGGAAATTCATCGTTGCTGACGTCACAAAACCAATACTCGGAGCAGACTTTCTCAAGCATCACCAACTCATCGTCGACTTGAAAAATAGAAGATTAATCGACGGTGTTACGAGCTCAGATTAGTAAACACAAGGCAGATAGATAGCGCGGAACACCGCGAGTGAGGTCAACAAAGCAAATACAAAACCAAAAGCGAATACAATCTCGAGTCAGTACGGCACGAAGCGTCGCGCCGTAAACATGTCACAGAAAATATTCATATTTTCGAGAATGATGCCGTCTTTTGTTTTTAAACATTGCAAAAATTGTTCCCTAAATCAAAAGAGAGAAGATGGAGTACCTTTTTATAGATTAATATGGTTATTTTTGCCTTTTTGGATGTTATTTTGTTCGGAACACAAAACCTCAACAGAAATCTGTCGGTGTTGCTATTTTATTGTGAAAACATTTACCCCTAAGTTGGGAAATATGTATTGGACACAGGATTATCGATCTACAAGAATATTTAATTCGAGTGTTTTTTTCTTTTAGTTTGGTATGTTTGTATCATGTGTGTGTACTTATCTTGTATGTGTCAAAAGTCTTCGTTAATAAAAGTAGTGAATGTTTTGTCTCTAACTAAAATTATGTACACCAGTCGATTCGCCAACATAAAGTAAATATAGTAAAAAACAGTGAACAGAAAAATATGACAACTAATATTTTATATTCTGTCCTTTTCTGTGAATAAGAGAATAAATTAGCGCGTTCAAGTTTCAAACAAACAAACTTTTTTGTTTTATAAAATTGTTATACACCTAAGCACTTTATTATTTATATTTTAATTAATATAAACAGATAAGAATGAAATATTACGGGTAATTTTTCATCATCCTGGCAACCGGCACGCACACAGAGACGACGTGTTCTTACAGCGCAGTCACGTGGCCGTCACGCACACATGTCTCGACGTTCGCCGCACTCGTAATGTTCCGCGCTGTCTATCTGCCTACTGTTTTATAATCTGAGGTTACGAGCCTACAAGTCAACGCACCGCTACGAGTATCGAACGTACCTACTGTACGCAGCATCGACATGTCGCAGTCATACCACGAAATATTAGCTCAGTACCCCGGAATTACAAGATTGACGTCGATGAAATTAAACTCCGATATCAACGTGCAACATTTTATCGAAACAACGGGACCACCAATACACAGCCGAGCCCGACCTATCCCGCCGCATCGTTTCGAAACAGTGAAGAAAGAATTCGAAAATATGATCGAACAAGGATTATGCCGACCAAGCAAAAGTCCATGGTCATCACCTCTACACATCGTGCCGAAGAGAAATGGCGATATCAGAGTATGTGGTGATTACCGCCGACTCAATTCTATCACCATACCCGATCGCTATCCTGTACCACGCGTCAAAGACTTCACTCATCACCTGTCCGGGAAAACCATCTTCTCAACAATAGATCTCAACCGTGCATACCAACAATTAAGCGTGAGAGAAGAAGATATACAGAAGACAGCCATCATCACCCCGATGGGATTATTCGAATTTCCACGTATGTGCCCTGGTTTGAAGAACGCGGGACAAACGTTTCAACGATATATACACGAAGTACTACGCGGATTAGATTTCGTCTTTCCATTCATCGACGATCTCCTATTGGCATCTGAAAACGAAGATCAACACAGAAAACACCTCCACACCGTACTGAAGCGATTAGAAGAAAATGGCATCACTATAAACCCCGCCAAATGCAACCTAGGCAAACAAGAAGTCCAGTTTCTTGGTTACACCGTAACGCAAGAAGGTATCAAGCCACCGCAACATAAAATTCAAGCAATCACCGATTATCCTCAGCCGACTACAATCGAAGAATTAAGAAGATTCCTCGGAATGATAAACTTCTACCGCGAACATATTCCCAACGCCGCAGTACTACAAGCACCACTAAATTCATACCTACATAACGTAAAGAAGCGAGATAAAACTCAAATCACATGGACTAGCGAAGCAACTCAAGCGTTCGAGCAATGTAAAGCCAGCATCATACAAGCAGCTTTACTCGCTCATCCATCGCATCACGCTACGCTAGCTTTATTCTGCGACGCATCCGATAACTCAGCTGGCGCCGTACTACAACAATACCTAAACGAAACATGGCAGCCACTCGGATACTATTCTAAGAAATTTAGTGAAGCACAAAAGAAGTACTCTACGTTCGACAGAGAACTACTTGCTATATATATATGGCAGTCAAACATTTTCGCAAGACATTCGAAGGTCGTCATCTTATCATATTCACGGATCACAAGCCGCTAACATATGTAATGTCGAAAATGCAGTCCAACACAGAAACACCGCGACGAACAAGACAGCTGTTGTTTATCAGTGAATTTACCACTGACATACGTCACGTCAGCGGTAAACAAAATATCGTCGCCGACACACTCAGCCGCATAGAAACAATATCGTGCCCAACATCGATTAACTTCAAGGACATAGCCAGCGCGCAAGAAAGAGACAGCAACATCGAACAATTATTACAAGAAACCAACATCAATCTCAAGAAAATAATAATACCTAACACAGACGTCGAGTTATACTGCGAAACATCTACGCCATATATACGACCGTATATACCGGAGGCACACAGACAGGAAGTTTTTAACAGCGTGCACAATATCAGTCACCCTGGTACCCGCACGACTCGAAAACTTACAACTCAAAAATATTTTTGGCCATCAATGAACGCAGATATCAGCCGTTGGACTCGAACCTGTATACAATGTCAGAAAAGCAAGATACAACGTCACACATTCTCAAACATCTCATCTTTCCCGCCAACCGACCGCTTCCAACATGTACACGTCGATATTGTCGGACCTCTACCTACAACATCTCAAGGACATCGTTACCTAGTGACAATGATCGACCGACTAACAAAATGGCCTGAAGCAATCCCTACAGACGAGATATCAGCTGTTCGAATAGCCGACATTGTTTACAAACATTGGATATCAAGATTTGGTTGCCCGACTACAATAACAAGCGACCAAGGTCCGCAGTTCGAGAGTCAACTGTTTCAAAACTTAATGAAAGTGATGGGAATCAAGAAAAATCGCACCACTCCGTATCATCCTCAAAGCAACGGTATGGTCGAACGGTGGCATCGCTCGCTCAAAACATCATTACGAGCCAAACTATCGGACACAAGTACATGGGTCAACGAACTCCCGACAGTGCTACTTGGTTTACGAGCCGCACTGCGCACTGACACCGGAGTGAGCGCCGCTGAACTTACCTACGGCTACAACCTACGTTTACCCGGAGATTTTTTCGCAAGTACCTCCTCATCCACACCCTCAATGGATTATACTTACGTCGAAAAACTTCGTGACGTCATACAAATAAACAAACCTCAAGCAATCGCCGAGCATCACAGCAATAATAAGCGCGTATTCGTGCATGAAGATTTACACAAATGCAGTCACGTGTTTATCAGAACTGATGCAGTCAAGAAACCACTTCAAGCTCCGTATGAAGGCCCTTATCGTGTCATAAGCCGAACAGAAAAAGTATACACTATACAGCTACCAAATCGGCAAGCAAACATTTCGATTGACCGACTGAAGCCTGCATACGTCATAGCGGAGAATAACAATACATTACCTTCAAGCAATATTACCATCACCAATAGGGTCATTTCGCCTGTTCGCGTCCATTTAGTGCAGTTGGCAACTTTGACGGCGATAATAAAATTGTTGTAAAACTATTTTTTATGAAAAAAATATGTGATGTGTTAGTTATATTAGTCTATTTTAAGATTTACTTGCAGTTTTGTTCAAAACCTTTAGTGATTTTTTTTTAAATAGGAAAGTTTCAGAAATAGGCGTTTTACCCAGTTTGCGTCCAAAAAATCCAAATTGCGTCCACCCGTGGACCATTTTGCGTCCAACCACTTGAAAAGGAATAAAGGGGTGATATTTTTAAGAATTTGTAAAAATAAGCTGAATTACAAAAAAAATCTTTATTTATGAATATAAATTATAAAAAAAAATGGTCAGGTGCGAGTCAGACTCGTGCAAGGAGGGTTCCGTAATTATTATTTTTTTGTAAAATACATTCAAGTTTACGGTTTTTGGAGCTTTTTCTTTACTTGTGCCACATGACAATGCTTCTTGCTAAATTTCATGATTCTAGGTCAATTGGAAGTACCCTATAGGTTTTGATTCCCTTGCAAATGTCTAAATGTGCAATATAAATGGAAAGTAAACAGCCATACATTTTTGTTTACGTTGATTTATAAATAAATAAATATCCCTGGACCACTCACACACGGTCACCTGATCCCAAACTAAGCAGAGCTTGTACTATGGTAACCAGACAACTGATATACATACTTATATCATTTATAAATACATACTTATTATAGATAAATAATTTAGAAATTCGATTTTTACACTTCTTTGAGAATTAGCAGACCTATGTATGTGATATTAATTTCAGCTTGATATCACGACGCCTTTCTGAGAAAAAGGGTCTTGTCAGACGGGCGGACGGACGGACAGCGAAGTGATCATATTATTATAAGAGTTCCGTTTTTACCTTTACTAGGAACGGAAGTACGGAACCCTATAAATTAACATAATTTTCATTAAAAAATTACTTTACAGAAATAAATATATTTCATCTCAATATTGATTGTAAGTAGTACATAAATAATGATTGCACGTTCTACAATAAACAGTAATCAGTTCTGTTCTTTTTGCTAAATATCAGTCTTGATTAATAATCCGTTTGCTTGTCTGTCTCTCCTTCACGTCAAAACCACTGAACCGATTAGAATGAAATTTGTTACAGATTATAGTCTGGGACCCGAGAAAGGACATAGGATAGATATTTTTCATTCCGGAAACCCCCGGGAACGGGAAGACAATTGTATTTAACTAAAATACTTAGTGGACGCAATTGGATTTATTATTATCCACTGTGGGTACAGTTTGCGTCCATTGCGGACGCAAAGTGGAAGTTTTGTAAATCCGATGTAGTAATTCGCGTCCACCTTATTTTAATCGTTAAATGTAAAAAACCTAAGCAAATTCATGATTAACATTATTCCTTTTTTCATTATCAAAGTCTAGAAACAGCTATTAATCCTAAAATTCATATAAAACAATAAAAAAACTTACTATCGAACGCACCGCTGCACACTATTTTTTATCTAAAAAACCACGCTTTCGCGCTTTCTTGTTAAACAGCCGGGACTAAATATTTTTTTAAACAGGATTGGTTTGTCGCACGGACCTTTTGACCTTACGTGCGTGTCTCATATACATTGAGGTATTACCGGTAATGACTATTCGTTTGACTGGTGCGTAAGTTTTCTTAATTTCGAGGATTTTTTGAAGGAGATCCGTAAAATGGACGCGAATTGGTCTGTGGACGCGAACAGGCGAACTTACCCTACATTACCTTCAAGCAAGATAACCATCACCAATACATTACCTCCAAGCCAGAATACCATCACCAGTACCAATACCTTACCTCCAAGCAAGAATACCATTACCGATACCGTTACCAAGCAAACCACGGCCAGTACCACATCAAGCAACCAGCAAGCACAAGTACCTACGGCCAACGTGACGTCACAGCCCGCCATCAACAAAACAACACGCTCGGGCCGAGCCGTCAAGCTGCCGGTACGCTTCGCTTGAGGGGGAGTACTGTAGCCACACACATTACCACGTTTATTGACTCACCCGCAAGAAACAAGAAACAGGTAGTTCTGAAAAGAACTGTTTTTTGAAGTTCTGAAAAGAACTGTTTTATACGTAATAATATACGTTGTTCACGTTCCTGACATTCCGCAAGAAATATTGATAGAAATCAGAGTTCTGAAAAGAACTTTTTGTAACATTCTGCAACCAGGACTGCGCTGTGAATATTACACGCCGCCATCGTGAGCACCGGGAACATCGAGTCACTATCTTCAGTCGCCGCACTCAACACTTCAACACTTCTGCACTCGACGGGGGCCGCGCCCAAATGGAAGCGCGCGCCGGCCCGACACATCTACTTATGCCTTCGCTTTTGGCGCGCAAAACACGCGCGCGCGCCTCGAGCTCACAAGCGCACCGTGCGGATTTCTCGCGACAACTGTGCTGTGCGGTGATTGGTTTAAAATTGCTTGTAAATTATTGGTCTACATTTTTGTCAAGAGTGAAATTATTTTAATGTAAGAGTTTCTATTGGTTAGAGCTAAAATTGTAAATAGTATTTAAGACGCGCTATTTTTCAAATAAATATATTATCGAATATTATCGAATATTATCGACAGAAGATTCTACAAGTTATTTCTTCACCTTCTGATACCTCCAAAGTTCTCTAAAGATATAGTCCGGGACCCCAGAAAGGACATAGGATAGTTTTCATCCCGGAAATCTCCCGGGAACGGGAATTCCACGCGTACGAAGTCGCGGGCAAAAGCTAGTTGTCTATAATGTGTCAGTTTTTGTTTACCCATCTGTAAACCCAGTTCAGCTCAGATGTAAGGTAGTCCCCATATCTGACCTCATAGACATCGCAGACGCGTTGCCCTCCTAGAGGCAAGATGACTATAATTACGTAACACCTGTAATCGCACCATCCTTCAAACCGATTTCCAAATTAAAAATCGAACGAGTTACGCACTGTCACGCACACTTGTGTTTAGGCCTTCGTGTTTTCCGAAACAATTTTTGTGATATCCGAGGCAAGATAAAGTGGGGTCGTCTCCCTTGGTCCCTACACACATATGTGTGTGTGTGTGTGTGTGCGTATGTGTACCTGTCTGGCTGGGTTACGGATTAAATATAAACCTGGAGTGGCTAATGAAATGGAGTGTTAATGCTGTGAATTGAAAGAGTTTGTTCGCATGCAATGAATATGCAAATTAATCCGTGTCCTTGTCTCACGAGGTTTTTTTTTACCCAGGACAAACTTTGTGTGATGAGCATGATTGTTTGTTCTGTGTCTGGGCGTTTTTTAACATTTATATGTACCTATGTATTTCTAAATTATTTAAGTACTAGCTTTTTCCCGCGACTTCGTCCGCGTGGAATAATAGTTCCCGATCCCGGAGGATCCTTTCTCGAGTCCCAGACAAAGACTATACAACCACTTGACCGCTCATACGGGTGATTCGGGCTCACGACACTTAAATGGAATATCACTTATAAGAGATACAGGTATGAGTGCAATTTTTAGTACTGACCAGTTGTTGGATCCGTGCACACTTCCTAATTTCGGTACCTAAAAATACATTTATCGTATAAAACCGAAGCAAAAATGAGTACATGTGCAATTAAATGGTGCGGAAAATGTTCTAATACATCTAGTTATAAAAAAGATGGCATAAGTTTTCATCGGTAAGTAAAATATGTTTATATTTATCTACATTTTTGGTAATTAGAGAGCTCAAGCTAAACTGGTTAGTTTCGTAAAAAGTCATACCGCATTGATGTCTTTTGAAAAAGTCCTTTACTTTCCTTAGAATATTAGATAAGTCTATCCCTTTCTATTCGTAAGTACTTCGTACTGTGTCCTGAAGTGATGTGACTTCACAAAACACAGTGTAGATAAATTATTTTATCGATAATTTTTAATGGTAAATTAAAAATAATGTTTGGTTTTAATGTTTTTATTTTAGATTTCCAAATATTCCGGAAGTTAAAGAAAAATGGGTTAATGCCACTAACAGGGAAAACTGGCTTCCAAAATATTATAGCGTCATTTGTTCAAGGCATTTTACAGCTGATTGCTTTGAAGTTTTATTAGACCGACGCCGTTTGTTTAGTTCGGCAACGCCGACCCTATTTTTGCCTGTTTTGGTAAGATTTGTTTTATATAAAGGGTGAAAAGTTTCAATGGGCCCTGGAAGCAAACTACCTTAAACCATTCAGATAGATTATTTTACTTAAAGGAAACATTCCTTTATTTTTTACAACAAATAAAACTGCATTCAAAGATTTTCGAAAATCCGCTTCCCACCCCCGGGAATCGAACCGGTTAAAATCCAAAAAAGTTACACTTTCTATTTTAATGGTAGGATCATTGTTTCTATGGTTTCTATGTTAATGTATATAATCAAGTGTATTATTTTTTTATTAATTGATTTAAGCTACTGCTTGATTGCGAAACCTTTTTTAATATAACCTTATTATTATAAAACCCTGTTTTATTACAAAATCGGGTCTTATTATACAACTAATAATTTGAATAATTATCGATATTTTTTTAATCACCCTTTTGCAATCCCTAAAAAATCAGTTGCCAAATTCATCGACCAATCACAGCGGGCGAAGCTTAGCTCCACCCCTTCGTTATCTGGTGACTTTGATTTAGAACAAAAACATGCCTATACGCACTCCACTGGTTTGCTGCTTCATGGTCCCAGACTATACCTGTACCAAATATCATTTAAATCGGTTCAGTGGTTTAGGCGTGAAAAAGAGACAGACAGACAGAGTTACTTTCGCATTTATAATATTAGTACGGATGTATATCAGTTATTTTTACCATAACACAAGCTCTGCTCAGCTTGGGATCAGATGGCCGAATGTGAGTTGCCGTTGCGTAGTTTTAAAGATTTAAGCATACATAGATACAGACAGCGGGGAGCGAGTGTGCTCCATACTATGTATTGATTAAATATATGTTTAGTTATCGACATCGCCGCCAAAGGATTGAGGCCTATATAAATACCTAGCTCTGTAGAAAGAAATCCAAAAATATATTAATTATAGGACCAATATAATTATTAAAGCTATTGATTTTACGTGACTAGTTTTTACTAGAAAATCGAATTTTGAAAAGTGTGTCAATTCCCTTACACTATAACAACAGAAAATAACGTAGGAAAATCGGGCAGACCGTAGCCCAATTCACGTAATCAAAACCGTAGCGATATCGTAGCGACTAAGTCGTTAAGACCATTATCGTATTCACATCCGTCAATCGAGCTAGAACGACACCGATTTTAAAGTCGCTCGATCGAAGTGTCGTTGATGCGTATTCAGCTAATTAAATCGTCATTCAATCGTTGACGGGTGTGAATACGAAAATGGTCTTAACGACTTAGTCGCTAAGATATCGCTACGGTTTTGATTACGTGAATTGGGCTACTTAACGGCAGGTAGCCGCCGACATACAAATACCAGCGCTGCGTCTCTTTGACGCAGCTTTATGCTGAGGTAGGTGCCTTTTCTGGCCTCGCACAGGCTTTATTTTGTAAGCTTTGTTTGTTTATTGTATTGTTTTAAATTGTGTGTCTGTGTGTGTCCAGAATAAATGTGTTTTCTTTCTTTCTTTCAAATTTCTAGAAAAGAAATCAAGCTAAATAAGATCATATTTTAAGATGAGTAAGAAACGAAAAGTTTTTCCTAAAAAAGGTATATCCGTGAAAAAAAATAAGCTTTTTTTCGTTGGCGAACGGCCAGAATTAAAAAGGTAGGGGCCAATATTGATTACATACCATTAGTTCACAAATTGTACCGTGTTAATAACAAAACAAGCTCGTTAAATGGACGCGGTGGTATTAGGCTGTCTGTTACTGGCCTTACTGGTAATGTATAAACGAGGTTCATTAAAGATTAGTATAGCTGTATATTTATATCATCAATGTATTAATCTATGTACCCAAAACCTCGGACACCCCAACCGACTTTTATACTAATAAATTGATATGACGTATAATTATTTATTTTCATAAGTTATAGTAATAGATATTTGAAAATGTTGTTGTCGCGCTACTTCTTACAGACTCGAGCTCTATCGCCGCGCCGCTGTCAACGAACACGGGAGCACTATCGTTTACATCGCGTTGGACAGTAGTGTACAGCGTCGTTAAAAAAACTTTTTACAAAAAAAAAATAACCGCCTTCAAAAACTAAAAACTTAAAAATAACAAAAATTTCGGAAGTCGGTGGCTTTTCTTCTGCCAGTCAATTTGTGTTGCCACCGACTTCCGAAATTTTTGTTATTTTTAAGTTTTTAGTTTTTGAAGGCGGTTATTTTTTTTTGTAAAAAGTTTTTTATTTTTTACTTTTTAGTGTCGAGTCTCAATGTCTGACTAAAGTACCTATCCAGGTTGCCAATGTCCATACCAAGTTTCATCCAAGCGTAAAAAAAGCATCAAACGCAGAAAATATACAATAAAACTTCTATAATATGAATGCATTTTTATAATACATATTGTACCTATAATAAATTGTCGATTCAAAACGACAAAACATAACACATTTCAGTGTAAAACTAACTTCAATGAAGCTGGAACACGAGGTTGCTGCTACGAACCATTTAGTTAGGATATCCTTAAACTGTATTTTGTCTTCACTATCGAATCTGCATTATAATCAATCTCGGTGTAAAGGGCTTATCAATACGAATAAAATAAGCCCAAACACTATGTAGCTGCTATCAACCATTAAGGAGTTCCCTTAACTGTACTGCACCTGCATCACGGAGCTTGCAGTGGCAGTCATAACCCATCTCGATGTAAAGATCTTGTCATCACGAATAAAATGAGCCCAAAGACGAGGTACCTAAGATGTACCGTTAAGGAGTTCCCTTGATTCTCTGTCGTCTCCATCATCAGATCGGCCCTAAACTTCCATGGTATTGTAGTCTCATCAGACATACACATTAGTATTAAGTTTTTACCCGATGCTCGCCTACAATTTTCTAGAGATGCCCTCAATTTCTCAGGGTTTCCACCACCAGGTCCTGACCTGGTGACAATGGGACCAAATGACAAGCATACCCTTTCAAATAAAAAAAGAATTTTTGAAATCCGTCCAGGCGTCTTCGAGAAATCGAGTAACAAACATAAAAAAAAAACATACAGTCGAGTTGAGAACCTCCTCCTTTTTTTGAAGTCGGTTGAAAAATATTAGAGGCAGCATGAAAAATAATATTTTTTTGGAAAAATATAACCTATAATAAAAATTATTGTATTCGATTTGCTGCCGATTCTAAACAAACTAGTTTCAGGTTTTGGGTTATTTCGTTAGCACATTGTATAGAGACATGCAACTTGCAGAGTGTGTTATTTGTGAAGAGTAGGTAACCAATAAGATAGGATTTTTGTAAATTCTAACCCTAAAGGTGTAAAATAGGGGATGAAAGTGTCGACATTAACGCGGACGCTAGTTTTTCATTTAAATAATCACAAATTATTTAAAAGCGAACTTTGGGTACACAACGGTATCGTGTTGAGAGCCCACACTCTCAACACGATACCGTTGTGTACCCAAAGTTCGCTTTTAAATAATTTTTAATAGTGATTCGAGCAAAATTAAGGCCTTAAGTATTAGCAGCTGCGCACGAAGGCCACAAAATAGATAAAGATGCTGAAAACAGTTAGAAATTGCATTTTGGTGTGTGGTCCCAATCCACCTACGCCTATGAAAAGACGAGAGCTTCCAACTCAAGCCTGGGTTGATACGGCTATAGATTTTTAAGGCCCACTGCCAAGTGGTGATCATCTCCTTGTAATTATCGATTTACAGTCGCTATAAAGAGATCAAAATTATGAAATCTATTACTGCTAAAGACACTCTGTCTTAAACGAAATTTTCTCTCGCTTAGGTATCCCAGTTTATAAGTTGTGACAATTGTCGACGGGTAGTAATAAAAGCTCCGACAAAAAAGAAGAATTGTACTTACTCAAAATATTAAATTTACTGCCTAAAATACTAACTTTCCGACTACTTTTTTCCGAATTAAAATGACGAAACGACTGTATGAAATACTGAAATCTCCGAAAAATAAACATGAACGTTTATTGCTATAATACTTTTGTACCAGCATAAAGATAAAGATAATTTTATTTGTCCAAAACATGAGTATACACACATATCGCATGCAAGATGTTATATTAAATTTATCCGACAGTCATGTCAGTCAGTCATAAATTACGTTTAACTGAAAACTATGCTTTTGTAATTTTTACCTTTACTTTTATTCTATACATGATCAAGGGGGGGCCGGGTCGACGGAGCCCCGCTTCGCGGGGCTCCTACTTCTGGTTGGCTTATAAAAAAATAACCACGAAGGGGATGGCAGGGTTTATTCGCTCGCTTTGCTCGCTCACACGACCCCGCCATCCCCTTCTAACCTAACCTATCCGAGTCGGGGTGCCCTGAAGTCTAGATTGCAACCAGTTTTCATCATTATTGAGAGTTAAAAAATAAATTTGATAACCAACAATAGAAATTAAAACAGTTCATGCAAGTTGTAAAAATATGATTATTTTGTCGAAACCTCTGTTGTCGGTAACTTAGTAATTTTGTCGGTGATTTAGTATTCTATTCGGAAATTAGAATTTTTTTTCGGTAATTCATTATAACGCAGGTTAATTAGAATAATAGTCGGCCACAGATTGCTGGAGATTAATTTGTTTGTCGGAACCATTATTATTTCCCATTGTCGACTATTTGCCAGATATGATTTTAGAAACTTTTGTGAATAATTAGGAATCTATGTTTACAAGACAATCCCATTCTGGCCTCAACAAAACGGTGAGGTCGAAAGGCAAAATAGAGATACATTAAAATAATTAAAAATAAGTCAAATCTAAAAAGTGAACGGGAAAAATGATTTCTTAAAATGTCTTATGATGTTCAATAACAACCCTAATGGAACAACGGGAATGTCTCCATC
The DNA here is from genome assembly GCA_033675125.1 of Athetis lepigone. Taxonomy (NCBI): domain Eukaryota; kingdom Metazoa; phylum Arthropoda; class Insecta; order Lepidoptera; family Noctuidae; genus Athetis; species Athetis lepigone. The sequence goes on from CM066221.1 coordinate 57,671, forward strand.
TGAATTATTTTACGGGCACCAGTTTAGAGACAAATTACCTAGTTTAATCAATATTGAAAATAAAAAAATGCGTCGAAAAGTATACGATAAAGACATTGAGGAAAAAACAAAAGGGAAAACACATGAAGATAGGAAAAGGAAAACACAAGTTCAAGATGTTGAAGTGGATCAATAAGTATATCTTAAGAATTTCCTCAAAAACAGTAAGCTGGCACCGAAATTTGATCCTGAACTACACACAGTAATACTTTTTAGGGTTCCGTAGTCAACTTAGGAACCCTTATAGTTTCGCCATGTCTGTCTGTCTGTCCGTCCGTCCTCGCTTAATCTCTGTGACCGTTAGCACTAGAAAGCTGAAATTTGGTACCAATATGTATATCAATCACGCCGACAAAGTGGTAAAATAAAAATTGGAAAAAAATGTTTTATTAGGGTAGCCCCCCTATATGTAAAGAGGGAAGTGATTTTTTTTTAATTTCAACCCTGTCGTGTGATATATTGTTAGATAGGTATTAAAAAATGAATAGGGGTTTGCTAAAATCATTTTTTGATAATGTTAATAATTTCGGAAATAATCGCTCCAAAAGGAAAAATCAAAGCGTCCCCCCCCCCTCTAACTTTTGACCCGTAGGTTTAAAAAATATGAAAAAAATCTGGAAAGTAGAACTTTATAAGGACTTTCTAGGAAAATTATTTTGAACTTGATAGAAAGAACAGTTTTTGTACAAAAAAGACAAAAAGGTTGTACAAAATAATTTCTGCGTACTTAGTATGTCAACGTAACAAAAGCCTTTTTTTAAACTTATAAGTGGAAACACTTATTGTGACGGACGGGAAACTACGGAACGGTTTTTTATGTTCATCTTGGACATCACTGACAACGTTAAGAGAAACAACGACGTAAGAAAACCTGGCCTTATACCTTATTAACAACTTAATAAACGGAGCACATATAATAACTCGAAACTCTAGTTTTACATATTACTCATGAATACTTTTAGCGAAAACCGCCTGAAATTCTGTTCAATAAAGTTAGTAGGACAGTTGGGCTCGGCGAATTATGTCAATTCGTACATTCATAAATGTATGTCATTCGCCTTGAGCAAGCTTTGTGATCGTTACACGTGCCTATTTGGGTAAAGTCAATGCCACTTAGTACGTACTAAAGGTATTGGGATTGATAAGGTCGCTTTTGTACTTGCCATGGCCTGAACTCTTGCATTAGAGGCAGGCGCTGTAACCTTTTGACCATCACAAGCATTTTAAAAATTGAATTATTCTGTGGTTAATTTATTAATTACTATCTGCTGTCCGGGACCTCGTTCACGTGGACGCTATATAACAGCAATACCCTACACCTACATTACTGTTTTTTTCATCCCACAAAGGTGATAGCGAGATAATATCTTAGGTATTGACGCGACCTCACGGTAGTTGAAAAGATTCATTCAAAATTTGAATGAATCTTTTTAGAACTTTTTGAGTTTTAACAAACAGGCAGACAAAAAATTCTAAAAATATTTTTGTGGTTTTAGAACATGTACCAAGTACTATTTATTAAAAACTAGCTCTTGCCCGCGACTTCGTCCGCGTGGAATAATAGTTCCCGTTCCCGGGGGACTTCCGGGATGAAAACTTGGATAGTTTCTGATGTCCTTTCTCGGGTCCCAGACTATATCTGTACCAAATTTCATTCAAATCGGTTCAGTGGTTTAGGCGTGAAGAAGAGACAGACAGACAGAAAGACAGACAGACAGAGTTACTTTCGCATAACTAATATTAGTACGGATATTCAATGTACAGTTTTGACTTCGTTAAAGTTTTATGATATGTTTTATTGTACCTATATAGGTATAATTCAGCTTCTAAACAATAAGTACACTGTTTATAATTTGTACATCGACTTACGCCAGATAATGTGTAACTTTTAAAGAATAACAATAATCGGGTATTTTACATTATAAACCAACAAATAATAATAATATGTCGTGATGGCCTAGTGGTTAAGGCCGCCGGCTCTCATGCAAGAGGTCGCGGGTTAGAATCCGGGCAAGTACCAATGTGACTTTTTCAATTCATATGTACTTTCTAAAGTTTATCTTAGACATCACAGACATCGGTGAAGGAAAACATCGTGAGGAAACCTGGACTTGTAGTTAATATAAGTCCGAAATCGCCAACCCGTCTTGAGCAAGCGTGGTGATCAATGCTCGTGCCTTCTCTGTATGAGAAGAGGCATTTGCCCTGCACTGGGACAGGTATAGGCTGGTATTATTATTATTAAACCAATAAACGTTAGGCACAATTTCAATAAAATCTCTCTTAAGAGCCCTAAAAATCCGATTCATTTTCAGTTTGCTATTAAATTGGATTTTTGTTGCTTTGAAATCAATATATAACTAGTTCGTTAATTGAGTTGCTAAGTTAATGACGTGACGTGACGTCATAGTGACATTGCCTTATTAAATTAACACTTCGAACACACGTGATTCGAGACACAATAGAAAGACAACAGCAACGCGACAGCCGGCTGCCGGCACGTTTAGACATCTCATAAAAAAAAAGTGAGCCATCACGGGACGCCTGGCAGATGTGAAACATCGACATTACATCATCGCCACACAGTACACAAGACTGTGACTGTATATATACACCATCATATAGCGTGGCGACGGGTCGACACGGCATGCGTCGCCACGCCAGAAATTTGTTTTACGTGCGGCTATAGATGTTTCACATCAAAAAGTACGTCAATTGATGATGGTGTAAAATACAGTATTGTGTCAAATATTCTCTCACACATTAACACTCCATTCGTTTGCATTCCGTGTCCTAAATACATCTACATATAGCCCTACAGTTTCGTCTGCAGACACGGTGCCCCGGGAAACGCAGCTGCACTTCATAGCAAAATGTATATGCCTACAGTCGGCTCGGTCAGAGCTAACTAGGTTTTCGATTTTAATTCTTGTATGCACAGGATTAAAATTGAAATTACAACGCTGTCGTTTTGTAAGGGTACAGATTTCACCTGTCGCTGCATCGATTTATAACAAGCTGGGTATTGACTAGCACTCGATGGGATCAAAGTGAAGGAGTTGAAATCTATAGGTACTTGCTTATCCTAGTCTATAGTTTAGAGTAATATTGGTGCTGATTCTCTTGTTCACAAACTTAACTAAATATAAGTTAAATGCATCTTTCTCTTTCCATTTCTTAAAGAAAAGGACAGAAGATACATTTTATCAGCGCCAAATTAGACAGCGCCTGAAGAAAATTGACGTATATTTAGACGCCAGACGCCATGATTTTAAGGGAGTCATGTCGTGTTTTTGGACTTAAAAACACGTGTATGATCTCGATACTATAATTAATATCCGTACACTTGTCATTTAAACTATAAAATATAATTTCCAACCATAAAAGTGAGTTGTGAAACCCTATATTGGTTTGTTTACCTCTATTCTTTATCGAATTTGGCTCAAGTATAGGCGTGACGTCACGTGAAACTTCAACGCTCTATATTTCGTTAACAAAAAAATAAATATTAAATAATCAAAACCTCAACTGCAATTTTGGAAATCGGTGGCTTTGTTTCTGATTCATGTTATTGACACCAACTTCTTTTTTTTTATGGGAGTGGGAAATCATCAAATGACTGCTTCTCCCCTGGGTGTGGCGGGAGGGCGTGTCAGACTTTTACTGACTAAAACCCACTCATGTTCCTTCGGTAGCCCTTTATGTTTCGAGGTCACGGTAACTATTATAAACATTCCGCAACCCCGGATTGACACCAACTTCCGAAATTGCAGTTAGGTGTTTTGATTTTTTTATTTCTCCTTTCTTTCAAAATGATATACCCTATGGCACAACTGATACGAAGATAATGGCACTTCATATGTCGAAATCCGTTCGGTTTAGGCTGTAGAGCGTGCCATAGAATCCGTACTAATATTATAAAGGCGAATGTAACTCTGTCTGTCTGTCTCTTCTTCACGCCTATATTACTAAACCGATTTGATTGAGATTTGGTACAATATAATCTGGGACCCGAGAAAGGATATAGGATAGTTTTCATACCGGAAATCCCCCGGGAACGGGAACTATTAATCCACGCGGACGAAGTCGCGGGCAAAAACTAGTGAGACATAAATACATGCGCTGGAAAAGCATAACCCACTCTTCGGCAGTCGGGTAAAAATTACGTATTTTCTAACTGAAGGAATGAATACTAATATTACAAATGGGAAAGTGTGTCTGTCTGTCTGTCTGTCTGTCTGTATGTTTGTCTTTCTTTCACGGCAAAACGGAGCGACGAATTGCCGTGATTTTTAAGTGGAGATAGTTGAAGGGATGGAGAGTAACATAGGCTACTTTTTGTCTCTTTCTAACGCGAGCGAAGCCGCGGGCAAAAGCTAAAATAAATAGTTCTTTTTTGTCGTCTCATTTCGATGTTAGGTAGTTAGCTAAATTTAAAAATGATCTTTGTTTGTCTATTATGCGTTTTTTAGGTAAATAGTCATATGTCAAGATTGTTAACATTTACTTATTATAATTACTATATTCCTAACTTCTATGCCTAAACAAATGGAGTAGTATTTATTCAAATCTACTTTAATTGGTTTTATTATTTTTATTTTACCATATTATTTTTTAATGCTGACATTTGTTGACATCTGTTTAATTATTAAAGTACTCGTATTATTTATTATTTGACATTTATTTAAGTGATGATTATCAATGTATTGTATTGTCAATGGTTTAATGTTTTATGTTATGTATTTACTAAGACATTCAGATACAATGTAAATTGTTTAATGAATAAATGAAATAAAATGAAATCTATGCTGTAGCCAAACTACATTCGTAGCACATTACCGTAGCACTGTCTACGAGCTACGTCGCAATTTCGTAGCAGCTTCGTAGCCATTTAAATCGATATTACTCGGCCCAGACAAGGCGGTAGTTCTAAATATAGAATTGATTGTTTACGTTATTAGGTTGTGTATGTATAAATATCGGATTTTTGTATCTATTGGGGTACTTTACCTTTAGGAGTATATGAATGTATGTATGTATGTACGTACCTATATATCTTTTTTTTGGTGAGTGGGAAATCATCAAATGACTTCTCCCGTCCTGGGCGGGGCGTGTCAGACTTTTACTGACTAAAACCCACTCGTGTTCCTTCGGTTGCCCTTTATGTTCCGGGGCCACGGTAACTATTATAACTTTTCCGCTCCTACTATTGGTTCAAGTCTGTCTGCGTAGTTATGAGTTATTGCACTCTAGGACTGTTTTTACCGTATAATATATATATATTTTTTTATTATGAGAGATTAGCTATAGAAAGCACACAGAGACCAGTGGAAGGCTATGAGGGGGACCTTAACCCAGCAGTGGGAGATCATATCAAAAATATTTATTGGGAAATGGCTAAAAAGAAATTTTTATAGTGTCTCTTTCCCAATTTTATAAAGCTTTATTTCAGTACTTTGCAAAACAAAAGTGCAACGCACCGAAACCTAAACAAGCGACTTGTTCAAACATCGTCCAGCCGCTTTAGCTTTTATACTGAACTAGCTTTTGCCCGCGGCTTCGCTCGCGTTAGAAAGAGACAAAAAGTAGCCTATGTTACTCTCCATCCCTTCAACTTTCTCCACTCAAAAAATCACGTCAATTCATCGCTCCGTTTTGCCGTGAAAGAAAGACAAACAGACAGAGAGACACACTTTCCCATTTATAATATTAGTATGGATTTGGGTGGCAGCTCAAAAGCGGCTTTATTGTGTAATGGTTGACGTCAAAAGAGAACAAACACTGATGCGTGCCTCAGCTTTAGGACATTTCATTATTATTCACACGCACTTGTAAAATGACGTATTTTATATTCCTGTCTATACAATGGCATGCTTACTAATATTTGCAAGAAAAGTTTGCATGTAAGTATGTATGTTTGTTACTCTTTCACGTAAAAACTACTGAACGGATTTTGATAAAACTTTGCAGTAATATTGCTTACATATATTATCACACTGTGAGGCACGGGAGCGGAGCTCAATAACATGACATAGGTAAAACCTTCCATACATAATTGAATTATAGTAAAACAAAGTCCACGCCACGTCCGTCTGTCTGCCGGTACACGATTAAACGGATTTTTTCTTCATTTTCACTTGAGAATGGGTGAGTGATCGATGGAAAAGGTTTAAGTACACACATAAATAAATAAATAATATAACAATAATTTATTTCGGACAACAAAGTCCATAGGCACGACATAGAGTAGGGAAAAACCGAAAAATGCAAAGATTTGTAGTAGTATATCCGTACTAATATTAGTATTAATGCGAAAGTAACTCTATCTGTCTGTCTCTTCTTTGCGCCTAAACCACTGAACCGATTTGAATGAAATTTAGTACAGATATAGTCTGGGACCCGAGAAAGGACATAGAATAGTTTTCATCCTGGAAATCCCCCGGGAACGGGAACTATTATTCCACGCGGGCAGAAGCTAGTTTAAAATATTTGTATGGATGGTTGAAGGGATGAAGTGACAGAATAGGCTATACTCTATCGCGGGCAAAAGTTAGAAAAGCATTATATGTCTGTACTCCTGTAAGATAAAATAGAACGCGCGCCAACAACCCAACAACAACGTGACACAGCTAACATAATATTATTTCACAAAAAATGAATTGTTAGACGTTGGCATTTCACTTCACAAAGAAAACAAAAGTAAATTCAACGTTTGTTTATAATTTGTGGTCTTTTTAAAAGCCTTTTAATGAAGCTTTTTAAAAGCCTAAAACATAATGACAACACGACACACGAACCTATGTATAATTTAATTAAAGAGACCAAAATCCGCAGTGTTGTTGTCTGCGAATGATATGAGTGCCTGTAGTCAAATAAATGCCCAGAATTTTGAATGAGCGTTTTCTCTTTATTGAAGTAAACAATGGTGCCGATTCTCTTGTGCACAAACTAACGTAAATTTAAGTTAAGTGCATCTTTCTCTTTCCGTTTAATTAAGAAAAGGACAGAACATCAAATATTAGTTAAGTCCTGTCAAATGTAGACACCCCATAGATAATTTAGGCGCAATTTAAAAACATGGCGTCTAAATATACGTCAATTTTCATTAGGCGCTGTCTAATTTGACAGGATTAAACTAAAATGTATCTTCTGTCCTTTTCTTTAAGAAATGGAAAGAGAAAGATGCACTTACTCAACTTAAATTTCCGTTAGTTTGTGCACTAGAGAATCGGCACCAATATTATACTACTACTACTACTACAAATTGACATCACTAACAACCCGTGCCTAAGCGTCAATTCACACGTACCACAACCACACCACGTCGCAGCGACAAAATGTGGTCAAGATGTGGTTACGTGTGAATAGTGTCGCAGCGGCTTTTTGCAGCTGCGTTGTGGTAGCCACAAAATGTCGATGTGGTTAGCGCAGGCGCCAGCTAGGCGCGCGTGGACGTCATGTCGTGGCGATGTGGCCGCGCTGCCGCCGCGTTGCCGTCGCGATGTGGTTGCGATGTAGTCGTATTACACAGGTGGTCGATAACAACCACAAAATGTGGTGCGTGTGAATTGTAATATTCATTTTCAATACAAAATTTACGCCCGACCACATCGCGGCGTTGTGGTGTGGTTGTCGCTGTGGTGTGGTTGTGGTACGTGTGAATTGAGCCTAAGAAAGCACGTGGAGCATTTCGTTTCGGTTGTCATTAGTAGAACTTTAATAGTCGTTACGGTTAGCCAGAAGCCAGAAGGACTGACCAGCCTTACCAAGGGGTACCGTGTCGCCCAGAAACTGCATTGTGGAGGTCTGACAGGCAGTCGCTTCACGTAAAACATTGGTATCCCGCTGAATCCAGTTAGACTGTAAGCTTAACCCCAACGTTATTGGAAAAAATATTAGGAAGATGACAATGACTTTTGTGTTTTAAATTCTGACTTATATTTTACTAGCTTTCGCCCACGGCTTCGCTCGCGTTAGAAAGAGACAAAAAGTAGCCTATGTTATCCCTTCAACTACCTCCACTTAAAAATCACGTAAATTTATGGCTCCGTTTTGCCGTGAAAGAAAGACAAACATACAGACAGACACACTTTCCCATTTATAATATTAGTATGGATTATTGTATGCTTCAACGGCGGGACATAGCTGAACTTATTTTAATTATTTAAGACCTGTATTTATGATGTACTGGCAAAAGCCCGCGGCTTCGCTCGCGTGTGAAAGGGACAAAAAGCAGCCTATGTTACTCTCCATCCCTTCAACTATCTCCACTCAAAAAATCACGTCAATTCATCGCTCCGTTTTGCCGTGAAAGAAAGACAAACAGACAGACAGACACACTTTCCTATTTATAATATTAATATGGATACCTATAGTCCACGAAAAAGATGATTTGAATGACACAAAGCTTCAAATTATTTTTAAACAAAATTACCTGCCGCCTCCGGTTTCTTCGTTACCACTGCTTGCGCTAAACTCAATGTATAAGCACAGATTAATAAATAGTTACTACGTATAAGAATGTTTGGCTATGTGCCTTTTCATTCTGTAGCGTGTCTGGAAAAAAGAACAGATGATTTTTTTTTATTCCATCGGTGTAGATAACAAAATGAAATCAATCTTAACAAGTCTTTTTATCTAAAAAAATCTTAAAAAAAACCTAACGTTTCCATTTAGTTTCTTACCTAACGTTGGTTTAAAATAAAGCCGAATATGAAATTACTATGCAACATTAATCAAACGTTTTTTTTTAGATATAAGGGGATATCTTCACTCCTTACATACATACATCCTCCTTACTCAAAATAGTCTGTACATTTTAAATCGACATAATATTAAAATTATGTTACAAGTAAACCGCATCGCAGTAGGTATGCGCAAAAAATCTACTTAGTTGAAAAAAACTTAATAAACGAAAACAATTTGTTTTGGTACTCATCCAGATATTACAAAGTCGTGTCGGTTATATCAATAATGTCAGTAAAGTGTTTCTTTGCCAATTTTCTAATTACTTTTTTTCCACTTTATTTTTGAGCTTTTGCAGTTCTAAGACTTGCAGTATGAATTTTAAATATAAGATAAGGGTTAATTCTTCGAACACACGTGATTTGAGACACAATATAAAGACAATAGCAGCGCAACAGCCGGCTGTCGGTTAGTCGTCAAGAGGTTAATAAAAAATACAATACGCTTGCTCTTAAAGTGACTTCTTTTCATTCACCTACTTGTGCACTTAGCATGTTATTATAACATTTTAGAGGAATGAGGAACAGCCTCCTCGTTCACCTTTTAAATTCCTCATTCACCTTTTAAAAGGAATGTTTCCTCCGACTAGACGTCACATCACTAAATAATTGCATTTGTCTGGGGGATTCTTAGAGCTGATCCCATCAAAGTTCTTCATATTCATAGTTTTTAGTTTATCTTAGGCCCCAGAAAGATTTGCCTAAACTAAATCTAGTACTTACAAACTACCCTTTCTTTGTCCACAGGAGCCTTCCTCATCCCGTTCCTAATAATGTTAATACTGGAAGGCATACCGCTCTTCCTCATCGAGATGGCCATAGGCCAGAAGATGCGGCTAGGCTCCCTGGGCGTGTGGAACACCATCCACCCCTGGCTCGGCGGCATCGGCATTTCCAGCTGTATTGTGACACTGTTCGTGGCTTTGTATTACAATGTCATCATCACCTGGGTGTTCTTCTACCTTTTCAACAGTATTCGGGTAAGTTGAGTCAATTTTAGAGTAGGAAATAGTTGTTCTGCTTGTGTGGGGAAGTGCTAACACCCAACATGTTTAAATTATTTTTTTTGTGGAGTGGGAAATCATCAAATGACTTCTCCCGTCCTGGGCGGGGCGGGAGGTCTCAGACTTTTACTGACTAAAACCCACTCATGATCCTTCGGTTACCCTTTATGTTCCTGGGTCACGGTAACTACATATTATAAACATTCCGCAACCCCGGCAGGTGTTGGCCCTGTTAGGCCCGCAAACCCGCGCCTACGGGGGCCGGTAGTCGTCTTGCGACTCTCGAACTTGTTTAAATGCTTCATGAAATCATGAGCCGTTAAACTAAGTAAACAACAACTTTTCTAAAAATCTAATGAATTTAATAAACCAAAGCTAAAGTGAATTATTATCAACAACTCATCGAAACATTTCACTGATTGGACTTCCAACAAACAAATTGAAGGCCATGTTTTGCAGTAAGCATCACAACATCGCTGGCCTTGACCCCCTCAATAGATAGCACTAGCTACCTGTAGCACCTAGAATCTCCCAGGACACAGATAACGCGTAGGAGGCTGTACTGCGCAGGTCAAAACAGACGCATCCAATCAAAACATCGAGAAAGATTACAAACATAAACACACATAGTGTTCAGTCCTGTAATATAGTGGTAAATGATCAATAACTGCATCAGTCGGCTCGCGACTGCGTGACTGATAATAATTCGCGAAAATGTTCTCGAAACAAGGACATCCGGGTGGCACCTGGCCGGGGGTTAAACAAAAACGAACGAGCCTGTGCAATTGTTGTGACGACACCATTTATGAAATGCCAGAGATTCTTCACGAAGAAGGGTATGAGATTCCGGAGAATCTGGAAGAACTAAGAAGCGGGGCCCCGAAGCCTGAAGTGGATACAGGTGTAATTGTAGAAGGTTTGCAAGCAGTTGAAGTAGATTTGCAAGAAGATGAAGATAAACGTCTAAAACAAGTAAAGTCCTTGAAGAAGATCTTAAAGATAAATGAAGATGTGATGAGGTTTATCATGGAAGTTCTTAGTTGCACTCTGTTCTTGTATGTGCTCTTGATCATGCTGTATCGAGTGACGACGCAAGTTAGTTTTTGTTTTTAAGAAAATTAAACCTTGTTGTTGTTATTTTAAAGTTTATATTTCAAGGTCATCAAGAAAAACAAGTGAAGTTTAGTGTATTTCTTATGTTTTTCAATGAATACTAAGAATTTTAGGCTTTCTACTTCCCCATATAAGCCCAAAAAGATTGTTTTTGTAAGAAATAAAAAATCTGTCACGATTGTGCCTAGGGTGCTGAGTTGCGGGTCGTAGTTTCGGTTCTTGCGCAAATATTATATGACCTAGAGTCCTAGAGATATTTGTTCCGAGTTTTGGATGTGGGTTCATATGTTTGTAAACGCACTAGTTCACGGAAGATTATTATTACGCATACCGAAGATATTCATAAAACGGGATAGCGTTTGAAAAAAAAACTAATAGTCAGTTTGTTGAGCAAAAAGCTTTAGACTTACTCGGCAGCAGTTTTTTCTGCAATTTCATCACTGTCATTATGACATTATGTTTACTGCAGTAGTTCTATCTTCAGTTCTATCTCTTATCTATTGATGATCTAGTATTGTCAATGCCTAGGATTTAGAGGGATGACATCTCACCCCAGGCTTACTTCAAACCTTAGCTTCAAACATAAGTCTTAAATGCCTGTATCAATCCTTCAAACACACGTGATTTGAGACACAGAAGAAATACAATAGGAGCCTGACAGACGGCTGTCGGTTGGTCACTGAAAGGTGAAGTAAGATTTTTTAGTCCAGCTAAACGCTTTTTGATAAATACTTGCGCTGTTTTGAAGAAAAATCTACTCAAATTTGTGTGCTTCTCTCATCAAAGATCACTTCAGTTATCAATCTTCATGATCTTTGCATAATATGACCAATACAATATAGACTGACTTTACTAAAGATTTTGACCTTAGAGTTTTCTTTCAGTTGTTACTTCTCAGAGCACTTAGCTAAAAAAACCGGTTCCATATCAATATTGTCGTGTAAAAGTATTATTTTTGACCAATTTACAAAATATAGATAAGTTTTCACAATATGTTCCAAACCATCACCATATTTTCATCCTCATCCATTTTGCCCACAGTTATCAGCCGACTCTCTACCCTGGGCTCACTGCCCAGCTGACAATGGCACCAAGGAAGCTGAATGCAACAAGGCCTCCTCAACCGTTTACTTCTGGTACCGCGAGGCACTGGACGCGTCTCCCAGCATTGATGAGCCTGGTGTTCCAAGATGGTGGATCGTCTTGTACCTGCTTTTGGCTTGGATCATCGTGTTCTTCATCGTGATGAAGGGGATTCAGAGCAGTGGGAAGGTAAGAAATATAACTGTTTGTTTCCAGAACTTTGGAATAGCTTCATTATGATGATGAGTGAGTTGTTGTATTTTGAACTTTACTTCGATGGTGTGTAAGGACTAAATTCAAAGTTAGAGGTCCACGTGGTGGTGGATCCTGCTCTGCCTGTTTCTGGCTTGGATTATCATGTCCTTTATCGTTATGAAGTGGATTCAGAGCAGTGGGAAGGTTGGAAATACTACAATTTATTACCAAAACCTGGAAAAAGCTTTATGTTGATGTTGTTGAGTGAGTTGTTGTATTTTGAACCTTATTTCGATGAAGAAAAAGGACAAACTACAACAGTCAGGGGTTCTCGAGGTGGTGGATCGTGCCCTTCCTGTTCCTGGCTTGGACCATCATTTTCTTCAGTATGATGTAGGGAATTCAGAGCAGTGGGAACTGTGTAAAGGTTGGAAACTTAACTGTTTATTTCTAAACGCCTATTTTGAACTTGGTGTTTTATCAATGTTTTGCGTTTATCATCGAAGTTACACCGATGGGCTTCGACATGAAGTTAGTGGTCTCTATGAACTTATACATGGTTATCATTTGACAGGCCTGTTGGTCTAGTGGTTAGTGGACCCAGATTACTAAGCCGGAGCTAGTGGGTTCGATTCCCTCTCGGGACAAACTTTGTGTAATGAGCATGATTGTTTGTTTTGTGCCTGGGTGCAATTTATCTATAATATTTATGGATTAGAAATATGTTTATCAGTTGTCTGGTTACAAACTACAAGCTCGGCTTAGTTTGAGACCAGATAGCCTTGTGTGTGTTGCCCCAGGATATTTATTTATTTTGTATGTATATCAGATAACTGGTCTCAATAACACATACTCCTAGTATGGGATCAGATAAATAGCCCTGTGTGAGTTGTTCTTATGTATTTTGCCCAGTGTAAGGTTGTTTGTCCACCGCCGCCGCCACCGATAAGCCTAAAACATACTCAAGCGACGTAAGGCAGCAGGCGTGGAACAGGCGTAGCGCCGCGTCGCTGGCAACGAAACGGCGTGTCTGCGCCGCGTCGCCTCAGTATAATTCAAAAACGTCGCCTGCATACATTTTTATGAAATCGTTTTGAAGCGGCGCAAGCCTGCGCCACGCCTGTTCCACGCCTGCTGCCTTACGTCGCTTGTGTCGTTTTAGGCCTTACGTCAACAAGAACGGGATGACGGCGAGCCGAGGTTTGTATGAAGTGACGTGACGTGCGTTGGACACGTGACTACAGTCACGGTTGACTTAATCGGTCTTATGGCTGCCACTCATACGTAGGGGTGGGACAAAGTAAGATGGACCACTTGAGACACTTTATGCCATTGTTTCAGGTGGTATACTTCACCTCACTGTTCCCGTACATCGTGCTGACGATCTTCTTCGTTCGAGGAGTCACATTACCCGGGTCAGCTGACGGCATCATCCATATGTACAAGCCGAAGGTAAGGATATTTATGGCTTAAGAGCGAATGAAAAGTTCATGTATTCCAGCTACTGACTCTTATGAAATACTAGCTGTTTCTTGCGGATTCATCCGCGTTATTAGGTTTAGAGGTCTTTGGTTACTCTGGTTCCGTGGGCCGTAGCGTGATGTTTTTAGCCTATGACACTCACTTTGACTTTTTACAGAAGTTCGATACGAGATCTCAAATTACTTAGCAAAAGCTGATGTCAATCCCATACATTATCAATGTATTTGATTCTACCATCTCTTCTACAATGCCACGTGTCTAGAGGTGAAGGTTAGAAGTCGTCTTCCAATTACTAGACCAGTAAAGTTCAATCACTCAAAGTCAAGTTACCTATTTCCCTTTCACCATGACAAAAATCACTTTGGAACGTCACTTATAACTACGGAAAAAGTTAAATAATTCAATATACTCACCCTTATCAAAAAGTAGTTTTGTATGGCAAAGAATGAGCTTGAAGTTCTAACAATTCTTCATACAATAATTTGTGTCACACTAATCAAATAATAGAATAATGTATTTTATTTTGGGAACATCATTGTCTCAAAATAGAACAATCCACTATATTAAAAAAGGTACGCAGTTAGCATTGACATCAAAAATATGTTAATGAACTCATACCTATGGTACCTATTCATATTTTATACAATAGGTATTCTAAAAATATACACATCCAACATTTGAAACAAAAGATACACTAACATAATGTGAACAATATTGACTACTAGCAATTTCACCCGTGTTATGTTTTCCCTTCCTTTACTTCCCTTACTGCCCCGCTCCCGTTGGTCATTGCGTGAAGTTATGTAGTATATTTTTTATTCTGATGTATAAGATATATTACCGGAAAGTTTAATCAAAATCCTTTCAGTAGTTTTTGCGTGAAGGAGTATTAATCATCTATATTCCTAAAATTTTACATTTATAATACTGCCGTAGACTTATGGGCATAAGTCTACTAATAATCACTGTGTAAAGTTATGCAATGAATAAAGCCTGTGTAACCATACATTTTTTGACGTATAAACCTGTCATAACTTTATGCAGCGTTTATTAGTAAGGAGTAAGAGTAGTAGGAGCTTAATCTTTAAAATGTCGTTTCAAATATTTTTAATGCCACTTTTGAATAGGTTCCACAGTATAAGTTCGTCATAATCATTGATTAGTAATCGTCAAGTTCAGGTTAGTCAACCTGACTGCTAAGCCGAAGGTGTCTTTGATTACCACCCAAAGCATTTATTTTTTGTGTAGAGCATGATTGTTAGTTCAGTCTTAGGTGGAGATCCAATCAGTTGTCATATAAATTAAACTTGTCTGGTTACCATAGCACTGGCTCAGCCTGTTTTAGATTAAAATAGCCGTGTGTGAGTTGTACCAAGAAATTTATTTATATTCGTCCTCCAAAAGATTACCGAAAACTTCACCTGTCTTGACCAAAAAGCCCAGAAAATCTACTTAGATCTGTTCAAAAAGGTTCTTTAGACACGTAAGGCTAAAAATAGAGCTTCTTTTGATGTTCCGTTATACAAGGTGTACAAAATACTTTGTTTCTTTACGAGACTCTTGGGAGCTTGTGACGAAGGTCACTGAAATATAGCACTCGACTACAGAAATATTTAGGTTTTAGGAACGTAGACACCAAAATATTTAAAGTAGGGTTCATACAACATTCAATCCGTGAGGCGAATATTTCCTGTTCGTTTTCGAGGTACCGTGACTGTTTTTGCTAGTAACAGACAAAAGATACATGAAGGATTTCCGCAAAAAGGGACAAACCTCGAGAGATTTAACTAACTAAGCCAAATGGGACCTCAAGAATAAGACTATTGTTTTGTGTTCAGGAGAGCGAATTCTTGTAAATGTTTGTTTCGAGATCGGAACTGGCTAGGCAATTCTACCACCACCACTGCTGCTAGGGCTACCTCAAAGAATTCCAAATACTGATCCTGTGTAGTTGGTGATCAGCGACTTCCCGATACTACTGGTCCGCTAATGTTTCTGTAGGCGACCGCCATTTTACGCTATAAATATCGTGGTGAATCTTAAAAGCCCTATCGCCCATCATCTTAACGGTCACAAGACCAATGCCAATTAAGCCTGGCTTTTTTGTACTATAAAAGTGATTTGAGCTAAAACCTTTGCCACTAATCAAGTCTAAATTGGTCATTGAATCAGAAATTATTTTTGTGTGTTTTGAGGGTTCATAAAACTCCCCTGGGTATGAAAACAGCAGACAAAGACTAGAATAATAAAATAATTACTTTAATGATGTAGACTAAGTATTCAAAGTCACCATCGCTAAAAAACTGTAAGTTTACCGGCGCCATGGCGGATTTACATAGTGTCTGCGAATTAAAAACATTGTTCATTCACATAATTAATGAGGGCGCGAGAAAATTAAACGTTGCGGGTGATTTATGCCAAGCCATGATCACGCTGGGTGTCTCGTGCCAGCTAGCTATGGGATGATGAAGTATAAGGGACTTCGCACATTTATTCAGCTTATGTTCCAGGATATTTTATATTTATTTATTAGCTACCTCCAGCGGTTTCACCCGCGTTAAAATGTTAAGCGTGAACAACCCTTATCACTTAGGGTGAGAATAGATAGTAGCCGATAGAAGTAGCAATATATGCATATTAAATTTGGTAAAAATCGGTAAAGCCGTTTCGGAGGAGTAAGGTAACTAACATTGTGACACGAGGAATTTTATATATAAGATTTATATGTCCATGGACAACAACGACTTTGTATGGAGTGTCTTCTCGCGTCTATTTAGCTTTTGCATAAAATAGTTGGATTTCCATGGATGTAAGCTGAATCATCATCATCTCCCTAGCCTTTTTCCAATCGTGTTGGGATCGGCTGCCAGCCTAACTGAATTCAGCTGGATACCGGTGTTTTACGTGGAGCGACTGCCTACCTGACCTCCACAACCCAGTAACTGGGCGACACGATACCTCTTGGTTAGACTGGTTATAGTTTCTGGCTAACCAGTAACGACTGTCAAAGTTCTACGAATGACAACCGGGACCAACGGCTTTACGTGCTTTCCGAGGCACGGGATGTCAGTGATGTCTAAGATAAACTTTAGAAAGTACATATGAATTGAAAAAGTCACATTGGTACTTGCCCGGATTCGAACCCACAACCTCTTACACGAGAGGCGGGCGCCTTATCCACTGGGCCATCACGACACTACAATAAGATGTAAGCTGAATAGAGCTGTATATGTGCGTAGGTTGTCCCTTAAGGTTGACGGATCTACTCATTCTTGCGGTGCTGAAAGCGGCTGATACTAGTAGTAACTACTTGTAACTGTATAATTGACCAAAGCGTTCAGCGAATCGCGAATGGAAGAAGTGTGTGTAGTCCCTAAGTCTGACAGGCAGCCAAATTAATGAGTCCATTCTTGTCAATCACAGGGTAGTTGATCTGACACTACAAATTAATTGACATACTTTATGAGAAACGCAATTCCCTTTTTCATCGCTTGATTAACTATAACATTACTAGCTTTTGCCCGCGGCTTCGCTCGCGTTAGAAAGAGACAAAAAGTAGCCTATGTTACTCTCCATCCTTCAACTATCTCCACTCAAAAAATCACGTCAATTCATCGCTCCGTTTTGCCGTAAAAGAAAGACAAACAGACAGACACACTTTCCCATTTATAATACATATTAGTATGGATCGTATACTTTAATTTCTGAATTGATTAAAAAAATATATCGGGTTTCCAGAGTTAAAAGCAATGTTTTCAGAAAATTTGTAGTAGCTAAGAAAGGTAACCTAGCTTTATAACATTTACTAAGGTTACATACACATTAATTATTCCTGACTACTCTCCTTACTGCTTGGGTTTTTTTGTGAATCGAAACTGCTGATCACGTTGTCACGTTTCCTTTTTCGCTTTTTATTGTTCAAGATAATGAGAAATAGGTCAGGTAGAGCAAGTGTAGTCGTAAAGTGTACAGTGACATCTTAAACCTTAAACGTTTGCGACCTGTAATATAACTAAGGTTGCTATCCGTCCAGTTTTTCTGAATTTGTCCTAGTGTTATTTCATAGTGGGCACATGGGGAACTTCCGGGCGGGGTTTTATTTAGTAATCCGGATTTTTAGTTAACGAGACGGTTTGTCGGATGACCATGGCTTGCTTTAAATTTTCAAAAAATCGTACTTTTCCCATGTGCCCACACGGGAAACGTCCGGGCGGAGTTTTATTTAGTAATCCTGATTTTTTGGAAATTTTAATGAGCTTTAAAATCCAGGATATTTCTGGCCGCGCAATTTCTTTTTTGGACCAACAATATATGAAAATTGCCTGATGTCCTCTTAGAGATGGCAGCCCTAGCCATAACCCTACTCTTTTCTGCCCGCAACTAGTAAAAACGCTCGCGGTTTGTAAATGGAACTTCTTGTTTAAATTTTTATTGTTTTCCCTCATTTCTTTATCATTGCTCATGTAGCCTTGATGTAGAGTTTATTTATTTATTTAATAAGCATAGAAGACTTACAGCTAGAACAGACAGTACAAAATTAGTATATCGGACAGACAGCCAATTACAAGTCTCCACTTATAGAATCAGTTAATAAAGTAGATATATTAAGTATACAAGGCAGACAGTTATTATTTTTTTACAGGTTTTCTTGAACAGCAATTGATGTTTTTAATTATTTTCTATTGTAGTTTAAAATACTATCCATTCGTTGTAAAGACGATTTATTAATTTAGTATTTTTTGCATTTTTATATATCATTTTGTAACACTGTGGTGTGGACCTTGTTTAACAAAAGATTGTCACTCCCTCCTCCCGAAAACTCCCTAATCTTAACCATTTACTTCCAGCTGGACAAAACTACTAGACCCGACCGTCTGGCTGGATGCAGCAACCCAAGTGTTCTACTCCTTCGGTCTCGCTTTCGGATCCCTCATAGCCTTCGGTTCCTACAACCCTCCGAACAACAACTGCGTGCGCGATGTTCTGCTGGTGTCGGTCTGCAACGCGCTGACTGCCATCTACGCGTCTGTGGTCATCTTTAGCATCCTCGGTTTCAAGGCCTTTACTATGGTCGAGACTTGCATGAACAAGTAAGTGGTGTTTATATGTTTTTTAGTTAAGTAAGACAATCATGCCCACACTATTTCCAACCACTGCCACTCCTGAAATCTAGAATCGACAGTGGAGTCCGCCAGAAAAGCGTTTAAGCATAATTAAGTGTCTTTAACTGGTAAATGTAATGTAATGTAAATGAGGCTATAAGCAATATATGCAATGTCCTGGCTAACACTAGCAAGATGGACCAAATGCCAAGATCCCCAACAACAGGTCCAAATTCTCCAGTTGATTGCAGCTGGGGGTTCATAGCTTGCGGTTCCCAAAATCGGGTGTCTTAAGCATGGGAGGGCAATAAGTAGTAGATATCTACAATGTCCTAGCCAACACTGGCAAAATAGACCAAATGCACTGGGCCTCAAACAGCAACCCCAACTCACGAGATATCCGCAGCTGGGTTTGAGGGGCCTAAATTAACAGCACCGTTCCTCTGGTGATAGTGATTTTGCCACTGTTGAATAAGAGGTATTAAGTCCGGTTCTCGGGCCCAGCAAAAAGTTATATCGGGTGTTTCCATTAGAAAATTCTCAGTAGATGTAACTCCCACGTGCCTTGGATACCATGAAAGGCAATCTTGTGTCTAACTTCTTCTCGGTCGTGCCGGATTGCCATCCCATCAGACTATGAGAGTTACGGAAGAGCACACATTTTATTATAATACCTTGCTTGTCTCCAATTAGATTGCTCGCTAGTAACCGAGCAGTCAATAGATGTTGCTTAATGAGGTTGCCAAAATCCATAATAGACAAACTAAGTGCCTGTTTAACCACCTCAAAATAGTCTCTAACTGATGAAACAAAATTCGTATGAAATTATCTGCCATAAATTTTAACCAGAATTTATTAGAAGAATGTGGCAGATGCCCTAAGCCTATCAATTTCAACATTTTTCTGGGGTGATTAAGATCCTAGAAGCTTTTAACGTGTCTGGCTTCTCACCGTTACATGAACTATGCCTATTAATCAACATCCCTCTTCATTTTTCCAGGGAGATCAAGATCCTAGCTGGCCTCAACGTGTCTGGCTTCACCCCGATATCAACCCACGACTACTACCGCGAGGAGTTCGGTAACGTGAACGAGAGCATCGTGACCAAATACAACCTGACTGGGTGCTTGATGAGCCGCCAGCTTGAGGAGGTAAGATCGCTACACTATTTCCTAATGAGTGCAGCTCTTTTAAGACAGAATCGGTATGGTCTACAGCCAGATAAGCGTCGAGATAATGAAAATCGAGCCTGTCTAGAGGTCTGCTACGAAATTAATCAGATATGTATAAGAAAATAACAATTTTGAAATCCGTCCACATCAGTTTTTCCGTTCCTTTTTCACTTTTTTAAATTGAATAGACAAGCACTCGCCCAAAATATGTTTAGGGATCCTGTATGTGGCTAGAAAAACCTGTGTTCGGATATAAGGACCTAAACGTCTTAAACTTTTTAACCGACTTTAAAAAGGAGGAGGTTCTCAATTCGTCTGTATTTTTCTTTTGTTTTTTTTTTGTATGTTTGTTACGCGATATCTCCGTCAATTGTGAACGGATTTTGATGGTTCTTTTTTTGTTTGCTAAGTCATGATTCAGAGGTGGTTTGTGGCGATCGGTTTAGTGCTTCTCGAAAAATTCATCAAGAATAAAAAAAATCGACGAAATATACATTGACGATATTATAATGTGCGTAACTTCAATATCTATTTTTCGTTTTATAAGATTATAAGTAGTTTTATTTTGAAAATAAATTACTTTGAAAGATGTCATACACAGTCAGACATAGTTAGACTCGACACTAAAAAGTAAAAAATAAAAAACTTTTTTCAAAAAAATAATAACCGCCTTCAAAAACTAAAAACTCAAAAATAACTAAAATTTCGGAAGTCGGTGGCTTCTCTTCTTCCATTCAATTTGTGTTGCCACCGACTTCCGAAATTTTAGTTATTTTTGAGTTTTTAGTTTTTAAGGCGGTTATTATTTTTTTGAAAAAAGTTTTACAGCTATGTATTTAACGGCAACATTATTACAAACCTTCTGAATCAATTTCAGAATTGCATAACATTATTTTTCAAATAAATTTTATGTATAGTCATTGTTATTGTAGACTTAGAAGAATTATATCACCAAAATATAAAGACTTTTTTTGTAAAGAGTCCGACTCGTTACCTAAATTAGTTTCTTACTCAAAACTTTATATTGGTTAACAGTTGCATACTTCGTTGTATTGTTAAATGTTAATACTATTTATTTTCCGACTGTAATAAAATTAAGTAAAATAAAATTATCAACCTCATTTCTTATACGTACATTTCCTTTCCTCTCCAGGCCGCCGAAGGCACAGGCCTTGCCTTCATCGTATTCACACAAGCGATCCTCAAGCTGACTCCTGCCCCGTTCTGGTCCATCATCTTCTTCATGATGCTGTTGTCCTTGGGCCTCGGCAGTCAGATCGGCATCATGGAGGGCATGCTCTGCACCATCTTCGATATCGAGTTCTTCAAACGACTTAGCAAGCCTGTGATAACTGGTAAGTGGGGCTTGCAGCTTTTGTTTTTGGATGGTGAATATGCTGAAGGTCCACCTGATGTTAAGTGGTCATCGCCACCAGTAGCCTCGCAAATGCGTGTCTATCCCTAAAAAACTCGCCGATGCGTTGCCTTCTCAGAGATAAAGAAGATATGAATGAAATGCCTGTACACCGCCACCCATACCCTTCAAGTTGGAATACAGCAACGCAGCTTTGAGGCACAAATAGGTATAGTGGTAGTAGTTCCCCGGATGAGCTCCTGCACAAAGAGCTCTACAGTTAAATACGGTTTTGATGTAGCAGTACTCCTGAAGGCTAAGCATGGATTTTTTAGCAATCCTGGATTTCGAAGGACGTAGGTAGCCGATTAGACTAAAAAAATCTTAAGCTGACGACGGTACGCATAGTTTGGATGATTGGTGACTAGACCTCTATTCATAGCGGACCGTTGATCTTACAATGCTATACTATAAAATCCTCGCTGGCTCCTGGCTAGGTGGACCGACCGTTGATCTTACAATGCTATACTGTAAAATCCTCACTGACTACTGACTGGGTGTGCAAAAAAAAAAATCTACGCTATTTAAATTCGATTCAAACTGAACATATTCACATCCATACTTGACGGGCCTGTAGTTAGTGATCCTCACTGCCAAGCCGGTGGTCGTTGGTTCGATTCCCACTCAGGACAAACTTGGTGTGTTGAGCATGATTGTTTGTTCTGTGTATTTCTAAAAAATAAATTATTCTTATTTATAAATTATAAGTATGTTCATCAGTGGTCTAGTTACCATAGTACAAGCAATGCTTTATTTGGGATCAGATGACCGTGTGTAAATGTGTACCGTTTCCCAACAGGATGCGTATGCGCCTTCTGTTTCTTCGTGGGTCTGATCTTCACGACGGGTGCCGGCGAGTACTGGTTGAAGATGTTCGACTCGTTCGCCGGTACCATCGGCCTCGTGGTCGTGGCTCTGCTTGAAATGGTCGCTGTCGTCTACATTTATGGACATGAGAGGTTCGTTGACTATGTGATAGGGTCTTTGGAGACAAAATCGAAGAATTCTTTGATTTTAGCTCTAAAGACCTTGCCTTTATTTGGGTTGAATTGATTGAGCAATTCCTAGTAACGGGTGTAGATATATGTGCTTTATATGGATACAAGATTATGGGTTGTATGTCAGTCAAAATTACTAGTATACACTGATTTGTTTGCGCGGCGGGCGTCAGCGAAGGTGCGGTGCATACATAATAACAATATGTAATAATCATTTATTGCATTCCAATAATAATATATACATATTTAAAGCTACAATTTATTTTTGTTAAGGAAAATAGCATAATCAACTTCTTGAATATTCTTAACAACTTCTATCATTGTCTCTATCTATTACTATGTTGTAGACAAATCATTCATAGTGGCTCATAACCTGCATTTCGGGATGATCGGCTAGCTATTAGTAGTAGACAGGAACTGTAGGTTGTTTCTGTCTCTATAACATTTTTTGATGAAAAAATATTTTAGGCTGATATCATGAATAATAAATAAGACAGACTAATTCATCCATAACTTGACATAAAACTCCCAATTATCAGCCAAACAATTAAAGCTCGAAGAAACAATAAACTTTTGGTCCTTCGATCTACAATCCTACCTACCCTTCCTATCCTTCGGTCCTTGTAAACCATTTAATACATACCAAATTGTACCTTTTTTAAAAACAAAAAGTTAAAACTTATTTTGTTCTATATTCTATTCTAATACGATATTTTACACCATCATCAATTGACGTACTTTTTATGAGCTGTCAAAACGATATTCTCCCATAGAGTTTGCATGACAAAACACCTTATGACGTCACTAAGTCAACTCAATTGTCTAACTATTTATTGATTACAAATCATCTAAAAATGTAATTTTATGGTAAATTGAATATTAATCAGATTTGTAAGGCTTCAATGGAGATTTTTTATAGAAAAAATATTCTTATTATTCTTTCTTTTTTGCATTTATTGGTTAATGATTTATTTATTTATTTATTTGGACTTCTAACAGAGAAAACACCTTATATGCTAGATAATATAAATAACAGGATGCGACCTTGTGCTTCTCCACTTATAAGAAGACACAGCATGCAAATATAATACAATAGCATAAATGCAAATTGTTAACGTTGTAACAAATTCATTTTTAAAACAATGTTACATAAAATTAGATACTAAATCAATGTTATATTAATTAAATTTTAAAATCAGTGTCTTATTAAATTAAATTTTAGGACAACAAAATTATAATAAACAAAAAAAAAACAAAAAACATAAAAAGCCAATAAAAACATAAGCCCATCAAGATACAATAATAAAATTTGTTGATGATGATGTATTCCATTAAGAGAAAAACTTATTCTATTCTATAAATCTTCCAGATTCACCAACGACATCTACGAGATGACGGGCTACCGGCCCGGGATCTACTGGCAGGTGACCTGGCGCTACGTGGGACCCTTCATCGTCACCTGCATCCTGCTGTCCTCGCTCGTCTTCATGCTCATCAACCCACCTACTTATGGCGCTTGGAATGCTGATGAGGTTAGTGATTTATTTCATTTGTTCTGTGCAGTTTCAAAACTGCTAAACTTTTTAGGGGGTTGTACCTAAATAATCATGAAAAAAAGACGGGTTGCACTCCGGGAGTGCCGGCAGAAGTGAAAACTTGATTATTAACAGCGTGCCACGCGCATCCATCATGGATGGTGACAGCTGTCTACTATCCATCCGTCCTACGCTTTTTCGATCAGGTCACGTGTCCTGACGCGAGTTTAAGATTTTATACCCATTACAGAAAAAGTGCTCAACGCCGCTAAAGAAGTTTTCACTTCAAAAACAATCGCTCGTTTTCAGCTGCGCCAAAGTTGATTGAATACGGTTTTTTTCGAATAATGACTTCATAGGCTACAATGGCTGCCTACTATAAGGTGGGCCGTATGCTCTTCCCCACCGTATAAAAAAAGGTATTAGTTTAGTTTTATGAGTATCATATCGTCTTTAAGTCACTACCGAATTTAAAAAAATTAAGTCACTAACGGTACAACTCAAATTATTGAAATAGAAAACCATACCAATAACAAAATAAAAATCATTTTGGTAATCTCTTCGGTTTCAATATTAGTTTATTTCGAGATGTCTTGCTTAACACTCATTTTTAAATGTTCCAGTACTGTATGCATTTCATGAATAACAATTTTGCCGTGCTTGGTGTCCAAGAGTGGACAACTATAATAACTGTTGATGATGATAATAGGCGAGACGACAAAAAAAAAGTAATTAGTCCGTCAGATAAGATTATCAAAAGACTTTGGACACGTATTTTTTCTTTTTTCTCGTAAACGAAGAATAACGACGATACAGTGCGTTGAAGTTGCGCATGACGTCACGATCTGATACAACTTTTGTAGGGCGGTGACGTCAAAAGCCCCCACTCCGGAACTTTGTTGCTCTTTATCTTTGTATTTTTTCATTAATTTGATCAAGCAAAAAATACGTGTCCCGTATTTTCGGCCAATCTATCAGACGGACTAAACAGATAGCCATTTTTTTAATGCTGTCGTCATGTCTATTATGCTGTCTTTAAAAACTAGTTAACAAGTACCAAGACTTTTATAATACTCCATGAACAAGTCCCAGAAAGCGATTCTCTCTCGGTACGCGTCTTCCTCCATAGACATGGTGACGTCGATGTTCAGGTACGGCCTGGCATTACCAGTCACTGGTAGCCAGGTCACTGGTAGAAGTTCTGTCTTTTCGGGCGTTGGGTTCCTGAAAAATATAAAAAAACAATGAATATTTTTGATACGAGCCTTCGATGTCGGCTTAGAAAAAGTAGCGTTATCCCCAAGGGCTAATCTATTCCTAAACAAAAAAACATCAAAATTGGATCAGAGGTTAGATATAACAAAACATGGGTGCTAATTCTCTAGTACACAAACTTAACTAAATTTAGGTTAAGTGCATCTTTCTCTTTCCATTTCTTAAAGAAAAGGACAAAAAATACATTTTATTTTAATCCAAACTAGTCAGCGCTTGATCAAATCGACGTATTTTTAGTCGCCATGTTTTTAGTCGCGTCTAAATTATCTATGGAGTTTCTTTATTTGACAGAACTTAACTAATATATCTTCTGTCGTTTCTTAATGAAATGGAAAGAGAAAGATGCACTAACTTAAAGGACAATGGGCAATTTTGTATGGAGCGTGGGCGGTCCGCGGCCAGGAATGATTTTGTTATTTATTGGTTTTGCTTTAGTCCTACAATTATTCAAGACAAGTTTTATCACTGTGGTGTACTTCTCTCCTCCAGTCCCACTCCTGTTCCTTCAGTTGCCCTTAATGTTCCGGGGTCACGGTAACTATTATAACTATTCCGCAACCCCGGCAGGCATTGGCCCTATTGGGTCCCGTCTTGTACTGACTGCTCTTTGAGGCGCTCGTGGAACAAAACGCAGCGTCGACACGGTCCTGGTCCTAGCCGGGCGGCGAGCTACCCATCACTCACCGTCCGCAGACCCGCGCCTACGGTGGCCGGGAGTCGTCTTGCGACTCTCGACGTCTGCTTGCGTTGTTTAGACGAAGCTGATTGATCCGCGTGAGCAGGTAGTCGAGTCGAACCGTTTTGTACATTGTTACAGTACCTATCTTAAAACGTTTAGAGTAAGGGTATAAAACATGACATGTAAAAACATAATTATTATGCGATATTGCTCTAAGCAATTAGGTTAAATTGACTTTCAAATATATTATATTTTTTTCGTGAATGGAATACAGTGTAACGCCCATAGTAAAAGATATTTCTATATAACCGTGCTTTCATTTGACACTAACTTATTTGATGGCCGCCGACCGCCCACATCTGCTCATTCTCCTTTAGTTAAATTTGTGTACAAGAGAATATTACCATTGTCTTTTATTTTACCATGTTTGCTAGTATATACATATGTTATTTGTCCGATATTTGCCTTATATGCGAAGAATAATTAAACAATTAATCTAATACTATTATAGTAAAGCTTTTTTTTTTTTTTTTTGGTGGTGAGTGGGAAATCATCCAATGACTTCTCCCGTCCTGGGTGCGATGGGAGGGCGTGTCAGACTCTTACTGACTAAAACCCACTCATGTTCCTTCGATTGCCCTTTATGTTCCAGGGTCATTATAGTAAAGCTAAAATATTGATTCTGTTGTTTGAAAGTAAAGTTCTATGAATTTACAGCCAAATTGGAAAAAGTCTCTAAGATATGATAGCCTGATTAAGAGACTACGCACATTCATTATTATACTCTACTCATGAACCATGTCCATAGAAAACCTCAATTTTGTATGAAAGAAGAACAGACGTGGAAAGCTGAACAAACGCGTACGCGTCTTCATACAAATTGTATTAACTTGGCCATAAGCTGAATAGAACTAAATAGGTTTGAGTAATCCCTTATCTATACTAATATTATAAAGAGGTAAAAATTGTAAGTTTGTATGTAGGGGGTAATCTCTGGAACTACTCGTCCGATTTGAAAAATTATTTCAGTGCTAGATAGCCCATTTATTAAGGAATGCTATAGGCTATATACTATCACGCTACGACTCACGGGAGCGGAGCAGTAATGAAAAATGCGGGTGAAACCGCAGGGGACAGCTAGTGAGGAATATAACAGTATAACAATCACGGTAATAGGCACAGTAACCAGACACGCGGATAAAACCGAGGGGGACAACTAGTGTTATTAAACCCCGGTTGTGACTTACGCATAAACAAATGATAACGGAATAGGAACAGAAAACAAGACACCGTAATTGACAAATAGATTATTTTGTTTACAAAGTTCTTATCGCGATTTTACGCGAATATTGCGCCTAGATATTATAATGTTTTTATTTGTAAGAATCCAGTGCATAGAGGACTTATGTGTCGCATAAAAAGCTGTGGACGGTCAAAAATCCGAGAAAATATATCCAATAAATATGAAACATGACCAAAAAAGATAAGCCCCCCCCCTAGACAAGTGGCATTGTAGAATAGATAGCGAAAACGAATAGATTGTCAAATGTATGGAGATGTCAAATTGTTTAGCGAAAGCTTATGTCAATTCCATACTTTGACAATCTATTTGTTTTCGCTATCTATTCTACAATGCCACTTGTCTAGGCCCTAAGGTTTGTTATTGGCAAACAAGGTGATGGCCCACCTGCTGTTAAACGATGATGATGCAATACTTGAAAATGCGTAGCCAAAGACAAAGATACCCATACCTTTCAAACCAAAACACAGCAACGATGCTTTGCGACGGAAAGGCTCTCCTTCACAAACCTTCACTGCTCTACCACAACTAGTAACTTAATTTATAAAAAAAATAGTAGCCAAAATGAACCTTACTTACCCAAACTTAACAAAGTTAGCCCACAAAGCGGTCATCCTCTCCCTCATCATCCTCTGTTCTTCGGAGTCCAGCTTCGACGCTGTTTCAAACAAGTACTTCAACTCCTCCGTATGTATGGCTCCCGCCCCCGTCACATTCTGGTAAATACTTCCACCAATATACGAAAACCCTTCCCACCCTGCTCTATATATCTTGAGACAGATTTCTCAGCTGCATAGTTCAGCTTAAAGTCAGAGGAATAATCACTCAACTCAAACATAGATTCAGGACCAATTTTTTTGCTACCGATGTAGAATTTCCTCATAATATTACTAAACCGCTCCATCTCGCTATGACTTAGAACAAAATTTTGCTGTAAGTTTTTGTAGAAAATATCACCAAGCGAATCGTAAAAAGCTTGATCTTTCTTTGCGTAAGTACCAAAATCTTCTTTACTGTTATAACCAATCATTATTTTTGTATTCCTGATTCTATTTGATCCGTTGAAATAATCCCGGTTCTTGGTTACAAAGTTTTCGATCCCTTTAAATCGTTTTTCTTTACAAGCTGTCAGTCTCATGCTAAGGTTTTTAGCTGCGGTCATTACAGCAATGGGGTTCTCTTTAGTCAGAACTTTCAATGCTTCTTCTGTGTTAGTGACATCGTGTCCCAACTGTACAGCAAGTTTTTTGGCTGCTGCATGGTCTCCATTTTTATAGAAGCCTGGTGTGAAAATAGAACCACTTTGGATTATCGCTTTATCGAACAACGTTTCATATCTTGAATAAAGGTGTAAGTCTACTGCCCCACCGCCGTAGCTTTCACCAGCGATGGTCACTTTGCTAGGGTTTCCGCCAAAAGCCTCTATATTCTTCCTCACCCACCTTAAAGCCGCTATTTGGTCTTTCAGCCCCTGATTACCAGGCACAGATTTGTTGTTCAAACACAAAAAGCCGTAAGGACCAACTCTGTAATTGACGGTCACCACAATGATGTCATGTTTGACCAAATATTGGCCACCGTAGTCGTTGGCGCTGCCAAAGACGAACCCTCCTCCGTAAAACCAGACCAATATTGGTACAGTGTTCGTTTTGTTGGCCGAGTGTGGAACATATATGTTGAGGGTAAGACATTGGAGTACTCCACCAACTTTGGATATCACTTGAGGACATATTATGGAGCTGTCGTTAGCGATAAATGGCGTTTGAAAGTTTGGTTGGTCTAAAGAGTTCTGAAATTGATAAGAGGCACAGTTATGATACGGGGGTGACACATTTAACAGAGTTAGTAATTGGCAATGCTCCGATTACATCAGGCAGCGATGAACGGGTCCTTTATAATTGAATTGTACAAATCAACAGACAATTAGGTCAAGCAGACTATAATCAGATGACATAACGGGCAAGACAATCTAGCTAGTGAAATAGATAACGTAAGTGTCCGTGCACAGACGCAATTTATCTATCACTTAACATAATTAATAGTTCGCGATAATTCACTGCAAAACAACCGAGAACTGCTTACATCTTTGCTCTAAGACAAAAGAAACATTACTCACTCCAAAAGGATTATCCTCATCCACTTTCGCGTACGGCACACCAAGAAACGAATTAAATCCATTGTCTTTTAAACCTATAATAGTTCCTTTTTCTGTCACTATAGACACATCTTCAGCTCTTGAAAACGCGAAATAAAGAAGCAATGTTATTAAAATATGAAACATATTGCCATGGAGTTTAGATATATACTAAGTTGGGAAGCGCAGTGACGTCTTATTTATAAAGAGCCGTGATTCAGGTTGCCGCGTCACTTTGTGAGGGAGTCCCCGTGCCCGCACATTTTATGATGACTTTGGTATGTTTGCTATTTAGGTTGACCAGTAATTTGTGACTGATACTTGAACATATAATCATACTCATGATAACCAACAACTTTCCCAATTAGTAAACAATGATTTTAAACTTTCGAACACGGGTGATTCGAGACACAGTAGAAAGACAATAGCAGCGTGACAGCCGGCTGTCTTTGTCGTCGAAAGGTTAACTTCGATTTTTTTTAGATTTCAAATTACAAATCCATACTTATATTCTAAATGCGAAAGTAACTTTGTCTGTCTGTCTCTTCTTCACGCCTAAACCGCTGAACCGATTTGAACGAAATTTGGTACAGATATAGTCAAGAAAGAGCCGAGAGCCGAGAAAGGACATAGGATAGTTTTCATCCCGGAAATCCCCCGGGAACGGGAAGTATTATTCCACGCGGACGAGGTCGCGGGCAAAAGCTAGGTAATAAATTAAAAACCTGCAATGCAAGCAAAACTAGCCTGAACAGATTTTTCTGTCAGCTGTTTGTGCAGGAATAAGTAATTGCTTGTTTTCATAAATGCAATCATGTGTTTATGTTTTGTTTTCTAATTACCAGTTATTACCAATTATCTGGGAGGTAATTAGTATTTTACAATCTTTTTATCACACAGCAGGTTTTTTCACACATACTATGCAATCGATTGATTGCTTGTGTATGTAACTCTTCATTTATGCACAAAAGTACAAAGGAGTAGTATTTCACTTGGCTCACATTTATCATCATATTTATGTAAACGCACTCACGAATCAAGATAAATTCTAGTGTGGGTCTCGTTATTTATCAGTCTGTTTGTTTGTTTGCTCTTAAACGGTGTGTTTCATTAAAATCGGTTTTGCTGTTTCGGAGTTATCAACTATTTTGCTACCTGAAATGAATCTTAAGAACTCCGGGTTTTTTTTATTCTAAACTAGCTTTTGCCCGCGACTTCGTCCGCGTGGTATAATAGTTTCCGTTCCCGGGGGATTTCCGGGATGAAAAGGACCCTATGTCCTTTCCTTTCTCTGTACCATTTCATTCAAATCGGTTCAGTGGTTTAGGCGTGAAGAAGAGACGGACAGAGTTACTTTCAATTGTTTACAGGAAAAACTGTATATCTGTTTGTTACCTCTTAATGAAAATTGAATTTAAAGGGTCATAGAGATCAAAGCCAATATTTGGTATCTGTTTCGGGTTAATTTCAGCAAAACAATTCATTTGTAACCCAATTTTTCGATAGGCGACTATTCTATGTGACGTTCCAGTTCCTTCATAATGGTCTATTCCAACCCATTTGGGTTTCTACCAAATTGTTATTATGGAGAAAAGGCACTGATAGTAAAAAAAGTGAAAAAAAATGTGAATCAATTTGGTGCGTGGTGCCTTAACTTGAATCGAATTATGTTGAATAGATATTACGTATAAATAAAAAAAAAATAAAAAAAAAACAATAGTTTTATTAAACACTTCATATAAATGTTCTAGAAGCAACTACTTGTCATTATCTTCTAAAATTCTCCTTAAATTTAATTATTGGTATTTCATATTATTGCATTTAATTCAAAGATTTTTCTTATTCTAATTACAGTTCAGTACCACAGACTCCATTAAAATTTATCTATTCGTCTGCCAAACAGTCTCGAATTACAAAAAAAGTGAGCCGTCACGGGACGCCTGGCAGTATTGCACATATATTTGTTTTACGTGCGGCTATAGATGTTTCACATCAAAAACAACGTTAAAAACAAATCGACCAGATAACACATTTACTGTATTGTATTTGTGATCTATACTTCTTCTCGATTTTAATATTCTACAATGATACGTACAGTACATTTCCACTTTTACCTGACCCTAAAACACTGTCTGGTGGGTCAAATAATAGTACTAACATAGTATACAAAATCTGCCTTACAATAGTCGATTTTAATTCAAAAGCACATGATACTTAAGATAACTTTCCCAAAATAAGTCCCAAAAGGCCATTCGATGTCTGAAAACATTATTCCTCATTTTCATTTCTACGTCTATGTTGATGTATGGTCTTGAGGTCCCTGTGACGGGGATCCATATTACTGGGAGCAGATCAGTCTCTGTAGGCGTCGGGATTCTGAAAAATGAAAAGTGGTTTTAAACATACTGACACTAGGGTTGTAATTTGCCTGGTACTTACTGGAAATTGTAAGTTATGTCTCCAGTAAAAAGAGTATAAAGATTTCGCATCAAAACATACGCCGCCTTATTACAAAACAAGGTTTTTCTCTAAACCAGGTTTAAACCATTGAGCTAGGTTCTGTGTTTCGAATCTTGATTGTATCAGAATAAGATTCAAATTACAAAACCTGGCTCAATGGTTTAAACCTGGCTTAGAGAAAAACCTTGTTTTGTAATAAGCCGGACGGAGTCTAAGATCTACGAATGACTTAGAGTTACATGCTTAAAAAGCACGGAGATTTGGCGAACTTCACAATAACACTACGCCGTACCCGGACATTGTTCTTAGGACTAAGCGGTGGTAATCTGACCACGAGACCGACGCTGAGGGAGCAATCTACTTGGGAAAATCAACCCTATGGCAAAGACAAACATAAATTACTTAGCAGGCTTAACTATTTCCCGTCTCTATCCTGCCATCATGTATCACACTTGGGCAATTGTGACAGTAATTTAGCTAACCCAAAGCCCCTGCCAAGAAAAAAAAAATTACGCCTATGTATTTGATAATAACTTACCCGAATTTAACAAAGTTAGCCCACATCGTAGTCATTCTGTCCCTCATCATATGCTGTTCCTGTGTCACCAATGGCTTCGCGTAAACCCAATCGAAGAGATACTTCAACTCCTCCGTATGCGATGCTCCTGATCCAGTAATGTTCTGATAATCACTGGCACCAGTATACGAGAATAGATATTTATATACCCTTTGTGCTCCATTTTCCATATACCTGTTAAGTGACCATTCAGCACCATAATTTACAGCGAAATCTGATAAAAAGTTACTCAACTCCAATTGAACATCTGGACCAAGAGGCTTTCCTCCTAAATAGAAATGCTGTACTATGCCACTCAACTGATCCAGTTTTGGTTTCGGAAAAACGAACGTCTTAGCAAGTTGTTCCTTAAATGGATTGTTTGAGGTATCGTAAAATGATTGGTCCTTATTAGCGAATTCGTACAACATTTCTTGGCTTGTGTAACCGATCATTATATCTGTATTTTTTATCCTTTCTGCATTTTTTAGATGGAATGGATCTTCCGTGATGAAATTAGGGACGCCCCGAAACCTTTCCTCTTTGCAAAGTGTTAGGATCATACTCATGTTTCTGGTTGCTGCGTTTACGTCAACGGGATTGGCTTTAGCGAGGAACTTCAAAGCTTCTTTCGTTGTCGAGACATCGTGACCCAAATACTTAGCCAGTTTAATTGCAGCCTTATAATCGGGATTGACGAAGATTCCTTCAGTTCCATATATGGTGCCACTTTGAACGATGGCCCTGCGAAATAATGTTTCGTATTTTGAATACAAGTGGAGATCTACTCCTCCTCCTCCGTAGCTTTCACCAGCTATCGTGACCTTGGTGGCATCACCGCCGAATGCACCAATGTAATTCCTAATCCACCTTAATGCTGCAATTTGGTCCTTCATCCCTTGGTTACCTGGGACTGCAGGGTCGTTTAAACACATGAAGCCATAAGCGCCTTGTCTGTAATTCGCTGTTATAACAATGATATCCTTTTTCACCAAATATTGGCCGCCATATTCGCCGCCGCTGCCAAATGCGAAGCCACCTCCGTGGAACCAGACCAATATTGGCAGTTTGTGTTTGGCATTAGCCTTTTGTGGCACGTAAATATTGAGCCGAAGGCAGTCTAGTATTCCGCTGTCGTTGAAGTAAACTTGGGGGCATATTATGTAAGGGTTGTTTGCGATGAATGGGACCTCAAAGTTTGGGTATTCTTGGCAGGCCTGAAAAAAATGCATAGGTTAATTATTATTAGTTTGTTATAAAGAGGGGGTCTAATTTACAGACTGTCTTTTCATTTGGGGAGAGGAGTTTTATTATGGGGTCAACCAATACATAAACACATGCATGTGTACCCCTGATATTTGTCTTGCATGAAGGAAACAACCAGTGGAGGGCGCATAGGCATGTTTTTGTTCTAAATCAAAGTCACCAGTTATCGATGGGGTGGAGCTAAGCTTCGCCCGCTGTGATTGGTCGATGAATTGACAACCAAATGACAACTGATTTTTTAGGGATTGCAAAAGAGTGATTAAAAAAATATCGATATCGATAATTATTCAAATTATTAGTTGTATAAGGCCCGATTTTGTAATAAAACAGGGTTTTATAAAAAGAAGGTTATATTAAAAAAAATTTTGGCAATCAAGCAATAGTTTAAATCTTTTAATAAAAAAATAATACACTTGAGTTAAATAAAAAAACCGGTTAAGTGCGAGTTGGACTCGCGCAACGAGGGTTCCGTTAATTTGTTTTTTAGTGAAACTTGACATTTAACTACAAATTTACGGTTTTCGGAGTTTTCCCTTTACTTGTGCTACATGACCTGGCTTCTTGCCAAATTTCATGATTCTTGGTCAATTGGAAGTACCCTATAGGTTTTGATTCCCTTGCAAATGTCTAAATATGCAATGTAAATCGCCGTATCTTTTTATTGCGTTGATTTAGAAACTTGATATTTTCACTGCTTTGAGAGATAGCAGACCTGAGTATGTGATATTAATTTCAGCTTGATATCTCGACGCGTTTCTGAGAAAAAGGGTCTTGACAGACGGACGGACGGACAGACGGACAACAAAGTGATCCTATAAGGGTTCCGTTTTTACCTTTTGAGGTACGGAACCCTAAAAAACGAAAAGATCTATTACGAAAAAAACCTATTCTAAGGTTTTTCTTTATTTTTTTCTTTTGGTTTCGTGTTATGTTTTACCGACTTCGGAAAAAGGATGTTTTATGTATACGCTAACATTATTATAAGAACCAGGTGACTCTCGGACGCCGAGAAGGCGGAAGTAGATGACAAATGAATGAAAGCACAAGGTTTATACATATTTTATATTGAGCCTGCTTGTAGTACGATAACATCTTATTTTTGAAGACATGATGTTGAAAAGAGTATTGGTATTCGACTATCATTAATTATGAAAAAGGAAGATGTATAACATAACAATTACTGGTTTTTAAAATGAATTAGTTTTGAGTAGATTTACCAGTTACCTTATTAATCTTTTGGATTTGTATTGTTTTTCGTAATGAATGTCAGTCGAGTATCAATATATTTTTAGCTACACATAAGGTTAAGTCAATAAGGTGATTAGTAGATTCTACGTCAAATTGGTGAAACAAAAATTATTAATTAAATTAGAGAAAAACCATAAAATTTTACGTTTTGTAATCAAAGGTCTAATTTAGCCGTCGAAATTTTCGTTCAATTAAAATAAAATTCTTAAGATTTATGGTTTTCCTTTAGTTTAAATAGCCATGTTTGTTAGAGAGATTTTGCCCTTATGAATGACTCTAACGTTTTACACTATAAAAATAGAAAGTTTTACTTTTTTGGATTTTAGTCGGTGTTTATTTTTTCCCAGGAGTGGTATGCAAATTTTCGAAAATCTTTGAATGCAGTTTTATTTCTTTAAAAAAATAAAGGAATGTTTCCTTTAAGTAAAAATAATCTATATTAATGATTTAAGGTAGTTTTCTTCCAGGGCCCATTGAAACTTTCCACTCTGTATATAAAACAAATCTTAACAAAACAGGCAAAAATAGGGTCGGCGTTATCGAACTAAACAAACGGCGTCGGTCCTTTAAAACTTCAAAGCAATCAGCTGTAAAATGCCTTGAACAAATGACGCTATAATATTTTGGAAGCAC
The DNA here is from genome assembly GCA_033675125.1 of Athetis lepigone. Classification (NCBI taxonomy): domain Eukaryota; kingdom Metazoa; phylum Arthropoda; class Insecta; order Lepidoptera; family Noctuidae; genus Athetis; species Athetis lepigone. The sequence goes on from CM066221.1 coordinate 93,103, forward strand.
TTTTCCCTGTTAGTGGCATTAATCCATTTTTCTTTAACTTAATATTTGGAAATCTAAAATGAAAACATTAAAACGAAACATTATTTTTAATTTACCATTAAAAATTATCGATAAAATAATTTATCTACTATGTTTTGAAGTCACATCACTTCAGGACACAGTACGAAGTACTTACGAATAGAAAGGGATAGACTTATCTAATATTCTAGTGAGAGTAAAGGACTTTTTCAAAAGACATCAACGCGGTATGACTTTTTTCGGAACCAACCAGTTTAGCTTGAGCTCTCTAATTACCAAAAATGTAGATAAATATTAACATATTTTATTAACCGATGAAAACTTATGCCATCTTTTTTATAACTTGATGTTTTAGAAGATTTCCCGCACCCTTTAATTGCACAGGTACTCATTTTTGCTTCGGTTTTAGACGATAAATGTTTTTTTAGGTACCGAAATTAGGGAGTGTGCACAGATCCAACAACTGGTCAGTACTAAAAAATGCATTCATAACCGTATCTCTTATAAGTGATATTCCATTGATTTGTCGTGAGCCGGAATCACTCGTATGAGCGGTCAAGTGGTTATATAGTCTTTGTTGTCTTGACTTAAACCTTCGAACACGTGATCACAATAGAAAGACAAGCCGGCTGTCGCTTGGTACCGTTGAAATGTCGGTCTAAGCAAAAATGCGGATTTTGCTGTTTTTTTTTCCTTCCTCGATAAATGGGCAACTTAATACAAAAAGTATTTTTTGATTCGAATTAGTATTTCCTGTGAATAGCGCTTTCATCCAAACAAGCAAAATTTTCCTCTTTATAATATTATATTATTGAATTGTGGTCACAGTGTACATCAGAATAATTCTTGCTAATTGATAATAGTCCTGTAATTAGATTTCCAAGTCAACAGGAAAACTTAACTACTATGGTACCTATATTACTAATTATAAAGCTGACTATTTTATTTGTTTTGTTGAACACCCCTTCTTTAGTGAAGATCTTTGGTGACGAACACCTACGTTTTGGAACAATATATAACCAGCGTCAACTTTCTGACAAACTGACCGACTCTCTGACTATTCATAAGTTTTGATTTGGTTACTACTCTGCTCCCTTAGGTCGTAGCGTGATGTTCAACTTCTTCGACAATTATTGAATATGTAAAGATTGCGCGAAAATAATGTACCAACATTATTTCCATCTAGTTTCTCTCCTAGCATCGATTTAGAACAAAGTCGAATAGGAAATTAAAATGTTTACATTTAGGAAATTACCTAAACCGATGCAGTTTAGTTATACTTACCTAAATAAAAAAATGAATGAATCTATTATATTCTTATATATTTTTATATTGCCGGAAACGGTAGTATATATGAAAACAATGCTGCATGTTACATGTTGTCTATATATTAAGAAATAAATTCTATTCCATTCTGTTCTACATAAGTTAAAACACAAAGACTCACCCCAAAAGGATTTTCTGTATTCACTTGAGCAAAAGGCACTCCGAAAAACGTATTATATCCATCATTTTTAGTCCCCACAACCGGACCTTTACCTGTCACGACAGCAACCACATCTGCCTCACAATAAGTAACAAATAAACTAAATAACAGAACAAAACCGACCATTTTCAAAGGAAAGCAAACACTAACTGAAGATGAGCGCGTCTTGTTTATTATATTGTAAGCGATGTTCGCGTAATACCTAGGAGTAGGGTTCCGTTATGTTCGTACGAAAATGGTTTTTCCTGATACGTGTTGTGAGTAATAATGTGATGATGTTTTTAATAGGAATATTAGACACGAGTGCTATAAGTACTGGGGCTCCCTCAGTTTATGTCTTAATATTGAGACGAAATTTTTCGCGAGTATCAATATTAGACGAGGCAAAAATACGGCTGCACAGCTTCAGGGGCCTCCGTAGCTTGGTACAAAGGGGGCATGGCCATGAATTTATTTTTTACCCGATTGCCGTAATGAGGAATATGTTTTTGGAATGTATATGTATGTCTCATTTTAAGGCACGCTCTACAGCTTAAACTATTTAACGGATTTCGACATATGAGGTGTCATTGAATTTGTCTTAGTTGTGGAAGTGACATAGGGTATATCAATAAAAAATAAAGTGAAATATAAAAATAATAGTTACTGTGTTATTTAAAGGTTAAATACTGCAATTTTGGAAGTTGGTGAAACAGAATAAATCCACCAGTTTCCGAAATTGCAGTTGGTGGTTTTTTATTATTAAATAATTATTTTTGACCACCTTTTTAAGTACTTCTATGTGAGCTGCGGTTTGTAAAGAAACCCCCCATTGGGGGAGGCTGAGGCTCCCATGAGTATAGTGATAATGACTGTGTGACAACGTGTTTATCAGTCACTAATTATAATTTCCAATCACCGTATATATGATCAAAGGTCAAGAACCAATTCATAATTATAATAAGAGTATGGATTTCCCGGTTCATTGTTCCAGTAACGTTACAGCTTGGGTTTTTTTTGTTCTAAAATTTTCCTGTAATTTCCTAAGCATTGCTTCTGTCACTGTTGCACAACTGTGGAAATACAAATGCAAGAATGAGGAGGGAATATAATTAGGCCGAAGTACTGATTATTTGGTTACTTTAAGGAATTATCACGGGAACAACAGAACATAGCTCATTAATTTAATAGTATAATATATAATATAATATCCTAGGACAACTCACACACGGTCATCTGATCCCAAACTAAGCAGAGCTTGTACTATGGTAATCAGATAACTGATATACATCTATATTAATATTATAAAAAGGTAAAATTTGTAAGTTTGTAGGTTTGTAAGTTTGTATGTAGGGGGTAATCTCTGGAACTACTGGTCCGATTTAAAAAATTCTTTCATTGTTAGATAGCCCATTTATCGAGGAATGCTATAGGCTATATATCATCACGCTACGACCTACGGGAGCGGAGCAGTAACGAAAAATGCGGGTGAAACCGCAAGGGACAGCTCGTATTAAATATTTACATTTAATAGTGATAACAAAAGAAAGTCGTTTGTCTTGGGGGCATTCAGCAGGTGGCTATGGAAAAAATAAATTAATTTATTTCGTCATATTTTTATCTATACAGGGATTCAAGCCAGCTAAAATAAAATAAAAACGTGCTATTTCGCGATTCGAATTCTCGCCATTTTGGCGCGCTTGGTGGGAGGTCAACAATGCAATCGGCAATATTTATTTTTATTTCGTCACAATGTTTGAACATTTTAAACTATAATTTGAACCACATTCGTATTTCCAACTGGATGTGTGACAGTGATTTTCTTTATAAGAGATTTATTAACATTGAAATTTATCCATACTAATATTATAAATGGGAAAGTGTGTCTGTCTGTCTGTCTGTCTGTCTGTTTTTCTTTCTTTCACGGCAAAACGGAGCGACGGATTGACGTGATTTTTTAAGTGGAGATAGTTGAAGGGATGGAGAGTAACATAGGCTACTTTTTGTCTCTTTCTAACGCGAGCGAAGCCGCGGGCAGATGCTAGTTAAATTATAAATCTACTCTACGGAACCTTAAATAAATAAAATAACCGTTTTCCTCAATAAGACTGCTCGTCTATGAGTCACGAGTAGGTATCGCGATAACAAGTCTCGCCAAGTAAAATATTGCAAATGGGTAGCTTATTTACTTGAAAAAGAAATTCTACTTTATGACCTTAAAAACTTGGGGTCAAAATTAAGTTGACCTTAAAAGAAAAAATAGTTTTATTATAAAACCACTTTTTTAGATTTTTTTATATATTTCGTCTTTCTATAAATTATTTCGTTCGTTAGTTCTGTACGAGTCATACATCGTACATGCGCCTACATGGCACGCGCGCACTTCATATTTTCATAATCATCACTTTTCCATCGCCTTGCACAAATTATATTGTATCGCGGCAATACGTAATCAGCGTTCATAGTGAATTGTACTCATTACCGATCAATCACCTTACATTCATATTACATTAGTTACGTGGTAGTTAAAACTATTCAATAAACCAGAAGTTATTTGGCTATCAGTGACTTATCATTTCAAACTACTTACAAGGTGTGTGCGACACATTCAGCAGCGCATACATCTTTTTGGTCCTTCGAGCCGGATAACTGCTTTAGAGTCATCATGGCTAAGAAGGGAGCAAAAAGATTCTATTTCACTTACTAATTTAATACAGCAAAATAGTGTAGTTTTAAGATATACCTACGCAGTACCTGTTTGTTAAAAAAAATTACGATAGCGTCTTGTTTTGGTCCGATCAAAAAATAATATTTTAAGTAATGTAATCCGGGTATATTTTTGCAGCTATATCTAGACTAAAATTTAGTAAATTAACTTTAATTTAGGAAATTTCCATTTTAATTAGTTCAACCTCGAATTTTAAACAAACCGATCTATATACACAAAATACTCAGACAATGACTGTACCTAAATAAATAAACACTACACTCAATAATAAGTTTAATAATATGAATCAACTGTTATTAATTCAGCTGTTTACATAACCGAAATTTTACAAGCAAAATAAACACATTTATTTATTGTTTATTTAACACAACAAAGATAATATCACCTTGGCCGGATACTGATCTGCGTCGTCCGACACACGATAACTTTGATAAAATTTTTAACTAAATATTTTTACGGTTACGGCTACCGAATTTACTACAAACCTGTATCCTCTATTTTATAAAAATAAACTGGTGTGCAAAGGAGAATGTACGTTTTGCTACTTATGTCAATAAATCCACCATCATTCGATAGCTCCTTTCAAGATTACAATAAACTACATAATTATTACAGCAAACCATTTTGAAATACAGGGTGACATTTTTGAGCACTTTTACACAAAAAATTGTTTCAAATTGTTGCCAGTATCAAATCATCCTTTAATGTCTCTAGCTTCAGAAGTATCGACTGTGCGATGATTACCTCCAAAAAAAATCTTTTTTTGTTTATAGCAAACTTTAGAGATTTCGTACTTCGCGATGATGAACTTTCCAAGTCAAGTACTTCGACTTACCGTTCTTTTAATCAAACGTAATTCGTAGTTAGAGCTATGGAGCGCAGCATTCTTGGTGTAAAACGCCAGAATAGAATCTGGAATACCACGCTGCGTTCCAAAACGAGGATAACAGACGTTGGTAAAAAGGCTGCCTGGCTCAAATGGGATTGGGCGGGACGTGTAAGCCGCATGCATAGCGACCGTTGGGCAAAAATACCATCGCAGTGGGTGCCAAAACATGGACGTCGTCGTCGAGGCCGGCCCAGGAAAAGGTGGCGCGATGACCATGACGCATACCACAAGGGTTGGTTCGAGGCGGCGAGGGATAGGAATTGGGGGAGGCCTTTGCCCAGCAGTGGGACAAAACAGGCTATAGAAAAAAACAATCGTAGTTATGAACTTTATAAATACAGTACAGAACATTGACAATTCAAACCTATTCCATCATTTTTTTCCAGGGTCGCGTAATAAAGACTCAATATCCGAACTGGGTCCTCGTGATCGCTGTGCTGATGATAATGGCTGGAGTGCTCCCGATTCCCGCGGTCCTGCTGCTGCGGCGCTTCCAGTGCCTGGCCTTCGATGTGGACATCCACCAGGGATCCATCAGGAGGATTGAGACCACCGTATCGACCAAGGAAATGATGAGTGATCAGGATGTAAGTCATCTTTATTTGTTGTTGTTTTTGAGTTTGGTGATAGTTTTGATTGGGACTTTGGTGTTGGGTGACGAGTTCATTCAATTTAAACGTACAGTGGTTTGAGATCGTAATAACTTTAAATGGTTAAGGGGTTCGTAGTTAAATTGTTAATGTACAGTCAAAGTAGACAAGTATGATCGTCAGATAAAATTTAAGTTTTCTTCAGAACTGAGTTCAGACTGCGTTACTAAAAACTTATATAGATTCGTTTTATATAAAAGTTCATGCTCTATCTATTCTTGAAAGTTTTAACACAGAAATGTGAGGTGATACTGAGAATTGATATTTCATCTCAAACTCACTTCACCTGAATTTACCGACGGAATTTTTAAGTACGGACTATCTAGGTTGCCTTACACGGGCAACTATTAAGCAATTCTTGTCAACTATGACTTAAAGCCTCGTCCCCACTAGGAACATTTGTCGCGCGACATGTGTCCCTGGAGACATCGGGCGATGTCACCCTACATCGCCCGATTTCTTGTCCCCGTCCACATCAGATATCAGACATCATGACATCATTTTACGTTTTTTTTTGTCGCGGCAGAGATCATGACATCATTTTACGTTTTTTTTGTCGCGGCGATGTCGTCTGATGTCGCCCGACATCACCGGGGACACATGTCGCTCGGCAAAGGTTCCTTAAATCAGTTTAGACTAACATTTGTAATATCATTTGAATTTCCAAATTCTTTTTTACTAATACACAGGTATAGTATTTTTTTTATTATCTAAGGTGAATCCGCTAGATCATTGCTCGTGTGTCACATATTGTTTGTTTTTAACATCGAAGGCTATTTGTAATAATATAGGATACTTGTTTGTTATTAATCTTTACTAAATGTCATCAAATCATTCGCATTTACGTGTAAATGATAGTTTAGGAAGATGTATCTAAGCTACATCTTTCTATTCTTGTTATGGCGAAGTCAGGTGTATTCGTTTCTTTTGTAGACCTTTACATATAAATTTTCCTTTCCTTTAAATCTATTAAAAACTAGCTGTCCCCCGCGGTTTCACCCGCGTTATATCAGATTTTTGGTTACTAAAAAAAGAAGATAGATAGTATTCTATGTCCGTCTCCTGGTCCTAAACTACCTCCCCACCAATTATCAGCCAAATCGGTTCTGTCGTTCTTGAGTTATAAAATGTGTAACTAACACGACTTTCTTTTATATGTACATATATAAGATTACAAATGACATCAGCAGGGGATATTTTGAAAACTCCTATTGCTTATTTATCTCTTATCCTCCTTATTTCTCCTTTACTTTCATTTTGGTCGTTTTACTCTTTATGTATACACCTATATGTATACCTACATATACTCTCTCTATTTGTATACATACCCCACGGTAAAGCCTGACTACGTTACATTCCAGGTAATGGCAAAAATATGTACCTATACATTTTGCGAAAAACGAAAATTTCATGTACTATCAATAGTACCATAACTATTGGTATTTGTGGTGATTCTCTTGTACACAAACTTAACTAAATTTATGTTAAATGCATCTTTCTCTTACCATTTCTGTAAGAATAGGACAGAAGATACATTTTAGTTTAATCCTGTCAAATTAGACAGCGCCTGTTAAAAATCGACGTATATTTAGACGCCATGTTTTTAAATCGCGTCTAAATTATCTTGGAGTGTCTAAATTTGACAGGACTTAACTAATATTTTATCTTCTGTACTTTTCTTAATTAAATGGCAATAGAAAGACGCAATTAACTTAAATTTATGTTAGTTTGTAAATTAGAGAATCGGCACCATTATCAGCAAAACTTTCAGTACCAAATCAACAAAATTAGCCCATATTTTTGCCATTACCTACCATGTATCATCTGTGCTAATGTACATACATTCACGTGTGCGTGTAAGGTGCTGTCTCCGGAGAACGCGCCGCCCGCGCCCGCACAGCTCGTGGCTGAGGCGGCCGCCACCCGGTTCACTATCGGAGACTTCGATGTAAGATCATTGTGGCTTCACTTCAAAGATTGATGGTTTTAATGTTCAGTTAATGTAGGTTTTGTTGTCCTCTAAATCATTTTTTGAGAAAAAGACAGCGACTCAAATAATAAATCCTTGTCAAATTTCATAGAATGTCATTCATTCTGGGGTTGCGGAATTGTTTAAAGAGTAACCGCGACCCCGGAACATAAAGGGCAACAAAGGAGCATGGGTGGGTTTTAGTCAGTAAAAGTCTGACACTCCCTCCTGCGTCGCCCAGGGCAGGAGAAGGCATTGGATGACTTCCCATCTTCTAAAAAATACATTCGTTATTGACAATAATGTGGGTCCTTGGATGAAATATTATGCTGGTACTGTATAGTAAAAAACTGCCAGATTAGTAAAAAAATTGCAATGACTAAAGGTAATGTCTGCCTCCAAAAGGGATTAACATAATTTTTTTCAAAATCTTTGAGCATTTACAAACATTCAATCTTTGAACAGACTAACACTTCTCGTTTCATTTGGTTTGAGTTATCTTTGTGTTTTGTTTCAGAATACTCAAGTAATTTATGGAACGTTTCCGTAAAATATACAATTATTTTTCTTATGTGTATTACTTTTAGATTTTTACTTTTAAGAAAAAATAATACTTAAAGTAAAATTAGTCTTAATTTTTAAGAATCAATGTGCCTTACGCGTTGTTATGTTCAAATTGAAACCTTATTTCACAGTAAATAGGTACTTATTTGATGTATTTGTAAATATGTTCAATCCGACTCTAGAGCGTGGACAGCAGCACTGACGAGAGGCCCAACAAGCGCCTGCCCGAGGTGATTGCTCGCGGACGCCCCAAGAAATAAATGTTCGTGTCTTATCTAACTCGCTTCGGTTTTTTATTTCTATCGTCAAATATAGTGCTTCTAAACGGGCCATAATTTCCTAAAAATATTTGAAACAAGCTGACTATTCCGCTATCGTAGGTTGTACCGTGATATTAGTTAAATAGCCTTCCCCAGTACTTCCTAAGATAAGTGCATTCAAACCGACAATTAAACTTTTCAGCTTATAGAGAGCTGAAGAATATATAAGGACTTGAACTGTCAAGTCCTTATACAATATAAATATTTATTGTTCAGGAAAATTACATCAATCATTAAAGGCACTGTGCCCAACACTATGACACCCTCAAACTCATTTCTAATAGACCATTTCAAAGGCACTTTAGAACGTCAAAAACAAAGAAAAATGAATCTAGTTCCTCGTATCGCAGGGTTCAGTCTTTTTCTTCCAACTAAAGTCCGCCCCGCCCAGGTTGGGAGAAATTATTTGATGATTACCCACCCAAAAAAAAAGGAACATGGTCGGATTTTTTTTAGTCAGTAAAACTCTGACAATAAGGCGGGAGAAAACATTGGATGATTTCCCATTCACAAAAAAGCTATATCTTGCATTTTGTTGTTTTTAATTTTGCCGCCCATACTTAAATGTTGCAGCGATTGCAAAACCCCTAACATATTGCCCGTTTGTTAGCACCTTAAGAAATCGGCCAATCATTTTAAATTAAAAAGCGTTCTCCCAACGATCTTTAAATTCATTTGTACAAAAATATTTGACGATAGATTGATCTGATATTCGTCCTACGCTTTGCATGATTTATGGTTTAATGTTTCGGGAATGCGTTTCAGAGTCTTCATTATTTCTTTCTTTCTTTCTTTCTTATTTTCTAGGTTATCACTATCAGGTATCTAGTTAGTATCTAAAAAAATTCAATGTTTTTTATTTTATCTGTATGTTTTATTAAATTGTGAGCATTAGCAGTAGATTGGACTTTAAATAAAATTAATGAATGTATTTTTTGTTTACTTTCATGGGTACTTATTATATTTTTCCTTTTAACACTGTGCACTACTATATTTGTACGTATATAATTAGTAATTATATATAATTATGTTATTACACTTGCACAGCGCATAATGTTTTGAATGTATTTATCACACATATTTTTAGTTTGATCATAATATTATTAATTAATAATAACACATTCCGACACGGCATAATTATTTTAACAAGTATCACCTACTCTAATTTTCATTTAGATAACATTAAAAGCACATTTTCCTTACTTACATTTACTCTTTACAATTAATAATATTTATTTGCAGAAAATCTTTTAGTAACAGTTTGAAATATTTCCAGTCCTCTGATTCCGACGACAACATACGCACGACCGGCCGCTTCGACGACTCAAGCAGTAGTGACGAGGAGATTCTAAATACAAATAGCACAAAAGGAACTGTTCGGAGACTAGCGATGAAGCCTATTGGTCGAAAGCCAACCACTTTCAAGATGGCAGTAGTCGACGAATGACCGTTACTTTTGAAATACTCTTTAATTTCCTACTAGATAATCTAAAACCGCCAAAGTTCGTGTCGATTGTATTCGTGTAAGAATAAATAGTGTTGGGCGGATAATTTATGTATTAAATAAATATGTAAAAAACAAATTCGTCATTGCCCAGACAATATCAACATATATACTATAATTTTATGTATGTTCGTATATCATGATTACAGTCTGGTCAATGTTTTCCTACCATTTAGGTATAAGGCAGGGCCGGGTCATAAATAATACATTAAAAACAGAAAAAAAAAACATTTTTGCCGCAGAAAGACTATCTTCACTCCACCACAAAGTACAAAAAAATTAATCACTTTTGTCAAATTCATATATTTCATTATAAAAAAGTTATGATATAAGACTCGATTGACCCATCCATAAGTGTAAGAATACTTTACCACACACTTAATTTTTAAGGGTAAAACCAGATTTACCCTTCCAGTAAAATTTACCCCATTTACCCTGGCTCTGCGTAATTGTAAAATTGTTGACGATATTTATCAAATTGTTGAGATTTAATGCACAGAGACTTTTATAATAATAATGTCGTCTTGCAGTCTTCGTGTAGCCTTTACTTTAGATAAAAGTAGGTTTAAAGTCATCACAAATTTCAACAAGATCGAGATTACAGTTCAAATAGTTAACTGAGGAGTAGGTAAAATGTAGTATAAAAATAACAATTAGTTACTCAATAACAAACTTTAAGCAGAAGCTCGTTATACAGGGGCGCATATCTTACGATCGCGGTACATTGCAGCCTTTCGCATACTGTTGTAGGATGTGGCGACATATATATCTCGCCCGGTGAACTAAAAGTCCTTTCCTACATCGCGCAATCAAAGTTCAGCGCTAAACGAGTATAAAAAATTTCGACAACAGCCGTCGAGCAGTAGCCCAAATACTCCATGCTTCTGGCTAAAGGTTCCTCTATTATCAATCGGGGATAAAGAACTCTTCATCTTCTTCTTTCATTCCTCTAAGCTGGTTATCCAGACGTGATTCCAGAAAGGGACTATCTTTGTTTGTCTGAACCCGACCGCTGCGGGATCAGAAACAGTTCAATCGTTTCTCCGAGACTCGTCGAGCTTTACTACTTCGGCGCTTTTGGCAGACTCCACTGTTGATTCTGGCTTTCAGGAGTTGCAGTGGTTGGGAATAGTGTGGTGGGGTTTGTTCTAAAAGAAAAAAAGGATCTGACTGCACAAATTCTACTACAGTGTGACCATTCTCGTAAATATTCGCTCCGGTATTACCAGGCTTTTAGTAAGAACTAGGTACTAAAGAAATTATGTACAACCACAAGAAAGAGCTTTACTAAGTCAAGACCAGTGAAATAGACGTAACGGCAGTATTTTTGGAAGAGGTTAAAAAGTAAGTAAAGAAAAATTAGATAATCGAGTTGGATGTGTTCGTATCGAGTAGTAAGGCTTTAATGATTACCAAGTTATACTGGATTCTTAAGAAATTGGTAGGTTAACGAATGTTGAAGTTAAACTTAGATAAACGTCATGGGTGTATTAAGAATGGGTATTGGAACACGCGATGCAATTCAGGCCTGATATATTGCATCATTTTGCCGTCATCAAAAAATAAGATGAAACCATAGCTTGCCTATTGTGTATCTTAAATGTAGTTACTACTTTCATAACCAAAGCATTATCGAGTCGCAATTAGTGACGATGATGATGATTTCCCGCACACCAAAAAAAAATTTGTGGAGACCTTGTGTAAGCCTTGTGTCAGATAAAATTGAAAAAAATGTACCCTTCCTTAATCCATCCATGATCAGGGATCTCACGATGTGTTGAAACAGTATTATTTTAATATTATTTTGTAATTTCTAACTTTCAGTATTGAGCATAACGTTAAAAATTCAACAGTGCAGAAAATCAAGTGATATAAAAATAATACTGTTTTGGAGATAAGGCCCCTGAACGATTTTATAAAATACTGTTAATCTCGATCTAGTGTCCACGCACTATAAACGTAGATTGAATCTATGTATGTCATTATACGAGTAATTTTGATATTTCAATATTTTACATTAATATTTATTTGTAAAGGCGTTTGACCGAATATTTTGAACTTGTGGGAGTAGCGACCGAAGTATATTTTGTGGGTCAAAATTACCAAAACTTTTGGAGTTTCATTTCAACTGATTAAGTAGAGATTGAAAAAAAAACAATCACAGGCATAATTGCTGGATCTCTTAAATATATTGGGTAATTTCAACATGCGTAATGTCAACAAAACGGGTAATTTTAACCCAATATGTGTTAAATTCTCCAACATATTGGGTAATTTTGTCAAAATCCCAAAATCTACTAAAAAAAACAATTACCACCGTCAACACGTACAATGGTCCTACTTTAAGAGGACTAAGTGCGGAAACCAAACCTCCCAGAGGGAGGCCCATGATGAAGATGATGAAGATACCACCGTCAATACTCCCACAGTTCTAACAATATAATACTATTTAAATCGTAAATTAAATGTTTGACCAGAAGTACTAGAACATCGATGCTAGTCACAATTAATTTATGTAGTACTTATTAGTTACACGCGTACGACGCACAGCTGAAAGTGTGTGTTATTTGGGCCAGACTGGCCATTATTTTGGACATTCTAGGCATATTTTAGGCGTTCTGCTGATTTTCGGGTTACTTTATTCTTAAAATACCAGCTTTAATGTTTCTGTACATTTACGAAGGAGTTCTTCGGCAGTGTGAATAATAATTATAACCTATTACAGTCCTACTAGGCAAAAGTCTTAACCCATGCAGAGAAGACACAAGCATAGATCACGCTTTCTGAAGGCGAGCTGCCGATTTTGATGTACAGTAATCATGTAAATCCTGGTTCCTCACTACGTGTAGCAAACACGTCAAACAGTTCATAAATGACAATGATTTCCATAATTAACTTGAAAGTTAATACAACTACTGATAAAGTTACAATTGGTAGTCATACAATCGACAACCTCAATTATCGGAGGTGGGCATCTTAACCAATTCATCACGACCAACTGAGTCACACGACCCACTACTGTTGGTTGCGGACCTGTGGGTAATTACCCTTTCGGGGGTAAATCAGCTTTTCCAGGGGGTAAAGAAACTTATAAACATAAACGCATCAGAAGGAAAATTTCCAAAAATAATACGTTGCTATCAGAACCTACTGGGTCATTTTGACCCACTGAGTATTTTTGTATATATTCACCCGAAAAATCAGCAGATTAGTCGTTATTTGTACATTACATTAATAGTTTAATAAGGCCAGTCTGTCCCCTACTTTATAGGTATGTAAGTATCGCTGTAAAAAAAATACTAAAGCAAAATTTATACTAGACGCAAAATTTATTATCTTTCTCAAAGAAAGCTACAGACAGGTTGAAAAAAAAATCATTTATTGTAATTATTAAGAGATTTTGAAGTTTTCAATTTATATTTCAAGTTTGATCGAAGATTTGGAAAAAAATCGTTGTGTTATATTTTGACGTGACAACGTCTTATAAATTGGTTTGCCGGGTGACACTTCAAGAAACTGCGTTACGCTCCGCTCACGTTATGCGCTCACAATGAGAGCGAGTGAGAGGCACGCGTCCCTTCCACTCGGGCATGGTTAGCCCGCCTAAGAGCGAGAGAGACAGACATAAAAAGTGAAAGGCACGCGTGCGTCAGTCAACGTCAGTAAGTCGTTGTCACGTAAAACTTTCGCCCGTATACCGACTTTACAGGCAACCAATTTTTTTTAAGATAGCGAAGGAAAAAATATTAAATTAAATAATGATGCACTGACCAAGATTGATAGATATATTGGCTGATAAAAACTACAGCGCGTCATGTGTCTAAAATAAGGAAAAAAACTGTTCCGAAAAAAGAACTGTACGTTTAGAAAAATCGTAAAATACTCGCAAATTCAGTTTCACATCGTTATACATCACACATCACTAATGATTATTATAAATATTTAATTCCGAATAGATATTAATAATTTCAATGAAATACATATGGAAATGTAATAAAATATTGATAGAATATCACTTTTCGAATTTTAAGAGTTTTTTTATATGCACTGTTATTGTGTCACCAAAAATATCCTAAAATTGAAGTTGAGTATTTGCAAAACACCTTTGAACAATGAACTCTGAACATTTCATTTTGAACATTTAACTTAAAATCAGTATAATTTAAGCATGAACATCCGACTTTGAACATTCAACTTAAAATCAGTATTTAACTATGAATGAACATCCGACTTTGAACTTTTAACTTAAAATCAGTACCTATTTAACTATGAACATCAGACTTTGAACATTTAACTTTGAAAGTCCAACTTTGAATGTCTGACTTAGTACATTTAACTTTGAACTGATCGTTCCACTTTGAACATTCTACGAACAGTGAGACAACGTTTATGGAACAAACGATACACGATCTTTATATATATAAATCTGCTGTGAGTGTGTATGTCATTGAACTCCTCCTAAACGGCTTGACCGATTTAAATGAATTTTTCTGTATGCGTTTGAGTGGCGCCCTGGATGGTTTAGATTCACAAATCAGCCCGGCAGATGGCGCTGATTGTTTCAAAAAGCAGGGCTTGGAACCGGTTTGAAAATAACCGGTTATTAAACGTTATTAATCGGTTTTATCTTTTATTTCGTTCGGAGTCGAAACGTTAAAAGAACGTTATTAAGAACCCTTATTAACCGGTTTAATCCGCAAGAGCCGAGTGATGCGCGGCGTCCGCTTCCGGAAGGCACGTCTGCGCATTGGAGGTAGGCAATAAAAACCGTTTAAAACCGGTAAATTGAACAAAACCTATTTACGAACGTTTTTAGCTTCAAACCGTTTAATTTTGGTTAAGGGTAGAACGAAACCGAAAGTATAAGTTCTCTATGTACTTAGGCGTTAACCGGTTCGAATTTTTTTCCGGTTTCCAAGCCCTGTCAAAAAGCATGTGATTTCGGAAACGGCCCTAACGGTTTCGCTAAAATTTGATATGTTTCGGGGACGAGAAATCGATCTAGCTCAGTCTTATGTCTGGGGAAGCGCATGTTTTCGAGTTTTCTGTCGCAATATTTCACGGTTATATGGGCGCTAATTATAATATATATTTATTGTAATCTTATATCTACCCGTGCGAAGCTGGGACGGGCCGCTAGTATTATGTATAAGATTTGAAATGAAAAAACAGCACATTCATAAATGCTGCATACACACAACTTTTTATTGACCAAACCATATGAGCAATGATCGATAGTTGACTAACTTTATTATCAAAATCATTTATGCGGGCACCACGCCTGCTCAAGACGTAGTGGCAATTCATGATAAGACGATTTATCATTAGTCCGGGTTTCCTTACGATGTGTGATACCCAAGATAAAACAGAAACAATAAGAGTACATATGAATTGAAGAAGTCACATTGGTACTTGCTACCCCATTGTGAATATCGATAAACACAAAGCTACATCAGAATTAATAAATAACGCATTTCAATTGGTCTTCACAAAAACAGCGCATATAAAAACTTGAGTAGTGTTAATAATAGTTAACGATTAATGCTCAAGCGAGCTACGATTGTTAGTAGATACTGGGATATCATCCCTCTAGTTGTAGGCGAAAAATGATATTAGCCATTAAGGTTGTAAGAACATTTGGAAACGCAAGAATAAAGTATTGCTGTCAGACTGTGTGTTTCATTTCACTATTACCCCAACGCCACGCTTGTAGCGTTTTCGCTCTAAGGCCCTGCGCAAACGTAAACACTTTTAGTTTCCAGTTACCTACACCGAACACTTTTTGATCGTCATTAGTAAGTATGGTGTTAAGTGGAAGTAACTGGACACAAAAAATGTAAACGTATGCGCAGGGAGTGGATGATTTCATACTGATTCTAAAGAAATAAAATATGCATCGGTAGCTTGTATCTGATAACAAGACACAAAAGTGGCTACGTTTGCGCTATGCCTGAGCGGAAAACTCCAGCGTCAATCGGCCAAGAAAAAATCAGCTTAATCTACAGGAGTAAAGTGCTATTTGTAAAAATTGTAATAGGTAATACCTGTTTTAGGCAAATATGTCGAAAAAACTATAAACAGACTACAACAAAACGGTAATCTAAAGGTAAGTATAAAAATAAAGGATTCTAGCCTATTTTAATCACATTGAAGAGCGAATGCCTCTTCTCATACAGAGCATTAAATCTCCACCTTTCTCAAGGCGAATAGATTTTAGGTTTTTAAATATGAGTGATGTCTTAGGTATTCTTAAAACTATTTGGCAGGATTCGAACTCACAAATGCACAATGCTTTAAGTCCTTATGCGTGAGAGGCGGATTCCGTCATCACTGAGCTATCACAAATTCACAATATTTTGGAAGATGCATTTTATAAAAATATGTCCTTACCTTTTAATATACAAGGTAAAGGTAGACAAGGTAACTATAAAACGAACTAATAACTAATAGTATTATGTGCGAAAAGATTAGGTAGGTATGTATATCCAGTAAAAAAAACATTGAATCGATAAGCAGTCTTTAGCGGTTTCGCGTTCGTACCTACTTATTACAAAATAGGCAAAATATTTTTCACCCCCCCTCGGAAATGGTAAGTATTTATGCTATTCAATATCTGAGAGCAAAAGCTGTTTTTACCCTCTAGAGGTTAAAGTAAATTTAAATTTAGAACATCGCGTGCACTAGGTTAGCTATGTGACTTCAAAACATCATTAAACCTATTTACTTCCATCTCCATGGTGCCGAATTTATCATACAATTATTTTTAATTTGTTAATAACTCAGTCTCTGAACCTCCCTGGTGTAGGTACTTTTCTTTTTAATTTGCTTTGCGCGCGCCGTTTTGTTTTGACGTCGTATTATTTTAAACTAGCTTTTGCCCACGGCTTCGCTCGCGTTAGAAAGAGACAGAAAGTAGCCTATGTTACTCTCCATCCCTTCAACTATCTCCACTTAAAAAATCACGTCAATTCGTCGCTCCGTTTTGCCGTGAAAGAAAGACAAACAGACAGACACACTTTCCCTGTCCCATTTATAATATAGTATGTATGGATATAGTATGGATAAGAAACTTGAAAACAAGATAAAAAAAAACGAAAATAAGTGATTCCAGCGACGAAAAAATATAAATATTTTTCTGTAATAGGTACTTACCTATCATAATGTTGTATAGTAGTAAATAGGTATGTACATTATAAATATTAAGAGAAAAGTCAACATTTTCAAAGATCGCTAGTTAATATTATAAAGCTTAAGCGTTTGTTTCTTTGTTTGGTTGAACGAGTTATTCAAGAAGTACTGATTCGAATTTAACAATTAATGTGTTGGATTGCCCATTTATCGGAAAAGTCTAAATAACATACCGCTACGATCTCCGAGAGCGGAGCAGACCATAGAAGCAGGTGAAACAGCTGGGAACTGTTAATTTAAACCTTCGAACCCACGTGATTCGAGACACAATAACAGCGCAACAGCCGGCTGTCGCTTGGTCCTTTCGAACATTATAGTGTATACGCGTCAAAAATGTATGGAAAAATCTACGGTTTAATCCGGCGCTTGTGATTCATTTGTCCGTGTAGAGTTCGGTTTCCATTAGAAAATTGACCAATTACTGCATCTTCTCCTTTTTGTCTTTTACCGACTTTTGCATTGAAATCCCCTAGTAACACAACGTTTTTGGAGTTTACGAAATCCATTGCGGAGTCTATTGTATGGTAGAACAGGTCTATGTCTTCTTTTCTGTATGATTCCGTCGGAGCGTATACTTGAATAAACGACCAAATCGTATTGTCAGACGTTTGAATTTCCAGTGTTGCTACTCTATCCGAAAATGACTTTAGACTGACAATATTATTCTTTAGGTGTTTTTTGATAAGAAATCCAACTCCGTTTCTTCCTGAGACGCCTGAAGCGTGATAAAATATGAAATCAGAAAACTCTTCGATATTCTCATTGTTCCTTCTAGTTTCGCATAGACCTATAATATCCCATTTTATTGCTGTTAATGCTAAACTTAGTTCTGTAAGCCGACAGTCTGACATTAGGGTTCTTACGTTAATGCTTGCCACATAGAGATAATTAGGTTTAGGTTTTCCTGTAAATCCATTACTATTCAGATTTAGGGGGTTTTGGTCTAACTCCTCCACGATGACCAGTCGGCTTGGAGGAGGTGGTGGCGGAGGGGCGAATATTAGTTTTTTTGTGTTTCTTCGGCGTCCTGTCTTGTACCCTGGGTTGCAGGTTTCAGTTGCGAAGGTCGCAAGAAGCTGGATATTGTAGCCGTTTGTATTTTGTTCTTTTTCTGAACTTGTTTAGCTCCTTCCTCGATATTGGTGGGATTTTTGGCAATTGTAGCAGTCTCTGGCGACGCTGACATGAATCTCTTATTAAAAAAATTGGCTCAAAAATTGGTTGAATATACACTCGAAAACAACTTTAAAATAGTAAATACCATGTTCAATCGTAAGCCTCACAAAAAATGGACATGGCGGTCACCAGACGGAAGATATTGCAACGAAATAGACTTTATTCTTACGAACAAACCTAACAATATACATAATTTTGATATAATAAGTAATTTTAATTTTTATACAGACCACAGAATGATAAGATGCAAGCTCTACGTAAAACTGAAACATAAGAGGCCGAATATAAAACCTGTAAACTATACTAGAAACCTACCCTTGGTATCAGGGGAAAGTGCAATATCTTGGGAAAATAAATTCATGAAAGCATTATGTACAACAATAGAAATTCAAGACCAGTATAACCAATTTGAAACTGTAATGGAAAACTTATTGCAACTTTTGCCGGAAAAAGAAAAACAAAAAATAGACTATGTAAGTCAAGAAACAAAACTCTTGTTGGAACAAAGAAAATTATTGTATAAAGAGAAACGTAATAGAGAAATAACATATCAAATCACAGAAATTAGCAAGAAAATCTATAGAAACATATCGCGCGAGAAGAAAAAATATAGACAAAACACACTGGAAAGCTTATAAAACGAACAGGGGCTATGCGTAAGGCGTACAAAGAATTGAGTGACAAGACTGAGTGGGCTACGAACCTAAAAAACAAGCGTGGAAACGTACTTGCAAGACGTCCAGATATAATTAACGAAGCAACACGTTTCTATAAAGAATTATATAGCAACCACCAGCAAAACAACATCAACGGTCATAATTTGCAAAACAATGTCAATGAGACTGGAACCTCAATGTTACTCAATACGGAAAGCTTTCTTACAGCTGAAATTGAGTACGCAATACTAACGCAGAAAACGACAAAACCCCTGGTAGTGACAATATTGCAAACGAAGTTTTGAAATCTCTATGCATCCCGTTACTGAAACCTCTACAATTTCTTTTCAATAACATACTGAGAGAAGGTGAAACACCCAAGCAATGGTCAAGGTCTACAATCACACTACTTCACAAAAAGGGAGATCGGAGTGACCTTGGAAACTATAGACCTATCAGCCTTATGACAAACTTGTACAAAATATTCTCAAAGGTCATTCTGAACAGAGTCACCAAAATCCTAGATGAGAATCAGCCTCGTAAACAGGCAGGGTTTCGTAAAAAATATTCTACTACAGATCATATACAGGTGGTTACACAAGTGATAGAAAAAGCTAACGAGTACGGGAAAACTATATATAGGTATGTGCTTTATCGATTATCAGAAAGCATTTGACTCTCTACATTATGATGCGATTTGGACAGCACTTTCACAGCAAGGAATAGACATAAAGTACATAAATTTAATTAAAAGCGTTTACTCTAAATGTTGGGCTAAAGTAAAACTAGAGAGAGAAGGAGTAGAGTTTCCTGTACAAAAAGGTGTTCGACAAGGAGATCCGTTATCGCCAAAATTATTTTCGGCCGTACTAGAGTCGGTCTTCCGGAAACTAGAGTGGGATAACAAAGGCATAAAAGTGAATGGAGAACTTCTCAGCCACTTACGCTTCGCAGATGATATTGTGATATTTGCTGAGACTGCAACCGAACTAGAATCCATGATATCCGAATTGGCAAGAGAAAGCAAGAAAATCGGTCTATCGCTAAACGCTTCTAAGACGAAAATAATCACGAATGGAGAGAATCGGGACGTTGTAATAGAGAACGCAAAGATAGAATACGTCAGTGATTATGTCTACCTAGGGCAAATGGTGTCGTTCGAAAACTGTACTGAAAAAGAGATACAAACAAGAATAGCTTTAGCATGGAAAAAGTACTGGGGGCTAAAAGAAATTATGAAAAGTAGAGAAATTAGCTTACACATAAAAAAGAAAGTTTACGAAACAGCCATATTGCCCTGTCTAGTATATGGATGCCAAACATGGTCATTGAGGAAAGAAGACGAGGACAAGATTGCCATATGCCAGAGGAAAATGGAAAGAAGCATGCTGGGCATAAGAAGATCAGATAAAGTAAAAAATGAAATAATACGAAGGAAAACAAAACTAACGGATGTAAACCAAAGAATAAGGTTATTGAAATGGAACTGGGCGGGACACCTGTGTAGATTGGAGTGTGAGAGATGGACAAAGCGGGTAACAGAATGGATTCCATTAGACGGTAAAAGAAAGCAAGGGAGACAAAGAAAGAGGTGGCGAGATATACTTAGCCAACGATGTGGACCAAACTGGATGCAGAAAGCGCGTGATAGGAAAGCGTGGAGTGATTTAGGGGAGGTCTACGCCTTAGAGGCGACCGCTATGAATAGCGAAGACAAACCAGACTAGAAGAAACAAATGAAGGAAAGAGTTTACAGAAATAGATTGTGAGGAAGAGTATAACTTTTTGTATTTTCGAAATGGTTTTTCTAACTAAATAAGTTTTTCTAAAGTTGTAAGTAATTAGTGGAATAAAGGGCATTTTTATTTTTATTTTATTTTTATTTGTGATTCATTTATTATTATTAAGTGATACAAACAATTATATTTAAATAAGTAGGTAAATGTTATGAGCCAATAAATGAAACAGGATAAATAATTATAAGCATATGGGTAATAATATAGGCATTATTCTGTTGTACTACAACAGTTTCAGAGGTGTCTGTTGCTATTTAAAACCATTTGGTTGTTTTGTTTAGTTATTAATAAAATAAAACTTAATGAATATTTATTATTTATAATTCTCTAAAAAGGACCAAAAACTGTTTAAAAATAAATTGTAAGACGTGATTTGTGATAGAGAAGTACTTGGAGCATTTATATTTGGAAAAAATGAATGTTTACCTGATGTTATTTCTTCTTTTGTGCTTGGACAATGGTAAGTTCAGAATTACATTTAAATAACCTTTTATACATAATATATTACAAGATTTATATACTAGGTGTAGTTTTGGTCTTGCACAACCCGCTAGGAGATGATTCTACCCATGAAAACAAACAACTTTTATTATGGAATAATCTCGAAAAAAATATCAGCTGTTTCATACATTATGGTCGGTTTGAACTTTTGTTAGAAGTAGCTGAAATTTTTTCCGTGATTAAAAGTTGTTTGTGTGTATATTACACACAAAAGCCAGCACTACAGGAGTTAGGTGACAAACGTACTCTCCAAAGAATTATAAAAACCAGCCAAGAGCGTGTCGGGTCACGCTCAATGTAGGGTTCCGTAGTTTCCCGTCCGTCACAATAAGTGTTTCCATTCCCACTTATAAGTTTAAAAAAGGCTATTTAATAACGTAACGTTGACATACTAAGGACGCAGAAATTATCTAGTACAACCTTTTTGTCTTTTTTGTACACAAACTGTTCTTTCCATCAAGTTCAAAATAATTTTCCTAAAAAGTCCTTATAAAGTTCTACTTTCCAGATTTTTTTCATATTTTTTAAACCTTAAGGGTCAAAAGTTAGAGGGGGGACGCTTTGATTTTTCCTTTTGGAGCGATTATTTCCGAATTATTGAAATTATCAAAAAATGATTTTAGTAAACCTCTATTCATTTTAAAATACCTATCCAAGAATATGTTCCGTCTATGCCCTCGGGCTAGTCTGGGACCAAGAGCAAGCCCATAATAATTAAAAAAAAAATATATATATATAGGGGGGCTACCCTAATAAAAAAAAATTTTCCAATTTTTATTTTACCACTTGGTCGGCGTGATTAATATACATATTGGTCAGCTTCCTAGTGCTAACGGTCACAGAGATTAAGCGAGGACGGACAGACGGACGGACGGACGGACAGACAGACATGGCGAAACTATAAGGGTTCCTAGTTGACTACGGAACCCTAAAAATTGTGTAAATAATTTTAATTTGTTTTAGGCACATTATGTGGCATACTTCTACAAAAGGAAGTACAATTGACTCGTTTCTTTTTAACCGAGGAGAAATCTGAAGGTAACAAGCTAACATTTTGTGACAGAGAAAAAAGAAATCCAGTGGTTAACTTCTTTGTTCTACTATTTTCATGGAACCATGACCATGCAAAAAGAAAGTGTTTGTTCGGTATGTACCTATGTAACAACATTACTTATTTTTAGTTTGCGAAAACCGAAACACATGTTTTTTTTTAACATAGATAAACTATATTAAATAATAACATTATGATTTCAGCAAAAGAAAATGAAAAGCCAAACATATTTCAATATTCTGAAACAAAAAATGTCTCGTTTAGCTGTAAAGACAACAGCGCAAATACGTGTAAGTATTATGGAAGGAAAAGTGTAAAATTCATAGATATATTAAAGAAGGTCAAATTGTATGATTTTTTGACCCCGTCTTTGCCACATGTGGTCACATTTTTGGTCATCTAACTGGTGTGACGCTACAATTTTTTTAGTTTTACACATCGAATTAACACAGTAAACTCTACATTTTTTTTATATCAACAAGCTTTTTAACCTTTCCACGACCAAGCGACAGCCGGCTGTCGGGCTGCTATTGTCATTCTATTAAATTGTGTCTCCAATCACATGTGTTCCAAAGTTTAAATAAAGAACAACTTTTTCGTTTACAGTTAATTCTTTGTGTTGCAATACTTCAGATAAACCCCCATATAAATCCCGGGGTTGCGGAATGTTTATAATAGTTACCGTGACCCTGGAACGTAAGGGCAATCGAAGGAACATGAGTGGGTTTTAGTCAGTAAGAGTCTGACACGCCCTCCCGCCGCACCCAGGACGGGAGCTGTCATTGGATGATTTCCCACTCACCAAAAAAAGCCATATCCTTGTTACACTTTTATGATGTGGTGTCATTATGAATGAGCCCCATATTCGTGACGAGGCATTCACTAAACTCCTATGTACGCTTACTTATCATCACTGTATATTTGTATAAAGTTATGTCATGAATAAAGCCTGTATAACCATACATTTTTTGACGTATAAACCTGTCATAACTTTATGCAGCGATTATTAGTAAGACGCCTAAATTACAAATTCAGCGGGAGCATACATTAGATTATTTCTTCTTCCGACACGCTATAATACAAACACTATTAAGTAAAAGTATGAGTAAGCTCGTTGCAAAAAATTAGTAACGCATTCTGAAAAATAATGTGTGAAAGATTATATAAATCCGAGCAGCATTTTTTTATTCTTTCGAATAAAAATAAGCCTGAAATCTGTAACCTGAAAACCGCATTAAGTAAACGAGCAAAAACTCGTGCCTTTTATGAAAATGTTTGAAATGGTTGTTCTTTCAGATGAGACTTTTACTTTTCTTTAACAAGCTGTAAAGTTTGTGTCCATTTACTTAATTCTTTGCACACTGTGTGCAGTTTAATTCAATTTGAAAGAAATGCGATATTCTATTTTAATAACAACCACAGCAAGGCGTGAGAGTGTCAGCTACAAAGTTATAATAAATTAATTAATTATTTATTAGGCTTCTAATACTTTTTGCAGATGGTAATGTGGGGATGATAAATATGGCTTCAAAAATAATCAACATATACAGCACAACTTCGGTGCACAATAATTTCAACATGGAACATAATGGAACAGTTTTATGCTGTGTTTATTTTAAAGATAAAGGAGGACAAATTGAAGGAAATGTAGAGAAGAAAACTTTGTTTATTTACAAAAATGTGTATCAAGTGATTGGTTTGGATGACCAAGGTGAGTTCGAACAAAAATTTCAAAACACAAGTCAAGACATTTTATTTTTAAACTGTAAACACGATTTATTTTCAACAAGCGACCCGCCCCAGATCAGCACGGGTGTTACAAATCTTAAAAAAATCCAGCTTTTCTCTACTATAATAAGCATGGTTTATACTTAAAAACCTCCTCTTGAATCAATCATACAATTCTTAAAAAGATATGGTATAAAGCTGAGTTGCTGATGAGCCCTGTCGGCGAAGAGGTTTGACGGCGTAAAGTCCCGTCGCGTCGGAGTAAAATCCCGTCTTGTCTTGTCGGAGTAAAGTCCCGTCGAAGTAAAGTCGGACACTCGTTTTATACTATGCAGTGATTTACACTATACCTATTACCTAGGGCCTGTTTCACAACCTAGAAATAGTCCTTATCTACATACATGATAAATTCAAAATGGAACAGATTTTGTATGAATTAATCTGCCAGATATTTTAATCAGAACTTATCAGAATAATGTGATACAGGCGCTTAATATCATAAAGCTGAAGAGTTTTCGTTGAACGCGCTAGTTTAGGAACAAATAGGAATATTACGGTGGCGAGCTATTTGTCGGGTGGGAACGACCAATACCTTAGACGCGTGATTTGACTGTCTTGACTCGTATCACACAACATAACATCGGCCTTTAGCAATGTAGCTAAGTAATCTTTTTTTATGTTTTCAGGAAACATATCTAACACTAGTACTACTACTACCAGCAGCCCTATTAGTACTGATAGTACTATTAGTATTTCTAGTACTACTAATACTAATACAAATAGTAATAACACTATTACTGTTAGTGCTAGTAGTGCTAGTAGTACTAATAATACTCAAAGTATTGATGATATTGACGAAGGCAACCAAAACTTTTTAATATACGTGGTACCGGCTGGGATATTGGCAGTTGTATTGCTAATAGTTATTTTAACTGTTATTTATAAAAAATGTTGCCGCAAAAAAATTAACTCGGTAAGTTTAAAGCTAATCCTTACTAATGTTATAAATGCGAAAGTCACTTTGTCTGTCTGTCTCGCTGTCACGCCAAAACTACTGAACCGATTTAACCTTTCGACTGCGCTGCTAGGTGCTGATTCTCTTGTTCACAAACTTAACTAATTTTAAGTTAAATGCATCTTTCTCTTTTCATTTCTTAAACAAAAGAAAAAAATTGACACAGACGCCATGTTTTTAAATCGCGTCTAAATTATCTATGGAGTGTCTAAATTTGACAGGACTTAACTAATATGTTATCGTCTGTCCTTTTCTTAATTAAATGGAAAGATAAAGATGCACTTAACTTAAATTTACGTTAGTTTGTGAATATATAAGAGAATCGGCACCATTGTCTTTCTTTGTGTCCCGAATCACGTGTGTTCGAAGGTTTAAATGTAATTTGGTACAGAGACAGTCCACAGCCTGAGTAAAGAAAGGACATAGAATAGGTTTTATCCCAAAAATCAAGATGATTTGAATTTGGAAATCTTAGCTGCGTGCATCGTTACTGTTCAATTTACGGCCCTTTCGGGTCAGGTACACCTAAACGATATCTCCACGCATTGCATGCGTACAAACCTTTGGTACAAACTGTATTTGGTACTGTAGGACACAATTCGTACTACTGTGAGTTTGTAGAATAAGCTTACTGAAGCTGCCTCCGTCTGTTCTGTTGTTTTCTTCATTTTAATTATTCGTTTAATTCTTAAAAATCCTTTCATTCATTTTCAGGAAGCTAAGGTGATATACACAGAACTTGACATTCTTCCGCCAACGAGATTTAATAGCCTAAACACGATGGAAGAGTCGCCTTACGCAGAAATTGTTGGGGTGTTAAAGCCTAATAAAAACTGAGGCATTGTATGTCATTGGAAGGCAAGCAAGCTGACGGCCCATCAGAAACAGTGATTTAGTGCTAAGTTTTAGCACAGATTACTAAATAGTTACTACGTAAATTTTAGGCCGAAAAAATCGAACATTGGTGCTGATTCTTTGTACACAAACTTAAATGAATTTAAGTGGTTTACGTGTAAATGTAAGTGCATCTTTCTCTTTTCATTTTACTATGAAAAGGATAGAAGATACTCGTATAATTAGTCCTGTCAAATTAGACAACGCCCAAAATAATCGATGTATTTTTAGTCTGTCTTAATTTGACAGGACCAAAGTAATATTTTATTTAGGAACTGTCCTTTTCATAATGAAATAAAAAGAAAGAGATGCACTGAACATATACTTAGTTTAGTTTGTAAATGGTGCCGATTCTCTTGTGCACAAACTATCGTAAATTTAAGTTAAATGCATCTTTCTCTTTCCGTTTAATTAAGAAAAGGACAGAAGATCAAATATTAGTTTAGTCCTGTCAAATTTAGACACTCCATAGATCATTTAGACGCAATTTAAAAACATGGCGTCTAAATATACGTCAATTGTCATCAGGCGCTGTCTAATTTGACAGGATTAAACTAAAATGTATCTTCTGTCCTTTTCTTTAAGAAATGGAAAGAGAAAGATGCACCTAACTTAAATTTACGTTAAGTTGTGCACAAGAGAATCGGCACCTATATGAGAAAATCGGCAACATTGCTTATCAAGTGTGGAGGTATGGAATATTTCTGTCACCATCGCACACTGTTAAATTTAAGAACAAAATAGAGATAGACAAAAACTAAACCAAAGTGGTTTAGGAATGTTCGCATTCTAATCTCGATGTAAATATGTTACCTATGTAAAAAGATCCTCGCAATAAATATTTGTTAAGTAAAAAATCAAGATTAGTGTAATAATAATATACTTTATTGCACATAACTGTTTAACAGAGAACTTAACTGTAACTTGTTTACAAAGGTGGACTTATCTCTAGAAGAGATCTCTTCCAGTCAACCTAGGGCATTGCGATAGACTGTACTCTGTTAGTGTATCCCGGGACTTAATCGTCGTGATCTAAGTCTGACTAAATCGTCGGATTTTAAAGGAGGTACTATTTAGTAGACTAAATTCACCGCCTAGAGTTACTTGCCGACTACCCAACTAGATGTCAACTTTGTTCCTGAACAAAGTTGAAATCTGTCCAGGTTCCACGTATTTGTCCTAGTTTAGAGGGATTCTGAAATGCGACCGGGCCGGGCTTTATTTGTAGCACAGGTGTATTCAAAATTTAACTTCTTGTGTCGGCCAAGAGATACGCGCTGTACCCGCTCTTCGGTACTGTCCAGGAAAGGCGAATTCGCCGCGAATCTCTCGCGTTGCGCCCAGAAAGAGCGTACCTACGCGCGAATTCCGTATCAAAATGTTGGCGGTCTATTTCCCTCTCTTTCTCCATTATACGTGCACTCGCTCTGAAATTCGCGCGAAATCTGGACGCAACAAGGCGGCCCTAGTATCAGTCTCGACTCGCGCGAGTCGAGAGTCTGGCGAATGGCACGTGAATTACGCACGAATTTATTATTCGCGCGATGCTTGTGGACGCGATGTATTGGTGCCTATAGTATCTCGCCAACGCGCGAATCGATTCGCGGCGAATTCACCCTTTTTGGACAGGGCCTTAGCGTCGAAATCAACCGACGAACTAATAAATCCTGTTGTGATGTCCGGGTTTTGAGCTCTAAAATCTAGGGTTGCTCACACGTCTTGTCCTGGTTGCCAGATTTTAGAAATGGCAACCCTACTTATGAAGGGGCAAATGGGGCAAATTATGAATAGAAGTGCAGTCAAAAACAAATGTAGTTTTACAATACGTTTGTTTACACCATTATCAATTGACGTACTTTTTATGAGCTGTCAAAACGCAATTCTCCAATAGATTTTGTATGGCAATTTGGCAATTTATGACGTCACTAAAATAACAACTCAGTTGACTATCTATTTATTGATTTCAAAGCAACTAAAAATCTAATTTTATAGCAAATTGAAAATGAACCGAATTTATTGGGCTGAAATTAAAAGAGGTTTCATAGAAATTTTGTCTAACAATTATTGGTTAATGGCGTAAACCACGGTGAAAACTACCCAATTGCAGTGAGAGTCTTCCTCTACGGTGATTGTAATAAGATCGGTACAAAGTCCAGCCTAAAAAATAACGCTCTTGTTAATATAATCGGAAATAAATAAAAGACTTTGTTTATGAATTTTTTGATGCTTTTAATAATATTTAACAACAAGATACAATACAGATACGATAGGATTTTATCGTATTCACATATAGTAAAATATAGCCTTCGCCAACGTTAGTACTGATTTATCGGACCGTAAAACCAGCTTTTTGTAGGACATCCTGTCTGACGAAGAATCTTCCACAGTCGAACGTCGGCCAAGGCCCTTAAATTTTATTTATAATTAAAACAATTTTTCATACACAATTTTGTCATAAGATTTCCATAAATTTACAATTCTTAACACAAATATAAGCGTTAAAGCTTGAAGCAATTTCTTTATAAAATGAATGCCAGCTATAATTTATTTGAGGGTCAAACCTGCCATAAAAAGGCTGCAGCAATACCTATACCGTTTCTACTTAACGAGTAAGTGAACTAAACTACAATAGCAATACGGTTGAAAATTGCGTGCAAATAATAAATATCGCAATAATTATACAATGTGTAACTGAATTAATGCACTTTGAGAAAATAGTTTGTACAGAATCGTTTACTGAATCGATTTTTGTAATTTTTAATATAGGTAGGTAATATTTTATCCTAATAATAATTAAAACTACGTAAACTGCTGTCACACTTCAGCTGTACAGTCAAAACAAACTAAAATGGATGAAATACCTACTACGCTAGACCCTTATGCAAGTGCGACTGTGTGCATGCGTAGATTTGTAATGTGACTATAATTTTTTCCCACAATCTGTACAACTAATTTATAAAAAAACAGTGTTTTAAACATAATAATAAAAATTCAGTGTATGTATTATGATTATAACATAATATTCTAATTGGGGTGTCTGTTGGTGTGCGTTTATTCCGGGACATGTTGTATATCATACAATTTTCAACTCTGTTAGTAATGAATTAATGTTGATTACCATTTAATAAATAATAAATTTAAAAATTCAGGATACCACCAGTTTGATGTCAAATTTATTAGATCCCAGTACAGTAAACTCAGCAACAAAAGGCGGTAAAAGTGCAAAGGTGTAAAACCTCATAGGATTTTTCATATAAAGAATATAGTTATTAACATTGAAATAAATAAGAACTGACTGTGAAATCAGAGGGCCTAGGCAAGGTGGCATTGTAAGATACATAGCGAAAACAATTAATTTATATTTTTTTTTTGTAAATCTGGTTTACATCGGTGACATGTCACACAGGGTCCAGATGAAAACCAGCGTCAGGCATTTGCAGCCTGACATTTTGCTGAACTGGACCTTTTTGACACAGCTGCCGGGGGCACAAATACCAAGTTAACTAGTTTTAAGCTGATATGTTTCTAAAAAAGTATACTTATGTTATGTAACACTATTTAAACCGTCATACCGGCACTGCTGTGTGAAATAAATGTATTTTCTTTCTTTCTTTCTTCTTTCAAAACGAATAAATTGTCAAATGTATTGACAATTTATTCAATTGAATTGACATAAGCTTTCGCTAAACAAATTGACATCTCCATACATTTGCCTATCTATTCGTTTTCGCTATCTATTCTACAATGCCACTTGTCTAGTCGGGGAGGAAATTCATTAGTATGGATTTCAGGGTTTGGTAAAACATTGTTTATAGACTTTTGTTGCTGACCGTACCTGGCTACCAGGTCCAAAAACGAGTACGTTCCACTCAGCATATACATAATATGTATGAATACTATAAGTTAATAATACTACTTGAAGTTAAAAGAGAGGAAAGCTTAAAATACTGGTTTTAAAATTAGTATAATTGATTTTTACACATATTTATATAGACTAAAAAAACATTGAACTAAAATGTGTATATTTACTATTTAGAAAAAACAATTAACCGATTTCATGAGATTCGGAAGTCATATAAGGCGTCAATTTAGTTTATAAATCCTTGAGACACACTAAATACATTTTTTTATAATAATTTCATCCTTTCATTATATTAAAATAAATAATAATTTAAACAGGAGAGCCTTATTTCTAGTTATTATAGTGTATAGCGTCTTTATTACAAATTAAGTACATTTTTATAATACTTGAAAATACTTATGCCCTTACTAATAATCACTGTGTAAAGTTATGCAATGAATAAAGCCTGTGTAACCATACATTTTTTGACGTATAAGCCTGTCATAACTTTATGCAGCGTTTATTAGTAAGGCGCTTAATGTACAGTGAACAAAATAGAAAAGTATCCAAAATCGTCAGATATATTTTTCTGAAAAAACCGATGATACTCTTTAGACGAAATTTAAATTAATAAAGAAGTAGAACTATCTGTTTATTATTGAATAAAACAAGTTTTGAGAAAATCTCTATGACATCTGACCACCCTGGACAATTATCTATTTTGTTGGCATACTTAACATAAAATAAAAAGCGTGCGTAATAATACAATGCATATTTTCATAATTTGTCGTGGTCAGATCTTAAAAATTATCTTTACGACGTCATTTAATAAGTAAGTACTTACATTATTTCTTAATCATCCTAAAATATTAATTTTTTTTTTAGTCGATTGATAGTTTAAAGTTTAAAAATACAATTTGAAAAGGTGCTCTGATAATAATTGAAAGTTCATTTAAAATGTTTTATTAGGCATATTTTTTTTTACTTAAAAATAAAAATATTGCACTAAATTCTTAAATTTATATATTTCGATATTAAGTACCTAGTTAGCTTATTCGCTAATTTAGTAATTTTTTTATAAAATCTATGCCCCCTATCTAAGTTTCATTCGAATGATAATGTTTTATGATATAAAACTTTATTTTAAGTACACAACAAAAAATAATTTTAACTGGGGCAGAGTCCTACTTGGTTGTACTACGAGTCGCCATTTCATACATAAAAGATATCATTTTAAATATTGATTTAGTGTTAAATATTTAATTTAATAGTGCCATTAATAAAACCTTTACAGAAAAATAACGGACTGCACAAAAATATATTGTATTTTTTATTATTTTTGTTTTCAGTTAGTGCGACCGTAACTTCTACTGAATTTTATTCACTCTTAGCCGCTTTTTATTCGCTCTTACACGGCTGCTAACATACGGTACAAAGTAAAATAATAAAAAAACAAGTTTACATTATGATTTGAAGCTTGGCACCACCTAAGAGCCCATAACGGCCAACAAAATTCCCTTTGAACGTTCCTAAATTTAAAAACAAAAAGCAATTTTTTTTTTCCAGGACATATTTTCCATGTCGGTTATGAATTAATGCCATTACTTCTCCCAAGAGAGAGATAAAGCTACATGAGCAATAATACCGTCCCTTTTTCACAACAATGAAATGATAAAAAAAAAGCATAATTCATTATAAGGACCAAAACTAAAATAATTAATTTAAAACTAAAGTTAAAAAACTAATGAGATTTCTCTTATTATAGGTACGTAAAGTTGTAAGTACGATAAATTTTTCTATTACTTTAACCACTATTTTAGTCACATCTACCTAGTCAATGTTGGTATTAGCCATATCAAGAGGTTAGAAATGTATTATTTTCAGGAACACTACACTATCTTCTAACAAGGTAATGTCAATATTAACCGAATATTTTTGATAGCTTGGATTTTACTTATTACAAAAAGAAACTATAACTATTCTAGCAACTGATACACCAAGAGATAGAATACTGGAAATAACCGTTCGCCAATGTTGAAATTAGCCACTTCCTAAATGTCACAATGTCCGAAACACTACACTTCTAACTGGGTAATGCTGATATTATCCGGTCATTTTTAATTTATTTATAGGTACAAGAGCTTCTTGTCTTGGAAGAATTTAGTTTATTTGTAGATATAACTTCTAATATTGGAAGTATATTAAAATTACATAATTTTTGTATAGTAAATAAGTGTAAAAGTTTAATATTCAATTGATTTCACCGCTTCTCACCATTTTAGGAAGGATTGTTTTAAATAACATGTTAACATACAAATAAAAACAAAATTTTACTAAGAAACACATTAAAAACTAAATAAGATCCAATGAGCTGATGAGCCTGTAGAACACTTCTTGAATATCTTGAGATCTTTTAACGGGTACGTAATAGATGATATAACAACAAAAATCTCTACTATTTACAACATATAACAACGGAACCTATAATTTTATTTATTATAACGATTAATTCATATAATAAACCATTAATATAATTTTAAAAGAACTATTTTTTTATAAGCATAGCATACATTAAATATAACATCGTTTGACATAACATTCATTAAATATAAAATCGTTTGACATACCACTCAAAAGATATAACACTTGTTTGGTCTAATATGATATAAACTAACATAGGTCGACGGAGCCCCGCTGTGCGGGGCTCCTATTTCTGGGTGGTTTAAAAAAAATAACCACGAATAACCTAACCTGTCCGAGTCGGGGTGCCCTGATTCGGGGCGAGGAAGAACTAGTTTAGCCTAGGCAAAACTATTTCGTCCTGATATTGGGTATGGCCGGTAACATAAATTTATATTAAACGTTAGACCTAATGATTTTCGATTAAATAAATGATATACATATTAAACGTTAGACAAAATGATTTTCGATTATTTAAACGTCATATCAAACAACGTTATACTAATTAAGTTTTAGGATAAATAAATGTTATATGTAAAGAAATTATATCAACAGTTAGTATATCTTACGTTGATTATATCTTATAAACGATAATAAAATGAAATTAGACCAAACGATTTTATACGTTATGAGACGCACCCCTTTTTAACATTATTATGGTTATTAAAACGAAAAATACGTCATTCATTTGTCATTCTTAATTTCACAATTAATTAATACATCATAATATTTCGTCATACAAAAATGTGATCCGCGCGGGAATGAGGGTTTTTTGGCAGCACGTAGGCGTCGGGTCCGGCTGCGGCGTGATTGGTGGATTTTGACATATTTGTCGGTAAAACGGCATGACATTGACAAATATGTCAAAAATTCACTAATCGTGCGTGCTGCAGTTGGCCTACGTATTGCCATCTAGCGGATTTTTCATATGCAAAAAACCCTCATTGATCCCTCACAACAGCCGATCGCTAAGCCGATATCATTTCATGTTTTATTCATAAAACCTAATTCTATTAGATATTCAAGAAGTGTTTCCACATAATTTTCCAAACTCTCTTTCATAAGCTGTCAAAATTAGGCTGCATTTAATTATTCATTCTTTTATTTTACTTACAATCATAATTATTTTCACGCCATAAGCAAGCCAATAGAGAGAAGTAGAGACAGCAATAAATATTTCTAGTGAACTTCTTCTATCATGCATTTTATAGAAATACATGTATACCCACGAAGTATACACCGCAATCGAACTTACACGATTCCTAACCTAAGGCCATTGGTTTAAAAAAATCGAATTCACTAAACTACATATGAAAAGAGCCATTCATCACCAAAGCATAGAAAAACCACGTGCCAACAAAAAATCAAGCACCAAACTTCGCGCCAAATTTTGACAGCTTACATTCAACCACAGACAACACAATCAACCTTCACGGTTGATAGCAGAAAGGGCATAGACTAAAAACGTACCGTTACATGGCTTCGCTTTTATTATTTTTCTGGGTCAGCTTGCTCAACGTGCTTAATTGTGGGAAAGCAGTTTTATTCTGTACTGGGTTAAGTCTCGATGTCATGAATATGAACGGCTCGTACAAAGACGGGCGGTCCATGGCTGACACTTCAAAATGGCGGATCTTTTCGCGCGCGCACCAGTTTGACGCCTTGGAGCATGTGTTTTCTAAACTGTTGAGGTCATCGGGCCCTGTGCGGTTGCCGATAACTAGCATTACTACCTGAAAATAAAATTGAATTTTGTTTGTTATTAGACGTTAATATGATATGTATCCTGCCTGCGCCACTTTTTCTTTTAAAGCCGCAGTTTCCTGCGTAACAGAATGTATCGGAAGCCTCGTTTTGTACGGGTTTCTATAGTAGCAGGGTTGAGCAAGGTTTGCATAGTTCTTGATCAGATATGTAGTTGGTGATGCATGAAGGTAATTATCGCCTCCTGTATAAGAAGAGACCTTATTAATAATGGAATGGGACAATGCAAGCTGCTGATTTGGTACCGATTTAGATCAAACCTATACCTGCGAAAACTAGCTAATTTATTTAACAAGCTTTGCCCGCGACTTGGTAGCGTGAAATTCGATAATTAACAGGCAAATGGCCATACTCAAACGTCACATAATTTCAAGACGCTTCAAATCTGTTGCTGTCTTTGTCATTCTATAGGGTTAAAGCAAGGACAGCAACAAATTTGAGAGCGTCTTAAAATTAAGTGACGTTTGAGTACTCCGCCAAAAGTTGCGGAATAAATCTTTATCTTTATATATATAATTCTTCTGTGAGTGTGTATGTCATTGAACTCCTCCTATACGACTGGACTGATTTTGATGAAATTTTTTGTGTGTGTTCAAGGGGATCTGGGAATGGTTTAGATTCACAAATCAACCCGGCAGATGGCGCTGATTGCTTGAAAAAGCATGTGATCTCGGAAACGACCCTAACGATTTCGCTGAAATTTGATATGTGGGGGTTTCCTGGGACGAGAAATCGATCTAGCAGTCTTATGTCTGGGGAAGCGCATGTTTTCGAGTTATAAGTTAAAATGTTTGGCGCCCAACGAAGTGGGCACGGGCCAGCTAGTTTATTTATAACAAGCTTTGCCCGCGACTTGGTAGCGTGAAATTCGATAATTGACAGGCAAATGGCCATACTCAAACGTCACTTCATTTTAAGACGGTCTCAAATTTGTTGCTATCTTTGTCACTCTATTAGGGTTAGAGCAAGGACAGCAACAGATTAAAATTAAGTGACGTTTGAGTATTCCGCCAAAAGTTGCGAAATAAATAATAAAATAAGTATACTGGGATAACTCACACACGGCCATCTGATCCCAAACTAAGCAGAGCTTGTAATATGGTAACCAGACAACTGATAAACAGACTTATATATTTTTAAATACATGCATATTATAGATAAATCACACCCAGACACAGAACAAATATTCTTGCTCATCACACAAAGTTTGTCCTGGGTGGGATCCCACGACCTCCGGCTTAGCAGTCAGGTTCACTTTTTTTTTGGGCGGGCCTGCTGGTCTAGTAGTTACTAGACCAACAGGCCCGCCGAAAAAAAACCAATCTGAGTCCTATTCCAATTCCCTATTTATAAAATTTCATTATGATATGTTCAGCAATTTTGTCTTGGTTAAACAAGCGTATAGACAGAATTACTTCGCATAATAATATTAGTGTGGTTTTAACCTAGACCGCAATGAAAGGCTCATTCCGCTAATTTAGTAATAGTATTAAATGATTAACTAATTATTTCGCGTGTTTAACTAGCATTTGTCGCTATTTTCGTCGTGCTGAGCTCATGGCCAGGGCCACAGGGGCCTCTCAAGGGGAGGCAGGGAAGGTCAGCTGTCCACTCCCGTCCCTCACCCCCCACAAGAGCTCGTGGAGTTTTAAAAATCGCGCTGCACCTTGTAATGAGTGTGCATATTATGGTGTGGTAGAGAATGCCTAAGGCATTAAGTCCGCCTCTGTACATTAATTTTGTGCATAAAGAATAAATAAATAAATAAATAAATTATGGTTTGAGTTATGTCGCTTTTCAATACATATAGTATACAAATATAGTCGCTCCACGCTGTCAGTATGTACCTATGTATGCTTAGATCTTTAAAAGTACGCAATTTAAAGATGCGTATATTTAAAAGAGTTTCTGTGATTGGTGGAACCATTTAAAATCTTACGAATAGAGATCCGTTAGTTTATAAAGGGAAATGCCCGTCCCTGGCCACATTCGTTCCAGCAATTTAATAATTACAAACGTAAACGTAAATTAATAACAAAAATTTTGGTGTAACTTATTTCTTCGTATCACTCGGGAATTAAGTTTCTAGAAAAAAAAAACATTCAAACAATGCACCGATATCACATCCGGCTTGATCCGACATTGCTGAAGTAGGGATGGACCCTTATTAAATAAACCTATTTACAGAAAAATCGTTAACCGAAACTAAATCTCTAAAAAATCTTTGTTGTGTTATATATTTTGTAGTTTTTTTTATAAGGATACTATTTTGGGAAAAGTAACAGAAAATACCGATTTATCATCTATTAAAATCAGTCTATTAAATTGATTCAGCGTTAAAAGTTTTTCACTAAATATCGATTTTACGATGAATCGATTTTTTGGTTGTCATCCCTACGTCAAATATTGACATTTCCCATTGACGTTCACGTTTCGTTTGTTTGTGGTTGTGCGCGTGCGCTCGTCTATCGTGATTATTCAGATTATTTCTGTTGTTTTTTCTGTTTATTTTATTCGACGACATGTGAGCAGAAAAATGTATTTTGTATATATATTATCAATAATAATGAGATTGGTATAGAAGCAATACGACAATACTGCTGTAATTGTATATCGTCGGAGGACAGTAGGCTGTTGTTCCCATGTTATGACAATTGTGTGGTTCTTGGGCTGGGCGAGGTATCAGTCAAATATAAACCCCCCAGCCCAGTTTCTAGATGATGTTCTTGTCATTTATTTAAATGAAAACGAATGAAAAACCAAGAATTCTCATGATTGTTTTATTTTAACATTGAGCATTTTCATACATGTTTTTATAAATACCACCGAGTACTATGACAAAAATATTAATAGTTTTTTATTCTATGGTGTCATACCTAATGCCTATGATGAGTTTTATTCGTGGAAGCTATGTGGCCAAAATCCCTTAGTCAAATGGGCATTTCCCTTTACCGTATGACATCGAAAATTGATACATTTACGAAAATGTGGACGTAAAATATTACAATTTATCGCCCGTTTAGAATCTTACGAAAGTTTATAAACTTCCTAGTAGATTGATAAACTTACGGATCTTGTTATTTTCCGGTGACATATATAAAATATTTTTTTAATTTTACCTCGCTACA
The DNA here is from genome assembly GCA_033675125.1 of Athetis lepigone. Taxonomy (NCBI): domain Eukaryota; kingdom Metazoa; phylum Arthropoda; class Insecta; order Lepidoptera; family Noctuidae; genus Athetis; species Athetis lepigone. Next base: position 130,408 of record CM066221.1, read on the forward strand.
TACTAACGAGAACTTGCCTTATCATTGCTCCAGACCTGGATTAGGCCGGTTTTTTTTTATTACATGTAACCTCACACAAATTAAATAGCTTTTTAAAGATCACTTTAAATCAAAATGATTTTCTAGATAAAAGGAATACTTACAGGTAAATTACAACATATTTCTAAGTATCATCGACCCAATGGAATCATGACCCACCATAAGCTTATTTTCCTACAGACATTCAAATACAATTAGGTCGACAATCGCGTAAACATGTATTAAAAATGTCACACGTCTAGTCTTATTATTTTGACAGCTTCAAACGATTTGTCGTCGAAATAGGTCATGATTCAATTTTGTCGATAGTACACCTAATAGACAATTCATGTTAGTTTAATCGGTACTAATGAGTCATTGATATTTTATCATAACAAAAGACGCCTCAATGTCAACATGATTTTCGCTAAATCCATACTAATATTATAAATGGGAAAGTGTGTCTGTCTGTCTGTCTGTCTGTATGTTTGTCTTTCTTTCACGGCAAAACGGAGCGACGAATTGACGTGATTTTTTAAGTGGATATAGTTGAAGGGATGGATAGTAACATAGGCTACTTTCTGTCTCTTTCTAACGCGAGCGAAGCCGCGGGCAAAAGCTAGTTACTACTATAAACGTGATTGTTTGTTAACATCGTCGCATTCGGCATATTATTATGCCTTTGCTAAATGCAGTTGGTCTCGTGATTGGTCGGAGTGGTTCTGGATTCAGTTAACATGTCATTAGGAGGAAGCAGTTGACGACTGACGACTCCCGTGCCTTGATAAGCACATATCGCCGTTAATCTGACTGATCTATCTTGGAGCAAGTTTCTATTTTTAACCGACTTCAAAAAAAGTAGGTTCTCATTAGTAGTTCGACCTGTATGTATGTATGTATGTTTGTCCGTGATTATCTCGCGTTTGGCCGAACTGATTTTGATGCGGTTTTCAGCAAAGTGTTTGTTACATTCTGGGGAAGGTTTTAGTATATAGCACTAATGGATATCCCGCGACGTTGCCCGCATAGATCGCGTTTTGCTTTCTTGGATTGTAGATTTTCAAAGACGATTGTATGTTTGACCGCGATTATCTCGCATTTTGCTATACCGATTTTAATGCGGTTTTCAGAAAAGTCTTTGTTACATTTTGTGGAAGGTTTTAGTATATAACACTAATGAATATCCTGTGACGTTGCGCGCATGGAGCCGTTTTCATGTTATAAGATTATAAGTAGTTTTATTATGAAAGTTAATCTAAAACGTAATCAGACATTGGGACTCTAATATTTTTTACTTTTTAGTAAAAAATAATAAGCTTTTAAAAAAAAAAGATAACCGACTTTAAAACCTAAAAGCTCAAAAATAACTATTTCGGAAATAGGTGGCTTCTCTTCTACCGGTCGATTTGTGTTGCCAGTTTGCCACCGACTTCCGAAATAGTTATTTTTGAGCTTTTAGTTTTTGAAGTCGGTTATCTTTTTTTTTTTAAAAGCTTTTTATTAATCATACATTATTATGATTTTCGCGCCCACAGAAACTACCGCCTTGGGTGCCCCGAATGGCCCGCCCTATATCCTGTGCAGGTTAAAACAGCCGAACAGACTTGTTATAGATTTCGTTTTATATTTATTTTATAAAAAATAAGTACCCTACCTCTTTCTTATCCTTATTCCTATCAATATCCTTCTTCAAATACATGAGCACATCCAGCGACTCCGGCCGAGTGGTGTCATAGACCATGACAAACCCTTCAGCGAAGCCGAGGTAGTGTCGCTGGAGCACCTGGTTGGCTGTCAGCTGCATCGTGGGCGATTGTGGTGGACCTGCAAGTGATGGGGGGTTCCGGGTTAACTGCACTGAGGTAAGATGCGAAGGGCCTCTCTACCAGCGAGCCAATATGAGGGTGCTGCATGATATGTCAGGTGTATACACTAACTAACCTAAATTTAAGTGAAGTGCATTTTTCTCTTTCGTTTCATTAAGAAAAGGACAGAAGATAAAATATTAGTTAAGTCCTGTCAAATTAAGACACTCCATAGATAATTTAGACGCGACTAAAAACGTGGCGACTAAAGATACGCCAATTTTCTTCAGGCGCTTACTAATTTGACAGGACTAAACGAATATGTATTTATTTATTTATTTATTTAAACTTCATGCACAAGCGTACAAGGGCGGACTTAATGCCTTAGGCATTCTCTACCAGTCAACCCAGAGTTGATGAGATATAAACATGGCAGGTGCATTATTAAAAACAATAAAAGGACACAAACTTACAGAAAAACAAACAATAAAATAATAATTAAAACACATAATTTAGTGGGTAGTCTTAAAACTAACACAATATAAGTTTAATACATATTATACACATATAAATACAAATTTATCGAAGAGATATATATATATACTTTATACATAAATATGTAATATATATATGAATATATAAATATATAATATATAAATATACAAGGAAGAAAATGGTGAAAAAACTCTGCTCATTTGTTATGAAAATAGATCCTCAACTTCCGCTTAAATGCATATCGACTAGTGGCCGTCCTGATATCGAGAGGTAAGGCGTTCCAGAGAAGAATGGACTGAATATGAAAGGAAGAATGAACTATATCAGAAGTATGAGAAGGGCAAAGTAAAAGAAGATTGTTAGCTGAGCGCAGATTTCTGGCATGAGAAGAACACAAATATTGAAAATGAGACATAAGGTAAGAAGGAGGGCTGGGAGAATTGAGTAACGAGAAAAGCGTAGTCAGAGCACGCAAACTTCTTCTCTGGCGAATGGGCAACCAATTTAGCTTTAATGTATCTTTTGTCCTTTTCTTAATAAAATGGAAAAACAAAGAGGCACTTAACTTAAATTTAGGTTAGTTTGTGAACAAGAGAATCAGCACAATTGCTGCTGACTCATGGTAACAGGAGAAAACGTGGAGTATTAGTCGGTCATGAGGATTCTCTAAGACAAAAGAAAGATTGACGAAAAATTGGTTGGATAGGATATTAAGAAAGGGGATTAGCGGTGGGATACAAAATTGGTGGCATGACGCGGTATGTGCATCTGGATTGAGAGCCCAAATTTTAAATCTTCTCAAAAAATAATAAGATTTACAGGGAATTTAGTTAAAAATTTGTAAAACTTAGGGCAATATGCCATGAATTTCTTAAACGTGAAATAAAGCTGTTATGATGAAATAAGTCGGGCTCTCAATCCAGATGCCTGCATAAAGGAACATAGCCTGAATCTCAGAAAGTACTGCCTCTGGGCTCATAGTTTTTATTAAAGGATGTAGTTAAGAAATTCTTACAACTTTTAAGAAATTCTTAAATATGTAGAATACGATATTTCAGAGTTATAGCGGTATATCTAGGGCCCTCAGTTCATAAATGTTTGTACTGAGGAATCATCAAACTCATGGATTTATCTAAAGAAATACATAAATACGACTGTTATATATTTTACTTAAACGCGTCTGTTAATTAGTAAAAAAGAAATAATGTCAAAAAACTTAATAGTTAAAAAGTAAATGGAGATTGAATTTTCCTAAATCGTCTGAACTGAGGGCCCAATATTTTTGGCAGTATTGACTAGGATAAGCCTTCTACAGTACCGTACATTAGGGTAAGTATTTTAACTAATTCTTAATTAAAATCTAGCAAAGCGTCCGTTTTTCCTAGTGTCATAGTTTAAGAGAAAATTGATTAATATTTTTTTATAGGAGAAAATTCTGTAGGGTGACCATATTGTTCCATTTAAGTGTAAATAAGTGTTCGACGTGTTCTTGTAGTATTTTGTAAAGAGCAGATGGAGAATTATATACGACTAGCTGTTCCGTGCCCGCAACTACGTATTGTGAAACAATAAAATGAAAAACGTATCAATAACCAATCTTAACTTAAATGGAACAATGTGGTCACCCTACAGAATTTTCTCCTATAAAAAAATATTAATCAATTTTCTCTTAAACTATGACACTAGGAAAAACGGACGCTTTGCTAGATTTTAATTAAGAATTAGTTAAAATACTTACCCTAATGTACGGTACTGTAGAAGGCTTATCCTAGTCAATACTGCCAAAAATATTGGGCCCTCAGTTCAGACGATTTAGGAAAATTCAATCTCCATTTACTTTTTATCTATTAAGTTTTTTGACATTATTTCTTTTTTACTAATTAACAGACGCGTTTAAGTAAAATATATAAAAGTCGTATTTAAGTATTTCTTTAGATAAATTCATGAGTTTGATGATTCCTCAGTACAAACATTTATGAACTGAGGGCCCTAGATATACCGTTATATCTCTGAAATATCGTATTCTACATATTTAAGAATTTCTTAAAAGTTGTAAGAATTTCTTAACTAAATCCTTAAATAAAAATTATGACCCCAGAGGTAGTACTTTCTGAGATTCAGGCATGTCACTTTATGCAGGCATCTGGATTGAGAGCCCTACTTATTTCTTCATAACAGCTTTATTTCACGTTTAAGAAATTCATGACATGTTGCCCTAAGTTTTACTAATTTTTAACTAAATTCCCTGTAAATCTTATTTTCTTTTGAGAAGATTTAAAATTTGGGCTCTCAATCCAGATGCACATGACGCGGTTTATGCCGTGAGACCTGAACGAAATGATGTGGCCATACTAAAATTATATACGGAGCAATGGTTTATCTAGGGAGGATAAACCAACGCGTCTTTTAAAGACAAACGCGCAAGAACGCAAACTGTTAAATTATAAATCAAAATACTCCATATAACCGGCCTTTAAGTTTCATCATTATTTATTTAGAATTCTCGAAATAGCGATTTGTGCCGTTGGCGCCATTTTTATTGTTGCGCCCCTAAAATAGAGTGGCCCTAATGACCATGTATAAAAGCAGTTTTAGAGGCGTAATCAGGCTTCGCAAAATAGCTTATGTATCTGCTTGCTCGTTCATGTAACAAATTGCTAACCCGCACCCCCCAGTAGGTCGCCTACAGGCACTCTTGATAGGATAGGATAATTATACTACATGGTGTAAAAACATTTCAATGTATAAACACAAGGTTCAAGGTACAGAGTTAAGGGTAGGACATAAGATATGAAATCCCTAAAAAGTGCCATCATTAATTCCTTTAATTCATGATGAAAACTGTCCTGAAGTCTACTATTAATTGTGGTTTATGATATAGCAACAGGATAAATTTGAACAACAGGTAATTTAGTACATTATTTAAGAAGTAGGGGAGGATAGTACAGCTAATTTATAAATACATATGACCCAAAGATTAAAACTACTAATAAAACAAGTTTGGGCCAACAATAATAAAAACTTATTATCTTTTTTTTTTTTATTATCACTGTTTGGCTCCACACCCTGGGAGTCCTCCAATACTGCGGGTGTTCTTAATAAGGCAGTGGCCAGATAGATGGGTGGTGAAGAGGGGATCTTACAAACACAAAAAGTGTGATTGTTTGTGTATGTAGTCCTTTCATTGTCATGCAGGAGCTAGTGCAGATATGAGTCAGGCCACCGTATTCATTTCTTGCCAAAGGCATAATTGTATTGTATTATATTACATAATTAAGATATGTTTACTTAATTTTATCATACATTCAGTCATTTTGGCTACAAATTAAAACCAAAAATTTATTTCTATATTATAGTATGTTGTTTAGCCAAACTTAGATATTTACACAAAATTGTAACAAAGCTGACATCTTACTTAAATTTCTTACAACTAAGTGCAATTTTTGCTGTGCTTGGTAAGGCTTCTGAGCAATGTTAATTTGAATAGCATAAAAAATATTTTAATTCTTTAATTATGGACAGTTGAAAATTTAAAATATTTTACCTTAAATGATAAGACAAATAAATTAATTTACAACAGTTTTAGTAAAAGGTGTAGTTGAAACAGAGATTTTATTTTAAACTTTTTCATCTCAAGAATAAAATAGTTAATCAAGTCATATGATGATATGACCTCACACAAAATGAACATTATAATGTAGAAAATAGACTGAGTACAACTAGAATAAAATGTAACATATGGACAGAAAACAGGTATAATTAATATTTTTGTAGTCAATGAATGCACAGAGTTTAGTGTCCTTTTCTGTGTCCTTCAGCTTCTTTGATCTTACCTCCTTTTACTTTACCCATAGACAAGCATTAAAAACAATAACAAAAGGCCAATTTTCAAGCGGTGCCAGCCAGCCTGTACAAGCACTTAAGCAAAAACAAATCAAACCAGACTAAACCTTTGAACTCGCCTGTAAGCGGGGGCTCCAGTCCCGCCGTATCATAGAAACAAACTCTTTCTTTAGTCCCTCTGTCTGTCTCTATATTAGCCACATATATATCCTCAATTGTTGGGTAAAAACATGACTTTAAATTCACATTTCCGTAAATCAATTGCTCTAATACTGCAGTTTTGCCTACCCCTTTCATTCCACATATGACGACTTTGCTCGTTTTCCCCATTTTCTATGTAATTTATAGTTTTTTGGAGTTAATTTCACTTTCGAAACATTGCGGATGGTTTTGTTGTAATACTTTTTGGTGAATGTTTGGGTAATTATCACTTGTAAGCTAAGATCTAATGCTATTTATTATTTGAAATTATTCAAATATAATTTATATTTTTGGTCACTTTTCTAAAACATATTTTATAAACATAATAGTTTCGTAAACTCCACTTTCGCAACATCTGTCTATTATAATAGGTATTTCCTTTCATTCGTGTTTGGACATAAATATGCAGAAACATCTGTCAATGTCACTTTTCGTTTAGTTTTGCCTCAATGCACCTATGAGCTATGCAGATATAGTCTAATACCTACCTATCTTGTTTAGGCAACAAAGATATATTATCTTTGTGTGAACCTATTTAGACGTAGACCACACCTACTTGATCATTATTCTAAAAATAAATAATGTATTTTTAAGGAATTTTGTAATTAGTCGCATGTCAATTATATTTCTCGAATAAAAGCTGATGGTTTTAATGTGCTAAGATTAATAACAATTGTTTGTAAAATTAAGCCTTTTTTTAATTAAATTAATCGTAAATTCTGAAAACAAATACATATTTACCATGACCTCCAAACGCCACTGCCAAGCCCTAACGAGAACAAGTACTAAAAAACATAGGTATGCGTTAAAAATCTAAAGATATTGGGTATGGGTAATAAACTGGTTTTGATAATTTTGGTTTCATCGATTGCTTTTAAGTAAGTAGAACTTTCAAACCAAACATATTCATTTAATTTCAATATAAAAAAAACATTTTTTTACATTAAGTTGCAATTCGACGTCATTTTTACATCTAAATTGTTTTGACATTTCAGGTTTCAATCGAAATGCCAATTAATGACAATGACATTTGACAGCATGGTGGCCACGGCTTCAGATTCGGAGATCACTAAAAGTGATAAATATTCTATTTTATTGCCTACTTATAATGAAAGGGAGAACTTACCCATCATAATATGGCTTATAGTGAAGTTTTTAGATAACAGGTAATGTTTTTACACCCTTATTTTTCAATTAATTTTGAAACAAATATCGGTACTCGGTTATCATATTTACTTGGCTAATTTTTCAGTGGATATGATTACGAGGTGATTATAATTGACGATGGAAGTCCTGATGGCACTCAAGATATCGCCAAACAACTGCAAAAGATATACGGCTCGAGTAAGATAATACTTCGCCCTAGGGAGAAAAAACTTGGCTTAGGAACCGCGTACATTCATGGGATTAAACATGCTACCGGTAACTTTATTATCATCATGGACGCAGATTTAAGCCATCATGTAAGTAATAAATTTTTATTTTTGTTTGGTCTTAGATTACTGTTCCATTATGGGTTATGGCATAATGTTATGTAGCCTATGCGCCTTACTAATAAACGCTGCATAAAGTTATGACAGGTTTATACGTCAAAAAATGTATGGTTACACAGGCTTTATTGATTGCATAACTTTACACAGTGATTATTAGTAAGGGCATATGTGTTATTCTGATGTTTAATCTATATTACTGCAAAGTTTCAATAAAATTCTTCCAGTCGTTTTTGTATGAATAAATAACAAACATTCAGGCAGCCTTACAAAATTTCATATTTGTAATATTACATTGGATAGGACTGTTTCCTGAGCATTTTCAATTGCATAACAGTCCAAGACCCACTTGATTCAGGAAATTCGTTCTTATTAAACATCTAAGTATATATGTCTTCACCTATAAACTACTCTACTACTTAATATCTTATCTTAATATCTTGGGACAACTCACACACGGTCGTCTGATCCCAAGCTAAGCAGAGCTTGTGTTATGGTAACCAGACAACTGATATACATATTTATATACTTTCTAAATACATACATATTATAGATAAATTACACCCAGACACAGAACAAACAATATGCTCATCACACAAAGTTTGTCCTGGGTGGGAATCGAACCCACGACCTCCGGCTTAGCAGTCAGGGTCACTAACCACTAGACCAAATGGCCCGTCAACTACTACTACCTTCCAAATGTTTTCTTGTGTATTTATTCTGTATGTGAATGAGCTACTATTTATATTCTTTAACAAATCCTAGTAGTCCTTATTATAGTTCTCTATAACTTAATATCTTCGCGATCACACACAATGGCCCAATTATGAGGCTAAGTGCGGACAAGCCCAGCGAAACTAAAACTAAAAGTAACTTAATATCTTATTTAAACACAATTCATTTTTATTTTACAGCCAAAATTTATCCCAAACTTCATAGAACTGCAACGAGAACATGATTATGACGTTGTATCAGGAACTCGTTACAAGGATGGGGGTGGTGTTTACGGGTGGGACTTCAAACGGAAGCTGATATCACGAGGAGCTAACTTCGTTACTCAGTTGCTTCTCCGGCCTGGGGCTTCGGACCTTACTGGGTCTTTTAGGTAACGCTACTATACTTTGCCAATACAGTCTACAAATTTATTTCCTTCAATTTGTATCATATACATATCTATACTAATATTATAAAGAGGAAAACTTTGTTTGTTTGATTGTAATGAATAGGCTCAAAAACTACTGGACCAATTTTAAAAATTCTTTCACCATTCGAAAGCTACATTATCCCTGAGTAACATAGGCTATATAATATCACACTACGTCCCATGGAAGCGAGGCAGTAACCAAAAACCTAAAGTCACGCGGGTGAAACCGCGAGGAACAGCTAGTCATGCCTGCCGGGGTTGCGGAATGTTTATAATAGTTACCGTGACCCTGGAACATAAAGGGCAATCGAAGGGACATGAGTGGGTTTTAGTCAGTAAGAGTCTGACACGCCCTCCCGCCGCACCCAGGACGGGAGCAGTCATTCGATGATTTCCAACTCACCAAAAAAAAAAAAAAAATAGGAACAGCTAGTCATTGATAATTTCTTACGTAGGTAGGTAGGTAGGTAGATTTCTTTTCAATTCATTGAGAACTACTTCTGCACACAAATTGGTCCTCACATTGTTTTACAGCTCACTCTAGTGAGCTTTTTTTAATGCTCTAGCATTCAGAAATAATCTAGCTTTCAATGCTGAAGACAGAAGACAAGGGAAAAAAAGAGAAAAAATATTATGTGCTTTTGGCCCCTGGGCCGTTCTTCTAATGACAGTTTGCCCCACTCCCTGAGCCCTGGATCTTGTTCATAGCAATTAATTAACTGGCCTTAACAGTAATAATAACAATTTAATTTTCAGGTTATACAAAAAGGATGTCCTACAGAAATTGATAGACAGCTGCGTCTCAAAAGGCTATGTCTTCCAAATGGAGATGATTATTAGGTAAAAATATGCATTTTTTTAGGGTAACAATAGATATAACCAAGATTAAGTCTGGTTGTTTGCACATTTTAACTTAATTAAAAAAAAACATATGGATTACATGATTTATTTTATTGCCATATCTTTGCAAGAGGCCACCTGATATATTTGTGACTTATAAACACATAGGTTTACTAATACAAAATACACCTTATTTTAATAGGGAATAAGTTCATTTTTAAATGGTAATTACGGAAAAAAATGTAGTGCCAAATCGTAAGTAAACATAATAATATGTTTGAATCTTACATAAAACCTTTTTTATTAAATGTTTCAGGGCAAGGCAGTTGAATTACACAATTGGAGAAGTACCAATCACGTTTGTGGATCGTGTCTATGGCGAATCCAAACTAGGAGGCTCAGAGATCATACAGTTTGCCAAGGCATTATTGTACTTATTTGCTACTACATAAAGTGATATTTTCTACATTCCATAATTTGAAACTGGGTTTACTTTGTACAAGTAGCTTGTATAGACCAATTAGACCAAGAAGAATGGTAATTTTTTTTAAAAACCTTATTGCTTGAGTGATCGAAACATATACATGTTTCCACTCATAACAATAAACAACTTCCTATTTTTTTTATTAAGGATTTTGACGTCTTCTGCTTTATCTATCATATATCATCAGCTATGTTTACAACCTTGGTATGTACCAAAATGCCATGCCCCTACCCACAAAACAAAAATATACTTCAAGTCAAAAAGTTTTTTTTTTATTTTATTTTATGGATGTCATAGTTGTTTTCATATATTATGTATAATTATGTGATTAATTATTTGGACACTAATCACCATTAAACAAAGCTACTAGTCTATTGTAAATCTTTAAGGCTAAAAATAATAATAGGATGTCGATATTAACTTTAATGAGTACAGTCATGATATTGTGTGTTGACAACACAACAGTGTTGTATGTACTATATTAGTTAATACATACTTTGAAAAATAAAGTTTGTACACGCAAGCACATCAAGCTACCCCAAACTGTCAAATTTTTCCAATCAATATTGAACCTAATGCATAAGTATTAAGGTTGAAAATCTATTAAACTAATTTGATAGATTGTAGTTAGTTGTCGTGCTCTGCGTCTGTACTATTTTCATGGCTGTACAATAATGATAATTGTGTAATAATATATACGTTTAAAGTAAAATACAAGCAAACAAATTTAAGATTTTTATTTTCTCATGATAATAAAATAAAGTATATTAATATTAAGTAGGTATACTAAATAAATTAGAAACAAATACATTTTTTTACAAAAAGTTTCGAAGTTAAAGCGAAAATGTCATGCTTATGTTATGTATTAGCCGTAATAACGTTGGAGAAATAATTATAACAAATAATTTTTAATAAATTGATATTTTTTAATTTGAATCCTGTTTTTAATTTAAAAATCCTTTTTTAGCACTAATTTCTTTCTAAGAGCCCATAAAAATGGGAATGAGCAAAAAAGTTTTCGGATTTTTTTAAGGCACGAATTTATAGGTATATTTATTTATAATTATTGTTTATGGCAATGACTAAAATTATCCAAATCGAGAACATCACACCGTGTTTATTCACGTGTTTGTAGTATTTATACATTACTAGCTTTTGCCCGCGACTTCGTCCGCGTGAAATATTAGTTCCCATTTCCGGGATGAAAACTACTCTATGTCCTTTCTCGGGTCCCAGACTACATCTGTACCAAATTTCATTCATATCGGTTCAGTGGTTAAGGCATGAAGAAGAGACGGACAGACAGACAGCGAGTTACTTTCGCATGTATAATATTAGTATGGATTATGAGATACTGCTTACGCAAGCTAGCAATATAAGTAATAAAAAATCAGAAACTTATGGTGTAGTTGGATCCGGCTCGGAGGATCAAAAACGGTATACCGCCGTTTACCCGAATTTTATTTGCCCTAATTTCATTTGCCATAATAGTCAACAGCCATAATATCATACGACATAATACTCATTTGCCCTACTCTCATTTGCCATATTAGTCACGTGCCAGAATCATTGTTTCCCATAAAGTCACTTACCATAACATCATTTGCCATAATCATTGTAAGCCATAATTATCACATGTCCTAATTATCACATGCCATTTATTATGATATGCCATAACATAATTTCCCATCGACATCGGGCGTATAACGGTTGTTTATATCAAGAGAAATTGGATGCAAAAAATTGACTTTAGGGCACCCCGACTCGGACAGGTTAGGTTAGAAGGGGATGGCGGGGTCGTGTGAGCGAGCGAAGCGAGCGAATAGACCCCGCCATCCCCTTCGTGGTTATTTTTTTATAAACCACACAAAAGTAGGAGCCCCGCGAAGCGGGGCTCCGTCGACCTAGCCCACCATCAACCATGCACAGAAAAAAAACCATTACGGGGCTTAAATATTTGTCTAATACTTGTTATGCCATTTAAATATTATGTCTAATAATTATTATGGCACATAAAAATATGGTAAACAATACTTATGGCATTCGTATCTTATGGTATCTAAAATTCGGGCAATTAAAAGTATGTCATATGTCTTTTAGGGCAAATGAAACATTCGGGCAAATGAAATTCGGGTAAATGAAATTCGGGAAAATGATGATTATGGCATATAATCTTCGGGCAAACAATAGACAACCATCAAAAACTTATGGTCCATTCGGGTCGGATCCAACTTCACCATAAGTTTTTGATTTTATGATCAGGATTTAATTGTAAAGAATATGTATTTATTTTATCTATGTTGGTACTAAATTCCTGACGAATGACTGAGAGTATTTGTGTGTCTGCCATAAACATCTCTGCCGAACGAAGCTCAATACTAGTCGCTACTAGTCGTATTTATTTTCTTTGAAGTTTCATACAATGACGATAAACGCTCAAAGATTGCTTGATTTTTGGCTTGCAGTAATTTAACTTTGATCTGCTTTAATGTAATTGTGTGAGACCTTTTGAGAATACTACATATCCTCGAAAGCCGGGCAGAATTCTAACGCAAGCTAGCAATATAATAAAAATTCAAAAACTTATGGTGAAGTTGGATCCGGCTCGGAGGACCAGATACTTTATTTATTATAATGTATAATTCGCTTCTTTGAAAGTTAAAATTGTCATAATATTTTTCTTTTTAATCGTAAGATTTAAATAGAACATTGCATTACAAATTACAAAACATTAAAAATAATAATGAAAGCAATTAAATCGATCTTCAGTTATGATCATCAATAGATTTACCTTTTAATGCTACAATCTACCTATTTACTCAGGTGAAGTAACTACGCAGCAGGTGTATTTAATTATTTCTTCTACAAATATTAGTTACACTATTTACATACACTTAGGCCTAATTCGCACGAGAGCTTTTTTAACGCCCGTTAAAAAAGCGTTGAAATAGAACAAATGCATTTCCCTTATTATGTTCATACGACAGCGCTTTTAAAACGCGACGCTTTTTTATCGAGCAGTGTTGCATTTTGAGCGCTGGGCGTTGAGCGTTATAGGGAATAGATCATATGAAACTTCGTATTATTATTCACACGAGCGGTAAAATAACGCCAGCGCTTCACTCAGTGCGCCGCGCGCTCGCTCGGCAGTTGGACGTGTTTTTTCTTGATGTTAGCAGACGGCATGACGATGCCGTTTTTTAATTTTTAATAAATAAAAATAATTTTGTATGTTTACAATTATTGTTTTACTGACCTCACTAACGTGCAAAACGAAAGAGAAGTCAGCACGGGATTGGGCCCAGGCCCAACAGGGCCAACGCCTGCCGGGGTTGCGGAATGTTTATAATAGTTACCGTGACCCTGGAACATGAAGGGCAACCAAGGAACATGAGTAGGTTTTAAGTAGTCAGTAAAAGTTTGACACACCCTCCCGCCGCACCCAGGACGGGAGCAGTCATTGGATGATTTGCCACCCCCAAAAAAAAAAGGCTAGAAGTTACGGGGTAGGTCTTTTAGTCAGTAAGAGTGGCACTATCTCCCGCTCTGGCCAAGAGCGGGGGTTGTCATTGAATGATTTTTCCTGACTGCGCAGGAGAATCACACCCCGCCACCCCGAGGGGTATATGGACGGCGGCGGATTAAGTACCTATTACACTACGCGTTATTCAGACTCGTTTTGTGTATATCTATACGGTTTGTCGTTTTTGGAAATCGGTTCATAAACGACGGAGATCTGAGGTAATAAACATAAAAAACCGACGGACCACTTCCGCCCGTTCTCCTATATCTGGGTATTGCCCTTAATTCTTCGTACAGTGTCACAATCTGTCCTTTTAAGTATCTCAGTTCATTCAGAGGATGAACCCAGAATGCCTTTTGCTTTCTTTTTCGTCTTCTAGCAACACAAATCGCTATTGCTAGTACTTTAGCAGAAACTATTTCCACGTCTTACTGAAGCGAGAAACGAAACAAGAGTGATCATAAAGCGTTCGTATGAACAGTCACATCAAGAACGTTATATAAGCGCCAACGCCGAGTTTTAACGCAACGTTAAAAAAGCTCCCGTGCGAATAAGGCCTTATTAGCTACAACCGAGACATGTTGCGTTTTCTGACATTAGCAGTTCTAATTTTAAAAACCGCGGGAAAACTTTATTCCGACATCTATGATCATGTGGGGAATGGCGTTCAGCCTATTGAACCTCCTTTTAAGGTAGAATTTGTCAATAGAGGTCTTCCATTATGGGTTTTAAGTTTGAGAGGTAACGATTGGATAGCTCCGAAGCTGAGACTAGGAAATACGGCAGAATTAGAAGAATTCTTTAACTACGTTACACCTCTGATAAGAAGGTAAGTACTTATTATTATTGCTACTAGAACGTAGGTACCTACTTGTTTTATCAGTTTTTATACTCGGTAAGAAAACACAGGAAGTTTATTGTAGTAAATTAGCATTTTTATGGGCGCTTAGCAAACAGCACACAATACATTTTCATTCATATCTATGTATCGAAAATACTATTTCGATACTTAGCCTGAGTACAAGTGTAAGTAATTATTGTTATCAACAAAAGCACAAAGTAGTTTGTAAAGATTAGTTAATCTTTTCAGCATCCGATATGTATGTAATCAAAATGATAAGTAAATATCGTTCATTCACTCATTCAAGCCTCTCATAAACTCATGTACAGATGGAACAACTATTTCAACATATTTCTCGAACCTTCGATAGCTCAGTTGGTAGAGCGGTGGACTGTAGCTGGTATCAATTGTCATCCATAGGTCGCTGGTTCAAATCCGGCTCGAAGGAGTTCTTTTTGTTTTTTTTTTAATTAGTGATTTTGTTAACGAATATTGTTATTGTCGAATATTAATATTGTTGTCAATATATTAACGCTGAAAACTTTTATTGTTCGTTTAATCAAAATTCTGGATTTACCAGTCAGATTGCAAAAAAACTTTTTTGTATGACGTTTTCAGTTAGATGATACTTCTTGTAAACTAATAATTTACATTTTTCAAAAGATGACGTTAGATTTTTGAATTATGATAAGTTAAAGATCGCGATTACAGCCAACAAAAATGTAGATATTTTCGAAACGGATAAACCGATTTGATGAAACATGTCTAAGAACCATAACTAGATAACATCCTGTAAAATAAAATAAAACGCATCCATGTCGGTTTACCATTAGAGAGGTATGCCACAGACAGACAAATAAACAAACAGACAGACACACATACATAGAGGTAAAACTTATATAAAACCTTCTTTTAGTTTTGGTGGTTAAAATAAGGAGGGAGAATTACTAAGCTAAAGTATGTGATAAGGTTACGTTTATTTAGTTATCTAATTATGTTTTTGATATTTTTTTTTCTTAAGACAGCGTCTACCTCCAATAAGAGTAAAGAAAGATGACCCGAACCGACCAAGCTCTACGGGGAAAATCTATGACATTAGTCAGAAATCAATAAATGAAGTGAAAAACGACTTTATGTTAATGATCAACCAACAAGTTCGCGTAAGTATGCAGCAGGACATCAAAATATAGTCTTTCTCCAATCTACCTTGAACCTAGAGCTGGTAGCCGTAAAGTTGAAAATCGATTAAGGAAAGAGAGATTGTAGATAAAAATTGTTCTCTTTTACGCCGCTCTCAATGACACTTGGCGCACTGTACAAAGTATTTTTTTTTAATACGAAAAGGTAAACATACAACCCTAATATTTTTAAGGGAACAGCTAGTAAAGAATATTTAAAACAAAATTAATTACATGTGCGCCACTGTACAGTCCTTACCAAGTCGTAAAAAATATTTAAGTATATTTTTCGGTAGGTACTGTGTGTATGCTTCTAGTATTTATCTGAGCATTATTCTGCCCTGGTAATCGAGAGGGCAGTAAGTCAAAAAAAGCGGTTTCGAGAAAACGACGCGCAAACAATATAGGGAAAGGAAAAAACCTTGTTTTTTTCCTTTCCTTTAATATATAGAATATAAAAATCGAGTGTATAGTTTTATCACAAACGCAAAAATTGTAAAAAAATGTTTGCGCGCCGTTTTCTCGAAACCGCTTTTTTTGACTTACTGCCCTCTTGATTACCAGGGCAGTATTATACTTATTTTTTTTGTTTTAGTTTATCGTCTAATTTAGAACCAGATGCATACATAACGAACAATGCTCAAGATAACGCTAGCATTCCATCAATATCGGTAAGTTTGTGCTTATAAATACCTATGTTGATTATAAAAAAAAAATTGCTATATCCCTTTTCTTTAGTACTTATATTACAAAAATTTCAAAACACTGCGAAACTACATTTTTTTCAAACAATAATAAAAATACCTGTCGCCTTGTGGATCGTCCCACTGCAGAGCAGAGGTCTCTTCTTACGAACTTCACCACCATATTTGTATGTTTACTACTTTTGTAATAAAATAATATTTTTTTTATTACAGCTGCATTTCAAAGGAGCGTACTCTGTCCTGGTGGTGGTGCTAGGAAATAAGCAGTGGCATTACTTCATCAACTCTCAATCATCGCTTCCAGAATGGTTTTACGAATACCACGATACCCGTGAAAGTCCCATACAGATACCGGAAGAAGTAAAAATTGAATTATTTAGATCATTGTGGCGTTTGTTTCATGTATTTTTTGGTTTACCTGTGTAATTTAAGATTTCTTTACTTGTTGCGCACACACTGCGAATATTATTTTTTATATTGTAACAAGAAATAATTAGTGATTAAATAGTTGCTTATATTTGGCTTGTGTTTGAACACCTTACAAAAAAGTACGTTTTTTACTACAAAAAAAATCTAAATGGTTACATATAAATGGATAAATCTAATCGACACCAAAAACAAAACTATTTTTTATTAACAGTCAACTTTTTCGAAGCCAATACCCTTGTATCTGTTACCAATTAAGAAAAAAAAGTATGAATTGCCATTCATTCATTGATGAATCACGACGTTGACGTTTCGTGAATTCCATTCATTCATTCGTAATTCGCAAATCCAGATTGTTTTTCGTGTGACTGTGTAATTGCATTGTTTTTAATTGAATTTTTAAAGTTGTTTCCGCGGAACTGATGTAGGATAGAGCAAAAAAATGTCATTCGGTGGATTTAAAAACGTTGGATCGTTTCTAAGGGATTGCAATGGCACGAGTTTGCAATTCGACCAAGCTTGTTTACAAATTATCACGGATAAAGAACTGACTTTTTGGAGTCAATACGAAGAATGTGAAGGATGTATTTTGTTGGAGACGGAGAGAATACCGGAGACTCGCGCTATAATATTGGACACATGGGGCCCGATAAAGTATGCTTTAAGAAATGGTTATGGACAAATTTGCGAAGGTTAGTACATAGCACTTATAACATGACACGTAAAGGCTAAAATATTATTGTTACGCTACCAATTGTCTTTGTTCGATAGGAAACAACACGCTTCTCGAAGTTTTAAATTTAGAATTAAGTATAAAAGAAAGAAAAGAACTGGCGACTTTATGCATTGCATGGATTATTCATGGCAATATACAATTAACAATAATTTTCGTGTAAATGGATGTATGTTTGTTATTATACGGAATGAGTCACACACAACTGCCCATTTCTGTTACATAGTGAAAGTTTCAGTAAAGAGTATTTCATAATCATGACTGTTTTGGTGGAAACCAAAGAGTTTTTGGTCCATTAAGCATTTCTGCTTATGTAGGCAAGAGGTGATATATTGGCTTTATGCGTAATACCTTTGCCATTAATATATCTCAATGAACTTTTGAAGAAGTTTACTGTAACTATTATTCAATCCTTGTTTTTGTGGTGTTGTAAACAAGCACTTGACTTAATTTGAATTAAATAATGAAGGTGCTGAATGTTTGTTCTTTTTTTTATATCACACATTTACATAGTTGGTTACAGGTGAAGCTAGTAAGTTTCATGTAACTTGTACCTATATGATTTTAGACGAAGATTTGGTTAAAACATTAAGGTAAAATAAATACTGAGGCTGCCCGTTCATAGGAACAGGGCAAGGCAACAATTTGAATCAAAAATCTATAATGCTCGAATACTCAAATGTTTTTTTTTTTTTTTTGGTGAGTTGGATATCATCCAATGACTGCTCCCGTCCTGGGTGCGGCGGGAGGGCGTGTCAGATTCTTACTGACTAAAACCCACTCATGTTCCTTCGATTGCCCTTTATGTTCCAGGGTCACGGTAACTATTATAAACATTCCGCAACAATACTCAAATGTCACATCACTTTATGACACTGTCAAATCTGTTGTTGTTGTTACTTTCAACTTCAACTTTTATAAATTATGGCAATCCACCGAATTTTCGGTGATTTCTGCCAATGTCCAGTTTGGAAATAATATTATAAAATAGTGACATTGGTTGGCTGCCTAAACCATTTGAAGTGACACCACAGTTTTACGACTTGACAGACGCGAAAACCGTCAATCACCTTTAGAATGACACAGACAGGAACACATCGGGTTGAGGAATGGTTATAGTAGTCACCGTGTCCCCGAAACATAGAGAGTGTCTTAAAATTAAGTGACGTTTAAGTAAGGCGATTCACACACGGCACCGCGCACAGCCGCGGTGGGTGAACAAACGTACACCGCTCGACCCCGCGGTCGAGCGGTGTACGTGTGTTAGGTATCAACGGATTTCAAAGTGTCTTGTACAACATGACATCCGCCTCACCGCCCTCCGCGGCGGAGCGCGGTGCCGTGTGTGAATCACCTATCTAGTCATGAGACACATTTTAGTACTGTACCACAAAAAAAGGTTTTTTCTGTGTTGTTTATTATTTTCGTCTCATTATTTTCTTTCCTGTACTAGTTTACCTGTTTTCCTAATGCAGCTATTAGAAAATGCAGGGAATTGACAACTTTTATTAATTTGGAAGAACTACCTATTTACCATACAAGTCACAAAATCTACTATCCAAACAATGCTAATTGAATTTTAAACCTTAATTCTTGTTGTTAAGGTTCATTTTCTAGTGTAAATAAACCTCAGTACATAAGGAAGCTAGGTAATCCAATAATGGACGAACATAACCTTATTATCTAGGTTCATTTACGTGATTCATAGTCCTTGATAAGTATATAAACACATAGAGACTCTTAACCTATGCTACAATGTTTACTATGCAGGGCTTATTGAATTTAACCTTTTAAAGACCAAGTGACAGCTGGCTGTCGTGCTGCTATTGTGTCTCGAATCAAATGCGTTCGAAGGTTAAAACTTGGTTTTGATTGTTCTTAAACTCAAATGGCAGGATAAATAAATGTTACTTATTTATAATATAAAAAGGGTAGTAATAATAGCTCCGACAAAAAAAGAAGAATTGTACTTACTCAAAATATTAAATTTACTGCCTAAAATACTAACTTTCCGACTACTTTTTACCGAATTAAAATGACGAAACGGCCGAATGAGATACTGAAAACTCCGAAAAATTAACATGAATGTTTATTGCTATAATTACTTTTCTACCAGCATAAATTACGTTCAACTGAAAACTATGCTTTAAACTATGCTTTTGTAATTTTATCATTTACTTTTATTCTATACATGATCGAGGGTGGGCTGGGTCGACGGAGCTCCGCTTCGCGGAACCAATATTATTTCCCATATAAAAATGAATCGCTTAATGTATTTCTAATAACGCAACAACGCCTGGACTAATTAGACCAATTCTTTTTTTTAATGTTCGTTGATGTTCAAGGATGGTTTTTAAGGCGAGAAAAAATCGAGAAAGGCTGAAAATTGGTGGGGAGGTAGCTTAAGACCAGGAGACATAGAATACTTTTTATAGAATAGAATTCTTTTTTTAGTAACCAAAAATCTGATATAACGCGGGTGAAACCGCGGGGGACAGCTATTACCTGATATTTTCTTCTAGAATAATCAAGTATTGAATCAAACATAGCCCACTGCACAACTTGGCAATAAAAATCGTTCTATCAATTTGCACCGATCTCTGAGATACAGTATTGTGTGCACTAAGCTAGTTACACATATAAATTATAATATTGTTTTAGTACATAAGTAAGCTTTTCTTAATTTTTATTCTTAGAGATAATATTTTTTAACAGTAATATCAATATACTACCTCTACGTTCTCCTATTATATTTGTTTAATTAATCTTACTTAAAATTGAGCACATGGCTAGAGATGACTCATAAAATAATTACCAATTTAAATTCAATACCTAAATTATTCTCCATGCAATAAGCAGTTCAACTGGTCTCAGAAAATGTTATGCTAATTTTATGCATAAGTATGCATGTGTATTTGATTCAAAATGTTTGCTACAAAAATGCAACATGATTGTGTTTTTTTTTTGGGGAGTGGGAAATTATCAAATGACTTCTTCCGCCCTGGGTGCGGCGGGAGGGCGTGTCAGACTTTTACTGACTAAAACCCACTCATGTTCCTTTGGTTGCCCATTATGTTCCGGGGTCATGGTGACTATTATAAACATTCCGCAACCCCGGCAGGCGTAGGCCCTGTTGGGCCCCTTCCCCTGCTGACTTCTCTATGAGGCTCGCGTGGAACACTAACGCGCCGTCAACGCGGGCTGGTCCTAGCCGGGCGGCGAGCTACTCATCGCTCGCCATCCGCAGACCCGCTCTTTTACTTCTTCAGAGAAGTCATTTCCAAAGATCCTTTCTTCTTTCTTATTGGAAACTTACTCATCTCTTAGTGGATAAGTGTGTGAAATTCCATACTCTTCCGTCGGTCCCCGCCATTTTTGTGATATGTTTTGCTTCACGTATATACAATGACATTTATTATTTAAAATAGTTTACCTTTTAAATGGCGCCAATGTCGATTTTACATTTGATAGATAAACAAAATTAAACAAATTATTATTGCGATTATTTCTGGGAACGACGCGCGACGCTTGGCTGTTTCACTGAGTATCGAGTTTCGCGGTTTTATTACATTTCGATATTACGCATCAGAGGATTACCTGGTGATATTGAATAATAAACTGTAATTACCTACGGTAAAGTGCAAAATTATTTGATAACCTATGTAGACCTCAAACTACTGTGAATGCAAATTCACGCAATCTTTTTTGCATTCTATGTTGCTAAAAATAAAGTCTATTTTAATAGTCATAAGAGAGTCCTCTGCACTGCAGTGTTTCATTAGGTGATAATTTCTCGTGCCTTTTTAGGACTTCTTACAAAACCCTGCTAGCTGGACATATGGCTAAAGCTGCTCTAAGCTCTAAATTTAAGTCCGTAATATGAAGACGAAGTTAAATATTTACAGTGCAGATAATTATGGCCGCTATAGAAACAAATAAAAAGAAAAAATTAAGACCTTTACAAAAAACTTGATTTTGATAGAGTTTTTGCTCAATCTTAATATTTACTATACTCTTTTATGTGAGATTCCGATTAGCACTTAGCCGTATTATATCTGAATTCTAAAAAGAAGGATGTCCTATGTTCGTCTTATGTTTTTTTTTTCACAATCAAGCTTTTTAACAATAAGTGTGGATGCCAGAACAAGAACTACAGTTATTTTCCGTTTTAAAGCAACATTAACGTAAAAAGGCATGTACAGACTTGAAATGTAACACGCAAAGAAAGAAATTGCTGTTCACATTGATGGCAGCGTCAAGCTTCACGCCCCGGACTACCAGCCACCGTAGGCGTGGGCCTGCGGACGGCGAGTAATGGGTAGCTCACCGCCCGACTAGGACCAGCTTGTATTGACAGCGCGTTTTGTTCCACGCGCGCCTCAAAGAGCAGTCAGCACGTGAAGGGAGGGCCCTAGGGCCGATGCCCGCCGGGGTTGCGGAATAGTTCTAATAGTTACCGCGGCCCCCAAACATAAAGGCCAACCGAAGGAACAAGGGTTTGTTTTAGTAAAAGTCTGACACTCCCTCCCGCCCCGCCCAAGGCGGGAGAAGTCATTTGATGATTTCCCATCCATAAAAAAAACCTCCACGCAATGAAAATCATGTTACATTGCATGTTACTTAAAGGTGGCTGATAGCTAAGCCTTCTTCTAAGCTTACCCTACCCTAGATACGTCTCTGCTTCAAGAGGACACTAGCTGCCAACAGTCTCTGAAAAAGGGTCCTACAAAATTCACCTGGGTCCCAGTCTACTGTACTGCTGAGCCCCTAGCCAGCTACGTCCCTGGCTTACATAGATTTGGGGCCCCTGACGTGTGTACGCCTTACACCCTCGAACACACGTGATTCGAGACACAATAGAAAGACGATGGCAGCGCGACAGCCGGCTGTCGCTTGGCCGTTGAAAGGTTAAAGATGGCTGATACCCTAAGCTTTTCTCGGTATTCTTTTTCATAATAAACCTTCTTTTTCCAATGTTTTCTTTCATTTCACCAGGCGTCTACCAGTTCGGAGAATACGGCCAGTACACAATCAACGCTAGTGATGTGAAAAAAGACACTTGTTCGCCGCGGATGACGGCGGAACCGGATGCAGCGTACCTTCCGATACTGACGGCGGTTGTCATTCTGTTATCTTTGGCTACTCTGTGGTATGTCGTCAAGGGGATCGGCAAGAGAGTCGTCGCGGGAAGGGTGTACGCTAGATATTTTGCTAGGTTAGTATTTGGAGCGAACTTATACTTATTTGGAGAAAAACATTCTTTTTCTTTGTGTCAAATCTCGGGGTTTTTTTTTCAGTGTAAAAGGTGTCCTATTATTTAGTATGAGTTGATGTATGTAAAATTTCAGGGCAGTAAACGTATGACAATAAAACGGTTGGCATCACATTTTATGTCAGTAAATGTAAATGTTCATACATTTATGTTTTGCGCCAGGCCACCACAAGCCTATGCACTGGGTAATTTAAATTAACCTATGTGGCGATATCTACCGCCGAACACGTGAACTACAACTGACATATTACATCGCGATGTAAGAGTATTCACATGTACAAAATCCCGACTAGAACCGTACCCACTAGATACAACCGTCTGGTCGAAGGATCCTCCCTATTCAATGGTGGATCATCATCATCTCCCTAGCCTTTTCCCAATCGTGTTGGGGTCGGCTGCCAGCCTAACCGGATTCAGCTGGATAGCGGTGTTTTACGTGGAGCGACTGCCTACCTGACCTCCCTTTTCAATGGTGGATGAGGCGTTGAAAACTCTGTTCCTCAATACCTAAAACCAAGCCAAATCCCTTAATAAGCTCACATTGTTAACAAAAGTTCCCGAGCAATATAGATAGAAACCGGTATTTTATTAACCGGTTCCTAGCCTTAGTTGTACATAAGTCCTAAAGCCTGATGACGAGTTAAATAGACGTTACTAAGCACTGACTGCCTTAGCTATGTTTGACGGTAGTGTGAAGGTGACAGGTATAGTGCTTAGCCAAAGTCAGTGCTAAGTAACGTCTAATTATCTCGCCCTGACTGTTTCTTAAGCTGCGTACAGACCGGCCAAACGAACGCCAGCGAACGGGTTTTGTTGACCTTCGTTGCTGCAATCTGGACGGCTTAGCGAAAGCCAACGATCGCTCGTTGGCGTGTTCCGGCGATCCGAAGCGTGGCGGTAACATCAAAGAAATCGAGCTATTTGATCGAACTCTGTTTGGACGGTCGCCGAAGGCCAACGAACGAACGCTCAGTTGAAGCAAGAGATACACAGTCCTATTCTTAAAATATGTGGTTGTCCACCATCTTCGCTTACGTTTTTTTTTTGTTCTTGCTAACTCGTTTTGGTATATAAAACTAGCAATTATAATGATGTCGTCGTTGTCCATGATTAAATTGCGAATGAAAGAGAAAAGAATTGGAATCAAGTGCCAACAAACGTTCGTTCGAGCACTAAATGTATTTGGATGTATTAACGAACTCCAACGAGCGCGAGCGTGCGGAAGCCAACGCTAGCGAACGATAAATATACATCGTTGGGCGTTAGCCGGTCTGTACGCACCATTAGACGCTTCACGACCTAACTTAAAAATTATATGGTTTGTATATGTCACCGGAAAATAACAAGATCCGTAAGTTTATCAATCTACTAGGAAGTTTATAAACTTTCGTAAGATTCTAAACGGGAGATAAATTGTAATATTTTACGTCCACATTTTCGTAAATTGATAAACTTACTGAACTCACTCGTAAAATAATAAGTAAGCAGTAACCAAACGCTACGCGCGATCTGATTGGTTTACTGTCACTTCTCCTTTCTCGCGGCCGCCATTGTTCGCCACGGAACATAAATAAACCAGTTTGCTTGTGCGTTTTTATTAGTTTTAAATGTTGAACTGTGTTGCAACTCAAAGAAAACTCAACTCACTACATCCGTGCCAGAGAGGAACCAGGCATTGTTGCTTCCAATTTATAGTTTGTCAAGTCTGATTATACCAAAGTCTTTGGACACAAGCATTGCCACTATGAACTATGAACATTGACCAATCAGAGAGCAGTGTGTTATTTTACGTATTTCAAAGATGCGTATATTTAAAAGAGTTTCTATGATTGGTCGAACCATTTAAAATCTTACGAATAGATATCCGTTAGTTTATAAATTTACCATATGACGTCGGAAATTGATAAATTTACGAAAACGTGGACGTAAAATATTACAATTTATCTCCCGTTTAGAATTCTACGGAAGTTTATAAACTTCCTAGTAGATTGATAAAGTTACGGATCTTGTTATTTTCCGGTGACATATGTACATTGGAAGTAGAATAAGTTCAATATATATTTGTGATTTCAGAGAAGACAATGAACTAGGTTCTGAAACCCGAGTGCTGACGACAGAGGCCAGCATCCCTCGATCTCCGACCAGGTCTAGGCTGCGCTCTCTTGACATCTTCAGAGGATTCGCCATCGCGCTTATGGTGAGTTACCATCGAAATATTAATTGAAGATAAAATGACCAACACAATAAAATGTTATCCATGGTTATGGTGGTCCATTTGTTTGGAATTTAGGAAAAAGCAAGCCAATAATGTAAGAATAAATTAAAAATTAAAATTAAAAAACATTTATTTCGGACAACAGTGATGCATATAGTTAGTATTACAAGAGCTTATTTTCTAGTGTTAGTAACGAAGAATGCGTTGATTTTAACAGAAATAAATATCAATTAAACCAGAGAATAACCAGGCAGGAAAATATGTCTCCTGCCTAATCAACCTCCGCACAAAAAAACGTAAATTTGGAGTATAGCTCTCCGTCCGTATAAAAAATCATCGACTAAAATAACAAGAGGAAATTATTACGAAGAATTTATACTAATATGGTGTTAACGATTTGTTAATAACAATCATATTTCAAGGACAAATAAGTTAAATTTATACTTATTTGTCCTTAAAATATTTTGTTATTTTTCTTATCTTTGTCCTTTAGTATTGTATTGATATGATTAGCGATATGGTAGCGATATTATTATCGAAATTCAAAGATATAATTCTCTTAGTATAGGGATTCCTGAACTACTTCTTATCTTGTATTGCCAGTACGTACTGGCAATACGAGCCTTTAGATACGTACCAAAAGTCTAAAACAATAATAGTTTTTGCGTAATATTTAAGGTCATAGCTCATTTAATTACAACCACCCGGCAGCCACTCCGCACCGACTCGCCTTATAACCGAGGCGATCCGGTGACGCTACGGAGTTGATATAGTGAGCGCATGCCCATACAAATTCATATAAAGAATACTTGCCGCAGGAGGCGAGACGGTGCGGAGTGGCTGCCGGGTGGCTGTAATGAGCTATGACCTTTAGAAACATGAATAGTATTGTATATTTAGCCCATTATCATTGGTTACTGCACATTTTAATTAAAATCTTGTGTTGATGCTAAATGAATTTTACTTTCTGTCTAACCGCATCAATTAGCTGCCTATTAGGTGATTGATTGCACACTTTTTGAACCTCATTGTTAACGTTTAGGTAACAGGAGTAATAATACAAAAAAAGTTACAAGAATAATACTACAAAACGTGTATTAAGTAATTATTAATTATTTGTTGTTTTTCTAATTTATTATCATATCAATAGGGATGTTGACTACATCAAAAGAATGACATTCTGTTTAGTCCGTCTGTTAGACAGTCCAAAAATACTGGACACATATTTTTTGCTTGATCAAGTTAATGTCAGACTAAAGGTCATAGCTCATTACAGCCACCCGGCAGCCACTCCGCACCGACTCCTCTTATAACCGAGGCGATCCGGTGACGCTACGGAGTTGATATAGTGAGCGCATGCCCATACAAGTCCATATAAAGAATACTAGCCGCAGGAGGCGAGTCGGTGCGGAGTGGCTGTCGGGTGGCCGTAATGAGCTATGACCTTTACTGACTAAAACCCACCCTTGTTCCTTCGGTTGGCCTTTATGTTCCGGGCATGCGGTAACTATTACAACTATTCCGCAACCCAAAAATGACCTCCACAGATCTTCGTGAACGCCGGTGGCGGTGGCTATGGCGTCTTCTCTCACAGCGTGTGGAACGGCCTCACCGTCGCTGACGTGGTGTTTCCCTGGTTCGCCTTCGCAATGGGAGAGGCGCTGGTCCTCTCGCTCAATGCCAGGCTCAGGACTTCTCTGCCCAGGATTCATGCTCTGCGTCAGGTATGTGACCTCTACTAGGTGTTTTTTGGTGTTGCACAACCCGCTAGGAGATCATTCTATGCATAAAAACATACAACTTTTGGTATGGAACCAACTCTGAAATCGCGAAAAAAATATCAGCTGTTTCTAACAAACAAAAGTTCAATGCCCTCCCGACCGTAATGTATGAAATAGCGGGTTGTGCAAGACCAAAAATACGCCTAGTATAATACAGCTACTGGTTTAAATATCGCTTGCTACTGATTTTAGGCTTTCGGCATTGTAGACTAGTTTAGTAACTTAATTGTGTGTGTATGACATACGTATTATTTTATTAGACAAACCTAAAAATAAACTTTTGAAATTATTCCATATTTTTACCCGACTGTTGAAAGAAGGGTTATGTTTTTCGATCGTATGTATGTATGTCTCATACTATTACACACTACAGCCTAAACCATATTTATTTCCAAACGGATTTCGACATATGAGATGTCATTTAATTCGTCTCCGCGAGTGACATAGGACGAATTTGAAAAAAGAAATGAGATAATAAAAAAATGCAACTTCTTTGGAAGTTCGAATCGAATCATCGAGTAGATATTATAACATAGTTTTCATTAGGGTAGCGATTCATCATACTTTTTCGGCTCTCCAGGTAGCTACCCGCTCCCTGATGCTGTCTCTCATCGGCATTATGCTGAGCTCCTCCAACGCGTCGTGGGTAGACGTCCGTCTGCCAGGAGTACTGCAGCGGTTGGCGGCGATGTACCTCATCGTAGGAGCCCTGGAATGCGTCTTCATGAGGACCAGCCAGGATATTACACCAGGTATGTTACTCTACAGAAGGAAAGAAGGAGCTTCTCCAACTCATATTGATACCCATTCACCCTGCACCCTCAAGTCATTCTGCCCCCTTCCCCCTCCCCCCCTAACTCATCCTGGGCCCACAACTTACCCTGGGTCCGGGTCCCCAACTCGCCCCCCTCCCCCCCCGGGCCCTCAACTGACCCTGGGTCCCTAACTCATTCTGGTCCCCTAACTCACCCTGGGCACCTACAACGCGTCGTTGGAAGACGTCCGTTTGCCAGGAGTACTGCAGCGGTAAGCAGCGATGTACCTCATCGTAGGAGCCCTGGAGTGCGTCTTCATGAGGACCAGCCAGGATATTACACCAGGTATGTAGCTCTTCTGAAGAAAAGAAGGAGCATGACATCATCCTGGACCCCTTTCAACCCAACTTGCCTACCTTCTCAACCTGGGTCCCCAACTCAACTTGGTCTCATAACTCATCCTGAGCCCCCAACTCATACTGGACCCGCAACTCACCCTGGGTCCCTAACTCGACCTGGTCCCTTAACTCACCTGGTCCCCCAACTCATCCTGGGGTCCTCCAATGCGTCTGCCAGGAGTACTGCAGTGGTTGGCGGCGATGTACCTCATCGTAGGAGCCCTGGAGTGCGTCTTCATGAGGACTAGCCAGGATATTACACCAGGTATGTTACTCTACAGAAGGATAGAAAGAGCCCCAACTCATCATGTCACCCATTCATCCTTCTTCCTCAAGCCTTTCTGCCTCCCCAACTCACCCTGGACCCACTAACTTATCCTAGGTCCCCAAGTTATCTTGGGCCCCCAACTCAACCTGGTCCCTTAACTCCCCTGGTCCCTTAGTTCCCCGACTCATCCTGGAGTCTTAAAAAGCCTCGTGGGTAGACGTGCGTTGGCCCGGACTCCCGGAGCGATGCGGTAACTGGCAGCTATCTATCTCATCGTGGGCGCTCTTTTCTATATATGTAACTCTTCTGAAGGAAAGAAGGAGCCTCTCTTACTCATCCTGCACTCCTAAATCATCCTGCCTTCAAACTCATTCACCCTGTGTTCTTAACATATCCCAACGTCTCGTCTCGCCTTGTCGTCGCGCCTGCCTATACTCTATTCACGTTAAGATTAGACACTTGAAACAACATTTTTTACGGTTTGTTCAACCGATTTTAACTTCTATTGCGTATAAGGGTGGCATTGGTAGCAAAAAAGTCGCTTACAAACCAACTATTTACTGCAGCCGTCATTTGTCTTTCCGCCAACGTAATAAAACTCAAAATCGATTGAATGGACAGTAAAATAGGTTTTTTAAATGTCTAATCTTACCGCGAATGGAATATAGAGTGCTGTAGCGACTGACAGCGATGTACTATCGACAAAATTGAATCATGACCCATTTCGACGACAAATCGTTTGAAGCTGTCAAAATAATAAGACTAGATGTGTGACATTTTTAATACATGTTTACGCGATTGTCGACCTAATTGTATTTGAATGTCTGTAGGAAAATAAGCTTATGGTGGGTCATGATTCCATTTGGTCGATTGTACCTTATAGTAAGCGCTTTAGAATGCACATTCATAAGGACCCTCCAAAATTTTAAAATTCAAGGCATTTATTTCACTTAGACCATTTACAGGCACTAATAAATTGTCAAAGAGTGGGTCGGTCAGTCAGAAAAGTGACGCTAATTGCCTGTTCCAAAACGTAGATCTCTATGGAGAAGAAAAAGCAAGAAACTCCATGGACACTCCCCAAATCATCCTGGGCCCATGGAATCTGTGAGAGTGAGACCTATGATATTGTGAGACAGTGCTATTTAGCATAATGTGGACCTTTAGTTTGCCATAATTGAAAAAAGATATGACTCTTTAAATAGAGAAAGTCCTAGTAGGTGTTCATCCCTACTATAGTACGATTTTTAATTCGAGTCAGAAAAATGACAAGTGCAACTGTCACTGATACCAAAAAGGGTGACCCGCTACAATAGTGACGTTCCACAATCGATAGACTTAGATATTTAGTCATGCTTTGTTTTATTAGGAACCAAAGTGTTTTTTTTATTGTAAATATTAAATACATACCGTCTTAAATAAAACAATTTTAGAAATATGGACCTTACCAAAAACAAATAATATAACAGTGTTTTATGTAATATCAAATTACCTACCGTGTATGTCTTCTATTTAATTACCGTAAATTACATGTAATATTTTTTTTATAATGAAAGGCAATTTGATATTGAATAAAAAAAGTATTCTCGACTAAGATTTAATTGTAAAAACTCGATTGTACCACATCACTATTTATTTGAGACTAAAAACCTGCAACACTGGAAATGTCATTTTTCTGACTAGAATTAAAAATCGTACTATATAGTCTATTTTTTTAACAAACGAGTACTGAGTATATCTCTTTCACATTTGACATTTCCGGTATTGACAGAGAGAGATGGGAAATTAGTCGAGGCGGAGCCAACGCTTTTAACACCAATAATAACACTTGTGCTGATTATGTGGACCAATAGAAACGCCGACAAAACGGGTACTCGTTTATTAAAAAGAACAGACTATAATATTATAAATACGGAAGTAACTCTGTCTGTCTGTCTGTATGTCTGTCTGTCTCTTCTTCACGCCTAAACCGCTGAACCTATTTGAATAAAAATTTGGTACAGATATAGTCTGGGACCCGAGAAAAGACAGGATAGTTTTCATCACAGAAATTCCCCGGGAACGGAAGCTATTAATCCACGCGGACGAAGTCGCGGGCAAAAGCTAGTAAATGTATAAGACACTGGCCCATTATTGTCCCACTGAATGCCAAAGACAACTTCTTATACAGAGAAGCAATAGATCGCCATACCGACTCTTAGTTTTTTATTGTCGATTGTAGACAAATTTTCTGATTTTAAAGACCAGGTTTCCTTGGTTTTTTCGTTTCATTAATTTGTCCAAGGTAAACTTAGAAATTAACTAATATTATTTTCTGTTTAATTATAAATAAATAAATAAATATCCTGGGACATCTTACACACGGCTATCTGATCCCAAGTTAAGCTCTGCTAAGAGCTTGTGTTATGGCAACCAGACAACTGATATGCATACTTATATAATTTATAAATACATACATATATTATAGACATACATATATACATACATATACATATATTATAGATAAATTACACCCAGACACAGAACAAACAATCATGCTTATCACACAAAGTTTGTTCTGGGTGGGAATCGAACCCACGACCTCCGGCTTAGCAGTCAGGGTTACTAACCACTAGACCAACAGGCCCGTCAGATCGCCATATTAACCACGCCACTCTCAGTTTTTTATTGTCGATTTTAGACTAAATTTTATTATTTACTATAAAGACCAGGTTTCTTTGGTGATTTTTTCGTTTCATTAATTTGTCCTAGGTAAACTTAGAAATTAACTAATATTATTTTCTGTTTAATTATTGCCAATAGATTTTTTTTTATTCTCAGGTCGTTCTCTATTCCGTGACCTCAGTGCTGGCTGGCAGCAATGGTTGGCAACACTCGTCCTTGTTACTATACAGGTAAGGTTTAAATTAAGTTAAAAAAAAATTATGCTAGAGTTTTTCTCTAGCATAAAAAAGTTTGTAGTAAGTTAATTAGGAGTTTTAAAATGCTAAATAAAAGTTATTACCTATTTTATTCAGTTTGTCATGTTTAGGATTTTTCTTTTTGTATGTATCTTTAATTAATGTAATTGGTGTAATACCTAAAGAAAAATGTTTGTAAAGCAAATAAAGAAATTTCCACGAGTGCTAACATTTGCTAAAGATATAGACAATATTAAAAAAACTTTTAATTGATTAAATGATTACCCCTCTTCCCTAAGCAATCACCCTCGTATTGGGTCTATTAACCCCATGAAAATGGATTTACGTGTATAATCCGTACTAATATTATAAATGGGAAAGTGTGTCTGTGTGTCTGTCTGTCTGTCTGTATGTTTGTCTTTCTTTCACGGCAAAACGGAGCGACGAATTGACGTGATTTTTTAAGTGGAGATAGTTGAAGGGATGGAGAGTAACATAGGCTACTTTTTGTCTCTTTTTAACGCGAGCGAAGTCGCGGGCAAAAGCTAGTGAACTATATTTTGATAAGAATCTTGTTTATAAAATACACAACGTTCTTTACATACAAATTATGTCTTACATTTAATTGGTAATGATGTTAAATACCCCATTTATAAATATAATATACATATCATATCACGGATGTCAGCAAACAAGAAAGGAACACTAGTCATTTCTACAGATAATATAATAAACACACTTCCAATGTCCTCATTCTCGTTTTATTTCCAGGTATGCATAACATTACTAGTGCCGGCGCCCGGATGCCCTCGCGGGTACATGGGCCCTGGAGGCCTACACATGTCTAACGTCACCGGCATGTCGCTACAGAACTGTACTGCGGGCATCGCGGGCTATATAGACAGGTAATATATTTGTTTCGCTCTTTTCAACTTATTCTTGGTTACTTTTTAGTCCAGGGTTGTGAAATGTCCAAAATGTCCAATGTTGTAAAAACCTTGTTGAAAACATATAACAGACATTTTAAATCCTATCTATACTATTTTAAACTCGAGTGACATAGGCCCGTATTAATAGACGTCACTCAATTCTGAGACGCTCTCAAGTTTATTGCTATCCTTATTTTTTCCCTTTAGAATGACAAGGACAGCACGAGACTTGAGAGCGTCTCCGAGTTGAGTGACGTCTATTAATACGGGCTGTACGAGTCATACATCGTACATGCGCCTACATGGCACGCGCGCATTACATATTTTCATAATCATCATTTTTCCGTCGCCTTGCACAAATTATATTGTATCGCGCAGTACTCAATCGGCGTTCATAGTCAATTGTACTCATTACCGATCATTCACCTTACATTCATATTACATTAGTTACGTGGTAGTTAGAACTATTCAATAAACCAGAAGTTATTTGGCTATCAGTGACTTATCATTTCAAACTATTTACAAGGTGTGTGCGACCCATTCAGCAGCGCATACACGGGCCATAGTCTGAAACTCTCTCTTCACTTAGGATTATACTTTGGAATCCTTCGATCCGCTGTGTGTTCAGAAAACACTTGCCTTGAAAGCAGTTATCTACTACCTTGATCAGTATTTTGTCGCGAACCCTAAAGGGGGCCCCCCTTAGTTGTTGGGAGGCACCGGCAGAAGGAAAAAGACAAGGTAGCTACAAATTAACTAAATTGTCTGTCAGCTGCTAATGATTAATTGGGTAGATTACACCATTAACCAATAAATGTTAGACACAATTTCTATAAAACCTCTTTTAATTTCAGCCCAATAAATTCGGTTCATTTTCAAT
This sequence comes from Athetis lepigone, assembly GCA_033675125.1. NCBI lineage: Eukaryota > Metazoa > Arthropoda > Insecta > Lepidoptera > Noctuidae > Athetis > Athetis lepigone. Next base: position 163,531 of record CM066221.1, read on the forward strand.
TTGCTATAAAATTTGATTTTTAGTTGCTTTGAAATCAATAAATAGATAGTCAACTGAGTTGTTATTTTAGTGACGTCATTAGTTGCCATTGCCATACAAAATCTATTGGAGAATTGCGTTTTGACAGCTCATAAAAAGTACGTCAATTGATAATGGTGGAAACTACCGTATTATCTGTGTAAAATTGTCTGTATTTTTTGGCTTGTGGTGAGAAATAATTAATAAACGTTTTATTATTATTATTAATAAACACAATATTAGTAAGAAGAATGGGCATGTAATTTTCAAATAAATATCTCCACTCCTAGCTTCTTGCAGACTAATAAGTAAAGGTATCAAAATAAAGTAAATAATTATTGTAGCCTTTTAAATTATAATAATAAATTGTAATTTAAAAGGTTACAATAATGATCTAGTTTATTTTGAATCAATAGGGTATTACACTCTTTTTTTTTAAGTATTTCAAATAACTCCTACAGTACTAAGAAACCACTAAAAAAAATCCTAAATTTTTATTTAAGCGCTAAGTACCCTAAAAACGCTTTTAAAAATTGTATTTTCAAATTTCGCGCGGAAATTTCCAAAAACGAAAAACGCCGTGGGCGTGGTTTTGCTTTGGCGATATGACGTCCATACGTCATGTAAATAAACAAACGCGCTGTGACACTTTACATGATTTTTATTGTTTTTATCTCAAAAATTAGTTACTGTTCGACTTACCGTTGGTGTGCGTTTCGGAATGCAAGAACACAAGTGTGAAAACATCGGAATAATTGTGAATTCTAGTGTTAACTGATTCAAATTTAAGAAAAACTTTGTTAAAAGATGTGGGAAGAGTATTCCAACTATTACACCATAAAAACCCGTTTGTACCGTTTGTACTGTTGTTGTAAATATCACTTTGATGTAAGTACACATGTGCATTAGCCATCTAAAATATCTTTCACAATAACTTCCATGAAAAAGTATATTTTTATAATAAAGATCGTATTAGGAGGTTATAAATAAAACAAATAGTGACGTCTAGTTGACACTGTTGACAGTCGACAGCTGTCACTGTCTATGGTCTGTATTTCGGTGTGTTCTAGAACAGGTAAAAAAAACTGAAAACTTTGAATTGAATTAAAAAAAATATTTTTTAGTTTTATGAACTAAAACTAACACTGTTCGGCTGCTTTTTGCTTAAGCTACCTCAATAATATATTTTTATATTTTTTCTCTTATACAGTGTAATACCCTATTTATGTTTGTATGTCAATTTTTGAAACTGTAAGGTCGTCAGAATTATTCAGCATCTGAAGACCCCTTCAGAAATCTTGATTGATTTACAATAGGATTGAATAACACCGACCTATATAAATAATCTACTACTTCCTTATTTATTGACTCTGAATTAATTTCAGCTAAAACAAACTTAATAAAATTTTGTATATAAATCTAACAGTTATATCAAAACACTTCCATTCCAGACTGATCCTAGGCCCAGCTCACTTGTACCAGCGCGGAACCTTCCACAAGATGTACCGCACCACGGTCCCACACGACCCTGAGGGCATCCTGGGCATCCTGTCGGGAGTACTGGTGGTACAGGCCGGCGCACACGCAACCAGGATCATGCTCGCTTATAACCACGCTAGGTAAATATCTGTAGATCATACCAGTAGATTAATGTGTCTAAAGATATTTACGAAAAAAAACATACAAAGAAAAACATACGTTCTAGTTGTTTAGTCTTTAGTGTTCTAGGTTTAGGTTGCTACACTCTTTTTAATTTCCTTAGTCTCCAATTTTTACATATCTCTATGTCATGCATGCCTGTTATTGGCATGTTTACTAAAATGTTAATTTTAAATGTAACTTAATTGAATTGTTAGTGAATGTGCTGTTGGTGTGCTTATTATAAATAAATAAAAACATACCCGCTGTCCAGCGCAGCGGTTGAAAACAAAAATGTTCTAGAATAAAAAGAAGAAAAATGTTCGGAAACGATCGTTCTGTGGTGTTGGAGAACGACCGTTCCCGAACATATTTGAACAGAAACCAGACCTAGGTCTAAATGGAACGGCCGGAGGAAAAATGTGACATGTTCGCAAGAGGACTGTTAGTAGAGCATTTGTGTTTGTTATGAAGATACATGTACAGTCAGCAAAGTATATAAGTATACAGAGCCGTCAGATACAGTTTAAGTTTTCTCAAAAACCCACGGATATTTTCTAATAAAAATTTAAACTATAGTAGAAAATGACTAGTTCTTAAATTACGTTAAAGTTCATTTGAATACATTCATTGGTTTTCAAGAAAACCTCAGTTGTAGATGACGGCTCTGTATACTTTGCTGACTGTACACGTCTCTATCAGAGCAGTTAAAAAAGCGTGGAGCACAAGATGTTCGCGAACATGAATACATTAATTAATCAATTAACATATACAGTAATGGCGACATAAATAGATTTTACTTAGCACTGACTTTGGCTTAGCCATGTTCCGTCTTTATCGTGCACTTGACGTTTGACAGTTGTGTAACAGTGACAGGTATAGTGCTAAGCCAAAGCCAGGGGTTAGTAACGTATATTTATCTCGCCATAAGAGATACGAAACACAGTATTAATGAAATTATTTCTTACCCAGGGCTCGCATAATGCGCTGGGTGTTCTGGTCGATAATCTTCGGCGTCGCCGGCGGAGCGTTGTCTATGTTCTCTAAGAACGGAGGTCCGATACCCATAAACAAGAATCTATGGTCGGTGTCGTACTGTTTGGTGACGTCATCAATGGCGCTGTTTATACAAGCTGCTTTGTACTTTATCGTGGATTTGAAGACGAAATGGGGAGGCAGGCCGTTGTATTATGCTGGTGAGTGATATTTTTAATATTTATATTTATTAGCTATAACCCGCGACTTCGTCCGCGTGGTTTAATAGTTACCGTTCCCGGGGAATTTCCGGGATAAAAACTATCCTATTAGCCGGAGAGCTGGTGAACCCTCCTACTAACGGTCGTCCTGTAAGGCTAGAAATTTGTGGAGTGATGAGTCATAGTACACCAAGGCCAACAACAATGACCTGGCAGGCAACAACCCTGCACGTCATCAGTCTTTTTATTTTTTTAAATGTAAAATAAATAATAAAAAAAACGTTCTTCTGTAAGCTTCAAAATTTAATATAATTTAGTTTATTGATTAATAATTATGGAAAAAAATTGACAGGCGATTTGGGTAAGCAGAAGTATCTGCCAGGCGAATCGAAAGGTGCATAGTTTAGGGGGAAAAATAAACTTTCTCCTGTAAAGTTGAAATTTAAGTATGTGTTTGAGCAAATCATTAAAAAGAAATGTGTACAATGACAGGCGGTTCTGAGCAGCGTAAGACCTTGACAGGCGAGGGGAAAGATGCTAAGAGCGGGCGAGTAAGAGGTGTAAAGTGAATGCGTATAGTGTGAATGACATTAAATAAAATTAAAAATTATAGATGCAATATTTTTTATTAATTGTAGTGTAATCTACATTATTTTTTACATTAATTATCATCATCATCCGACACTTCTTCACTACTACTTCTTTCGCCATAATCGAGGAGATGCTGCTTCGGCAGCATCTCCTTCAAACCAATTGAAATCGTAGTGATTATCGCAGCTTTATTTATTTATTTTAATGGCTCTCTAACGACTTACTCACTAATACACTTAGTTACAATAATAGGTTTTATGACATATTTTTTATGATAGTGGTCATGTATAGGAGTGCACATCACTTGTACCTATTAACATAAGTTAAAACATTACAAACAATAAAAAGTGGATAAAAAGACGACAAAAGTTGTTATAGGAATTAAATAATAATAATAGCCAGGATTATTCATCAGCAACTTGCTCTGAAATACAATATTGTGGAATCGGGAGTACCGTATTACAGGTATGTGCTCGACCCAGTTCTTGAGAATAGCCATATCACATTATACTGGGATCGATCTATTATCACAGACAAAACTATTGTTGCCAATAAGCCTGACATTGTGGTAATAGATCGATTAGAGCGTCGGGCAATGATTGTTGACATAGCCGTTCCACATGATGAGAACCTCGTGAAAGCCAAAAAGGATAAGCAGTCTAAATACCTTGACTTGGCTCGCGGGGTTGTCGACATGTGGGACGTAGATTCAGCAGTCATTGTACCGATAGTGGTGACGGCCAATGGCATAATAGCTAAGAGCCTCGACCAACACCTAAGGAGGCTCTCGCTAGGCAGCTGGATCAAGGGCCTGATGCAGAAGGCGGTACTCCTGGGCACGGTGCGCATTGTCCGGAGGTTCCTCTCTCTGGTGCCCTGACCATCGGTAGCTTGGACCCTGTTCCGATGCCGGTGGGCTACTATTTTTTATATTTTTAAATGTTATTTTTTATATTAATACCTATTTAAAAATGTAATTTATATGTATGTAATTATGTATACTGAATAAATGGAAAAATAATAATAGTATAATATCTTAGGACAATTCACACACGGTCATCTGATCCCAAGCTAAGCAGAGCTTGTGTTATGGTAACCAGACAACTGATATACATACTTATATAGTTTATAAATATATACATATTATAGATAAATTACACACAGACACAGAAAAAACAATCATGTTCATCACACAAAGTTTGTCCTGGGTAGGAATCGAACCCAAGACCTCCGGCTTAGCAGTCAGGGTCACTCACCACTAGACCAACAGGCCCAGGCGTCAAAACATAGTTTAAAAAGCTTTACATCAGATTGTCCTAAAAAAATAGGATAAAAACAAAAAAAGAATATAAAAAGTATTCTATGTCCGTCCCCTGGTCCTAAGCTACCTCCCCACCAAATTTCAACCAAATCGGTTCTGCTGTTGTTTCTTTACTACTTTCTTTTATATATATACAGGATGGAAAATTTCAATGGGCCCTGAAAGAAAACTACCTTAAATCATTAAGATAGATTATTTTACTTAAAGGAAACATTCCCTTATTTTTTTAAAGAAATAAAACTACATTCAAAAATTTCGAAAATTCGCTTGTCACACTCGGGAATTGAACTGGCTTAAAATGGAAAAAAACAACATCCTGTACTTTTATGACGTTAATCGATAGGTCATTTATAAGGATCAAATCTTTCTAACAAACATGGTAAATAAAATTAAAGGGAAAACCATGAAATTTTAACTTGTCAAATCAAAGGACGACTTTAGCTATCGAAATTTTCGTTCAACTAAAGTAAAATTCTTAAAATGTATGGTTTTCCTTTAATTTAAATAACCATGTTTATTAAAGAGATTTTGTCCTTATGAATGACCCTAACGTTTGACATCATAAAAATAGACTGTGTTACTTTTTTGTTTTTTTTTGGATTTTTTGGGGTCAGATAGGCAGTCGTTTCACATAAAACACCGGTATCCAGCTGAATCCGGTTAGGCTGGCAGCCGACCCCAACACGGTTGGGAAAAGGCTAGGGAGATGATGACTTTTTTGGATTTTAATCGGTTCGATTCCCGGGAGTGGTAAGCAAAATTTCGAAAAACTTTGAATGCAGTTTTGTTTCTTTTTAAAAATAAAGGAATGTTTTCTTTAAGTAAAATAAACTCTCTCAACGATTTAAGGTAGTTTTCTTCCAGGGCCCATTAAAACGTTCCACCCTGGATAATAAATTGACTTTAAATATATTTTAAATTTTTATATTTGTACGTGAATGAAATGTAGATTTGACTTTTTGAAAAGTAAATCAATTTTAAACACACTGAAATCTATATTATACTTATATTTGTATACAAAATAGTATAATATGTATAAGTTAATAATTTTCGTGTCATATGTGGCAAGAAACTTCTCATAGCGTGCGTTATCCAATCTTTGACATTTTGATCCGTACATGATGATGATAATTAATGTAAAAAATAATGTAGATTACACTACAATTAATAAAAAATATTGCATCTACATATAATTTTTAATTTTATTTAATGTCATTCACACTATACGCATTCACTTTACACCTCTTACTCGCCCGCTCTTAGCATCTTTCCCCTCGCCTGTCAAGGTCTTACGCTGCTCAGAACCGCCTGTCATTGTACACATTTCTTTTTAATGATTTGCTCAAACACATACTTAAATTTCAACTTTACAGGAGAAAGTTTATTTTTCCCCCTAAACTATGCACCTTTCGATTCGCCTGGCAGATACTTCTGCTTACCCAAATCGCCTGTCAATTTTTTTCCATAATTATTAATCAATAAACTAGATTATATTAAATTTTGAAGCTTACAGAAGAACGTTTTTTTTATTATTTATTTTACATTTAAAAAAATAAAAAGACTGATGACGTGCAGGGTTGTTGCCTGCCAGGTCATTGTTGTTGGCCTTGGTGTACTATGACTCATCACTCCACAAATTTCTAGCCTTACAGGACGACCGTTAGTAGGAGGGTTCACCAGCTCTTGGGCTATATGTCCTTTCTCGGGTTCCGGTACCTGTACCAAATTTCATTAAAATCGGTTCAGTGGTTTAGGCGTGAAGAAGAGACAGACAGACAGAAAGACAGACAGACAGAGTTACTTTCGCATTTATAATATTAGTACGGATGTTGAGTCTCATACAAAGTAACAGGTAAATATCTATGACAGGAGGTTACGTTAACTATCTGTGAAAACTTTTAATTGGCCTTAGTTTTAGTAATCTGTTTTTTTTTATTTTCTGTTATTAGCTGTAAGTTTTCCTAATAAAATAAAATAAAATAAAGTTAAGTCCATACTTAACGCATGATGATTTAGTTATCCATATAAATAACCTTTCGACGACCTACCGACAGCCGGCTGACGCGCTGCTATTGGTGCCGATTCTCTTATTCACAAACTAACGTAAATTTAAGTTAAGTGCATCTTTCTCTTTCCATTTCATTACGAAAAGGACAGAAGATATAATATTAGTTAAGTCCTGTCAAATTTAGACACTCCATAGATAATTTAGACGCGATTAAAAAGATGGCGACTAAATATACGCCAATTTTCTTCAGGCGCTATCTAATTTGACAGGATTGAACTAAAATGTATCTTCTGCCCTTTTCTTTAAGAAATGGAAAGAGAAAGATGCACTTAACTTAAATTTAGTTAAGTTTGTGAACAACTGAATCAGCACCATTGTCTATCTATTGTGTCTCCAATTACGTGTGTTCGAAGATTTTAGTTGTGAGGCGCGTCATTTTTTTTTAGTCAAGCTATAGTATCCATACTAATATTATAGATGGGAAAGTGTGTCTGTCTGTCTGTTTGTCTTTCTTTCACGGCAAAACGGAGCGACGAATTGACGTGATTTTTTAAGTGGAGATAGTTGAAGGGATGGAGAGTAACATAGGCTACTTTTTGTCTCTTTCTAACGCGAGCGAAGCCGCGTGCAGAAGCTAGTAATATATATTATTATTTCTCCTCACAGGTCAAAACGCCCTCTTCCTCTACATCGGGAGTGAACTCCTCAAAAAGCATTTCCCATTCCACTGGTCCCTGGCTTCACCGACTCACGGTCAACTACTAGCGACCCACGCGGCCGCCATGTTGTTGTGGCTCGCCGTCGGCGTCGCACTGCACAGAAAACGCGTCTTTATCACCTTGTAATACTGCTGTTATTCCCGTGGCGTGCGAAGGTAACTTATGTTCAATGTAACAGCTGTCGGCGTCGCACTGCACAGGAAACGCGTCTTTATCACCTTGTAATACTGCTGTTATTCCCGTGGCGTGCGAAGGTAACTTATGTTCAATGTAACAGCTGTCGGCGTCGCACTGCACAGGAAACGCGTCTTTATCACCTTGTAATACTGCTGTTATTCCCGTGGCGTGCGAAGGTAACTTATGTTCAATGTAACAGCTGTCGGCGTCGCACTACACAGGAAACGCGTCTTTATCACCTTGTAATACTGCTGTTATGTCCGTGGCGTGCGAAGGTAACTTACGTCTAACTGCTGTTAAAGCAAGGAGTATTGCAAACGCGTTCAATGTAACAGCTGTTGTATTGGAAATGCGTCTTTATCACCTTGTAATTACTGCTCTTATTTCCGTGGCGTGTAAAGGTAATTTACGTTCAATATAACAGCTTTTGGTGTGTTGACTTTGTAATACTGCTCTTATTCTCGTGGCTCTTGGAGGTAACTTACGTTCAATCTGACAGCTGTTGAAGCAAGGAGTACTGGAAACGCGTCTTTATCACCTTGCAATACTGCTCATATTTCTGTGGCGTTTGAAGGTAACTTACGTTCAATGTAACAGCTGTTGGTTTATTGGAAATAAGTGTTTATTGCGCTGTTATACTATACTTTTTCCTGTGGCAAGTGTGTGTTTAAAATGATCTAACAGGTTTTTTAGATAACTGTTGAAGTTTTATTAGAAATGCGTCTTTATTGAGCAGTAATACAATACATTTTCCTGTGGCCAGTGTGCATCTTCAAATATATCTAACAGGACTTATAGATTATTGGAAAAACATCTTTATTATACAGCAGTACGTTACATTTTAGTGTGGTAGGGACTGAACTGAATTGGATTAGTAATTTTGAAAGGTAGTGTGTAAATGATTAAAGTATTTCTTGTAAATTAGTAATATAGAATGCCAAATTGTAAATCCTTTGAATTGACTAAAATTCGACGACCGTAAAAAGAGTAGGATATAGCTGTCTGATGGCATTGATTTAAAAGTTTGTTATAAATCAATGATGTTATAAGTAAAAAAGTGTAGATAGGTTATATGCAGTCAAAAAGTGGCACATTAAAAGTTTGGCAATTGACAAACATGATACTGAGTATCGCGTTAACATTTGACGTTTATCTCTTTTTCACTCGCACTACTTCAATCATGTCATCCTACTTTGACGTGTAAAGTATGTGTGCGTTAGTGTGCCGTTTTTGAAGATAGAATTTCGTTTGGGTAACCTATCTTCACTTTTTTACTTAAAACATCATTGTTATAAATAGCTAAAGTTCGAAGTTGTCTGGACATAATTTAAGTCCATTTTTCAGTGTCATCAGAAGAAATTTCAAATCGGTCTAAGACAATCTCTTATTTAAAACAGTAATAAATTAATGAGATACATTATTATAGAATCTTACTAATAAATGCTGTATTTTATTTCATTATTATTTTATACAGCGGAAGACAAATAAATTATTAGAAATTTATTAATTAAAGCTTGCTCAAAATTGAGATGACGAAGGTTAGAAGCGAAAATAAATATTCAGACTTATTTGAGGTCATTCCTAAGGCGATATTTATTTGTCATTATATCTAAACGATATAAGTTTTCATATTAGGTAATTGGATACTTGTCTGATTTGGTAAATTTTATGTTTTTTCCTTCAACTGTTTTAATTAAAAAAATAGATTTTGGAAATAACGTCGTGTGACAATTGCCTTTAACTTACACCAAGATAAATAAATTGCTTAACACGTGCTAACAGCGTCAAAAATATCGGGACGAACAGACTGTTTAAAATATCGAATATGAAAAGAAACTTTAAGTCAATGACACTAATAGCGAGATAAATAGATGTTACTAAGCACTGACTTTGGCTTAGCACTATACCTGTCACTGTTACACAACTGACAAACGTCAAGTGCACGATAGAGACAACATGGCCTAGCTAAAGTCGCTTAGACACGTCTAATTCAAATTCCACTCTTTATTAATGGAATTTGTGGAAAACACACCACAATACGGTATTTGACACTATTAACCGATAAATCTAAGACATATTTTTTATAAAACCTATCTTTTTATTAGTCCTAAGCATCGGAATTGTTTTTAATTTACTGTAAAATTGAATTTTTAATTGCTTTAAAATCTATAAATAGTTAATCAATAGGGTTGCTAGCTTGTGACGTCACAAGCTGGTATTGGCATACAAAGTCTATTGGAGAATTGCGTTTTGACACCTCATAAAAAGTACGTCAATTGATGATGGTGTCAAACACCGGATTCTGCCACGACCATGTTTATTTTATAATATCTCAAACGCAGAAAGATATATAACAAAAATATATGCAATATGACTGCGATGGTCTCCTCCTTGTGAAGAGACCTGGTCCGTCAGCGCCTCGTCAGTGAATCAGCAGTGTACTACGTGCAGGTGAGGTTGGCTTTGACCCTGGAGGTGATGGTAGGGCCACTTACACCCCAAGTGAAGTATATTATATCTCGCCATAACACACGACAACTGCTTTCTGACAACAGCTTTGTTACGTTGACATAAAGTTTTTTTTTTGTGGTTTCGATATTATAAACATCAGTCTGTTTTTCTCAATATTTTTGACATTTATGCGACCGTGACAATGACATTGCTTAGCGAAACCACGTGCTAAGCAAAGTTTATACTAGGTGTATTTTTGGTCTTGCTCAACCCGCTAGGAGATGATTCTACCCATGAAAACCAACAACTTTTATTATGGAACCAACTCTGAAATCGCGAAAAAAATATCAGCTGTTTCTAACATAAGTTCAATGCCCTCCCAAAATGTATGAAACAGCTGTTATTATTTTCGAGATTTCAGAGTTGGTTCCATAATAAAAGTTGTTTGTTTTCATGGTCGAATCATCTCCTAGCGGGTTGGGCAAGATCAAAAATACACCTAGTATCTCGGCCTTGGGTCTACGCGCATTTATTTAGTTCCATTCAGCTTATGTTCATTGAAAACAACGTTAATGGTGCCGATTCCTTTGATCACAAACTAAACGAAATTTAAGTTAAGTGCATCTTTCTCTTTCCATTTTATCCTGCGGTCTGGCGAAATGTCAATCTGACAGCTGTCATTATTGTCGGGTGTCATATTACTGCTACGCGAAATTTACCCTGTGGTATGGTTGTGGTTCACTCAACTGGCCTGGTCGACAAACCTTACCAATCGCCAGATGAAGGGCTATCCTTTCGACGACCAAGCGACAGCCGGCTGTCGCGCTGCTATTGTCTTTCTTTTGTGTCTCGAATCACGTGTGTTCGAAGCTTTAGGAAAAGGGCAGAAGATAAAATATTACTTTGGTCCTGTCAAATTATCTATGGGGCGTCTTAACCCCATAGATAATTTAGACTCAATTAAATACCATTCTCACTCATATAAATACGATTTAGTTTAGGTGCTGTCTAATTTGACTGGACCGAAGTAACAGATATCTTCTGTCCTTTGTTTTATTAAATGGACAGAGAAAGATGCACTTAAATTAAATTTAGTTCAGTTTGTGAACAAGAGAATCGGCACCATTGTGCGAAAGATTTAGGCCCGTATTAATAGATCTCAAATCTATTGCTGTCCTTATTTTTTCCCTTTAGAATGACAAGGACAGCAAGAGTTTTGAGAGCGTCTTAGAATTGAGTGACGTCTTAATACGGGCCTAACAGACGCGGAAAGCCGAAAAGACGTACATGTCTTTATACAAAATAGTTATTTTCTATGGCTAGCTGAATAGAGCTAAATAAATATGTAGGTATCACATTTAATTTAGTCGGAGGGTAAGAATTATTATAAAAATTTGATTAGCAAATAAAAAAACATATAATTTGTATTTTTATTATTTCTGTTTATTTTATTTTTTCTCAGTTTCTGCATTATTAACAGTAATTTGTCATGTATAGAAATGTTTAATTAATTGAATATTAGCTTAGTACATAATGTAATCGTGTTTTTTTAATGGAAACCAGTTTTTATGTTTTTTCGCGATTAAGATCGGATTGCCATGTTTGAAAATTCTTTTATTTTTATTTTCTATTTATAATTTTACGGTTTCTAATAAAAAAGTTAGTTCTATATATTTCTACACGTCTTTAAGAAGGTAAATAGTAAGTAGTTGACTTAAATGTTTTAAAAATAAAGGGAGAATAGGCGAGACGACGAAAAAAAATAATTAGTCCGTCATTGAGATTATTAAAAAAATTTGGACACGTTTTTTTTCTTTTTTCTCATAAACGAAAAATGACGACGATACAGTGCGTTGAAGTTGTGCGTGACGTCACGATCAGATACAATTTTTGCATTACGGTGACGTCAAAAGCCCCCACTCCAGAACTTTGTTGCTCTTTATCTTTGTATTTTTTTATTGTTTTGATGAAGCAAGACGGACTAAACAGAATGCCATTTTTTTTGTCGTCATTCCTATTGTATTGGACGGACAAACGCAGTTTCGTTTTTCATTCGGACTTACGCTAAAACACTAAAAACTAACAATTATGGCAGTCTTATCAGAATCTCGGAAACTATACATTTTATTTAAAAAATATTATTTTTATTATTATTATTATTAATTATAGCAACGTCATTAGTTACTATGTCGTTCCAATCAATATTTACTTAAAATAATCCATGATGTTATGAAATAATTTATATAGTCCAGTTGTTAAAATTCGCGATCATGGGTCATTGCAAAATGAACCTTATGCTAAAGAAATAACGTGCTCGTGTATTTTGAAACTACTATATAAAATATTCAAATAATTCTGAGAATGTATCATTTTTGTATCTAGATATTAGTTCAACAATATAATTATTATACTAGCTTAATATATTAAAAACTTGACGAAAAATAAAAAGAAAAGAAAGCTGGGGTCTTATTTGTGTCTTAATAATTATATGGTATGAACAAATTTTGAAGGAATCCTTTATTTTTCGTCAAGTTTCAAAGATTATAACTTCACGTGATTACAATAAAAAAAAGTTAAGTTTAATTGATTATTGTTTTATTTATACTTGCAGCAACGTCGATCCTATTTTTTGCATTGGTAATACAACTGCTAAAACTGTCAACCAAGAATAGCACCTTATCAGATGTATGCCACACATAATACTGATATTTTTACTAAATTATAAAGCCATGTATTCACTGAGGAACAAAATATACTTCAAACTAAAAAAAACTCAAAATCATATTCAATTAAACCATTTTTTTGGGGAAATCATCAAATGACTTCTCCCATCCTGGGCAGGGCGGGAGGGCGTGTCAGACTTTTACTGACTAAAACCCACTCATGTTCCTTCGGTTGCCATTTACCTATGTTCTGGGGTCACAGTAACTATTATAAATATTCCGCAACCCCGGAACCTGTTAAACCATTAATAGGTACTTTTAAATTGTCTGTCTGTTAAAAAGGAGAAGCTATTTGTTCTTTAATAATAATAAATAAATAAAATAAAAATAAAAATCTTTTATTTCCAGACAACATAGGCCCACAATGTGTTAGTGAATACAATTATCTTAAAAACTATGTTAGTATAATCAGCCAGGCATTAAATATATATCAGCCACAGATAGGTCCATCAAGCATCATGCATGCAGGACATGAAGCTTGATAAATCTACCCATGGTAGGCCCATCCAGCCTTTCAGCAAACACCCTCAGGATGCCGTTGGTGCTCCCTCTCACTCTGCGCATCATTGACGCCACCTTTTTACGCATTACTGCAAAGTAGTCATCAGTGTGTGCATCGGCGAACATACCTGAAGCACTACAATAGGGTGGAAGCCTCAACAACACCCTGAAGGTATTGTTGTATTGAATTCGCAGGGCGTTGTCTGCTTTTTGGGTATGATTAGCCCAAAGACTGCTGGTGTAGAATGTTTGGCAGAAAGCCTTGAACAGTGTAATTTTTACTGGTACCGAGCAACCAGCAAACCTTCGAGCCAATATATTTCCCCTCACAGCCAACGCCCTGCGTTCCCTTTCCATATCGGTGTCGTCCTTTAAGTCTTCGGTAACAATGTGACCCAGATATTTAAACTGGGTAACTCTCTGTAAAAGCGAACCGCAGAGCATTATCGGAGGGACATAAGACGGACTTTTATTCCTACCTCTGAACACCAACACCTCACTTTTCTTAGGGTTATACTTTAGCCCATATTGCTCAGCATACCTCTCACAAATGGACAGCAACTTTCTCAATCCACAGATGGATGGGCTCAGCAAAACCATGTCATCTGCATAGCTTAAATTATTTACACTCACTCCATCTATGTGGCATCCGACATAAGTTTTGCTGAGCTCAACCAGTAAATTATTAACATAAATGTTAAAAAGTCTTGGGGACGTAAGACCTCCCTGTCTAACACCACAATCCAGTTTATACGGGTCAGACAGCGCATTTGCCCACTTTACAAAGTTTCTCTGCTTATCATACCACATAGATAACGTTGACACTAACGACTCGGGCACACCCGTTTCTCGAAGCTTTCCCCATAGGGCATTATAGGAAACCAGGTCAAAAGCTTTTGACAGGTCTAGGAAACATGCATACACTGGCGTTTTTCTATCTGTATAATACTTGACAGTATGCTTCAATGCGAAAATAGCACTCTCGGTAGACAACCCAGCACGAAAACCAAACTGCGAGTCGTGTAACTTGGTATATCTACTAAGGTGGGCATCAAGCACACTGTCAAGTACCTTGGCTATCACTGGTTAATGGTTATCCGGATTACATGCGAGTTATGTTCACGGAGAACAAGAAAAAGGTGCTAATTAAAATGATTATATACCCCAGTCTAAACACCACACACGTCCTCAGGACGGAAAATGCGACAATTTCTTAGAATTAGTTGTGGTCCTACCGCGCAGTCCTCCTGGCTGTACAACCCGGTGTATTATACATGTATACATAGGTTTGAATGTTAATAACTGATACCACAGTAAAGGCTCTACCTGGTTTGTAATAGCCATAGGTATGTAATTTGTCCCATAATGATTTATGGTATTGCATACAATCAAAATTGAATCATAAACTGTAATATTTACAGACGAATTCTGCCGGTGAGGAAAACATAACAAATTCGTACATTGGTCGACAATAACCAGTCGACCTCGAACCTCCTTACCGCATCGTGGACTCACTAATTATATTATATTTTTGCGCAAAACATATAATTGATGTTAATGCAGCTGGCACGTCTTTGATTTGGTATGTATGAACTAGCTGTCCCCCGCGATTTTTCACGCGGAGTTTCCGTTCCCGTGGGATTTTTTGATAAAAAAATATATCCTATGTCCTTTCTCAGGGTATGGACTATCTCTGTACCAAATTTCATTTAAATCGGTTCAGTCGTTTTGACGTGAAAGAGTAACTAACATCTATACACACATACTTAAACTTGCACATTTATAATATTAGTTGGAAGTAGCTACGTATATATACCGAAACTATGTGATCATCACAACTGAGAGCAAAAAAACAAAACAGAGTCACTACGCGGTTTCAGACGCGCGTGGGGGCCCAATGAGTGCTTTTTATAAGCGTGGTAAACATAACAATCTGTGATATTTGAAGGGTTCCGTATGATCAAAAATATATTTTGGATTGGTATAGGTACAGTCAGCATCAAAAGTCGCTGACCACATTCAGATTTTTAAAACCGCTGAACACTATATCATCCATAAATCGCTCAACAAGATAGGCGCCAGTATTGAATGAACATCATTAAAGTTCAAAATTAACTAAACACCATTTTGTCAAAAATTGCTGATCGTTATAACATCCAAAAATAACACAACAATTAGTTTTGCAAAAGTCACTGAACAATATAAAATGGTTCTTTTGGTATCTAGTGTAATCATGGCAACGTCCAAAAATAACTTAACAGCATAACTACCAAAAGTTGCTGAACATTACTTTGTTTCGGATACTGAACTGCAAACTAAAAAGTGCTTGTTTCTATCTTCAGAGTTACAAATCCAATATTGTCCTATCAAAACTAAATCATGTAAAAATATTTAATGGATGTAAATTTCGAATTTAACTTTCCAAAATATATTATTTTTATTTCTTAGAGCCAATGAGAATAGTAGAAGTGGGTGATCAAGCAACAAGCACATTTTCAAAGTCATCTAAACTTTCCATATCACGATTGAATATAGCCTTATTTGTAAAACTGTAAGTCTTACTATCTATCTATCATTAATCATTTTTTTAGTTCGATTGAATTATAACCTTATTTGTAAACCAATGGCTCATTTTCAAAATTCACCTACGAGTATGTTGACTGTGGTAAATTCATCATTGAAATTACCACAGTAAAAACAAAATGATTGTCCGGCGGGGTTATTACCTATGAAACAGCAATCAGCAATATTTGCGCAGTGATCGCGCGGTCACCGCGCGATCGTCAAAATAAATCGTATTATGTATGAACCGATTGCTAATCGCTCGCTGATTGTTCTAATGCACTTATTGCTACGACGATGACGATAAAGTAGCAATCGCTGGAACTAATTAAATATCATCTTTAACAAAAAAATCTTAACTTTGCTCTTAAAAACCATACTAAATACGAAACCACCAAACGAAAAATGCATATTTTAGTTAACTGATTGCTCCACAGAGGCAGCACAATCGCTAGATTGCTATTTGACGTGACGTATTTTGAATTGACGTTTGAGCAGCAAATTTTGCTAAATAATCGCGATCGCTCGGCTATCTTAATAATATTATGTGAAACCGCCCATATATTGGTATCTCGCAAGTTATAGAGGCGGTGATCGAACGTGTTTTTTGTGAGAAATTAGTAAAACTTCAAGATGGGGAACCTTATTTCCGGAGCATGGAAGCGCAGATGAAGAAGAATCAAGAAGCAATGCAGAATATGAATAGACTTAAGGTAAGTTTTACTTCCTACTAATATTCTAAACTTACCGCACGCAGCGTTTCTCTAATTCCTTTATTATGCGCACCGCAAAAGAATGGAATTCCCTGCCGGCGTCTGTGTTCCCAAATGCATATAACCCGGATGTATTCAAGAGACGAGTGCATAGGCATCTTTTGGGTGAGCTCGCTCCATCGTAGGCCCCGTCTATGCCCTCGGGCTAGTCTGGGACCAAGAGCAAGCCCATATGTAATAAAAAAAAAAAAAAAAAAACTAGCGTTTGCCCGCGACTTAGCTCGCGATGGAAAGAGACATAGAGTAGGTACTTAGCTTATGTATGTCACTCTCCTCCTCACTCATTCAACTATCTCCACTTAAAAATCACATCAATTCGTTGCTTCTTTTTGTCGTAAAAAACGGAAAAACCGACAAACGTACTTTCCCATTTATAAGTAATATTACTAGCTTTTGCCCGCGGCTTCGTTCGCGTGGAATAATAGTTCCCGTTCCCGGGGGATTTCCGGGATGCAAACTATTCTATGTCCTTTCCCAGACGATATGTGTACCAAGTTTCATTCAAATCAGTTCAGTAGTTTAGGCATGAAGAAGAGACAGACAGACAGACATTATAATATTAGTACGAAGTACGGATGGATGTGAAAAATAAGTTTAAATAAGGATGGACGGATAAACAGATGATAGGTATTATGTACTCTTACGTAAAAATTACTATAAGTACAGATTTGAATGACAATACAGTAATAAAAGTTATCCATATTTCCATACTAGTATTTTAATTTATAAATGCGAAAGTAACTCTGTCTATCGAGATAGATTTTAATGTGGTACAGAGATGATCTATACTCCATAGTCTTAGAAAGGATTTAGGATATTTTTTATCGCAAAAATCAACTAAATTAATTATTTTTATTCGCTAACCAATAGACATGATAGGTGATTTATGAGAATAGTTAAGGTCGGAGACAGTTAAGCATCCGGGAGAAGAATCTCTACCAATATTATAAAGCTGAAGAGTTTGTTTGTTTGAACGCGATAATCAAAGAAACTACTGGTCCGATTCAAAAAAATCTTCTTGTTTTTGTTAGTCCATTTATTGAATAAGGCTATAGGCTACGGAAGATCACGCTACGATCTTCGGGAGCGGAGTAGAAACCAAAGATGCGGGTGAGACCACGGGGCTAGCATAGGTAGTTTATTTATAAACTTATTTATTCTCATAAACTATCGATTTCTTCCAGATGGAGAGACAAAGGCAGTTTCAATACCAAATGCAAAAGAAACAACTGGCGATGCAGATAGCCGGCAGTAGAGATACCTTCCATTGGATCGCAGCATTCTATGCCACTATAGCAACAGGACTTATTGCTGGGTAACAATATTTGTGAAAAGCTTTTTTTAAAAAACATCAACCAAAAAAACTTAAAATCCGTTTCCGTTCCGTTTATTGTTTTGCGTTGCCTATCGAACCGACTTCCGTCGAATATTAAGTTAATTTTTTTGTTTTCAGTTTTTGAAGGCGGTTGTTTTTTTTTACTTTTTAGTGCCTAATTACCTTGTCTAGTCCAAATCTAGCCTAGGTATAGATAATCCCGGTTTAGACTATGTCCTGCCGCCTGCCCGATAAATATGGTCCTTGATTTTACACAAAGATTCTGTAAATAAAATGGATGTTCAGTTTTTTCCCTAATTTGATAATTTATCCGATCGTATTTTCAAACGCTGCATAAAGTTATGACAGGTTTATACGTCAAAAAATGTATGGTTACACAGGCTTTATTCATTGCATAACTTTACACAGTGAATATTAGTAAGGGCATTAATGTTTAAAAAATATATCGGGATTCAATGTATTTTTTAAAGATTAAATAAGTTACATTATTCACTAATTCAATAGGGTTCAAAAAACGTTGGCATCTTCACCCGCGGGCGGCTTTTGTCCCACCATTCAAAGGCCATCATTAGTTCAGCTCGAAGTTTAAACATAAGAAAAAAACTCAAGCAGAGTAAAAATTGTGCGTCATGCTCGCGTAACGATTGTTCATTTCAGTAATAATTTCATCATCTTTTCAGAATCTTATCATTCTATCAATCGAATTATGAAATATTTTGTTTGTAAAGTAGTGGCCGCCTGTTTTTAAAACCAAAAACGTATTCGCCAAAGTATTTTAGAATACGGGTATTTTAGAATACGGATACGAATATAGACACCAAGTTAAGTGCTAATAAATTGATATTTTTTTATGAACTGTCAAAACGTCTCTCCAAGTCAATTGATTAAAAAATTATTAATTTGACATAGTAAATTGCAATGAGAAAATATTATCGGGTTTATTGAAATGATTAAATAAACAATTACCAAACAACTGTTAGCATCCAAGGCACAGGAACTTTAGAAAATACATATGAATTAAAACATTTATATTGGTACTTCAGTGCTTGCCTGGATTCGAACCCACAACACGGGCGCCTTATCCACTAGATTATCACAACACCCATTTTTTTATTTCCTATGAATTAATCAATAAAAAGGGCTCGATCGTATGTTGTTTCTCAGACTAATTTAGATCCCATGTGTTTCAGGTTTAGAAAAACAAAAAAGCCAGGACTCTTGGCTCCCTTGGTGCCTCTCGCTTTCCCAACTGCGTATTTCTGGGACCTTGCGTACGGAAATAAAATACACAGGATCAAGAGTAAGTATTTTATTAGAAAATAGCACCTACTGTATATAATGCTACGTAGAATATAAGACGACGAAAAAAAAGTAAATAGTCCGTCAGCCGTCAGTGAGATTATTAAAAAAATTTGGACACGTATTTTTTCTTTTTCCTCGTAAACGAAAAATGACAACGATACAGTGCCTTGAAGTTGCGCGTGACGTCACGATCAGATACAATTTTTGCAGCACGGTGACGTCAAAAGCCCTCACTCCGGAACTTTGTTGCTCTTTATCTTTTTATTTTTTTATTATTTTGATCAAGCAAAAAATACGTCTCCCGTATTTTTGGCCGATCTACAAGACGGACTAAACAGAATGCCATTTTTTTATGCTGTCGTCCCTATTATACGCGGTGGAACATAGTGACACAAACGCTTACCATCGAATCAGCACCTACGAGTATGTTGACTGTGGTAAATTCATCATTGAAATTACCACAGTAAAAACAAAATGATTGTCCGGCGGGGTTATTACCTATGAAACAGCAATCAGCAATATTTGCGCAGTGATCGCGCGGTCACCGCGCGATCGTCAAAATAAATCGTATTATGTATGAACCGATTGCTAATCGCTCGCTGATTGTTCTAATGCACTTATTGCTACGACGATGACGATAAAGTAGCAATCGCTGGAACTAATTAAATATCATCTTTAACAAAAAAATCTTAACTTTGCTCTTAAAAACCATACTAAATACGAAACCACCAAACGAAAAATGCATATTTTAGTTAACTGATTGCTCCACAGAGGCAGCACAATCGCTAGATTGCTATTTGACGTGACGTATTTTGAATTGACGTTTGAGCAGCAAATTTTGCTAAATAATCGCGATCGCTCGGCTATCTTAATAATATTATGTGAAACCGCCCATATATTGGTATCTCGCAAGTTATAGAGGCGGTGATCGAACGTGTTTTTTGTGAGAAATTAGTAAAACTTCAAGATGGGGAACCTTATTTCCGGGAGCATGGAAGCGCAGATGAAGAAGAATCAAGAAGCAATGCAGAATATGAATAGACTTAAGGTAAGTTTTACTTCCTACTAATATTCTAAACTTACCGCACGCAGCGTTTCTCTAATTCCTTTATTATGCGCACCGCAAAAGAATGGAATTCCCTGCCGGCGTCTGTGTTCCCAAATGCATATAACCCGGATGTATTCAAGAGACGAGTGCATAGGCATCTTTTGGGTGAGCTCGCTCCATCGTAGGCCCCGTCTATGCCCTCGGGCTAGTCTGGGACCAAGAGCAAGCCCATATGTAATAAAAAAAAAAAAAAAAAAACTAGCGTTTGCCCGCGACTTAGCTCGCGATGGAAAGAGACATAGAGTAGGTACTTAGCTTATGTATGTCACTCTCCTCCTCACTCATTCAACTATCTCCACTTAAAAATCACATCAATTCGTTGCTTCTTTTTGTCGTAAAAAACGGAAAAACCGACAAACGTACTTTCCCATTTATAAGTAATATTACTAGCTTTTGCCCGCGGCTTCGTTCGCGTGGAATAATAGTTCCCGTTCCCGGGGGATTTCCGGGATGCAAACTATTCTATGTCCTTTCCCAGACGATATGTGTACCAAGTTTCATTCAAATCAGTTCAGTAGTTTAGGCATGAAGAAGAGACAGACAGACAGACATTATAATATTAGTACGAAGTACGGATGGATGTGAAAAATAAGTTTAAATAAGGATGGACGGATAAACAGATGATAGGTATTATGTACTCTTACGTAAAAATTACTATAAGTACAGATTTGAATGACAATACAGTAATAAAAGTTATCCATATTTCCATACTAGTATTTTAATTTATAAATGCGAAAGTAACTCTGTCTATCGAGATAGATTTTAATGTGGTACAGAGATGATCTATACTCCATAGTCTTAGAAAGGATTTAGGATATTTTTTATCGCAAAAATCAACTAAATTAATTATTTTTATTCGCTAACCAATAGACATGATAGGTGATTTATGAGAATAGTTAAGGTCGGAGACAGTTAAGCATCCGGGAGAAGAATCTCTACCAATATTATAAAGCTGAAGAGTTTGTTTGTTTGAACGCGATAATCAAAGAAACTACTGGTCCGATTCAAAAAAATCTTCTTGTTTTTGTTAGTCCATTTATTGAATAAGGCTATAGGCTACGGAAGATCACGCTACGATCTTCGGGAGCGGAGTAGAAACCAAAGATGCGGGTGAGACCACGGGGCTAGCATAGGTAGTTTATTTATAAACTTATTTATTCTCATAAACTATCGATTTCTTCCAGATGGAGAGACAAAGGCAGTTTCAATACCAAATGCAAAAGAAACAACTGGCGATGCAGATAGCCGGCAGTAGAGATACCTTCCATTGGATCGCAGCATTCTATGCCACTATAGCAACAGGACTTATTGCTGGGTAACAATATTTGTGAAAAGCTTTTTTTAAAAAACATCAACCAAAAAAACTTAAAATCCGTTTCCGTTCCGTTTATTGTTTTGCGTTGCCTATCGAACCGACTTCCGTCGAATATTAAGTTAATTTTTTTGTTTTCAGTTTTTGAAGGCGGTTGTTTTTTTTTACTTTTTAGTGCCTAATTACCTTGTCTAGTCCAAATCTAGCCTAGGTATAGATAATCCCGGTTTAGACTATGTCCTGCCGCCTGCCCGATAAATATGGTCCTTGATTTTACACAAAGATTCTGTAAATAAAATGGATGTTCAGTTTTTTCCCTAATTTGATAATTTATCCGATCGTATTTTCAAACGCTGCATAAAGTTATGACAGGTTTATACGTCAAAAAATGTATGGTTACACAGGCTTTATTCATTGCATAACTTTACACAGTGAATATTAGTAAGGGCATTAATGTTTAAAAAATATATCGGGATTCAATGTATTTTTTAAAGATTAAATAAGTTACATTATTCACTAATTCAATAGGGTTCAAAAAACGTTGGCATCTTCACCCGCGGGCGGCTTTTGTCCCACCATTCAAAGGCCATCATTAGTTCAGCTCGAAGTTTAAACATAAGAAAAAAACTCAAGCAGAGTAAAAATTGTGCGTCATGCTCGCGTAACGATTGTTCATTTCAGTAATAATTTCATCATCTTTTCAGAATCTTATCATTCTATCAATCGAATTATGAAATATTTTGTTTGTAAAGTAGTGGCCGCCTGTTTTTAAAACCAAAAACGTATTCGCCAAAGTATTTTAGAATACGGGTATTTTAGAATACGGATACGAATATAGACACCAAGTTAAGTGCTAATAAATTGATATTTTTTTATGAACTGTCAAAACGTCTCTCCAAGTCAATTGATTAAAAAATTATTAATTTGACATAGTAAATTGCAATGAGAAAATATTATCGGGTTTATTGAAATGATTAAATAAACAATTACCAAACAACTGTTAGCATCCAAGGCACAGGAACTTTAGAAAATACATATGAATTAAAACATTTATATTGGTACTTCAGTGCTTGCCTGGATTCGAACCCACAACACGGGCGCCTTATCCACTAGATTATCACAACACCCATTTTTTTATTTCCTATGAATTAATCAATAAAAAGGGCTCGATCGTATGTTGTTTCTCAGACTAATTTAGATCCCATGTGTTTCAGGTTTAGAAAAACAAAAAAGCCAGGACTCTTGGCTCCCTTGGTGCCTCTCGCTTTCCCAACTGCGTATTTCTGGGACCTTGCGTACGGAAATAAAATACACAGGATCAAGAGTAAGTATTTTATTAGAAAATAGCACCTACTGTATATAATGCTACGTAGAATATAAGACGACGAAAAAAAAGTAAATAGTCCGTCAGCCGTCAGTGAGATTATTAAAAAAATTTGGACACGTATTTTTTCTTTTTCCTCGTAAACGAAAAATGACAACGATACAGTGCCTTGAAGTTGCGCGTGACGTCACGATCAGATACAATTTTTGCAGCACGGTGACGTCAAAAGCCCTCACTCCGGAACTTTGTTGCTCTTTATCTTTTTATTTTTTTATTATTTTGATCAAGCAAAAAATACGTCTCCCGTATTTTTGGCCGATCTACAAGACGGACTAAACAGAATGCCATTTTTTTATGCTGTCGTCCCTATTATACGCGGTGGAACATAGTGACACAAACGCTTACCATCGAATCAGCACCTACGAGTATGTTGACTGTGGTAAATTCATCATTGAAATTACCACAGTAAAAACAAAATGATTGTCCGGCGGGGTTATTACCTATGAAACAGCAATCAGCAATATTTGCGCAGTGATCGCGCGGTCACCGCGCGATCGTCAAAATAAATCGTATTATGTATGAACCGATTGCTAATCGCTCGCTGATTGTTCTAATGCACTTATTGCTACGACGATGACGATAAAGTAGCAATCGCTGGAACTAATTAAATATCATCTTTAACAAAAAAATCTTAACTTTGCTCTTAAAAACCATACTAAATACGAAACCACCAAACGAAAAATGCATATTTTAGTTAACTGATTGCTCCACAGAGGCAGCACAATCGCTAGATTGCTATTTGACGTGACGTATTTTGAATTGACGTTTGAGCAGCAAATTTTGCTAAATAATCGCGATCGCTCGGCTATTGCAAGAATACGTAATCCCGGTGCCGTAGTCATCTACGGGACAATCATTAATTTGTTTTTTGCACAACTACACTAATATTTTTTTCTTGTTTGTCCTTTACAAACAAAAAATAGTAAAATCTGGAAACTAATAAAAATAGTAATCCAATTCTAAAACTTTTAACAATAGAAAGTTCAATGAAGAGTTTGTTTGGTTGACCGCGCTAATCTCTGGTTAGAAACGAAAAAAACTTTTTTTTATTGGATACCTAGCTAATTTATCAAGGAAGGTTTTAGGCTACACTTAAATGGGTAGTAACCAAAGACGCGGTCGAGATTTATGTTTTATTAAAAGTTCGACTTTTCACGTACGTTTTTATGGCATCAAAACTGGAGTCTGATTTCAATGCGAACGGTTACTTAACAAACCAAATTTCATTGCAGCTGAAGCCGACAGCATATTGACAAACGAAGAAGATTTCCTGTTGCAAGTGGTGGGACCCCCACCACCGTCTTCCACTTTTCCTGGAGCTCCAGTAGAAGAAAAGAAGACCGATTCTCCGCAGTTGTAACCAGCCAATATTAATCAAATCAATAATGACGTTTGTCTTTACCGCTCAGTGAATGCAAATGGCGGATAGATGAGACCTGTCAAAGGCTGAAAATCGTTGAGACCTTTGAATTAAGAAAGAATAGGAAGTGAAGACGTAAATTATATTCAAAAGTAATTACCTAGTACCTACTCTTTTAAGCTATTTTAAATTGCAGCCCTCCATAGATTTTTTGTATATAAATAGGAAACTGATTTTGCTTAATCTATTAACTTTGTATGGACTTCTATGAAACTAAAATGTGATCGTGATCGTTCAGTGCATTAATTTTACAAGACTAAAATAAAGTTTGTTTCAAAATCGTTTTGGATTTTTTGGTTTATGGTTTACCCTTACTTTATAATGTTGGCCAAAAACAGAAATAGCGGCCATGTTTAAATAAAAAAAATTACAAAAAGAATGAATATACGTTACAATTTCGTACAGTCCTCTGAGATTGCAAATAATGCTATTTTCACTTTACAAATGTACTTACTCATGAACATCTAAACTAATATACCTACTTAAGTCTACTTAAGTAGTAAAGCTAAAAAGTGTTTTTTGAACACGCACTGAAACTACTAGTCCAAATTGAAAATAGTAGATTGTATTACCAGGGCGCAAAGTAATATTTTTACGGCGAGGGCGTTTTTTGAATCCAGAGCGAAGTGAGGGATTCTAGAGTAGAATCCCGAGCTTTGCGAGGGATTCTTAAATAGAATCCCGAACGTAGCGAGGGATTCAAAGTACGTCGCCCGAGCCAAAAATATTTGCGCCCGAGTGATACACTCTACTTTTCATCACCCCCTATGAGAAAATAAAAGGCGCTTCATACTTTATTGTAAAATTATTATTGTAGCTGCTATTATTATCATAGCTTGATAATAATAGCAACTACATTAATAATTTGCTGCAAAATAATCCGTGAAAATTTTTACGAAAACTCGGGCTGTAGTTTGCGCGTTTTATTCTTAAGTTTTTTTTATTCAGCCGCGGCGTGACTATGGTATTGGCCGTACCAGCCATTCATTATTTGCGTTCGAGCGTTCGATTCTCTGGCGCTGAGCAAGACGTTCCAAATTCAAAGAGTTTTTAGGTGCAAGTTACTTTTAGGCGCACTTTTTGAATTTGGAGCGTCATTATTGCCCGCTGAAAGTTTTTCATAAAAAATATTTTTCATCCCACCTTTTCGAAAAAGACAACTTTGTTCCCCTTTAAGTACGCCCAAAGTTGGTGTTTTCTGTTTGTCTCTTTCTAACGCGAGCGAAGCCGCGGACAGAAGCTAGTTTCCAAATATTTCCGAGTAAAACCGCATACTCACATACGACGAGCCAGGCAGTGATAATATAAAACGCATGATGTACGCGCACTATGCCGTATGCGTTTTATTAAATTACACAAAACAACACGATTACGTAGGTAAATTCTGATGTTTGATATTTGAATTTAAATTTAAATATTGCTAGCTCTTCGAATATTGAAATATTCGACTTGCAAGCCCTAGTTGAGTTGCGACGCCAGTGCGGCGCTCACACACAGTGTGTTTCAGCATGCTGCGACGCCAGTGCGGCGCTCACACACGGTGTGTTTTACTGACAACATGCTGCGACGCCCAGTGCGGCGCTCACACACGGTGTGTTTCACTGACAACATGCTGCGACGCCCAGTGCGGCGCTCACACACGGTGTGTTTCACTGACAACATGCTGCGACGCCCAGTGCGGCGCTCACACACAGTGTGTTTCAAGATTTAAGAATTTGGAGCCATTGATTTTGGAAATAGAAATTGGTATCACTGTTCTAGGTCTAAAATTGCAAGATTTTGAGTTAGTATATAGGGTTGTCTACTAATTTTAAGTGCAATAGAGTATACATGGCAAAAGTAAAATAAAAATTGGATATAATAAAAGACTATTCTAGCGGGAAGGGCTTAAACATCTTGTAATACGACTATCTTGATTTACAAATTCACCCTATAAGACCCCTTTTAATATGAACCTAGTAAGTTTATATACTAGGAGTAGGAATTAAATGGTACTATTAACAAGATCAAAATATACATATTTTCGCTGGCGAGTACCGGCAAACGGAACGCGTGAAAAGACACAGGTAATTTATAGTTTTAATTTATGCGTTTATCTACAACTAGCTTTTGCCCGCGACTTCGTCCGCGTGGAATAAGTTCCCGTTCCCAGGGGATTTCCGGGATGAAAACTATCCTATGTCTTTTCTCGGGTCTCAGACTATATCTCAATCTGTACCTCGGTTCAGTGGTTTAGGCGTGAAGAAGAGACCAGACAGACAGAGTTACATTCGCATTTAAAATATTATATTAGTTTGGATGTTAACTACCAAGTCTAGCACAATATTACAATAACAACAAACAAAAACGTTTCCCAGAAAGAAAAAAAAAAAGAAAACACTGAAATTATAAGAAAGTTTAGTAATGTATTCAAGACCAAAAACAAAACGCGAATAACCTTCAGATAACATTGAAATGTCATATAGACATTTGTTATCAAGAACAATACAGTTATTCAGCGCCCGTTCACTAAAAAACTGTTCAATTTCACTGAAAAATATGGACCCAAAAGTTAATTTAAGACAGGACCCCGCGTTCGTGGAAATCCAGAAGTTCTACGATGCAAACGCTGACAAAATAAATATCCAACAATTATTTCAGCAAGATGCCGATCGCTTCAATAAATTCAGGTTCGTAAATTTATTTCATGAATTCTATTGCTAATATGAATAAAAACGTGTCGGTTTTTAAGTTATTTTGTAGCCGTGTTATTATTTAAATGATAAAAGTAGCCATTTCTATGTGTTTCGATAAGTTTCGTAGAGTTATATCATCGACATTAGAAAGTACTTCTAAAGGTCGCGCATGCACGGTTGTCGTTTTTTTTTATTAAGTATCATTTGATAGCAATGACATTCATCGCTAATCTCAATTGTTTGTTTAATTAGTGCTTGTAAAATTATGTCATCTTTGATTGATAAGAGGGTAGGTAGGTACCTATTAACTATAAATAATAATTAAAAAAACTTACACTGTCTTTTTTATTAACATTTTAGTAAGTACTGAAATACATTTATTGTGTTCCTTCTCACATTAAAAGAGTGATAAGTGTGTTATTGAATTTGAATAAGTATTTTTCAAAGTTTACTTGCAAAATATATTTTAATATTTACATTATAAAATATAATTTATTCATAAAGTTGTCATAGTGTGACTTTGCATGAACGTCTACAATTAATTCTGTACTTATTTATATGGCCTATATTTTTAGTTTTTGGTTTTTTACCAGTCTAACAGAAATAGGGAAAGTGCACATGTTTTTTTAATTTGATAGTTCGCTATGAAACACCAAAACATAATATTTAAGATCAATTAAGTAACACTGGCACACCTTGAAACACCATAATTATTTTTGATTGCGCTAAGTAGTGTATAATTGAATAACAATGCACTCATACACACATACTCTGGTGATTGGCATGCTTTTCAAATATTAGACATTCCGAACTTGTTTTTCCACTTACAAAAATATTTTGCTCAAATAGAAGTCAAAAATATTGATGGAAAATTAATTCTAAAATCCATACTTTATATTATAAATGGGAAAGTGTGTCTGTCTGTCTGTCTGTTTGCCTTTCTTTCACGGCAAAACGGAGCGACGGATTGACGTGATTTTTTAAGTGGAGATAGTTGAAGGGATGGAGAGTAACATAGGCTACTTTTTGTCTCTTTCTAACGCGAGCGAAGCCGCGGGCAGAAGCTACTACAAAATATAAATAAAAAATTTAAATTCACTTGAATCACATGATTCATGTGAATTTTTAATAAAGTGAAATGAAATTCAAAAGTTTATCAATATGTATTCAGCCTCCGCATCCCAACTCCGAATGACGGAGAGATCCTGCTGGACTACTCCAAGAACCGCGTCAATGAGCAGCTGTGGGGCTTACTCCTCAACTTGGCCAAGAGCAGGAATGTGGAGAAGGCCAGAGATGCTATGTTCTCAGGTTGGTGGGTTTTACGATTTTTTATAAAAAACCTGCAAGATTTTCACACTCGGCATTTGATGCTACAATTGCTATACAATCTTATATAAAAAATTCTCGTGTCGCAATGTTAGTTGCCTTACTCCTCTGAAACGGCTTCACCGATTTTTACCAAATTTTATTATGCATATTCAGTAGGTCTGAGAATCGGCTACTATCTGTTTTTCGTACCCCTAAGTGATAAGGGTTGTTCACCCTTAACATTTTTAACGCGGGTGAAACCGCGGGAAGCAGCTAGTAAATTATAAAGATTGAGTAAAACTTACTGAAAATGTTTCTTGTATTTATTTTATGAGTTTTTATGTTTTTAAATTTATATTTTTTTTGTTGTTGTGTGATAATTTCAACTCTACATAATATTATTTTTTGATATACTTATATCATCAGGTATAGTTTGCTAACAAACTGATGACGACTGGAGGCTTAGATGAATGTGGAATCCAAAAAATCTTTTGCTTGATTTGTGCTCAATAAATCATTTAGGTTCAACAAAACTCTTTTTATTGCAAGTCAAAACTTACTAATTTACCTGAACTTAAACTTATTACCTCAATGTGGCCACTTTATCATCATCAGGTGAAAAGATAAACTTCACCGAGGACCGTGCAGTCCTGCACATTGCTCTTCGCAACAGACAGAACCGTCCCATTCTTGTGGGAGGCAAGGACGTCACTCCTGATGTCAACGCAGTCCTCGCTCACATGAAGGAGTTCTCCGGACAAGTTATCAGTGGACAGTGGAAGGGGTGAGATAGTAAATCCAATAAATAATGTGTTGTTTTGTCTTCTACAAAGGCGTCGTAACTAATTAGAGGATAAACGCCCTAGTTGTTCTTAGTTCATATACTTAAACAATTTAACACCTACATACTATTGCAATGACACTCTTATGAAATGTCTTTAACAGTATGTGTTATAATGATAAATAGGGAAATACTGCTAAAATTTTGTAAGTAATAAAATATTATTATTTACAAAATTTAGTCATTCCCTTAGAAAATACGATGGTGCATAACATATAACCCGTCTTTTAACTTTGTCAGAGTCATTTGTATATATAAAATGCTAAACTGACTGACTGACTGTTATTGAATAAAATAAATAAATTTGTTTATTTGTACAAAAAAACACATACTTTTACTACACAAGGCAATAAATAAATGTTGTACAACGGGGTCACTTTGGCGAACTGATGCCTCCTAAACTAGGCCAAAAGCCTGTGTTTTAGGAAATGAATTGTTTGATAAGTCAACATACAGCCCAAACTGCTGGTCCTAGAGACACGAAACTACAGTATATCAACGCGGGCAAAACAGCTTGCTGAAGCTATTGTAATATGAAATATTTATTGTTCAGATACACCGGCAAGTCAATAACTGATGTGATCAACATTGGCATCGGTGGCTCCGACCTGGGCCCTCTGATGGTCACCGAGGCGCTCAAACCTTACGCCAACCAACTGAAGGTAACACAATCTTCATTTCATTAACAATTAAAATATAATAGGCGAAAAACAAAAAAAAAACGATTTAATCCTTCAAATCTGTTGCTGTCCTTACTTTATCCCGTTAGAGTGACAAAATCATCTTCCATTCTTATTATTTATTTATTTATTATGGCACTCCAACAACAAAGTCACAGAAACATTGATACATACAGAAATTAGTTAAATTAGTATTAACGTGACCTTGTCACTTAAAGGTGTGCACAGCTTTTGCAGTATGTGATACAAGATTATTTTATTATTCACAGGTACACTTTGTATCCAACATAGACGGCACTCATTTGGCAGAGGTGCTGAAGCGCCTGAACCCTGAGACGGCGCTGTTCATCATCGCCTCCAAGACCTTCACCACGCAGGAGACCATCACCAACGCCACTTCAGCCAAGACCTGGTTCTTGGAGGCGGCTAAAGATGTAAGTTTGTAGAATCTTATATATAAAACTAGCTTTTGCCCGCGGCTTCGCTCGCGTTAGAAAGAGACAAAAAGTAACCTATGTCACTCCATCCCTTCAACTATCTCCACTTAAAAAATCACGGCAATTCATCGCTCCGTTTTGCCGTGAAAGAAAGACAAACATACAGACAGACACACTTTCCCATTTATAATATTAGTATGGATTCTCGTGTCACAATGTTAGTTACCGTACTCCTCCGAAACGGCTTTACCGATTTTTATCAAATTTTACATGCATATTCAGAAGGTCTGAGAATCGGTTACTATCTATTTTTCGTACCCCTAAGTGATAAGGGTTGTTCCTTAACATTTTTAACGCGGGTGAAACCGCGGGAGGCAGCTAGTAATGTTATAATGGGTGAAATAAGTCACCTGACAGGTTTAGCAATATATTTGTATTGGAAAAGTAAAATTTTGTAGGTGTTTCAAAAGATTTTTAATATAGGTCTGAGATAAAAATGTTTTGCTTAAGAAATCTAATGAATTTTCAAGATTACCTGTATTCCAAATACTGTCCTGTGGTCTGTGGTCTTAAGTTCGATTCCCGGGTTGGACATGGTTATTTTTGCTAGTAGGTAATAGAGTAATGGAGATCTCAGGCATTCGCTCCATAAAATATACATTACAGATGCATCTGGTTGGGCTGGAAGCGATAAGATAGCTTGGGAAAGGCTAGGTGGTTGATCCATTTCAATTCATTTTAATTTTGTTTGAGTTGGAAAATATGTAGAAGTATCATATTTGATACATTTTTTATGGATGGGAAATCAACAAAAGTTTTCTCTCGCCCTGCGCGGGTCGGGAGGCAGTGTCAGACTTTTACTGATCAAAACCCACCCTTGTTCCTTCGGTAGCCCTTTATGTTCCGGGGCCGCGGTAACTATTAGAACTATTCCGCAACCTCGGCAGGCATATTTGATACTATTTTATTTTCATTCGAATAAAAATTAACATTGTTTATGTAACTTGTTGTAGCCGTCAGCGGTAGCGAAGCACTTCGTAGCGTTATCGACGAACGCGGAGAAAGTGACGGCGTTCGGCATCGACGCTAACAACATGTTCGGATTCTGGGACTGGGTCGGAGGCCGGTGAGAATTTTGTTATATCTATTTTAAACCTTTAAATGGAGGGAATTAACAAATCGGCTGTATGCTATACAGGCACTAAACAGTCGAAAACTTTGCAGAAGAACTCGACATGCGACTCTTCTTTAATCGACTACGGAAAACTTCCATTTTCTTTTTTTGAAAGCGGTTTTCATATAGAATATTGATTTAATTAAGAATTTATTTTTTGTGTTTTAAACCTATTTCAAAATGAAGAAGGAATTCGTCTGTATGTTTTATTTATATATATTTTTTGTGATTTGATGTTTCCACTAAAAAAGTGAAAAATAAAACTAAAACCAACAAGGCCAAAACCTGAAGTTGTCCCCGAACTGGACTTGAACTGTGTGATGTGCCCTTGTCTTAAATTTTTGTGGTTATTTATTATTTGCAGTGGATGGAGCGAAATAAAACGGTTTGGATGAGGAATAATAGCGTATTTATTTAATTAAATGCACAGTACAAAGATGGACATGTTTTCGCCTTCTTGACCGGCTTAGCAAGAGAGGGTGTTACCATTCTCAGAAAAAAATATTACAATTAAAATATAAATGTTGCCACTTTATTACATTATTGAACATAAATACTTGGTTTTCTAACCCCCAACTACGTTAACCCTAGATCCACCCTTGTTTGAAATTATTGTTTTTAACGAGTTTTTTTTTTAATATAGTATTTTTTTTATTTAAAAAAAAAATACTATATTCTGTAAAATATCTTCGATAATGTAATTGGTGTTGTACAACCGTATTATTTGAAGTAAATAAATAAATAATAATAATAATAATAATGTTACGAGCTGGGGTTCGGGATAAATTAAAATAAAAGTTTTACTCGAAACACGATTAACTTTATTAAGAATTCACAAACACAAAAACACTTCACTAACACAACACAACACAAAACACACACTTCGTATCGCAGTAGTTCCACTTCGCGGCGATGTTCACTGTTTCGTTCCCAAAACTGAACTGAGTCCCGTGCCGACACGTCCGCTATTTATATCGTCCGGTCACATTTTCTAAAAAGTTCGACAACCCGAGGTACCCAGGTGCATTCGAGAACATTCCAGTAACATCGCGAATGATCGACGATGATCTGGAAGTTTCTCGAATGACCCCTCGGAACTCCATCGAACGTTCTAGAACGTTGTGGAACTTTCCCGAATTTTCTAGTAAATGTGCCCGGAACAATCGGCACTTGCGTCACCAATACCTACCTACGTAACAGTATTATTTTATTAGACAAACTTAAAAATAAACTTTTGAAATTATTCCATATTTTTACCCGACTGCTGAAAGAAGGGTTATGTTTTCCGATCGTATGTATGTATGTCTCATACTAAATTCAAAATTCAAAGCATTTATTTCACTTAGACCATTTACAGGTACTTATGAATTGTCAAAGTGTCGGTCGGTTAGTCAGAAAAGTGACGCTAATTGCCTGTTCCAAAACGTAGATCTCTATGGAGAAGAACAGGCAAGAAACTCCACATACACTCTTTAAAAAAAAAAACATGTTTTACAAAATCTTGGTTACATTTTCTTTTTGTTGCTTCTACATGTGAAAACAATGCAAGTATGCAAAATAAACAAATACAAAATTAAAATAAAAAGTCAAAAATAAAAAATAATAAGTCATGGCAGTTAAGAGATGACCCATCTCAACTGACAGCGCCCGTTCACGAGCATGACGCGTGGCATCAGCACCATTTAGCTCAACCATTTTAAAGGGAACCGAATGATCCAACGCACTCGCCACCATCAGCGAGACTTTTTGAGCGAGCATGACGATGCTCCTAACTGCCATGTCTATTTGTGTCAGTAGACAACTATCGTAATAAATCACTGCATCGTACTCACATTTACAAAAATTCAAATATGCATCTAAATTACTCAAACCAAAGTTTTGTACTGTAAATAAATATAAATGGGTGAAATTTAATTAGGTACCTATAAATATATTATATTAGGTACCTATTAATTAGGTACCTATGTATACCTATAAATATAATAACAATAACGATCTTAAATATTCATGTCAAAAATTAAGGGGATAACTATTACACACTACAGCCTAAACCATATTTATTTCCAAACGGATTTCGACATATGAGATGTCATTTAATTCGTCTCCGTGAGTGACATAGGGCGAATTTGAAAAAAGAAATGAGATAATCAAAAAATCCAACTCCTTTGGAAGTTCGAACGAACCATCGAGTAGATATTATAACATAGTTTTCATTAGGGTAGCGATTCATCATACTTTTACGGCTCTCCAGGTAGCTACCCGTTCCCTGATGCTGTCTCTCATCGGCATTATGCTGAGCTCCTCCAACGTGTCGTGGGTAGACGTCCGTCTGCCAGGAGTGCTGCAGCGGTTGGCAGCGATGTACCTCATCGTAGGAGCCCTGGAGTGCGTCTTCATGAGGACCAGCCAGGATATTACACCAGGTATGTTACTCTACAGAAGGAAAGAAGGTGCTTCTCCAACTCATATTGATACCCATTCACCCTGCACCCTCAAGTCATTCTGCCCCCTTCCCCCCCCCCCCCCTAACTCATACTGGGTCCAAACTCACCCTGGGTCCGGGTCCCCAACTCACCCCCCCCCCCCCGGGGCCCTCGACTAACCCTGGGTCCCTAACTCATCCTGGTCCCCTAACTCACCCTGGGCACCTACAACGCGTCGTTGGTAGACGTCCATTTAGCCGGAGCACTGCAGCGGTTAGCATCGATGTCGTAGGGGCCCTGGAGTGCGTCTTCATGAGGATCAGCCAGCATATTACACCAGGTATGTTACTCTACAGAAGGAAAGAAAGAGCCCCAACTCTTCATTTCACCCATTCATCCTTCTTCCTCAAGCCTTGCTAAGTTATCTTGGTGCCCCCAACTCAACCTGGTCCCTTAACTCACATGGTCCCCCGACTCATCCTGGGGTCTTAAAGCGCCTCGTGGGTAGACGTGCGTTGGTTTCTATAAATGTAACTCTTCTGAAGGAAAGAAGCAGCCTCTCTTACTCATCCTGCCCTCCTAAGTCATCCTGCCTTCAAACTCATCCCCTCCCAATTCACCCTGTGTTCTTCCCAACATATCCCAACGTCTCGTCTCGCCTTGTCGTCGCGCCTGCCTATACTATATTCGCGTTAAGATTAGACACAAGAAACAACATTTTTACGGTTTGTTCAACCGATTTTAACTTCTATTCCGTAGACGTAAGGGTGGCATTGGTAGCAAAAAAGTCGCTTACAAACCAACTATTTACTGCAACCGTCATTTGTCATCCCGCCAACGTAATAAAACTCAAAATCGATTGAATGTACAGCAAAAAAGGTTTTTTAAATGTCTAATCTTACCGCGAATGGAATATAGAGTGCTGTAGCGACTGGCAGCGATGTACTATCGACAAAGTTAAATCATGACCCATTTCGACGACAAATCGTTTGAAGCTGTCAAAATAATAAGACTAGATGTGTGACATTTTTAATACATGTTTACGCGATTGTCGACCTAATTGTATTTGAATGTCTCTAGGAAAATAAGCTTATGGTGGGTCATGATTCCATTTGGTCGATTGCACCTTATAGTAAGCGCTCTCGAATGCACCTTCATAAGGACACTCCGAAATTTCAAAATTCAAGGCATTTATTTCGCTTAGACCATTTACAGGCACTTATGAATTGTCAAAGAGTCGGTCGGTTTGTCAGAAAAGTGACGCTAATTGCCTGTTCCGAAACGTAGATCTCTATCGAGAAGAACAGGCAAGAAACTCTACGGAACTCCCCAAATCATCCTAGGCCCATGGAATCTGTGAGACCTATGGTATTGGGAGACAGTGCCATTTAGCATAATGTGGGCCATTGGTTTCCCATAATTGAAAAAAGATATGAGTCTTTAGATAGAGAAAATTGTAGTAGGTGTTAATCCCTACTAATATTATAAATACGAACGAAACTAATTCTGTCTGTCTGTCTGTCTCTTCTTCACGCGTAAACCTGAACTGATTTGAATAAAATTTGGTACAAATAAAGGATGGGACCCGAGAAAAGACAGGATAGTTTTTATCACAGAAATCCCCCGGGAACGGGAGCTATTAATCCACGCGGACGAAGTCGCGGGCAAAAGCTAGTAAATGTATAAGACACTGGCCCATTATTGTCCCACTGCATGCCAAAGACAACTTCATAAACAGAGAAGCCATAGATCGCCATACCGGCTCTCAGTTTTTTATTGTCGATTTTAGACAAATTTTCTGATTTAAAAGACCAGCCCGGCGCTGGTTCAGGCCATGCTTCGGGGCGAGACGGAATGGGATGCCGTCGCCTCCTTCTGCAAAGCAGTTATGCTGGTGAAGGAAGCGGCGGCGCGCGAGAGGCAACGACGAGCCTCTCGCCCCGGACTAAGACCCAGGCGTAGACGTCGAGAGTCGCAAGACGACTACCGGCCACCGTAGGCGCGGTTGTGCGGATGGCGAGCGATGCCATCGCCGCCCGGCTAGGACCAGGACCGCGTAGACGGCGCGTTTTGTTCCACGCGCGCCTCAAAGAGAAGGAGTCAGCACAGGAAGGGGCCCAACAGGGCCAACGCCTGCCGGGGTTGCGGAATGTTTATAATAGTTACCGTGACCCTGGAACATAAAGGGCAATCGAAGGAACATGAGTGGGTTTTAGTCAGTAAGAGTCTGACACGCCCTCCCGTCGCACCCAGGACGGGAGCAGTCATTGGATGATTTCCCACTCACCAAAAAAAAAAAAGGTTTCCTTAGTGTTTTTTTTTTCGTTTCATTAATTTGTCCAAGGTAAATAAAAAAAATAACTAATATTATTTTCTGTTTAATTATTGCCAATAGATTTTTTTTTATTCTCAGGTCGTTCTCTATTCCGTGACCTCAGTGCTGGCTGGCAGCAATGGTTGGCAACACTCGTCCTTGTTACTATACAGGTAAGGTTTAAATTAGGTTAAAAAAATGTATGCTAAAGTTTTTCTCTAGCATAAAAAAGTTTGTAGTAAGTTAATTAGGAGTTTTAAAATGCCTATTATAAGTTATTATTTTATTCAGTTTGTCATGTTTAGAACTTTTCTTTTTGGTTTTTGTATGTATCTTTAATTAATGTAATTGGTGTAATAACTAAAGAAAAATATTTGTAAAGTAAATAAAGTAATTTCCACGAGTGCTAACATTTGCTAAAGAAATAGACAATATTAAAAAAACTTTTTTAATTGATTACCCCTCTTCTCTAAGCAATCACCCTCGTATTGGGTCTATTAACCCCATAAAAATGGATTTGCGTGTATAATGAACTATATTTTGATAAGAATCTTGTTTATAAATAAAATACACAACGTTCTTTGCATACATCGATTTTGTATGGCTCCATCACCTTATGACGTTACTAAATAAACAACTCAATAGGCGAGACGACGAAAAAAAAGTAATTAGTCCGTCATTGAGATTATTAAAAAATTTTGGACACCTATTTTTTCCGTATTTTTGGCCGATCTACAAGACGGACTAAACAGAATGCCATTTTTTTATGTTGTCGTCATCCCTATTGTCTGACTATTTATTTATTACAAAGCGTCTAAAAATTAAACTTTACGGTAGATTGAATTTGAACCAGATTTTAGGGCTCAAATTAGGAGATTTTTATAAAAATTATGTCTTACATTTAATTGGTAATGATGTTAAATACCCCACTTATAAATATATATACATATCATATCACGGATGTCAGCAAACAAGAGAGGAATACTAGTAATTTCTACACATAATATAAAAACACTTCCAATGTCCTCATTCTTGTTTTATTTCCAGGTATGCATAACATTACTAGTGCCGGCGCCCGGATGCCCTCGCGGTTACATGGGCCCTGGAGGCCTACACATGTCTAACGTCACCGGCATGTCGCTACAGAACTGTACTGCGGGTATCGCGGGCTATATAGACAGGTAATATATTTGTTTGCTCTTTTCAACTTATTCTTGGTTACTTTTTAGTTCCGAGAGTTTTTTTTTTAGAACAACTCACACACGGTCATCTGATCCCTAAGTAAGCAGAGCTTGTACTATGGTAATCAGACAACTGATAAACATGCTTATATAATTTATAAATACATACATAATATAGATAAATTACACCCAGACACAAAACAAACAATCATGCTCATCACACAAAGTTTGTCCTGGGTGGGAATCGAACCCACGACCTCCGGCTTAGCAGTCAGGGCCACTAACCGCTACACCAACAGGCCCGTTGTTGCGTGATTACCAGCAAAATAAATGAGACCAACTAGAACTATACTAAAAAGAATTAAACCTAGTGATAATTTAATTTGAATTGTAACGGGGACAAAATTGTCACGTTAAAAGCGAAATGAATTCATTTACTTGGAAATACATCGCTAGGTTTACTTTTTAAGTGAATGTAATTAATTTTGTAAATGAAAAGAGGATACCTAAGTAATTAGAGTTAATGTAGAACTAATCGCCCATCTAGATTTTGTTTTTTAAAGTGCGTAATTTAAAAGAACATTGCTGGTTAACTGTTATAGATGAAGTCATTTTTATAATAAACTAAAACGGAACAAATTGCGTTTTATGTATTTTTCGATAGAACAATAATTATAGATCCACCTAATTATTGCATGCATTTGTTAAAACGCAGGGCAACGCACGACATCATTTTTGATGTATTTCATGTGGAATAAATGAATCTGAAATCTGATGTAGCCTTGTTCCTGTGATTTTTTATGTAGAGATAGTTGAAGGAATGGAGAGTTACAAAGGCTACTCTTAGTCTCTTTCTAACGCAAGCGAAGCGGGTAAGCCAGTATTATCTATCTATATATATAAAAATGAAACCCGTTTTCCGTTGTCACGACATAGCATGAAAACGGCTTGACCGATTTGGCTGATTTTTTTTTTAAATGTTCGTTGTAGTTCAAGGATGGTTTATACGGCGAAAAAAAACGAATAATTGTCGGGAAAGCCCTAAAAACAGCCCTTTTCTTTTTCCCATACAAACGTTTTCTAACTAAAACGTAGAGTCAATTTGAGCTTTAACACCATACCATAAAGCTCAAGTGTTAGTCGAGAGGTTTCGGGAAGCCAAAACAATTGAGTGACGTTAGTATCGTATCGTCGTCAAACACGAATTATCTGGCGTAAAATGTCACTTGAAATGTAAAGGAACGTCTCTTTGATGTGGTAGTAGGTAGGTAGTAGGTGGGTAGTAGGTCGGTAGTAGGTGGGTAGTAGGTAGGTAATATTCATAGTTGACAGGACAACGTCTGTCGGGTCAGCTAGTATAGTATAGATTTACCAAATGAAATGAATAATCTAACAGTTATATAAAAACACTTCCATTCCAGACTGATCCTAGGCCCAGCGCACTTGTACCAGCGCGGGACCTTCCACAAGATGTACCGCACCACGGTCCCACACGACCCTGAGGGCATCCTGGGCATCCTGTCGGGAGTACTCGTGGTACAGGCCGGCGCGCACGCCACTAGGATTATGCTCGCTTATAACCACGCTAGGTAACTATCTGTAGATTAATGTGTCTAAAGATATTTACGGAAAAAACATACGTTCTAGTTGTTTAGTCTTTAGTGTTCTAGGTTTAGGTTGCTACACTCTTTTTAATTTCCTTAGGCTAGCCGCACACACACAATAATATTGTCAATACAAGATTGTCAATAATCTAGATTCTATCTATCCAATACCGCAATACAGGCCGCACACACACAATATTATTGACAATACGTACTTTATTGTCAATAATATTGTGTGTGTGCGGCTAGCCTGAGTCTCCAATTTTTACATAAAATATCTCCATGTCATGCATGCCTGTTATTTTCATGTTAACTAAAATCTTAATTTTAAATGTAACTTAATTGAATTGTAAGTGAATGTGCTGTTGGTGTGCTTATTATAAATAAATACCCGCTGTCCAGCGCAGCGGTTGAGAACAAAAATGTTCTAGAATAAAAAGAAGAAAAATGTTCGGGAACGGTCGTTCTGTAGTGTTGGAGAACGACCGCTCCCGAACATATTTGAACAGAAACCAGACCTAGGTCTAAATGGAACGGCCGGAGGAAAAATGTGACATATTCGGAAGAGGACTGTTAGTAGAGCATTTGTGTTTGTTATGAAGATACATGTACAGTCAGCAAAGTATATAAGTATACAGGGCCGTCAGATACAGTTTAAGTTTTCTCAAAAACCCCCGGATATTTTCTAATAAAAATTTAAACTATAGTAGAAAATGACTAGTTCTTCAATTACGTTAAAGTTCATTTAAATACATTCATTGGTTTTCAAGAAAACCTCAGTTGTAGATGACGGCCCTGTATACTTATATACTTTGCTGACTGTACACGTCTCCATCAGAGCAGTTAAAGGAGCGCGGAGCACAAGATGTTCGCGAACATAGTGAATACATTAATTAATCAATTAACATATACGCTAATGGCGACATAAATAGATGTTACTAAGCACTGACTTTGGCTTAGCCATGTTCCGTCTTTATCGTGCACTTGACGTTTGGCAGTTGTGTAACAGTGACAGGTATAGTGCTAAGCCAAAGTCAGTGGTTAGTAACGTATATTTATCTCGCCACTAGCTTCTGCCCGCGACTTCGTCCGCGTGGAATAGTTCCCGCCCCCTCGGGATTTCCGGGATGAAAACTATCCTATGTTCTTTCTCGGGTCTATATCTGTACCAAATTTCATTCAAAGCGATTCAGTAGTTTTAGCGGGAAAGCGTAATATTTTTTAATATATTTTTTTATTTTTCTTATTATTTTTTTCCGTAAGAACCTTGTACAGAGTATTAGAAAACTACAAAAAAAAAACAGCCACATCAGTCAAGCCGTTTTTATGCTATGTCGTGACAACGGAAAACGGGTTTCATTTTTATATATATAGATAAGAGATACAAAACATAATATTAATGTAATTATTTCTTACCCAGGGCCCGCATAATGCGCTGGGTGTTCTGGTCGATAATCTTCGGCGTCGTCGGCGGAGCGTTGTCTATGTTCTCTAAGAACGGAGGTCCGATACCCATAAACAAGAATCTATGGTCGGTGTCGTACTGTTTGGTGACGTCATCAATGGCGCTGTTTATACAAGCTGCTTTGTACTTTATCGTGGATTTGAAGACCAAGTGGGGAGGCAGGCCGTTGTATTATGCTGGTGAGTTATATTTTTAATATTTATATATATACTAGCTTTTGCCCGCGGCTTCGCTCGCGTTAAAAAGAGACAAAAAGTAGCCTATGTTACTCTCCATCCCTTCAACTATCTCCACTTAAAAAATCACGTCAATTTGTCGCTCCGTTTTGCCGTGAAAGAAAGACAAACATACAGACAGACCGACAGACAGACACACTTTCCCATTTACAATATTAGTATGGATTTACTAGCTATTACCCGCGACTTCGTACGCGTGGTTTAATAGTTACCGTTCCCGGGGAATTTCCGGGATAAAAAATATCCTATGTCCTTTCTCGGGTTCCGGTACCTGTACCAAATTTCATTAAAATCGGTTCAGTGGTTTAGGCGTGAAGAAGAGACAGACAGACAGACAGACAGAGTTACTTTCGCATTTATAATATTAGTACGGATGTTGAGTCTCATACAAAGTAACAGATAAATATCTATGACAGGAGGTTACGTTAAAGTTAAGTCCATACTTAACGCATGATGATTTAGTTATCCATTTAAATAACCTTTCGACGACCAACCGACAGCCGGCTGACGCGCTGCTATTGGTGCCGATTCTCTTATTCACAAACTAACGTAAATTTAAGTTAAGTGCATTTTTCTCTTTCCATTTCATTACGAAAAGGACAGAAGATATAATATTAGTTAAGTCCTGTCAAATTTAGACACTCCATAGATAATTTAGACGCGATTAAAAAGATGGCGACTAAATATACGCCAATTTTCTTCAGGCGCTATCTAATTTGACAGGATTGAACTAAAATGTATCTTCTGCCCTTTTCTTTAAGAAATGGAAAGAGAAAGATGCACTTAACTTAAATTTAGTTAAGTTTGTGAACAACTGAATCAGCACCATTGTCAGCACAGGAAGGGGCCCAACAGGGCCAACGCCTGCCGGGGTTGCGGAATGTTTATAGTGGTTACCGTGACCCTGGAACATAAAGGGCAATCGAAGGAACATGAGTGGGTTTTAGTCAGTAAGAGTCTGACACGCCCTCCCGTCGCACCCAGGACGGGAGCAGTCATTGGATGATTTCCCACTCACCAAAAAAAAAAAAAAAAAAACACCATTGTCTATCTATTGTGTCTCCAATTACGTGTGTTCGAAGATTTTAGTTGTGAGGCGCGTCATTTTTTTTTAGTCAAGCTATAGTATCCATACTATTATAAATGGGAAAGTGTGTCTGTCTGTCTGTATGTTTGTCTTTCTTTCACGGCAAAACGGAGCGACGAATTGACGTGATTTTTTAAGTGGAGATAGTTGAAGGGATGGAGAGTAACATAGGCTACTTTTTGTCTCTTTCTAACGCGAGCGAAGCCGCGGGCAGAAGCTAGTAATATATATTATTATTTCTCCTCACAGGTCAAAACGCCCTCTTCCTCTACATCGGGAGTGAACTCCTCAAAAAGCATTTTCCATTCCACTGGTCCCTGGCTTCACCAACTCACGGTCAACTACTAGCGACCCACGCGGCCGCCATGTTGTTGTGGCTCGCCGTCGGCGTCGCACTGCACAGGAAACGCGTCTTTATCACCTTGTAATACTGCTGTTATTCCCGTTGCGTGCGAAGGTAACTTATGTTCAATGTAACAGCTGTCGGCGTCGCACTGCATAGGAAACGCGTCTTTATCACCTTGTTATACTGCTCTTATTTCCGTGGCGTTTGGAGGTAACTTACGTCTAACTGCTGTTAAAGCAAGGAGTATTGCAAACGCGTAACGTAACAGCTGTTGTATTGGAAATGCGTCTTTATCACCTTGTAATTACTGCTCTTATTCCCGTGGCGTGTAAAGGTAATTTACGTTCAATATAACAGCTTTTGGTGTGTTGACTTTGTAATATTGATCTTATTCTCGTGGCGCTTGGAGGTAACTGACGTTCAATCTGACAGCTGTTGAAGCAAGGAGTATTGGAAACGCGTCTTTATCACCTTGCAATACTGCTCATATTTCTGTGGCGTTTGAAGGTAACTTACGTTCAATGTAACAGCTGTTGGTTTATTGGAAGTAAGTCTTAATTGCGCTGTTATACTATACTTTTTCTTGTGGCAAGTGTGTGTTTAAAATGATCTAACAGGTTTTTTAGATAACTGTTGAAGTTTTATTAGAAATGCGTCTTTATTGAGCAGTAATACAATACATTTTCCTGTGGCCAGTGTGCATCTTCAAATATATCTAACAGAACTTATAGATTATTGGAAAAACATCTTTATTATGCAGCAGTACGTTACATTTTAGTGTGGTAGGGACTGAACTGAATTGGATTAGTAATTTTGAAAGGTAGTGTGTAAATGAATTGAAGTATTTCTTGTAAATTAGGAATATAGAATGCCAAATTGTAAATCCTTTGAATTGACTAAAATTTTTATGTTTTTCTTAAGAGACGATCGTAAAAAGAGTAGGATATAGCTGTCTGATGGCATTGATTTAAAAGTTTGTTATAAATAGCTAAAGTTCGAAGTTGTCTGGACATAATTTATGGCGAGATATTATAACCTCTTAAATCAGCCTTCACCCCCCGAGATGTGAGATCAGCGGGGTTGCTCTTCGAAGGCAC
The DNA here is from genome assembly GCA_033675125.1 of Athetis lepigone. Lineage (NCBI taxonomy): Eukaryota > Metazoa > Arthropoda > Insecta > Lepidoptera > Noctuidae > Athetis > Athetis lepigone. The sequence continues at coordinate 206,942 of CM066221.1, forward strand.
ATAGCTCCACTTCTGTCCGGTCGTAGCTTCCTGAATTTCATTGAAGGACTTGCCCGAGGTGCTGGAGGCCGAAGCATCGTAAACTACGCGAAGTGTTGTGGTAGAACTTGACTCGCGCACAACACCATGATGAGGCATGAAATAATTAATTTCTGAATGATTGGTTTTTGAATATTCTGTCATGTGATGAAGATCAATATATTCTTGCATAAATTGCATGTATCTGGTTTTGAACGTGGGGTCCCGCTCAAATCTTCGCTCTAGGGAGAGAAAACGACGCTTGGCCATTGCGTAAGAATCACCTAAGCACTCGAGCGAGTCCTTCAATGGTATGGTGACAACAATTTGACCATGCGCATCTCGACGTGTGGTCAATTTGTTGTCACCATACCAAATTAAGTCCATTTTTCAGTGTCATCAAAAGAACTTTCAAATCGGTCTAAGACAATCTCTTTTTTAAAACAGTAATAAATTAATGAGAGACATTATTATAGAATCTTACTAATAAATGCTGTATTTTATTTCATTATTATTTTATACAGCGAAAGACAAATATATTATTAGAAATTAATTAATTAAAGGTTGCTCAAAATTGAGATGACGAAGGTTAGAAGCGAAAATAAATATTCAGACTTAATTTGAGGTCATTTCTAAGGCGATATTTATTTGTCATTATATCTAAACGATATAAGTTTTCATATTAGGTAATTGGATACTTGACTAATTGGAACTTTGGTCCTGCACAACCCGCTAGGAGATGATTCTACCCATGAAAACCAACAACTTTTATTATGGAACCAACTCTGAAATCGCGAAAAAAATATCAGCTGTTTTCTAACAAAAGTTCAATGCCCTCCCGACCATAATGTATGACACAGCTGTTAATTTTTTTTCGAGATTTCAGAGTTGGTTCCATAATAAAAGTTGTTTGTTTTCATGGGTGGAATCATCTCCTAGCGGGTTGTGCAGGACCAAAAATACACCTAGTATCTCGGCCAGGGTTTACGCACATTTATTTAGTTCCATTCAGCTTATGTTCATTGAAAACAAAGATAATGGTGCCGATTCCTTTGATCACAAACTAAACGAAATTAAAACGAAATTAAGGAAAAAGAAAGTTAAGTGCATCTTCAACTTCAACTCTTTATTAATGGCATTTGTGGAAAACACACCACAATTCTGCCACGACCATGTTAATTAAACAATATCACAAACGAAGAAAGATTTATAACAAAAATATATGCAATTTGACTGCAAAGGTCTCCTCTTTGTGAAGAGACCTGGTCCGTCAGAGCCTCGTCGGTGAATCAGCAGGGTGTACCACGTGCAGGTGATTCTCTTTCCATTTTATCCTGTGGTCTGGTGAAATGTCAATCTGACAGCTGTCATTATTGTCGGGTGTCATATTACTGCCACGCGAAATTCACCCTTATGATCACTGTAATTTTGTTGTTTTATCTGTGGTATGGTTGTGGTTCAATCAACTGGCCTGGTCGACAAACCTTACCAATCGCCAGATGAAGGGTTATTAACCTTTCTACGACCAGGCGACAGCCGGCTGTCGCGCTGCTATTGTCATTCTTTTGTGTCTCGAATCACGTGTGTTCGAAGCTTTAGGAAAAGGGCAGAAGATAAAATATTACTTTGGTCCTGTCAAATTAAGACGCCCCATAGATAATTTAGACTCAATTAAAAACCTCCACTAGAAATGCGACGATTTAGTTTAGGTGCTGTCTAATTTGACTGGACCGAAGTAACAGATATCTTCTGTCCTTTGTTTCATGAAATGGACAGAGAAAGATGCACTTAAATTAAATTTAGTTCAGTTTGTGAACAAGAGAATCGGCACCATTGTGCGAAAGATTTAGGCCCGTATTAATAGACGTCACTCAATTCTGAGACGCTCTCAAGTTTATTGCTGTCCTTATTTTTCCCTTTAGAATGACAAGGACAGCAAGAGATTTGAGAGCGTCTCAGAATACGGTATTTGACACTATTAACCGATAAATCTAAGACATATTTTTTAAAAAACCTAACTTTTTATTATCGGATTTGTTTTTAATTTACTGTAAAATTGGATTTTTAATTGCTTTAAAATCAATAAATAGTTAGTCAATAGGGTTGCTAGCTTGTGACGTCACAAGCTAGTATTGGCATACAAAGTCTATTGAAGAATTGCGTTTTGACAGCTCATAAAAAGTACGTCAATTGATGATGGTGTCAAATACCGGATTGAGTGACGTCTATCAATACGGGCCTATCAGGCGCGGAAAGCTGAAAAGTCGTGTCTGTATACAAAATAGTTATTTTCTATGGCTAGCTGAATAGAGCTAAATAAATATGTAGGTATCACATTTAATTTAGTCGGAGGGTAAGAATTGTAATAAAAAATTGATTAGCAAATAAAAGAAACATATAATTTGTATTTTTATTATTTCTGTTTATTTTATTTTTTCTCTGTTTCTGCATTATTAACAGTAATTTGTCATGTATAGAAATGTATAATTAATTGAATATTAGCTTAGTAATGTAATCGTGTTTTTATTAATGGAAACCAGTTTTTATGTTTTTTCGCGATTAAGATCGGATTGCCATGTTTGAAAATTCTTTTATTTTTATTTTCTATTTATAAATTTACGGTTTCTAATAAAAAAGTTAGTTCTATATATTTCTACACGTCTTTAAGTAGGTAAATAGTAGTTGCCTTAAAAGTTTTAAAGATAAAGGGAGAATAGGCGAGACGACGAATAAAACAATAATTAGTCCGTCATTGAGATTATTAAAAAATTTTGGACACGTATTTTTTCTTTTTTCTCGTAAACGAAAAATGACGACGATATAGTGCGTTGAAGTTGTGCGTGACGTCACGATCAGATACAATTTTTGCATTACGGTGACGTCAAAAGCCCCCACTCCAGTTGCTCTTTATCTTTGTATTTTTTTATTATTTTGATGAAGCAAGACGGACTAAACAGAATGCCATTTTTTTTTTGTCGTCGTATTGTATTGGACGGACAAACGCTGTTTCGTTTTTCATTCGGACTTACGCTAAAACACTAAAAACTAACAATTATGGCAGTCTTATCAGAATCTCGGAAACTATAAATTTTATTTAAAAAAAATATGATTTTTATTATTATTATTAATTATAGCAACGTCATTAGTTACTATTGACGCTCCAATCATTATTTACTTAAAATAATCCACGATGTTATGAAATAATTTATATAGTACAGTTGTTATAATTCACGATCACGGGTCATTGCAATTTGAACCTTATGTCAAAGGAATAACGTGCTCGTGTATTTTGAAAAACTACTATATAAAATATTTAAATAATTCTGAGAATTTATCATTTTTGTATCTAGATATTAGTTCAACAATATAATTATTATACTAGCTTAATATATTGAAAACTTGACGAAAAATAAAAAATAAAAGAAAGCTGGGGTCTTATTTGTGTCTTAATAATTATATGGTATGAACAGAATTTAAAGGTATCGTTTATTTTTTGTCAAGTTTCAAAGATTATAACTTCACGTGATTATAATAAAAAAAGTTAAGTTTAATTGATTATTGTTTTATTTATGCTCGCAACACCGTCCTTCTTATTTTTTGCACTGGTAACAGGTGTATAAACAGTCATTCAGTCAATAATAAATAGCATCTTATCAGATGTATGCCACACGCAGTATTGATGTAATAATATTGATATTTTAACTAAGCTCTAAAGCCATGTATTCACTGAGGAACAAATTATACTTAAAACTAAAAAAAATTCAAAATCATTTATTTTTAAACCATTTTTTTGGGGAAATCATCAAATGACTTCATCCTGGGCGGGGCGGGAGGACGTTCAGACTTTTACTGACTAAAACCCACTCATGTTCCTTCGGTTGCCCTTTATGTTCCGGGGTCATGGTAACTATTATAAACATTCCGCAACCCCGGAACCTGTTAAACCATTAACAGGTACTTTTAAATTGTCTGTCTGTTAAAAAGGAGAAGCTATTTGTTCTTTAATGGTTATCCGGATTACATGCGAGTTATCAATTCTTATGTTCACGGAGAACAAGAAAAAGGTGCTAATTAAAATGATTATATACCCCAGTCTAAACACCACACACGTCCTCAGGACGGAAAATGTGACAAATTCTTAAAATTAGTTGTGGTCCAGCCGCGCAGCCTCTTGGCTGTACAACACGGTGTATTATTCATGTATACCTAGGTTTGAATGTTAATAACTGATACCATAGTAAAGGCTCTACCTAGTTTCTAATAGCCATATGTAATTTGTCCCATATTCATTTATGGTATTGCATACAATCAAAATTGAATCATAAACTGTAATATTTACAGACGAATTCTGCCGGTGAGGAAAAAATATCCGTACTTGGTCGACAATAACCAGTCGCCCTCGAACCTCTGTACCGCATCGTGGACTCACTAATTATATTATTTTTTTGCGCAAAACATAAAATTGATGTTAATGCAGCTAGCACGTCTGATTAGGTATGTATCAACTAGCTGTCCCCCGCGGGTTTACCCGCGGAGTTGAGCTCTAGTGGGATTTTTTGAATAAAAAAATATCCTATGTTCTTCCTCAGGGTATGGACTATCTCTGTACCAAATTTCATTTAAATCGGTTCAGTTGTTTTGACGTGAAAGAGTAGCAAACATCTACACACACATACTTAAACTTGCACATTTATAATATTAGTATGTAATGTAGGTAGTAGCACGTATACACGCAGGCCCGTATTAATAGACGTCACTCAACTCTGAGACGCTCTCAAGTCTCTTGCTGTCCTTGTCATTCTAAAGGGAAAAAATAAGGACAGCAATAAACTTGAGAGCGTCTCAGAATTGAGTGACGTCTATTATTACGAACCGCAGAAGCTATGTGATCACAAATTCACAACTGGGAGCAAAAAAACAAAACAGAGTCGCTGTAAGCGTCAATTCACACGTACCACAACCACACCACGTCGCAGCGACAAAATGTGGTCAAGATGTGGTTACGTGTGAATAGTGTCGCAGCGGCTTTTTGCAGCTGCGTTGTGGTAGCCACAAAATGTCGATGTGGTTAGCGCAGGCGCCAGCTAGGCGCGCGTGGACGTCATGTCGTGGCGATGTGGCCGCGCTGACGCCGCGATGTGGTTGCGATGTAGTCGTATTACACAGGTGGTCGATAACAACCACAAAATGTGGTGCGTGTGAATTGTAATATTCATTTTCAATACAAAATTTACGCCCGACCACATCGCGGCGTTGTGGTGTGGTTGTCGCTGTGGTGTGGTTGTGGTACGTGTGAATTGAGCCTAAGCGATTTTAGACGCGCGTGGGAGAGACCAATGAGTGCTTTTTATATATAAGTGTGGTAAACATAAAAAGCGGTGATGTTTGAATCCGGTTTGTATTTTAAGGGTTCCGTATGATCCAAAATATATTTTGGATTGGTATAGGTACCTTTCGTGGCCAGATCTTAAAAATAATTATTTTAAAAACGTTCTAACTCAATCAAACTACATGCAAGGAACACAGCTATTTTATAAAATGGTCGAACACTGGTTAAACCTTCAAACAAACGTGATTCAAAACACAATAGAAAGACAATAGCAGTGCGACAGCCGGCTGTCGCTTGGTCGTCGAACGGTAGACACATTGAGGTGCTCCAAATACGTCTGAAAGTTTTTCGAGAATGTAAGTAATGTATGAAAAAAATAATTGTTATAAGACGGTTCATTAAAGAAAGGAATCTTAAATGGCGGCATGTACTTGCGTTGACAGATAGTACAGTCTGCATATAAAATTTAAAGTTGAAGTTTTTTTTTTCAAATCGATAATATTTTTATTGTTTTCATCGGAAATAGTGCCTACTTTTACCACAATAACAAACAGGTCACAACGGAAAAATAGAGCGCGTCAAGGCAGCGTGGAAGCAAATCAAGACTATTTTTTTTATGTTGACGGCACGCTTGCGAATGAGTATAGACGGCACTAGTGTGCAAGCGAGAGAACATGATAAGCGCCGCCATTTAAGATTCTGGATTTGGAACGTCAATAATAAACTTTCGAAGTCCCGTACTTAGCCAACATTCTAGATTCAGTAATTCGCTATAGGCTTTTTTTCAAAGACACAAGAAAAAACACAAGAATAAAAACAAGATATTCGTAAAAAGGAGCACTGGAGCGCGTCAAGGTAGCGTGGAAGCAAATCAAGACATTTCTTTTTATGTTGATGGTACGCGCGCGAGTGAGTATAGACGGCACTAGTGTGCGAGCGAGAGAACGTGATAAGCGCCTCCATTTTAGATCCTTTTCTTTAATGAACCAGGTTATACGTTTAATTAAAAAATAACCATTTTTCATGTGTCACCAAGACACGCGGTTTATATTTTGATAATATAAAAATCAGTGTCGTGAATTTGTACTGCATAAGGACGCAGATTCGACATCAGCCTTGGCCAGTCCGATGACAGACAAACTGACACTTAGTTACAGTAGTTCTGGATAGCACCATTTTATTGCAGAACCCCAAAATCCCAATGAGGAACTTGTACAACAATTACACAAACACCGCAACTCTAGAATAAATAGTATCGTTCGGCATTTGCTCTGTCTCTGTTGTCGAATCAGTGTTTATCGAATTAAAGGCGCCTCACACAGGGTAGGCTTTTCGCCAATCAATTCCAAAAATACGAAAATATGGTTCGGTTTGCATGATCAGTAAATATCAGTATTTATATGTACTGATATTTTTGATAATGAGTGAATGGTGATCAAAATTTTATTAAAATATTTTTTTTTGTTGCTATGTTTGTCACTCTAAACTAAACGCATAAACTAAGGACAGCAATAAATTAAGTCACGTTTGGGGGGTTACATTCAGGGGTTACAAACCCCTGAATACTCAAAAAATAGTAACTAACCCCGGGTTAGTCACTATTTTCGATTGTGGGAAAACTGACAACAAAATTGCCGTGTAATGGGCGCCTAACGCTTATATATAATTAGACCGGCTATAGCAGTACCGATGTAAACAACTTTTTATATAAACTCAACCAGGTGCATTCGACGCCAAGCCGCCAATGTGAACACATACGTAATACCTATATCTCGGGATTACCTTCCGATACCGTTATCGTTTCATATCTTAATAATATTATGTAAAAACGCCCATATTTTGGTATCTCGCAAATTATAAAGGCGGTGATCGAACGTGTTTTTTGTGAGAATTTTGTTAAAACTTCAAGATGGGGAACCTTATTTCCGGGAGTATGGAAGCTCAGATGAAGAAGAATCAAGAAGAAATGCAGAATATGAACAGACTTAAGGTGAGTTCTACTTCCTAGTAATATTCTAAACTAGCGTTTGCCCGCGGCTTCGCTCGCGTTGGAAAGAGACAAAGAGTACTTAGCTTATGTCACTCTCCTCCTCACTCATTCAACTATCTCCACTTAAAAATCACGTCAATTCGTTGCTTCCTTTTGTCGTAAAAACGGGAAAACAGACAAACGTACTTTCCCATTTATAATATTAATATTACTAGATTTTGCCCGCGGCTTCGTACGCGTGGAATAATAGTTCCCATTCCCGGGGGATTTCCGGGATGCAAACTATTCTATGTCCTTTCCCAGACTATATCTGTACCAAGTTTCATTCAAATCAGTTCAGTAGTTTAGGCGTGAAGAAGAGGCAGACAGACAGACATCATAATATTAGTACGGAGTACGGATGGATGTGAAAAATAAGTTTAAATAAGGATGGACGGATAAACAGATGATAGGTATTATGTACTCTCACGTAAAAATTACTATTAATACAGATTTGAATGACAATACAGTAATAAAAGTTATCCATATTTCCATATTAGTATTTTAAATTATAAATGCGAAAGTAACTCTGTCTATCGAGATAGATTTTAATGTGGTACAGAGATGATCCATACTCCATAGTCTTAGAAAGGATTTAGGATATTTTTTATCGCAAAAATCAACTAAACCTATTATTTTTATTCGCTAACCAATAGACATGATAGGTGATTTATGAGAATAGTTAAGGTCGGAGACAGTTAAGCATCCGGGAGAAGAATCTCTACCAATATTATAAAGCTAAAGAGTTTGTTTGTTTGAACGCGATAATCATAGAAACTTCTGGTCCGGTTAAAAAAAATCTTCTTGTTTTTTTAGTCCATTTATTGAGTAAGGCTATGGGCTACGGAAGATCACGCTACGATCTTCGAAAGCGGAGTAGAAACCAAAGATGCGGGTGAAACCACGGGGCTAGCATAGGTAGTTTATTTACAAACAATTAATATAGGTAGTTTATTTACATATAATTTATTCTTATAAACTATCGATTTCTTCCAGATGGAGAGACAAAGGCAGTTTCAATACCAAATGCAAAAGAAACAATTGGCGATGCAGATAGCCGGCAGTAGAGATACCTTCCATTGGATCGCAGCATTCTATGGTACCATAGCAACAGGACTTATTGCTGGGTGAGAATACATATTTGTATAGGTAAAGCTTTTTAAAAAAAACTACAACCAAATAAAAGTGAGCCGTCACGGGACGCCTGGCAGATGTGAAACATCGACATTACATCATCGCCACACAGTACACAAGACTGAGACTGTATGTATATGTCGCAGTCATCTGGTTAAATTAGCTATTTGATTGTAAGACTAGCGCGTTCATTGAATGACGACATTTAATTGAATGACTAAACGACAACTCGTCAAGTTGTTTAACGTAACGTTCAACGACTTGACTGAACGTCATTTAGCATTGTCGTTAAATGGGATATAAGTAGTCGACTTTGAAATGTTTGTTATGGGTGACCATAAGTTCGCAACTTAAAAACTTAACTTCCTTTACATAACAGATAAAAGGACATGACTTGCCACACTTTATTATGATTTTAATTTTAAAAAAACTTTACAACCATCCAGTGGCGGCGTATTTATAGGAAAATCCATGCTGTCACACTATTTTATTAAGAAAAAGTCACTTTAAAGTAAATTTAATCAAAATAATATCAAGACAGTGCTATCTGCGCGAGCTATTTTACGCCATATTTGTTTTGGTGACTACTAACGCCGCAGTGGAAAAAAAATGAACTAAATTACAATCACCTGACTGATTTTACGTCCGCTCTGTTCAAAGGGCTATGCTACAATCAGCTGTCTAGTTGGACGTTGAGTGACGCTTGTTCAAACAGCTTTCGGCCTAGTCATTCAATTAAATGTTGCCATTCAAGGAACGCGCTAGTCATACAATCAAATAGCTGATTCAACCAGATGACTGCGACATATACACCATCATATAGCGTGGCGACGCGCCGCCACGGCATGCGTCGCCACGCCAGAAATTTGTTTTACGTGCGGCTATAGATGTTTCACATCAAAAACTAAAAACTCTAAAAATAAAATAAACAAAAAAAACTTGAAATAGGCTCCCGTCCCGTTTATTGTATTGCATTGCCATCGGACCAACTTCCAAATTTAAGTTAATTTTTTTGTTTTTAGTTTTTGAAGGCGGTTTGTTTTTTTTACTTTTTAGTGCCTAATTTACTTGTCTAAATGTGTAGTCCAAATCTAGCCTAGGTACCTATAGATAATCCCGGCTTACAATGTCCTGCCGCCTGCCCGATAAATATGGTCCTTGATTTTACACAAAGATTCTGTAAATAAAATGGATGTTCAGTTATTTTTCCCTAATTTGATAATTTATCCGATCGTATTTTCCATTTTTAATGTTTAAAAAATATACTTTTTAATCATCCTCGAGGTTTTTGGGATTCATTGTATTTTTTATAGATTAGGCAAGTTACATTATTAACTAATACAATAGGAATAAAGTTCAAAAAAAAGTTGGCATCGTCACCCGCCGGTGGCTTTTGTGCCACCATTCAAAGTCCATCATTGATTCGGTTCGATTCGAAGTTTAAACATAAGAAAAAAACTCAAGCAGAGTAAAAATTGTGCGTCATGCTCGCGTAACGATTGTTCAATTTAGTAATAATTTCATCATCTTTTCAGAATCTTATCATCATATCAATCGGATGATGAAATATTTTGTTTGTAGAGCAGTGGCCGCCTGTTTTTAAAACCAAAAACGTATTCGCCAAAGTATTTCAGAATACGGATACGGATATAGACACCAAGTACCTACTAATAAATTGATATTTTTTTATGAACTGACAAAACGTGTCTCTAAGTCAATTGATTAAAAATTTATTAATTTGACATAGTAAATTACAATTAGAAAATATTATCAGGTATTCAGGTTTTATTGAATTGATTAAATAAACAATTACCAAACAACCGTTACCATCCGAGGCTCAGGAACTTTAGAAAATACATACGAATTGAAAAAGTCACATTGGTACGACTTGCCTGGACTCGAACCCACAACAGGACGCCTCTTATCCACTGACTAGATTATCACAACATCCATTTTTAGGGTTCCGTACCTCAAAAGGTAAAAACGGAACCCTTATAGGATCACTTTGTTGTCCGTCTGTCCGTCCGTCCGTCCGTCTGTCAAGACCCTTTTTCTCAGAAACGCGTTGAGATATCAAGCTGAAATTTATATCACATACTCAGGTCTGCTATCTCTCAAATCATTGAGAAAATCAAGTTCCCAAATCAACGCAATAAAAAGATACGGCTGTTTATATTGCATATTTAGACATTTGCAAGGAAAACAAAACCTACAGGGTACTTCCCATTGACCAAGAATCATGAAATTTGGCAAGAAGCAAGGTCATGTAGCACAAGTAAAGGAAAAACTTCGAAAACCGTAAATTTGTAGTTAGTTCACATCCGTCCGTCCGTCCGTTCGTCTGTCTGTCAAGACCTTTTTTCTCGGAAACGCGCCGAGATATCAAGCTGAAATTAATATCACACACTCAAGTCTGCTATTTCTCAAAGCAGTGAAAAAATCAAGTTTCTAAATCAACGCAATAAAAAGATACGGCGGTTTATATTGCATATTTAGACATTTGCAAGGGAATCAAAACTCAAAACCTATAGGGTACTTCCTATTGACCAAGAATCATAAAATTTGGCAAGAAGCAAGGTCATGTAGCGCCAGTAAAGGAAAAACTCCGAAAAACGTAAATTTGTAGTTAGTTCACAACCATCCGTCCATCTGTTTGTCCGTCTGTCAAGACCCTTTTCCTCAGAAATGCGTCGAGATATTAAGCTGAAATTTATATCACATACTCAGGTCTGCTATCTCTCAAAGCAGTGATAAAATCAAGTTTCTAAATCAACGCAATAAAAAGATACGGCGGTTTATATTGCATATTTAGACATTTGCAAGGGAATCAAAACTCAAAACCTATAGGGTACTTCCCATTGACCGAGAATCATGAAATTTGGCAAGAAGCAAGATCATGTAGCACAAGTTAAGGAAAAACTCCGAAAACCGTAAATTTGAAGTTACTTCACATCCGTCCGTCCGTTTGGTCGTCCGTCTGTCAGGACCCTTTTTCCCAAAAACGCGTCGAGATATTAAGCTGAAATTAATATCACACACTCAGGTTTGTTATCTCTCAAAGCAGTGAAAAAATCAAGTTTCTAAATTAACGCAATAAAAAGATACGGAGGTTTATATTGCATATTTAGACATTTGCAAGGGAATCAAAACTCAAAACCTATAGGGTACTTCCTATTGACCAAGAATCATAAAATTTGGCAAGAAGCAAGGTCATGTAGCGCCAGTAAAGGAAAAACTCCGAAAGCCGTAAATTTGTAGTTAGTTCACAACCGTCCGACCGTCTGTTCGTCCGTCTGTCAAGACCCTTTTTCCCAGAAATTCGTCGAGATATTAAGCTGAAATTTATATCACATACTCAGGTCTGCTATCTCTCAAAGCAGTGATAAAATCAAGTTTCTAAATCAACGCAATAAAAAGATACGGTGGTTTATATTGCATATTTAGACATTTGCAAGGAAATTAAAATCTATAGATAGTGTACACACGGCTACACATCAAGCTATACAAAACCAGTTTTAGCTGACCTCGCATTTTGTATGTTTTTCGTACAATTAGAAGTCAGCTTATGAAGAAGGCAGCTTGATGTGTAGCTCACCGTACTTCCCATTGACCAATAATCATGAAATGTAGCAAGAAGCAATGTCATGTAGCACAAGTAAAGAAAAAACTGCGATTACCGTAATATTGTAGTTATATCGCTAAAAAAAAAACAAATTAACGGAACCCTCGTTGCGCGAGTCCAGCTCGCACTTGGCAGGTTTTTTTATTTCCTATGAATTAATCAATAAAGGGCTCGATCGTATGTTGTTTCTCAGACTAATTTAGATCCCATGTGTTTCAGGTTTAGAAAAACAAAAAGGCCAGGACTCTTGGCTCCTTTGGTGCCTCTCGCTTTCCCAACTGCGTATTTCTGGGACCTTGCGTACGGAAATAAAATACATAGAATCAAGAGTAAGTATTTTATTAGAAAATAGCACCTTCTATATATAATGCTACGTAGAATTATACGCGGTGGAACAAAGTGACACAAACGCTTACCATCGAATCAGCACCTATGTTAACTGTGGTAAACTCATCATTGAAATCTCAGATTAGTAAACACAAGGCAGATAGATAGCGCGGAACACCGCGAGTGAGGTCAACAAAGCAAATACAAAACCAAAAGCGAATACAATGATACAATCTCGAGTCAGTACGGCACGAAGCGTCGCGCCGTAAACATGTCACAGAAAATATTCATATTTTCGAGAATGATGCCGTCTTTTGTTTTTAAACATTGCAAAAATTGTTCCCTAAATCAATAGAGAGAAGATGGAATACCTTTTTATAGATTAATATGGGTATTTTTGCCTTTTTGGATGTTATTTTATTTGGAACACAAAACCTCAACAGAAATCTGTCGGTGTTGCTATTTTATTGTGTAAAAATTTACCCCTAAGTTGGGAAATATGTATTGGACACAGGATTATCGATCTACAAGAATATTTAATTCGAGTGTTTTTTTCTTTTTGGTTGGTATGTTTGTATCATGTGTGTGTACTTATCTTGTATGTGTCAAAAGTCTTCGTTAATAAAAGTAGTGAATGTTTTGTCTCTTAACTAAAATTATGCACACCAGTCGATTCGCCAACATAAAGTAAATATAGTATAAAACAGTAAACAGAAAAATGTGACAACTAATATTCTGTCCTTTTCTGTGAATAAGAGAATAAATTAGCGCGTTCAAGTTTCAAACAAACAAACTTTTTAGCTTTATAAAATTGTTATACACCTAAGCACTTTATTGTTTATATTTTAATTAATAATATAAACAGATAAGAATGAAATATTACGGGTAATTTTTCATCATCCTGGCAACCGGAACGCACACAGAGACGACGTGTTCTTACAGCGCAGTCACGTGGCCGTCACGCACACATGTCTCGACGTTCGCCGCACTCGTAATGTTCCGCGCTGTCTATCTGCCTACTGTTTTATAATCTGAGATTGAAATTACCACAGTAAAAACAAATGATTGTCCCGTAGTCATCTACGGGACAATCATTTGTTTTTTGCACAACTACACAAATATTTTATTTGTTTGTCCCTTACAAACAAAAAATAGTAAAATCTGGAAACTAATAAAAATAGTAGGTAATCCAGTTCTTAAACTTTTGACAATAGAAAGTTCAATGAAGAGTTTGTTTGGTTGACCGCGGTAATCTCTTGTTCGAAAATGAAAAAACTTTTTTTATTGGATAACTAGCTAATTTATCAAGGAAGGTTTTAGGCTACACTTATAACATAAAATGGGTAGTAACCAAAGACGCGGTCGAGATTTATGTTTTATTAAAAGTTCGACTTTTCACGTACGTTTTTATGGCATACCTATCCGATCAAGTCAATGCGAACGGTTACCTAACAAACCAACTTTTCATTGCAGCTGAAGCCGACAGCATATTGACTAACGAAGAAGATTTCCTCTTGCAAGTGGTGGGACCCCCACCACCATCTCCCACTCTTCCTGGAGCTCCAGTAGAAGAAAAGAAGACCGATTCTCCGCAGTTGTAACCAGCCAGTTATAATCAATAATGACGTTTGTCCGCTCCGTAAATGCAAATGGCGGATAAATGAGACCTGTCAAAGGCTGGAAATCGTTGAGAACTTTGAATTAAGAATAGGAAGTGAAGACGTAAATTATATTCGAAAGTAATATCTAGTACTCTTTTAAAGCTACACACATCAAAAGTGTCTAGGGATATTTTAATTAAACCTAAATAACTAAAATTCTATTAACTTTTTGTTAAGACACCTACACTTTAAAATAAACCTTGTTTAATTGCCTATCTAATCTGATAATAAACTTTTAGATAAAGTTAAATTAAAAAAAAAAACTTAGAAGAAGAGGAAAAACTCAACAAAATTTCAATTTAACTTTATTTTTGAAATTTCAAAACCTAAACAACAAAACAATTTTTTTTTTATAAAAATTGTTGAAAACTTAAAATTCCTGACACATCTGGAGCGGTTCTGCATACTCAAAACAAGGGTGTCAATATCCTGTTGTGGAGTACTGTCCCAAATCCTGCTAAGATGCAAGAAAAGCTGATTTTGATGCACAATATCAACAGGGAAATTCCTACGAGCTCTTCTCTGAAGCATATTCCAGGCATGCTCAATAGGATTTAAGTCAGGGGATTGTGCAGGCCGGTCTAAAGCTTGGATAACATGCTGTTGTAACCAACTTGTAACGATACGCGCCGTATGTGGACGGGCATTGTCGTGCATTAGCTGGAAATTTTGTCCCATTTGCTGATTGTGGGGCAAGATTACAGGCTCTAGCACCTCATCTCGGTATTTTCGAGCAGTCATATTGCCTTGTATCCAAACGAGGTCCGTTCTACCGCCGAGACGAATTCCTGCCCAAACCATAATCGTGCCTACTTAATATGCATGAACTTGTTGTGGGTGCTGCAGTCGATTCCAACGTCCAGGTTTTCTCCAAACACGTAATCTTCGCGAATCAGGATGAAATCCAAACCTAGATTCATCAGTGAAAAGCACAAGTGACCATTGAGAATGGTTCCAGTTTTCGTGTGCAATAGCCCATTGTAATCTTCTTCCTCGATTACCTCTCCTTAGTGCTGATACCCAAAATGGCCTACGAGCACGTAGATTGACTTCATGCAGTCGCCTTCTCAAAGTTTGACCGCTTGACCTGTAAATGGTTTATTTGAATAAAAAGTTTTGAGTTTGAGTTTGAGTTTGCTTACCAGCAAACCATACTCTCTCTGTAGCCTTTGAACCAATTGCATCGCCGCTGCATTTAGTTGACTTCGTGCAGCATTTACTATGAATCGGTCCTGTACATGTGTTGTAATGCGTTGAGGTCCTCGGTGCCGTTCCACCACTTCCTCCGTGACACGATAACATGACCAAAGCCTGGATATAACGCTCTGACTGGTCTTCATGGCTTCAGAAACGGCAATTATGGGACAGTATTCCACAACAGGATATTGACACCCTTGTTTTGAGTATGCAGAACCGCTGCAGATGTGTCAGGAGAGTCTTAGGTGGATCCACGGAATATTAATTTTAAGTTTTCAAGAATTTTTATAAAAAAAATTGTTGTTTTGTTTAAGTTTTGATGTTTCAAAAATAAAGTTAAGATTGAAATTTTGTTTGAGTTTTTCCTCTTCTTCTAAGTTTTTTTTAAATTTAACTTTATCTAAAAGTTTATTATCAGATTAAATAGACTATTAAACAAGGTTTATTTTAATGTGTACATGTTTTAACAAAAAGTTAATAGAATTTTAGTAATTTAGGTTTAATTGAAATATCCCTAGACACTTTTGATGTGTGTATTTTAAATTGCCCTCCATAGATTTTTTGTATATAAATAGGAAACTGTTTTGCTTAATTAACTTTGTATGGACTTCAAAGAAACTAAAATGTTCAGTGCATTAATTTTACAAGTCTAAAATAAAGTTTGTTTTTATATCGTTTTGGATTTTTTGGTTTATGGTTTACCCTTACTTTATAATTTCAACCCTAACGTGTGATATATTGTTGGATAGGTATTTAAAAATGAATCGGGGTTTACTAAAATCATTTTTTGATAATTTCAATAATTTCAGAAATAATCGCTCCAAAAGTAAAAAACCATCCCACCCCTAACTTTTAAACCATAAGTTTAAAAAATATAGAAAAAATATATGAAAAAAATCTGAAAAGTAAAACTTTATAAGGACTTTCTAGGAAAATTATTTTGAACTTGATGGATAGAACAGTTTTTGTACAAAAAAGATAAAAGGTTGTACAAAACAATTTCTGCGTACTTAGTATGTCAACGTAACAAATAGCCTTTTTTTTACTCATAAGTGGGAACACTTTGTGACGGTTTTTTTATCCTGTCAGAAAAGTAGAGCGGTACGTATGGCGGTCAGACTTAAGTTTTCTTAAACACCGTTGGTTGTATTTAATCACTAGCTTCTGCCCACGGCTTCGCTCGCGTTAGAAAGAGACAAAAAGTAGCCCATGTTATTCTCCATCCCTTCAACTACCTCCACTTAAAAAATCACGTCAATCCGTCGCTCTGTTTTGCCGTGAAAGAAAGACAAACAGACAAACAGACAGACAGACAGACACACTTTCTCATTTATAATATTAGTATGGATTATACTTATATTAGAAAAATATCCGGTAGTTTATGAGAAAACTAAAATTATTTCTGACGGCCCTGCATATTGATTTTAAAAATTGACGGAAGCCGCTAGTTTTGAAAAAGAAGAGATTTTTATTTATTGAAATTACCCACCTACCATAACATTTTTAGGCATCAGTAGGTATTATGTTAGCTGAGTTGGCTGAGCACGATAATTTCCAAATATTTACGAGTAAAATCGCATACTCACATACGAGCCATACGTACGAGGCAGTAATAATATTTTCAACACACTTGCTCGTAAAGTGGGTCTTATTACCTTGCATTTAGACCCGTTATTTAATATATTACGCACGCGTGCGTTTCACTTTACATTATCGCACGCGTGCGGTAATCTTAACACGACCAATTCTAATTTATTCAAGATTTCCAAGTAAAAGTATGTCCAGTACGCATTCTTAAATTTGTCGCTTAACACACATTTTTTTTTTAAAAACGTTTCATTGCTACGCAACAACTTTTTTTTTAACACGACTCTATGACACTGCCAAACAGCCAATTACTTACTGGTTACTTAAATATTAAAATAACAAAGGAATTTAAATAAAACAATAATAAATAACTATAACTAAAACAAATTGTTAAAAATTAACCCAAACCCGATTTTTTAAAGCTAAAATACATTTAGTTTTGAATTTTGTCTGTATTGAGAGTTTAGTATACTTATTATCTGTGGTCATGCCCGGGTTGGCAGAGCGCGAAAAAAAAAGTTACGCCTTGCGCGGCATTCTACATTTTTATTGTTTATCTAATTGATGATATTCCAAATTGATTATATAAGTATTTATATATGTCGAGTAAAGAAGAAACTGTATTTTTAACTCCGCCGGAAAATAATTATGGAGGCGTAAAACGCGAGTAGTAATTTGTTGCCGCCAAAGTCAAAGGATGCGTACGATAGTTTCATGCAGTGAAAAAGCGCAGTCATTTTCAGAAAATGTGTTTATTTTACTCACAAGTGTGTTGAAAAACGTCGTATGATACTCGCGCGCTATTGTCATTACGTACTCGGCTTTCTTGTTGCGCTCGCCTGCGGCTCGCGCACAAATATCGCCTCGTATGTAATGACCAACACAGCGCTCTTGTATCATAATGTACTAAAAACGCATGACGCACGTGCACTATGCGTTTTATTAAATTACACAAAAATACACGATTATGTAGGTAAATTCTGATGATTGAATATTTGAATTTAAATTTAAATATTGCTAGCTCTTCGAATATTGAAATATTCGACTTGCAAGCCCTAGTTGAGTTGCGACGCCATTGCGGCGCTCACACACAGTGTGTTTCAGCATGCTGCGACGCCAGTGCGGCGCTCACACATGGTGTGTTTTACTGACAACATGCTGCGACGCCCAGTGCGGCGCGAACACACGGTGTGTTTCACTGACAACATGCTGCGACGCCAGTGCGGCGCTCACACATGGTGTGTTTTACTGACAACATGCTGCGACGCCCAGTGCGGCGCGAACACACGGTGTGTTTCACTAACAACATGCTGCGACGCCAGTGCGGCGCCCACACACGCTGTGTTTCACTGACAACATGCTGCAACGCCAGTGCGGCGCTCACACACGGCGTGTTTCACTGACAACATGCTGCGACGCAGTGCGGCGCTCACACACGGCGTGTTTCACTGACAACATGCTGCGACGCCAGTGCGGCGCTCACACACGGTGTGTTTCACTGACAACATGCTGCGACGCCAGTGCGGCGCTCACACATGGTGTATGTTTCACTGACAACATGCTGCGACGCCAGTGCGGCGCGAACACACGGTGTGTTTCACTGACAACATGCTGCGACGCCAGTGCGGCGCTCACACACGGTGTGTTTCACTGACAACATGCTGTGACGCCCAGAGCGGCGCGAACACACGGTGTGTTTCACTGACAACATGCTGCGACGCCAGTGCGGCGCGAACACACGGTGTGTTTCACTGACAACATGCTGTGACGCCCAGAGCGGCGCGAACACACGGTGTGTTTCACTGACAACATGCTGCGACGCCAGTGCGGCGCTCACACACAGTGTGTTTCAAGATTTAAGAATTTGGAACCACTGATTTTGGAAATAGGAATCGGTATCACTGTTCTAGGTCTAAAATTGCAAGATTTTTGAGTTAATATATAGGGTTGTCTATTAATTTTAAGTGCAATAGAGTATACATGGCAAAAGTAAAATAAAAATTGGATATAATAATAGACTATTCTAGCGGGAAGGGCTTAAAAATCTTGTAATACGACTATCTTGATTTATAAATTCACCCTATAAGACCAATATGAACCTAGTAAGTTTATACTAGGAGCAAGGGCGGATCCAGCTTCGGCGCCAGGGGGGGGTCACTCAGTCGTGGTCAAGTCCAGAAGTTATTATTTAATTTAGGTACGGGTAGAAAGTAGGTAGGTTATTTATGCATGTTAAGCACTTTATTTAAAAATACACAAGTATATATTATATTATATCAAAATATTTTTTTTTCTTTCTCCGAAAACGCGTTATCACGCCATATACTTCAATGGGTTGATGGACGTGGAAAAGTAGGTGGCTTTTGCGACAAGCCCCTCGCGTCCGAGGGGCCCCCGCATGTGCTCGAAACGTTAGTAGTTCAATGTTGCAAATAACGGATATTTAAAGTCCTCAAAATAAGCGTTAGTGTCAGTAATGACCTCTTCATTCATCATATCAACCTGAGGTTTCCTCTAAAAAGTGCCAGCCAGCCCGCTCTTGGGGTGCTCGCATCAGCAAGTTGCCTGCCACCTTCTGTATAATCAAGCAAGATTGCCTCTTTCTCGACATTGTGCAAGCCCAGTTAAATTGCTTTGCAAGATATTTTTTTGCATCATCCCAAAAGTAGCCCCATTTATAGGCTATATGGCTCGGAAAACAAGGCGCATTGTATATGACGTTCGTTAACCGGTGTGAGATGTATTTGACCGTCGATATTCATGTCGATCGTCCTCCTCCGAAGCGTTAGTAAAACTTAAGGTTACAATCCCCTGTTCTACTTTCCGACGGAGTTGCATTGGTTTTGTGCTCTATTCTTGCACTTAGATGGTCATTGTTTCGACCTCATACAAACATTATAACACTTTAATACAAACAATTATGACCTCATCATTCAACTCGAATCCCGTACTGCCTAGCCATTTCTTCAGGTTTGGAAACAGGACACAGTTGCAGATAGTTAATTCTGGAGGTTATGTTGGACGCAGGACCACTTTACAGCGCAATTTATGATTTCTAGCCATGCTGATAACATACTTCTGCTCCATCCATCGCATTCTTTTGCGGAACAGTCAAATGAGATCTTTTCTGCTTCAGTTCAATATAGGATCTATTCAAAAACTCAATAATATTTGCTGGTGATGCTTTTACCCTTTTTAAAGAAATTGATATGGATGACTCCTCGCATCACAATCAAATAATAACCAAGGGTTAAGTGGCGGGCAGGGCCACATCATTAGCCTTTTGTGCACGTTTACCTCGAGAAACCTTCTGTATGTTCTGTGGTCTCTGTCGCATTGTGATCTCTGTTCATTTTGAAAATTTTTTGACCAACGAATATCGATAAATTGCTGCTGAATTTCGTATCTCAACTTCGATGACTCTTTTAAAGTGGTCACGGTTGCTCTTATAATCGATTTTTTGTGAGCGCAGTAGCCATGATGCAAACAGCTTCTTGATGTCAAATGTGTTAATATAAAACATATCAGCCTCAAATCAGTCATCTCACATACGTTTATTCACCAATTGGTCAAAATCATTTCATTGATTTTATGTAAAATTTTTGGTGTTTCGATCTTTTTTTGGCTTTTTTCGTCACTGGTGCCATCACAACAAAACTCTGAAAACTTTTTCTTGATCATCGAAATTGGCGTTACAGAATCTCTTTAAAGTATTTATCAACCATTTTCTTGGTCAGTGCGAAACGGAGACTGAGGCTGTCGCAACCCAGGGCTGGGCACGCGCTAACAGCGGTGGTAAGACCCCTCTTTGAGGAGTGCCTGAAGAGGCATCACGGCGCTCTCACGTATCGCCTGATACAGGTCCTCATCGGATACGGTCAGTTCACCAGGTTCCTGTATTGGATTCGGGCGGAAGCGACGCCTGGGTGTTACCACAGCAGCACTGAAGGACACGGTGGAGCATACGTTGGAGGTGTGCCCCGCTTATGCGGTCGCGCCCGGCGCTGTTTCAGGCCATGCTCCTGGGGGAGACTGAATGGCATGACGTCGCCTCCTTCTGCGAAGCAGTCATGCTGGAGAAGGAGGCGATGGCGCGCGTAAGGCAGCGTCAAGACTTACGACCTGGACAGGGACCCAGCCGTAGGCATCGAGAGTCGCAAGGCGACTACCGGCCACGTAGTAAAAGTCTGAAACGCCCTCTCCGTAGCTCTCTTTGTAAAAGGGCCCATTGTTCAAATTTGCCACAGGCCTCGCACTCACTTGATCCGGCACTGGCTAGTCCCGTTTCTTTTTCGCCACGATTTGATTTTTCGTAAAGTAGAGAATTACTTTTTCCGCTCTTGTTTCTGATATAAGATATAATATATATCTTATATCAGAAACAAGAGCGGAAAAATATAGAATATCCTAATTTAAAATAAGGTCAAAAATAGACTGCGGTATGTCTTGACGCCGGCGCCGGCGCCGCTACTACTTCACCATCCACAGCGGATATTCTTTTACAACAACAGAAACGGGAGTATTTATCTAATAACAATATTGAAGGACATTACATAAAACCTATACAGTTGCAAAAAAATAAAACATATTTTATTTTAAAACATAGTGATCCACCTAGGTACTGGACTCGGCTCAGGGGGGGGGTCATGACCCCCATGACCCCCCCCCTGGATCCGCCCTTGACTAGGAGTAGGAATTAAAATGGTACTATTCACAAGATCAAAATATACATTTTTTCGCGGCCGAGTACCGGCAAACGATACGTGTGAAGAGACACAGGTAATTTATAGTTTTATTTAATTTATGCATTTATCTACAATTAGCTTTTGCCCGCGACTTCGTCCGCGTGGAATAATAGTTCCCGTTCCCGGGGGATTTCCGGGATGAAAACTATCCTATGTCTTTTCTCGGGTCTCAGATCAGACTATATCTCAATCTGTACCTCGGTTCAGTGGTTTAGGCGTGAAGAAGAGACAGACAGAGAGAGTTACATTCGCATTTAAAATATTATATTAGTATGGATGTTAACTACACAAACAAAATCAAATACGTTTCCCAAGAAAACACTGAGATTATAAGAAAGTTTAGTTAAGTACCTACCTATTCAAGACCAAAAACAAAACGCGAATAACCTTCAGATAACATTGAAATGTCAAACAGACGTTTGTTATCAAGAACAAAACAGTTATTCAGCGCTCGTTCACTAAAAAACTGTTCAATTTCACTGAAAAACATGGACCCAAAAGTTAATTTAAGACAGGACCCCGCGTTCGTGGAAATCCAGAAGTTCTACGATGCGAACGCTGACAAAATAAATATCCAACAATTATTTCAGCAAGATGCCGATCGCTTCAATAAATTCAGGTTCGTAAATTTATTTCATGAATTCTATTGCTAATATGAATAAAAACGTGTCGGTTTTTAAGTTATTTTGTAGCCGTGTTATTATTTAAATGATAAAAGTAGCCATTTCTATGTGTTTCGATAAGTTTCGTAGAGTTATATCATCGACATTAGAAAGTACTTCTAAAGGTCGCGCATGCACGGTTGTCGTTTTTTTTATTAAGTATCATTTGATAGCAATGACATTCATCGTTAATCTCAATTGTTTGTTTAATTAGTACTTGTAAAATTATGTCATCTTTGATTGATAAGAGGGTAGGTAGGTACCTATTAACTATAAATAATAATTAAAAAAACTAACACTGTCTTTTTTATTAATATTTTAGTACTGAAATACCTACATTGATTCTGTTCCTTCTCACGTTAAAAGAGTGAAGCGTGTTATTGAATAAGTATTTTTAAGGGTTACTTGCAAAATATATTCTAATATTTACATTATAAAATATAAATTATTCATAAAGCCGTCATAGTCTGACTTTGCATGAATGTCTATAATTAATTCTGTACTTATTCATATGGCCTACATTTTTAGTTTTTGGTATTTTTACCAGTCTAGCAGAAATAGGGAAAGTGCACATGTTTTTTTAATTTGATAGTTTGTTATGAAACACCAAAACATATTATTTAAGATCAATTAAGTAACACTGGCACCTTGAAACACCAAAATTATATTTTGATTGCACCAAGTAGTGTATAATTTAATAACAATGCACTCATACACACATACTCCAGTGATTGGCATGCTTTTCAAATATTAGACATTCTGAACTTGTTTTTCCACTTCCAAAAATATTTCGCTCAAATAGAAGTCAAAAATATTGATGGAAAACTAGGAAAACTAATTCTAAAATAAAAAAATTAAATTCACTTGAATCACGTGAATCAAGTGAATTTTTAATAAAGTGAAATAATATTCAAAAGTTTATCAATATGTATTCAGCCTCCGCATCCCAACTCCGAATGACGGAGAGATCCTGTTGGACTATTCCAAGAACCGCGTCAATGAGCAGCTGTGGGGCTTACTCCTCAACTTGGCCAAGAGCAGGAATGTGGAGAAGGCCAGAGATGCTATGTTCTCAGGTTGGTGAATTTTACGATTTTTTATAAAAAACCTGCAAGATTCTCACACTCGGCATTTGATGCTACAATTGCTATACAATCTTATACATATATAAAATTTTCGTGTCACAACTCACAATGTTAGTTGCCTTACTCCTCCGAAACGGCTTTACTAATTTTTACCAAATTTTATTATGCATATTCAGTAGGTCTGAGAATCGGCTACTATCTATTTTTCGTACCCCTAAGTGATAAGTTGTTCACTCATAACATTTTTAACGTGGGTTAAAGATTAAGTAAAACTTACTGAAAATGTTTCTTGTATTTATTTTATGAGTTTTTATGTTTTTAAATTTATATTTTTTTTGTTGTTGTGTGATAATTTCAACTCTACATATTATTTTTTAATACATATATATCATCAGGTATAGCTTGCTAACAAACTGATGACGACTAATGGACGGATGGCGAGGCTTAGAAGAATGTCATCATCTCCCTAGCCTTTTCCCAATCGTATTGGGGTCGGCTGCCAGCCTAACCGGATTCGGCTGGATACCGGTGTTTTAGGCTTAGAAGAATGTGGAACCCAAAAAATCTTTTGCTTGATTTGGGCTCAATAAATTATTGAGGTTCAACAAAGCTCTTTTTATTGCAAATCAAAACTTACTAATTTACCTCAACTCAAACTTATTACCTCAATATGGCCACTTTATCATCATCAGGTGAAAAGATAAACTTCACCGAGGACCGTGCAGTCCTGCACATCGCTCTCCGTAACAGACAGAACCGTCCCATTCTTGTGGGAGGCAAGGACGTCACTCCTGATGTCAACGCAGTCCTCGCTCACATGAAGGAGTTCTCCGGACAAGTTATCAGTGGACAGTGGAAGGGGTAAGAGAACAATAAATAATGTGTTGTTTTGTCTTCTTCAAATACGTCGTAACTAATTAGAGGATAAACGCCATATATACAATACACATACATAATATTGACATACACAATTATACACTCTTATGAAATGCCTGTCTACATCTTTTAACTTATACTCACACAAAAGCCATTTATTAAGTGTTGAGTTGAAGTTAAACTTATACTCGTAATTAGTTATAACCATTATTTATATAATTTACAAAATTTAGGCAGATTTTCCCTTAGAAAATACGATGGTGCATAACATATAATCGGTCTTTTAACTTAGTCAGAGTCATCTGTGTATATAAAATGGTACACTGACTGTTGAAATGTCAACATACAGCCCAAACCGCTGGTCCTAGAGACATAAAACTTCGAGGATATGTTGTTTGTCAAGAGAATGTATCTTCAGTCAGTATATCCACGCGGGCAATGCCGCGGGCCAGAGTATTGTAATGAAATATTTATTGTTCAGATACACCGGCAAGTCAATAACTGATGTGATCAACATTGGCATCGGTGGCTCCGACCTGGGCCCTCTGATGGTCACCGAGGCGCTCAAACCTTACGCCAACCAACTGAAGGTAACAGAATCTAAATATCTATAACAGTAACAATTAAAATATTTTTTTTTTTTTTTTTATTACAATGGGCTTGCTCTTGGTCCCAGACTAGCCCGCGCGCGCGTGGAGCGGATTTATTTATTATATAATTACAATAGGTGAGACGACACAAAAAAAAACGAATTAATCCGTCATATCTGTTGCTATCCTTACTCTATCCCTTTAGAGTGACAAAGACAGCAACTGATATGAGAGTATCTTAAAATTAAGTGAAGATTTTTGTATTCGGCCATTAGATTCTTAAAATAATTTGGACACGTATTTGTTCTTTCTCTCGTAAACGAAAAATTACAACAATACAGTGCGTTGTAGTTTTGCGTGACATCACGCCTAAATACATTTTTTACTGAACAGTAAAGCTAAAACTCCTAAACTTTTATGCTCTTCATCTTTGTATTTTTTTATTAATTTGATCAAGCTAAAAATAAGGGTCCAGTATTTTTGTTTGGTTTAGAACTAAACAGAAGGCCATATTTTTTCTTTCGTCGTCTTCCCTATTGCTGCGTAGCAGAATATAATGTTTATTTATACAGTGACTAGTAATTAATGATATCTTGAAGCAATTAACGACAGTTAGAACATTGGTTGTAGTTCTCAATGGTAACTATAACCAATTGGATTGTAGTGTGGCGGTTCACATTTGTAATTTAAGCTAACCCGTCAGGTCTAAATGTGTTTTATCAAATATTATTTATAACCCATCAGGTCCAAACGTTTTTCTCAAAAATATGTTTACCACAAGTACACTAACGCCCGAATACTCAAACGGCAATTAATTTTAAAACACTCAAATCTGTTGCTGTCCTTGCTTTAATCCTTTAGAGTGAGAAAGACAGCGACAGATTTGAGAGCGTCTTAAAATTAATTGACATTTGAGTAATCAGCCATTAGTGTCCAAAATTATGGGTCCAAATTATTTTCTGCTAGATATTGATGCCGACTCTCTTATTCATAAACAACCTAAATTTTAATTAAGTGCATCTTTCTCTTTCCATTTAATTAAGAAAAGGACAGAAGATAAAATATAAGTTAAGTCCTGTCAAATTTAACACTCCATAGATAATTTAGACGCGATTTAAAAACATGTCGTCTAAATATATGTCAATTTTCTTCAGGGGCTGTCTAATTTGACAGGATTAAACTAAAATATATCTTCTGTCCTTTTCTTTTAGAAATGGAAAGAGAAAGATGCATTTAACTTAAATTTAGTTAAGTTTGTGAACAAGGGAATCAGCACCATTATGTATAACCCATCAGATCCAAATCATTTTCCATTCTTATTGTTCACAGGTACACTTTGTTTCCAACATAGACGGCACTCACTTGGCAGAGGTGCTGAAGCGGCTGGACCCTGAGACGGCGCTGTTCATCATCGCCTCTAAGACCTTCACTACGCAGGAAACCATCACCAACGCCACCTCAGCCAAGACCTGGTTCTTGGAGGCGGCTAAAGATGTAAGTTTGTAGAATCTTATATATAAAACTAGCTTTTGCCCGCGGCTTCGCTCGCGTTAGAAAGAGACAAAAAGTAACCTATGTCACTCCATCCCTTCAACTATCTCCACTTAAAAAATCACGTCAATTCATCGCTCCGTTTTGCCGTGAAAGAAAGACAAACATACAGACAGACACACTTTCCCATTTATAATATTAGTATGGATTCTAGTGTCACAATGTTAGTTACCTTACTCCTCCGAAACGGCTTTACCGATTTTTATCAATTTTTCTCTGTCTGAGAAACGGTTACTATCTATTTTTCATAACCCTAAGTGATAAAGGTTGTTCACACACCTTAACATTTTTAACGCGGGTGAAACCGCGGGAGGCAGCTAGTAATGTTATAATGGGTGAAATAAGTCACCTGACAGGTTTAGCAATAATGTTGTATTGGAAAAGTAAATTTTTTTAGGTGTTTCAAAAGATTTTTAGTATAGGTCTGAGATAAAAATGTTTGGCTTAAGAAATGTAATGTATTTTTACCGACTTCACAAAAAGGAGGAGGTACTATGTTCGGCTGTTTGTATGTTTTTTTTTTTTTTTTGTATGTTTGTTCATCGATTACTCCGTCAATTGTCAACGGATTTTGATGGTTCTTTTTTTGTTTGATAAGTCATGATTCAGGGGTGGTCCCATATAAATTTTGTGGCGATCGGTTCAGTGCTTCTCGAAAAATTCACCAAGAACAAAAAAAAATTGACGAAATTTTCATAGACGATGTGTGCTTTGTCTTCAAGTTTCTATTTTCGTTTTATAAGATTGTCAGTAGTTTTATTTTGAAAATAAATTACTTTGAAAGATACTATACACAGTCAAACATTGGGAGTCGACACTAAAAAGTAATAAATAAAAAACTTTTTTCAAAAAAAAAATAACCGCCTTCAAAAACTAAAAACCCAATAATAACTAAAATTTCGGAAGTCGGTGGTTTCTCTTCTGCCATTCATTTTGTGTTGCCACCGACTTCCGTTTAGTTATTATTGGGTTTTTAGTTTTTGAAGGCGGTTATTTTTTTTTTGAAAAAAGTTTTTTATTAAGTTCACCTGTATTCCAAATACTGTCCTGTGGTCTTAAGTTCGATTCCCGGGTTGGACAGTGTTATTTCTGCTATAGTACGATTTTTAATTCGAGTCAGAAAAATGACATTTCCAGTGTTGCAGGTTTTTAGTCCCAAATAATTAGTGATGTGGTACAATCGAGTTTTTACAATTAAATCTTAGTCGAGAATATTTTTTTATTCAATATCAAATTGCCTTTAATTATAAAAAAAATATTACATGTAATTTACGGTAATTAAATAGAAGACATACACGGTAGGTAATTTAATATTACATAAAACATATTAATAAATATATTATTTGTTTTTGGTAAGGTCCAAATTTTTTAAAATTGTTTTATTTAAGACGGTATGTATTTAATATTTACAATAAAAAAAAACGCTTTGGTACCTAATAAAACAAAGCATGACTAAATGTCTAAGTCTATCGATTGTAAAACATCACTATTGTAGCGGGTCACCCTTTTTGGTATCAGTGACAGTTGCACTTGTCATTTTTCTGACTCGAATTAAATATCGTACTATATTAGGTAATAGAGTTATGGAGATCTCAGGCAGTCGCTCCATAAAATATACATTACAGATGCATCTGGTTGGGCTGGAAGCGATAAGAGCTAGGGAAAGGCTGGGTGGTTGATCCATTTCAATTCATTTTAATTTTGTTTAAAGCCGGATTTACATTACGAAACTAGTGGCTTGAAATTAGTTTATAACACTATAATTTCACGTGTAAATGTTCAGTTTTACAAGGCCTGCATTGTAAAACTGAACATTTACACGTTAAGTTACTGGTCAAATTAGTGTTATAAAACTAATTTCAAGCCACTAGTTTCGTAATGTAAATCCGGCTTTAATTGGGAAATATGTAAAAGTGTCATATTTGATACTTTTTTATGGATGGGAAATCAACAAAAGTTTTCTTCCGCCCTGGACGGGACGGGAGGGCGTGTCAGACTTTTACTGACTAAAACCCACCTTTGTACCTTCGGTAGCCCTTTATGTTCCGGGGCCGCGGTAACTATTAGAACTATTCCGCAACCCCGGCAATATTTGATACTTTTACTAGTTCCTTTTCATTCGAATAAAAACCAACATTTTGTATGTAACTTGTTGTAGCCGTCAGCGGTAGCGAAGCACTTCGTAGCGTTATCGACGAACGCGGAGAAAGTGACGGCGTTCGGCATCGACGCTAACAACATGTTCGGATTCTGGGACTGGGTCGGAGGCCGGTGAGAATTATGTTTTATCTATTTTTATACTACTTCTTAAAGGAGGGAATTGGGTAGTTTCCACCATTAACGAATATGTTAGACACAATTTCTATAAGACCTCTTTTAATTTCAGCCCAATAAATTCGGTTCATTTTCAATTTGCTATAAAATTTGATTTTTAGTTGCTTTGAAATCAATAAATAGATAGTCAACTGAGTTGTTGTTTTAGTGACGTCATAAGCTGCCGTTGCCATACAAAATCTATTGGAGAATTGCGTTTTGACAGCTCATAAAAAGTATGTCAATTGATAATGGTGGAAACTACCGTATTGTCAATCCGGCTATATGTTATACAGGGAATAAACAGTCGAAACTTAAAAAAAAAAAAACAAAAAATAAAATACAGACGAATTGAGAACCTCCTCCTTTTTGAAGTCGGTTAAAAACTACTTTGCAGAAGAACTCGGCTTGCGACTCTTCTTTAATCGACTACGGAAAACTTCCATTTTCTTTCTTTGACAGCGGTTTTGTTGTAAAATGTTGATTTAATAAAGAATTTATTTTTTGTGTTTTAAACCTATTTCAAAATGAAGAAGGAATTCGTCTGTATGTTTTATTTATATATATTTTTTGTGATTTGATGTTTCCACTAACAAAGTGAAAAATAAAACTAAAACCAACAAGGCCAAAACCTTTGAAGTTGTCCCCAAACTGGACTTGAACTATGTGATGCGCCCTTGTCTTAAATTTTTGTGGTTATTTATTATTTGCAGTGGATGGAGCGAAATAAAACGGTTTAGATGAGGAATAATAGCGTATTTATTTAATTAAATGCACAGTACAAAGATGGACATGTTTTCGCCTTCTTGACCGGCTTAGCAAGAGAGGGTGTTACCATTCTCAGAAAAAAACATTACAATTAAAATATAAATGTTGCCACTTTATTACATTATTGAACATAAATACTTGGTTTTCTAACCCCCAACTACGTTAACCCTAGATCCACCCTTGTTTGAAATTATTGTTTTTAACGGTATTTTGTGTTCAGGTATTCCCTGTGGTCAGCCATCGGTCTGTCGATCTCGCTGTACATTGGCTACGACAACTTTGAGAAACTATTAGACGGAGCCAGTTTTATGGACCAACACTTCACCACCGCGCCGCTCGAGAAAAACGTAAGAATATATTAGATAAAATGATACCGTTGGGGCAGCCTTATCTAAATTGTTTTTATACTTCCCTCAAAAGGCTAGTCGATGAAAATTTTGATTATATTTTTATTGGCTAGTGAGACAATGCTGATTATTGCCGATCCCTTGTTTACAAACTAAACTAAATTGGAATTCAATGCATCTTTCTCTTTCCATTTCATTAAAAAAACGAGATGAAATATTAGATAAAAACACATCAAGATTGTTTACATTTAGGGCCTGTGTCACAACCTCGAAATAGTCCTTATCTACAAGATAAATTACAAAATGGAACAGATTTTGTATGAATTTATCTGACTGATATTTTAATCAGAACTTATCAGAAGAATGTGAAACAGGCATTTAGCGCCTTACTAATAAACGCTGCATAAAGTTATGACAGGTTTATACGTCAAAAAATGTATGGTTACACAGGCTTTATTCATTGCATAACTTTACACAGTGATTATTAGTAAGGGCATTAGTCAATAACTTAACCCGATAGGTGCTCAAAATGATCGTAATATAATTTCAGGGATAGATAGTCTTTAATCGGGGATAAATAATGATTTTTTATAAGTAATTTGTTTTTTATATAATATTGCTGCTTTTTTTTTTGTTCTGTATGAAATCACTTAAAATATTTGTTTCTGCAGGCCCCCGTTATCCTAGCACTGCTTGGTGTATGGTACTCCAACTTTTATGGAGCTGAAACACATGCGCTTTTGCCATATGACCAGTATTTACACAGGTAATAATAATAATTATTTATTTGTCTTATTATCTCAGTTAATATGATAACCTTTGATTTAAAATATAATTTCTGGTGTGTTCCTCTGTGGCCGGACCACAGTTTAGTACTCAGATGCTATAGTTCGAAATAATACCTACCTAAAGTCTACCTTCATCGGAATATATATATATTTTTAGTACCTCAAGAGATATCTTTTTAATTAACAATTTATGTGGTCCGGCCTCCAGGCAGTGCTCTCTGGCCGCGCCACATCAAATTAAATAGAGTATAATGAACTATTAATAAATCAATATCCCGAAAAAAACTACCTAAAGAGTACCTTGCATACGACAAATATGGTCCAATAAACCCCTTTAGTTAAGGAGTTATTGGTCGTAGAGTGTGGTCCGGCTGGAAGGTATACTCTGCAGCAAGTCAATTTTGCAATACTTAATATTAACTATCCATAAATCAGTTTCAATAATAGTACCCTTTCTCTACTCTTCGTTGATATTTTTTTCTCTCAAGAAACTATTCATTTTGATTAATTAACCTTTAAAATATGTGGCGCGGCTAGGGAGGATTACTTTCAGCAAAAATAACGAAACATGCTTTATTTCTATATGCCATCGAAAACTGCATAATAAGTACTTCATCAAAAGGCCTGGACTTTGTCTATAAACTTTTATTTTAATTACCCACAATGATTTTGAAAAAGGTGTACCTTTTGGTTTTTGTATTCCTATCTACCTTAGAATAGTTAGTAAATTTGACGAAGTAAATGAAAATTTTGGTTTGAAATAAACAATAAGTATACAAAAAACAAATATATATTTTCATAATCAAATAATAACAATTGTTAATACAAGGTGTTGTAAATGACGGAAAAGTGTTTTATATAACAAACTACTACCTTAATAGTTAGTAAATTTGACGAAGTAAATGAAAATTTTGGTTTGAAATAAACAATAAGTATACAAAAAACAAATATATATTTTCATAATCAAATAATAACAATTGTTAATACAAGGTGTTGTAAATGACGGAAAAGTGTTTTATATAACAAACTACTACCTTAATAGTTAGTAAATTTGACGAAGTAAATGAAAATTTTGGTTTGAAATAAACAATAAGTATACAAAAAACAAATATATATTTTCATAATCAAATAATAACAATTGTTAATACAAGGTGTTGTAAATGACGGAAAAGTGTTTTATATAACAAACTAAAGTCAATAGATTAAATTTAAGCATTTAACCCTTTAAACAAGAAATAACAATGAAAAAAAGAGTGTACTAAAACCGCGTATTCAAAATATAGAATATCAATATTACAAATAAAGGAGCTTTGAAGTTATTTTCCAACTTTAACATGCAAGACCTAAATTAAAAATAATCATTTTGATAAAAATAAGTTAAAATTTACAATTTTGCGTATAAAATACAATGAACATTCATTTGCTGGTTTTTAGTCCTTGTAGCTTTAGTACTTAAATCATCATATGTTTCCCAAGTATCATCCAGACGCTTGCAGTGAGCGACGTAATGGCGAATATTTGGTGAATATTCAATCACTGACAACAGTGTAAATAATTTTCCTTGTAATGTCATAGTGTCTGGAATGTCATTTAAATCAACGCCTAAATC
Organism: Athetis lepigone; assembly: GCA_033675125.1. NCBI lineage: Eukaryota > Metazoa > Arthropoda > Insecta > Lepidoptera > Noctuidae > Athetis > Athetis lepigone. The sequence continues at coordinate 239,180 of CM066221.1, forward strand.
AATTTCAAATATTAATAAATCATTCAATGTGTAGTTAATAATTTGTTTACCGGTACATTTTACACCGTCGTCATTACTTTTATCACATAGCACACCTGAATCAATCTCTAACATTGTTTGAGCCGATTCTTCAAGGGCTGAAATGCCTTTATCAGACTAAATTAGTTCATTCAGTGGCATGTACGAACATACTCGTTGAGATGTGGAGTTGTTCTGACTGCATTGTGTATTTGTGCATCGTTTTTCCGATCTAACTATAGGAATATCTTTTAATAAAATTTTGTCTAAAACAAAAGTAATATTCGACATACAATTTATGATCGTCAAGACATTTGTGATTGTTTTGTCAAAATAATGCTTAAATTTAATCTATTGACTTTAGTTTGTTATATAAAACACTTTTCCGTCATTTACAACACCTTGTATTAACAATTGTTATTATTTGATTATGAAAATATATATTTGTTTTTTGTATACTTATTGTTTATTTCAAACCAAAATTTTCATTTACTTCGTCAAATTTACTAACTATTCTAAGGTAGATAGGAATACAAAAACCAAAAAGTACACCTTTTTTCAAAATCATTGTGGGTAATTAAAATAAAAGTTTATAGACAAAGTCCAGGCCTTTTGATGAAGTACTTATTATGCAGTTTTCGATGGCATATAGAAATAAAGCATGTTTCGTTATTTTTGCTGAAAGTAATCCTCCCTAGCCGCGCCACATATTTTAAAGGTTAATTAATCAAAATGAATAGTTTCTTGAGAGAAAAAAATATCAACGAAGAGTAGAGAAAGGGTACTATTATTGAAACTGATTTATGGATAGTTAATATTAAGTATTGCAAAATTGACTTGCTGCAGAGTATACCTTCCAGCCGGACCACACTCTACGACCAATAACTCCTTAACTAAAGGGGTTTATTGGACCATATTTGTCGTATGCAAGGTACTCTTTAGGTAGTTTTTTTCGGGATATTGATTTATTAATAGTTCATTATACTCTATTTAATTTGATGTGGCGCGGCCAGAGAGCACTGCCTGGAGGCCGGACCACATAAATTGTTAATTAAAAAGATATCTCTTGAGGTACTAAAAATATATATATATTCCGATGAAGGTAGACTTTAGGTAGGTATTATTTCGAACTATAGCATCTGAGTACTAAACTGTGGTCCGGCCACAGAGGAACACACAATTTCTGAACGCAACCTGTTTAGCTTGGTGACTGATTATTATGTCGTCTGTTGAACTCTAGTCATACAACTAAACGCTAAAGCAAAGAATATTGTTATAATAAGTATAATCGTGTGTAAAAGTATCGTCAACTAACTACCAGTAGGTGTCCAAAATACCTCAAAAACCTGTTACCATAATGTTTTTTCCCACAGATTCGCAGCATACTTCCAACAGGGCGACATGGAGAGTAACGGCAAATATGTCACTCGTTCAGGGGCCCAGGTCGACTACAGCACGGGGCCCATTGTATGGGGCGAGCCCGGCACTAACGGGCAACACGCCTTCTATCAGCTGATACACCAGGGAACTAGGTGAGTGTATATATGTTACTCGGTCAGGGGCCAAGGTAGGCTACAGTATGGGGCCCAGGTGGACTACAGCATGGGGCCCAGGTGGACTACAGCGTGGGGCCCAGGTGGATTACAGCATGGGGCCCAGGTGGACTACAGCGTGGGGCCCAGGTGGATTACAGCATGGGGCCCAGGTGGACTACAGCATGGGGCCCAGGTGGACTACAGTATGGGGCCCAGGAGGATTACAGCCCGGGGCCCATCGTGTGGGGCGAGCCTACACTAAAGGGCAGCACGCCTTCTATCAGCTGATACACTAGAGAACTAGGTGAGTGTATATGTCACTCGTTCAGGGGCCCAGGTGGGCTACAGTACGGGGCCCAGGAGGACTACTGCACGGGCTCATCGAGTAAAAATCTAAATTGAATATTTTAGGGTTTAAATTGGAAGAGATGTTATAGAAATTATGGCTTACATTTATTGGATAATGATGTAAATCACTCAATTGTATTGGTCAAATCATGAGAGGACCATAAAGGTTAATGAATGATGCTCTCTTGATCTGTTCTTTAGTATTGCCAATAAGTAAAATATATATTGTGTTGTCCCCAGACTGATCCCGTGCGACTTCATCGCCCCCGCACAGACGCACAACCCGATCTCGAACGGCGTGCACCACAAGATACTACTCGCCAACTTCCTCGCGCAGACTGAGGCGCTCATGAAGGGCAAGTCTTCAGATGAGGTCAGTAAATAAATAAATATCCTTTGACAACTCACACACGGCCATTTGACCCCAAACTAAGCAGAGCTTGTACTATGGTAACCAGGCAACTGATATACATACTTATATAAGTAATTTACAAATACATACATATTAAAGATAAATTACACTCAGACACAGAACAAATGATCATGCTCCATCACACGAAGTTGGTCCTGGGTGGAAGTCGAACCCACGATCTCCAGCTTAGCAGTCAGAGTCACTAACCACTAGATCAACAGGCTCGACAGCAATTTACTTTAATTAGTTTAGCGCTAAGTTTAAGACGAGGCTGCGGCTTGAGTGTGGATTTTTCACTCCTTAGGCTGCCTGTCTACCGGAGCGGAGCTAGGCTGCGGAGTGGAGAAACTGAGAAATATTAACCAATAGAATTGCACAAAATCTTCGCTCCTGTTCAGTGGACAGGGAGTTACAAACTAGTTTAAAAATTCATACAAAACCGGGAAGCGGAGCGGGGAAACGAAGAACTAAACAAATCGCCCGCCACCGTAAGCTCGAATGACTCGTCGCGTGCTCGCGGTCTAGCTCCGTATAATGAAAAACACAGTCTGCATCTCCGCTCCACATTACTTTCTCGCTCCACTCCGCTGCCTCGCTCCGCTCCGGTGGACAGACACAGTACGCAACTCCGCTCCGCATTACTCCGTCGCTCCGCTCCGGTGGACAGGCAGCCTTAAGCTGTGGCGACATCTATGGCCGAACACGTAAACTACAACTGACATTCTACATCGCGATATGAACGTTTACGGCGACATTAGCACACGTACAGAAATCCTGACTAGAACCGTGGCACAACACCCGTCTAATCGGAGTATCCTCCCTTTTCAACGGAGGATGAGGGACTTTACACTCTGTTCCTCATTTCACCAAAAAGCCATTGCGGTAACGCCTTCATTATTATTGTTGTTTAATTGATGATCAAAAATAATTGAAAAGGTTGTGTCCAGAGCTTCATTAAGCTCTAATCTCACACGTAATTTGTCCTGCTGCCTTTATTATTAAACTTTCGAACACACGTGATTCGAGACACAATAGAAAGACAATAACAGCGCGACAGCCGGCTGTCCGGAATTGCCAATCCACATTCAGCAAGCAAGGTGACCAATGGTCGTACATTCTCTGTAAGAGAGGTGACTTTTGCTTACAGTGTGACATTTTTATTATTATATTGTTTCCAGGCTAAAGCGGAGTTAGAGAAGTCAGGCATGGCTGCTGACGCGGTGGCCAAGATCCTGCCGCACAAAGTGTTTAAGGGCAACCGCCCCACCAACTCCATCGTCGTGAAGAAAGTCACGCCGTTCACTCTCGGAGCGCTTATTGGTAAGTACCATTTTCAGTGAACTCTCGTTTTGTGTTATCTAAAGAACATAGGCATTATTTTAATGGTAAAAATTAGAAACTCTTGAATTGAGTAGATACTGAACTCTAAAATGAACCTACCATTTTATAAAAGTTACGGTTTTTTTTATCAAAAATCAACTAGAAATTTTTACGATAAATTAATTTTATCGAACGCGACCGTCATTGTCGTACGAGTCAAATGCTGGATTCTCAAAATCATTGACGGTTGCTCAAGTTTGAAAATTTGACAAATTAATTGATTTTTCGTTCAAAATAAAATTGAGATTCAAAACTAGCGCGATGGGTGAAGGGTTTCTAGCGAAATTTATAGTTTCTTATTTTACGTTTACTTAAATAAGATTAGATTGTAAAGGAATGCCAAAATACCACTGGCTTGTCCAAAAATAAGGCCTCCTCAACCTCAATCTTAACCACCCCCAATTTACCACTCCACAGCCCTCTACGAACACAAAATCTTCACTCAAGGAGTAATCTGGGACATAAATTCCTTCGACCAATGGGGCGTGGAACTTGGCAAGCAACTCGCCAAGGCGATAGAACCAGAATTGCAGGACAATACGCCCGTCTCCAGCCACGACGGATCCACTAATGGCCTCATCAACTTCCTGAAGGCCAACTTTTGAATTTGAATAGAGAATGCCGTTTGACGTGACGTTCTTTTGTTTTTGGTTGTTTTTTTTTCTGTTGTGGTGATTGTGAGTTGATTTTTATACTGCGCCTACATTGTTGAGGTACTCGCGAAGGTTTGCGTTACAAAATGCAATATGAACTTTATTCTTACAAAGATAAGATATGATTTGTGTTACCCGAGTAACACGACAATGGTACGGCATAACTGTCATGGAACTGTCTTTTTTTTTATTTTGGCCAAGACACATCGTAGTTTTCTTCGCTATTAGACACCACTCCACTTTAGGACTAATAAAATATTTTTTATCGCTATAAGACAAAGCAAAGCCAGAAGGAAAATTTGTTAAGGAAATCATCAAATTATCTTTTAGCAAATGATGTATAAAAATCAACTCGCATTTACCACACAAACCTACTACATTATGTCTCAAATTTCTATCTATTAAAAATTATTATTGTTTTTTTACGAGTTTTTAAATATTTTTATTTGGAAGAGTGGACCACAAAAATCTCGATAGGAACAAAATTGTTATTATTTGTAAGTTATTAAATAATTTTATAAGAATTATAATGAAATTATATTGAATTACATTTTTTATCATGTTTTATAATAAAAATCAAGGACGTACAACAAACGGCGTACATTTATTATCTAGAAACATACGTTTGGAATTGCTTTTTTCTCACTTATTTCAATACACTGCATATTTATCCTGTAATTAAAAATAAGATGTTGAAAATGAAAGGTTTGTAATGAGGTAGAATTCGAACAAATGAGTTTGTATGCTATTTAGTATGGCACATGTAAAGGAATAGTATAAATAAAATATAGAGAAGGTTAACGATGCATTACCAACCTTATTTTTTACCCAACAAGGTACCCTTTTACACGTCAAATATCTCTTGCTACGACGGACTTTTGCAAAATGATGCAGCAGATTAGTTCGAAATTGCATTGTGATGTTGAATTAACATAATAAAGCCTGTAATAAAATCGAATAGTGAATATATAAAGTGACTGGTAATAAGAGAGCAAGACCGATGTGTGTTACATAGGGTGCAACGGAAGTCATGGGCATCATTTTAAACTAAGGCTCTACTTACGATACTAATTGCATTAGGGTTACTACCACACAAACCAAAAATATTATCAACCCCTCAGCCATTACGCAATAAACAAAATGGCGGCGGAAATTTCACAACTACCCCAAAAAGAAAAACGTACGAGCATAGATTATAAAATTTTACTTTTTTAAATAGTAGGAAATTTATCCAAGAACGTAAATAACCAAACTTGTTCATACAAAAGTAGTCTGTAAGTAATAAAAATAAGGACAATGAAATGGGATACCCCGACAGCCGGCTGTTGGTTGGGTGACTAGGGATGAAGTATAGAAAGCTTTAAATTTTTGGTGACTTATTACCAGTTACTTATATTGTGTTTTAATTTTAAGTGTATGCGTATATGTACTGTTATAATTCTGAAATGTAACTTCTAGTGAGATGTATTTATACTATGTATTGTATATGATTGTAATTACGTGTTTTACTAATAAAACATAGTTATGCACTATTCTTCTGTTTGATTACATTTATAATTTTCTGGTTTAGGGTTTCGTACCCAAAGGACCCTATTTTTGATATACCACGGCCCCAACACAAAGGGCTGAGAAGGAACATGGATGTGTTTTAGTCAGTACAAGTCTGACACTCCCTTCCGTTCCGCCCAGAGCGGAAGAAGTCATTCGATAATATCCCATTGCATAAAAATGACCATTATTAAAACTCCGCTGTTTTCCGCTTCTGGTTCTATCTCATGAACCGTAATAGCTAGAACTTTCAGATGATGTATTTCTGTTGCCGCTATAACAAAAAATACTCAAAACTGAATAAATTTGATATTTAGGGCGAGGCTCCATACAACAATTTTTTTTGTGAGTAATGGCACGGAACCTTTAGTACTCCGATTCACACTTGGCCGGTTTTGTAATATTTTGTTAATTTATTTATACAATTCATATATTTTTTGTGTTATCAAAATTAAAATCCCTGATGGTGGCCAAGCCAGAGAGAGTCACACATATTTACGGCCTTGTTGAACCAACTATTTCAGTTCTGTCATTAATAAAACGACAATTAAATCTTAAAAAGTAATTTATTTCAGTTATCATTGAGGCAGAAGCAAGTACTTATCAAATATAATCATAAACATTAATTAATATTAAGATAACGTCAGGAACATATTTAAATGTGATCTACACAAAGATACATACATACATCTTTATGTCGAGCTCTTCTAACAAATCATTTTAGAATAGTAAAAATCGATTTAACAAATTTCGACAGTATTTGTTTCTTAAAAATCTGTTGTTGCAGCAAAACAATATCGAAACTGAAAAAATCGATTTTTCTTTTATTCATTACTAGCTTTTGCCCGCGACTTCGTCCGCGTGGCCTAATAATTCCCGTTCCCGGGGGATTTCCGGGATGAAAACTACCCTATGTCCTTTCTCGGGTCCCAGACTATATCTGTACCAAATTTCATTCAAATCGGTTCAGTGGTTTAGGCGTAAAGAAGAGACAGACAGACAGAGTTACTTTCGCATTTATAATATTAGTAAGTATAGTAAGTAAGTATTAGTAAGTCTTATAGTAAGGATAAAAAAAATCGAAATCTAATAATTATTTTTACGGATCAAACACTTACATTGAGGAGTTCAGGGTCAAAACATCCCATTTTGGTAACTTGACCATGAAGGACATTTTTAGAATGCAACATTTGATGACCCTGAAGGTAAATATCTACACCCAAATTATAACATCAACCAAGAATTAACTGAGTTTTTTCACCTAGCATATAATAATATCACGCCTATTATCTTAAACTTTTGACCGCCACGTTAAAATAGCTTTTTTTAAAAAGCTTGGCGCTGAGTGTACGACACCCTCAGCGCCAAAGCTTTTATAAAAAAGTAAATTTGTCACATGATCTTGACAGTGACTGGCTAGACAATTTTCATTTGTCACATATACATAACCATGGCGGTCAAAAGGTTAAAAGGTTGGGCAGAGGTCCACAACATACCAGTATAACATAAACTAAACTAGCGATCTATTACAATGGGGTATTTTACATCATTATCCAATAAATGTAAGACGCAATTTCTATAAAACCTCTCTTAATTTTAGACGTATAAATCCGGTTCATTTTCAATTTGCTGAAAATTAGATTTTAAGTTGCTTTGAAATTAATAAATAGTTAGCAAATTGAGTTGTAAACTTAATGACGTCATAAGCTGACATTGCCAAACAAAAATCTATGGACCGTCTCTTCACAAGGAGGAGACCATCGCAGTCATATTGCATATATTTTTGTTATATATCTTTCTTCGTTTGTGATGTAAAATAAACATGGTCGTGGCAGAATTGTGGTGTTTTCCGCAAATGCCATTAATAAAGAGTTGAAGTTGAGTCGCGTTTTGACAGCTCATAAAAAGAACGCCAATTGAGAGATGTGGTAAAAAATCTTTGTTCGTCAAATTACTTTTGAATCAGGATAAGTTAATACTACAATTTCATAAGTTTAAATCTAGCCGGTAGACGAGTGACATTGTAGAATGAATTGTAGTATGGAATAGATTCTTAAATTTATGGAACTTCTTAGTAATTTGGCATACCTATTTACATACATTTGATGTTAAAAATTGTACACTAAATGGACGTTTTGCGTCTTATGGCAAGGTGAAGGAAACGAGACTTATTAAAGGAATGGACAGAACTTCTTTGCCCAGCAGTGACACAGAACAGAACAGTTTTTAAATTACAATATAACAACGTAATATTATTTAATTATTTAGGTTTGCGCCCCCTTCCGCCACCAGTCTTAGCTTTCTTCTTAGCTGCGTTCTTTTTATCTTCCTCGGCCTTGCGTTTTGGATTTGGTGTTGTTGATATCTGAAAGAAAAAAATGTTGAATACTAGAGGTCTCACCTTCGTTTTTGTTATTGCTCTGCTCCCTTGGGTCATAGAGTGAAGTTCTGTAGGCTATGTTCTATCCTGATGTATAAGCTTTGTTACTGTTAACTGTTAAAGAGTAAAAAAATATCCACACACACATACAAACTTTCACATCTTTCTAGTATTATAAATTGGAAAGTGTGTGTGTGTGTGTGTGTGTCTGTTTGTCCGTCTTTCACGGCAAAACGGAGCGACGAATTGACGTGATTTTTAGTGGAGATAGTTGTGGAGGAGAGACATAGGCTACTTTTTGTCCCTTTTTAACGCGAGCGAAGCCGCGGGCAAAATCTGGTTTATAATTTTAGTAGAATTAATTGATTGATTGTAGTATATTTACCGTGAAAAACCCGTCGAGCCGTCCCTGCGTGGTGCCGCTGCGTGCCTTCAACAGTTTCTTGGCTCCGTTGCGGACTCGCTCCTCGTTGAACTGCTTGTCGCCGCACAGGAACTTCACCAGACCTTCCTCGTCAGGGTCCGACCATTTTAACTGGAGAAAGAATAGTGATTTTTTTGACCTTGTGTCTTGTGTAGAGATGGTTTTCTACCAGGTAAATAGATAAATACCCAAATGAAGGGTTTCAAACTTCAAATATTTATTGCGATCAAGAGTAGATACACAGGATGTTATAAAAGGTAAAAGTAATACATGATACCCTGTTAGGGCGCAGCAACACAATTTTAATATGTAATTACTTACATACTATTTAATCAATCTTTTATTATATTTGTAAATATCTATATTATTATTTTATCATTATATTTATATCATTTACTTTACTTTCCTACCCAGTTATATACCTAGTACGTGGGTATTTACCTTTCATCCTTTTTTTAAGTCTTCAGAACGTCAAGTCAAGCAACAAAATTGTTTTTTGTTCTTATTCATGCTTCTGGATATTTACCAGGTAAATACCTCAACTAACCTCAATCTCCTTAGGATCAGTGACCTCAGGGTTCAAGAACAGTTCCCTGGCTCGCGCATAGTCCCAGTTCTCCGGCGGCTGGTACTTCTCCGTGTCAATATTTCGTAACACTTGCTCCAGAGTGCGGTGTTGACGGATCAGCTCGATGGCTCGCTTGGGCCCGATGCCGCGGATAGAGCCGCAGTAGTCACAGCCTAGCAGTATGCAGAGGTCTATGAACTGGAATGAGGAAATAGGGATGTTGAGTACATAAAAAAATGTATTGTTTAGTCTGTCTGTTAGACCATACATACTTGTTCAAATTAACCTTTCAACGACCAAGCGACAGCAGGCTGTCGCGCTGCTATTGTGTCTCGAATCACGTATGTTCGAAAGTTGAAAGGTATTTTAAGGCATTAATGGCGGCTCCACATTAGTGCCGTGAATTCACGCGCAAATTCACGGCACAAGTCATGCCCTCCACATTCTCAAGATGCTCTCAATTGTTCGTGAAACCCACCGCGAAGTGGACGTAGAAGCTGCTGCTGCAATAACTTTGTTTGCTGTGGTAACATATTATGTGGATGTGTACCCGTGAACGCCGCGCGAAGGAAGCGCGAACCCTTTGTCGCGGGACAAAATACCGACTCCAATCAGGGAACAGGCGTGAACGCGCGTGAATCCCGTGAAAACCGTCCATTTTCACGTTCACGCCTGTTTACGGAGTTTTACGGCACTAATGTGGAACCGCCATTAGATATTTTTCCTGTATTTGCAATACAGTTTTCACTGTCTCAGTGATTTTCCATCATGTATACAGGTCCAATATTTCACAACTGTAAAATTCTTACTCTGTACGCATAATACTCTCCAAAACACGTAGACGCAAATATCAAGCCATAATACACTACAGAAGCCTCCAACCTTACCTCTTTTTGTTCCAACTCGAGACCCTTCAGCACATCGTCTAAATGGAACTCCTGAACAGGCATCTTGCGCGCCTCGGAGAAGGTCAGGTGACGCAGCAGAACGTTAGTGCCGAACGTCAGGGCGTCCATGTCTTCGGTCGCTGAAGCAAACACCTTGCCGGCTTTTACCTGCGGACGAAGATTATGGTTTAGTTAGTAGAACTATCGACTGGTGTTACAAATTTTTGAAATCCTCAGATTTACTTTTCTATTTGAGCTACACTTTGAATCACTTTGTCTATTGATAAAAATGGCATAGAAATAGGATGACTGCATTTTGAGGTTATCGCTAAGAGATAGACTCGACTGGGGACTTTATTACGAAGATGATGGAGGATTGAGAGCAGTGGCTTGCCCTTTCAACTATAATGGCCGGCAAAATGCCCGTCTATAAAAAAAAAAATCAAACTCAATTTCAGAAGTCGGTGGCTTTGTTTCTGTTTCATGTTACTCCCACGACTTAGACGAATTCACCTCGTATGTCATATCACCCAATAAGTATGGTGATTCCTAACATCTCTGTGAGAAAATTTCTCGGCACAGAAAGATGCCATAATTTTTTTTTTTTCTGGAAAAATCTTGATGTATGCCTACTGGGGGAGTGGTATGTATCAACTCTTACAATCCAAAAACTTTGAACTCCAGTGGGACAAAAATCGAGTAGTATGAATACTTACTAGAGCTGCACACTGTGCCTCAGCCTCGCACGGCGCCTCCACCACAGGTATACCCATCAGCTTCAGAAGCTGTCGCGCCTCTTCATTGTGGACCTTCGTCACCTTTACCAGGCGGCGGTTGAACTTCTCTATGGATTCTTGGTCACCTGTTATAGAGTTAGTATAAAGGTTTAAAAAATCTGGAAAACTTTTCAAAAATAGGATAGTCTAATGTCATTAAAGTAGGTCTTAGTTACCCCTCCTTGGCCTACCTAAGTTATTGATTGTGACAGGTTAAATAGTTAAATGCAGAAAATCACTATCATTTCACTAAATATTATAAAATCTATGAAGTTGGACAATACTTTAAAGAACATAAAGTAATTGATACTTATATGAATTCAAAAATTGCGCGATTTATGCTTAGCACAAATTCTGGTCTTAGTACAGTTGCTCTGTGATTATTTCCAAATGAATTAATCTTGGATTTATCACGCAAAATAAAATCTTTCTAACTCATAAACTACTCAATTTCAGTAGAACATTTAGTGGTTTAATTAATAAATAATATAAATAAATAAATATCCTGGGACATCTTACACACGGCCATCTGATCCCAAGCTAAGCAGAGCTTGTGTTATGGTAATCAAACAACTGATATACATACTTATATAATTTTTAAATATGTACATATTATAGATAAATAACATCCAGACACAGAACAAACAATTATGCTCATCACACAAAGTTTGTCCTGGGTGGGAATCGAACCCACGACCTTTGGCTTAGCAGTCAGGGTCACTAACCACTAGACCAACAGGCCCATCGAATTTATTGCAAATTTGTTGCATTTTGACTCTATTGCACAGTGACAAACTGTCTGAACCCTACTGTGTGTGCAAAGGATATTTTGAGTTACTATTAACCCAGAATATGCAATTATAATCTTACCAGCTTCAGTAGCCTTCTGCAACTCCTTCTCGGCCTCCTCTCTCCTCTCAGCCCTCTTATTTAGCTGATGAGACTTCATGTCCGGGGGCTTGCCATCAAACACGTACACCGGCTTAATGCCATTCTCAACCAGCCTTATTGTGCGGTAGAACGTGCCCATTAAATGTGATGTTGTTTCTCCATCTGTGGAGACTAGTTGGGAACCTGCAGGATGTTTGATACAATTTAATTATAGATCAGTGGGCAGGCTTGACTGTTGTGGAGGCTTTGTTATATGGTTATATTGTTGCAGTCCAGATACACTAATGTGAAGGAACTGAACAGGTATATATTTATTTTCTTCATTTATTTTATTATGTACATCTATTTTTATTATTGTGTAATTTTTCATTCTGTTTCATACATTTTCCTCTTAAGCACACTTACAAGGTGCATTTTGTTGGCAATTGTTTTTAACCCACAGGGGGTTGAAGGGAAAAAAAAAAGTGAATATGCCTTATGAATTCAATCCACCTCTCTTTTTTTGATATTTGAATTATATTTGAAGAGTAAATAAATAAGCTGAGATAGTAGTGTGCCATGAGATCAAAATTTGGACGAGCCTAGCTGATTTTAAATGATGTCTGTTGAAAGTCTTTTAGATACTCCTCCAAAATCTATTAGCTTTTTAGTATCATATTTTTACGCAGAATGGTAGGCTCAGATTTCTCATTACTGCAAACTAAGCTTTTTGAATTGCATAAAAGGCACTATACTGACTGCAGATCTGTACAGTTGGGTGGATCATAAATCACTAATAACAAGCACAAGCTTTTAGTGTTAAGTATACCTATTACTTTATGTTTGAGTTCTCTTCACAATATCAACACAGCCTATAGGATACTGTCTAAAGTTGGAAACTTGTAAATTACATTTAAGTGCCCAGGTAGTTTCTTTAGAACAGGGCTGTCCAAACTATACACCTTCGCGGGCTAATTAAATTTCATACAAAAGCTGGAGGGCCAGAAAAATATTTTCAGTTGTCAAGTAAATGAAATACGGGGTAATTTTGTCATAATATTATCCAAACTATTTGTGTCCAAAACTATTTTGAGATTAAAATGTGTGTCGCGGGCCGCATGAAAACAAGCCGCGGGCCGCATGCGGCCCGCGGGCCTTTGTTTGGACAGCCCTGCTTTAGAACATAAGGTTAAGATGTTTTTGATAAATGAAGATTTGAACTGATTCGGATGATAAGATGCAGTCCAAGGATTCATACAGTCTCGCGTTGTCGTTTGGCTACGAAACAATGTCGAAGTGGTCGACAAGACAATAACACGCGCCGACATGGCATGACAAGAGAGCCGTACGCTTGTTTCAATATTTATAGAAAAACAAATCACTTGCCTTCACTTCTCACAGCAATCAAGAACTGATACAAGCTCATATACGCGTCAATAGCAACTTTACGTCCTGAAAAATTAAACAAATAGTAAAGTTTACATCGGAGAGAAAAAATATTGATTCATAAATAAAGTAAATTGTAATTTTATTCACCAAAATAGTTTTTTATCTCCATATCTTTGATAGCATGTGGTGCAATATCTGCAATCAACTTAGATAAGCCTAGAATACCCATTTTGCTAGTTTATCACCAATAAATTCACAAAATTAACACTGATTTGCATGCAGTGGTCTCGAACGTCATAGAGCGAGATCGGTAGAATTGCCAGCTAAAATCGGTATATTTGTACCCAAATTCGGTATTTGACAAAAAAAAATACAATATTCAATAATATTCGTTTATTTATTAAAAAAAAACTTACAGACTAATTTGTAACAATCATAATTATTTTCTATACCAATATTCTTTGGCCATAGCCGCGGTCATCTTCGAATTAATTTCAAAATCGTAACAATTAGTTGTATTAAAGAGTCGTTTTGAATGTAATAGACCAGTGATTGATTCAGTAGAGAACCTATTTCGCTGCTTTGTTTTCAAAAGATTAATATGCGAAAATATGCGTTCAACGTTAGCGGATGAATGGGGAAGTGATAAAATATTAAAGACGAAATTAGACAACAATGGAAACAATTGAGTTTCATCGCCACGCTTTAGTAAACTTACTTCATCCCAAAATAGTTCTACATCATCAGGAAATGCTTTGATTTGTTCACAATTTCTTAAAATGCGCCACTCAGTATCAATTTCCTGGAAATCATTGCTGTGAACAATATTGGGAAAGAGCCTACTCACAGAACCTATCAAAGTAGTTTTGCCAATTTTAAATTTTTTTGGATTATGTCTAAACCTTTTATTGGGTTATTTTTCAATGGAAACCGCGTGGTTATTTGTTTACAAGCTTCGATATAAAAATCTAGGCATCTGCATTTAAACTTTACTTGATCTGAGTTTAGATTTTCTGAACTACTTAGTAGTGTATTAGACGCAGCAGTACCATAGTATACGTCATCAATATCCATAAAATTTCTGGGATTCTTAAATCAATATTTTCGATTGAAGTGCTAGTTAAATATTCTCTTTTTAAAAAACAATCAAAAATAGTTTTTAATGTTCCAGTAATTTTTTCATTATAAATTATGTGTTTTCGGGTGTTCTGTGAAATCGTAGAAAAGTCGTTATATTTCGGTATTTCGGTAGAACAGAGCCCATATCGGTAGAAATACCGAAAAATCGGTAGGTTCGAGACCACTGTTTGCATGTATCCAACGCTTTTACGCTTGACAAATTTGGCGGGAAATGCGGGAATTAGACAAGACATTGACGTTTTCTCGGTGTTGTCAAGACAGTGTCGTCAGTGTCACAATTATGTCAAGAATTATTGACCCTATATAGTGATGTGCGTATTTTGAAAAAGTTATGATTATGAAGTGTTAAGAATCGAGATTTGTATTTTGTTTTACATTTTTAATAAAAATTTATGGTAATATTATTGCATTTATATGAAGTATGTCTGTTGCAGTTTTTTTTATTATTCATAAATGTGACACTACAGTACTTGCAATAACAAAACGTTTTGATACTACGCCTTTGGAAAAAATATGTTTTGACAACAAACAGCTGATAGCATTACACAATTTACGAGAAGGGTTGGGCTGCGTTTGTGTTTTGTTGTGATATTTTGTTTAAATAAAGATAATACTAAAGCTTTAAGATGGGGAATTACTTTACTGTGAATATGGAAGAGAACTTTAAAAAAAATCAAGAGTTTATACAAACTATTAATAAAATAAAGGTAAAACATAATTTAAACTTTTTTTAATGTTTTCTTAGATATTTGTTAAAATATATTTTTTTTTAGATGGAAAGGCAAATTCAACTTCAATATCAAATGCAAGAAAGACAAGTGGCGATGGAAATTGCGAAGAGCAGAGACACCTGCCTTTGGTTTACTGCTTTTTATGCTGCATCAGCAACAGGACTATTCACTGGGTATTTCATTTTAAATCATTTCCTAATTGTAAGACCGCAGTAGCTGTAGAAATTTCGCAAAAGAGAAGGTGATTCTGTGACATAATCACAATCCTCAGTAATGACCTAATAAGAAACATTATGCCAAGAAGGAAGATTATAAGGTCAAAGAGCACAACTTACTTATCTTATCTTTAATTACGTCACATAAAAATTTGGCTCAGAATATATGCAAAATAATGTGATGATGAAAAGAGTGAATTAATACATTTTTGTTTCAGCTTTAGAAGGACAAAAAGGCCATATCTTTTGATGCCTTTGATACCTCTTACTTTTGCGACACTTTACTTGTGGGATCTTGCGTACGGAAATAAAATACACAGGATCAGAAGTGAGTAATAGTACTAGTAAGATAATTTCAAAAGAGCATATTTTGCGGTAATATATAAGATAATTAGCTGTTTCCTGTGACATCGGTCATTAGTTTCCACACACATTTTACAATAATCTCTTCCTAGTGCTTCTCTGCGTCAGAAGAAAAAAAAAACTATTGTGCAATTTCATCTTTCTAGCTTTAGTAGTAGTTTCTTCACGAGTAGTTTCTTGCCTATTCATTGATTCCCACTAAAAAGTCAATACATTTTTTAACCAAAATTATTTCATTAAATATTTGTTATGCAGTCGCTCCTGGTAAAACACTGGTATCCAGCTGAATCCGGTTAGGCTAAAAGCCGACCCCAACATAGTTGGGAAAAGGCTAGAGAGATGATGATGATGATTTGTTCAAGTGACGTAAATGTAATAGGATAAAAATAAATTACAGTGGAAGCTGAACACATAATGACACACGAGGCAGACTCCCTCGAATGGCCCTGCGGTCTTCCCACACCGTCTTCCATTGACATGGGGCGCGAAGATGAAGAAGAAAGGAAGAAAATTCATCCTCCCTTGTTGTAAACTCAATGCGATCAATAATTACGTGTGCCTTCACCGCAAAGTAGATCTCATAGCGGATAGTTTAGACCTTCGTCTTTCCAGAAGGCCGCCTTTCCTTAAGATTGAATTGCTAGAAATACACTTTATTTAAAGAAGAGCTTGTCTCGACCAATTAATGGTCCTATAAAATCACGTAAACAAATGGATGCTAAAATTGTCCTGAATATCATAACTGTCCGAGTGACTTTTAGAATTTATCTCTCCTTAAGAACCTTTCAGGTCAGGCCTAATTGGTTCAGGAGTGTGCGAGTTCTGCGTGTAGAGGTTTATTTTTATTTATACAGTATTAAACCACTATAGTTATTGATATTACATGAAGGAATGTGTCATTGTGTCATATCTAGACTGAGACAATCTCTTTAGTTACCCACAGAAACCGATAGCAGATTACCATTATATGATTACGATTATATCGGTCGTTCCGTAATTACATGGGTAATAATATACAGCTCTGGCCCCAAATGTGTATGTGCCATAGAAACCAATTTACTTTAAAACATGCCATTACTGCCCTACTAACTAGAGGTCAAATATTCTTGAATGTATCCCTCTAGAGTTATATAAAGTGCTGTTGTTCGCAACGCAACCCATTTTAGTTTCTCATGTTTAACGACGTTACGGCGCAGTAAAATTAAAGTGGAGTAGGGTACACTGCATAAGTTAAATACTGTATTGAAGTCAATGTCAAGCTATATTCCTGACTGTCGGTCGTTAGGTTTTAATGCCGCAATGCCTGAGCAGTTCTCAATACGGAATACCTATTTGTATAGCAGTTTTCATCTAAGGAAAAGGCGGTTATAGTGACAGCTAGATTCTAAAGGCACTTTTAGAACACAATCGTAACTTTAAACTTGTAAAATTCGAAAGTTCATCGAATCGAATTTGATATCAATTTAAAGAACATTTTATCATAAAGTCAAAATTAGTCTAACTTTTCGTCCAGCTATACAATAAATTTGTTAGATGCGTGTAGTTCACGTTTAGCGATTGATCATGAATTCATGATGGACAAATAACTTCATGTATTATATTTAGATAAAAAATAGTTTTTTTCGACTAATAACTACGAATCTCAACATGTGGATCTCACCATTGAGATTTGGCGAATAATGTGCTTAATATCCGTTAAGGATTTTGAATCGGATATCTTTATCTTTTTCTACGATATTCTAGTTGATATTCTAGATGTGCGTTTTAAAATAAGAAGAAAATCTCATCAAATTTGCGTTGGTAGTTTTTGCGTACGTCTAAAGCAACAGCCGGCTATATAAACCGGTTAAATATAGAAGTTTTATAAAAAGGCCGTTTAAACTAGCCTGCACCCTAATTGCATAGCACACTATTCCTAAATAAAAAGAAAATGGTATGAGACAATACTACCTCACCGCGTGTTTAAACGCTGCGCCAATACAAAGCTCCATTTAAATAAACGCGGCAAAAGCGTTTTAAAAAAATAGTTGCTCTAGTTTTTTTATTGTTTTTTTTTTAATTCATATAGAATTTATTATAGTATAGGTTTCAAAGAGTGCTTGTGATTATATTTTTTTTACATAATTAACTTTACGTTAATGTTTTCAAGTCAACTGTTTATTTTTTATAGGGTTATTTTTTAAGTGTTTTTTTTTATTTACAATGTTTATGAACTAGGTACTTATAACGTCAAATTAAGTACTTAAAATATCATCAATCCATCATTACTAAACAATATGTACTAACAAATTATGATATATTTTTAACAATATTGGTAGTTGATAGGTCCTTATTATATTTATCATAACGGTAATAATTCCTGTTAAAACTTTTTAAAATTAAAATTATGCTCATTGCTATAACGGCAGTTATAAAAAAGTATTATCCATTTATTAAATTACCGCAATAATGTTGTAGTATTACTTGAGATAAGTCGAATAATATAAAGCATTCCTCACTGTAATAGAGTGTTTATTGTCACGGTTAATGTACTATTGTTATAATTAAATAAAGTTTACGAAAACTATTTTTATTTTTATTTATGACCGTCTTACAAAAATAACGGTGTTAGATGTAAGACTGCTAGTGTTTTATATCTAGTATAAGTTACGACCTAGTAGAAGTAAGGCTAAAAGAAACCCCAGGATGCGGGTGGCACATGATCGTTTGTTTGTTGTGGCAAACTTTGAAACTGATTTCAAACCTATTTCAAACTGTGGTCGTAATCATCCCTTAAAAAAAGTTATTGATAATGTCTAAAAAAATCAAACTACTGTTTAGCTTAATTAAGAAATTAAAAAAAAAAGTTATTGCAAAAATATGATCGACTGATTTGTTTTCTTGACTATCGATTATACAATTACCCCATTACTATAGTTGACATCCTTCGTTACCATAGCAACAGTTAGGATGTTTGGGCGACCGTAAACAAATGAAACACGACTTGGCAGGCTGAATTCAAATGTGCCGATGTCATAGCTTTATCTACTAATATTGGCAAAATACCCAGATTTTGATAACAAAATAGCAAACGTATAATGGGATTTGCGAAATATTGTTGCTGTTTTTTACGTAAGTACGATTTAAAATTGTTAAAATTATAAAATTAGTAATGAGTTTTCAATCATCATGTTATCGACATATTTCTCGTTGCTTAGCGTATATAATCAATATTTTGACAATGATGGTAGTCACGCTTTTCTGATATTCAAATGCGCTCGCAGGTACCCTTCAAATTTACATTTTAAATAGTCATTTGATAGCAAAACATGAAAACGGCGAATAAATGAATTTTAATTGGTATCGATTGCAGAATTTGATTTTACAGTCACCGTGTAACTAGTGTTGAGGAGAAGTGCTGATGTCTCAAAATCAAGGAAAGAAAGACGACCGGAAAAAAGATGTGGCTCAAAAACCAGTTCAGAAGAAAAGTCCAGATAAAAACATGTCGGAAATTGACGAGCACATTCTTAAAAGGTTCGAAATTAAGAAGAGGCTTGGGAAAGGGGCCTACGGTATTGTTTGGAAAGCCACTGATAAGAAGACCAAGGATGTGGTGGCTATAAAGAAAATATTTGACGCTTTCCGGAACCAGACGGATGCTCAGCGGACTTTTAGAGAAATAATTTTCCTACAGTCTTTCCGTAACCATCCTAATATTGTGAAGCTGCATAGTATACACAGGTATTTTTTTTTATATTTAATTTTAAAGAAGATTTTCTCTAATTTTGTCTGAGAAGTGGCCCCAAGCCCGCTGTCATGAGCATTGGAAGTTGGCCCCTATGATTATTGGATTGCCCTGGTCATCGTAGAATCTAGTAGGAAGCAAGTAATACTTGGGAAAAGTTTTACACTTGTATTGAGAATCTTCCAAATAATTCTTCCTTCCCACTTACTATCTACTGAATCTTTTTTTTTACTAAACCTAAACCGCCTTATTACAAAACAAGGTTTTTCTCTACACCAGGTATAAACCATTGAGCCAGGTTTTGTAATTTGAATCTTATTCTGATACAATCAAGATTCGAAATACAAAACCTAGCTCAATGGTTTAAACCTGGTTTAGAGAAAAACCTTGTTTTGTAATAAGGCGGTTTAGGTTTAGTTGGATCTTCTAAAAACTTGGATTATAATAACTGGAAACTTAGTAGGGGACTTCAGCTTGTCTCCAAGCTTGTGTCTGTGTCTTGTCCTGTGTCAAGGGTTAATTGACTCTGTGTTTGCTTGTTCTTGACATGAGATTTGAATTAATTGCTTCTAGATAGCACTACCCCTGTATCAGTAGTATCAATGACATAGGGACCCTCGCGATACAGGCCCCCCATAACATGCAATCCTTTTTTTTATCCTTCGAACACACGTGATTTGAGACACAATAGAAAAACAATATAGTACACACAGTACATAGTACAACAGTTTTTTTTTTTTTTTAAACTGATGTACTGTTATGAAGATAAATAAAGCTTTATTATTATTATTATAGAAAAACAATAGCAGCCCGACAGCCGGCTGTCGGTTGGTTGTTCAAAAGTTAATACTTTTTTTAGACGTAGGTATTGTGAGAGCAGGATAAGGGGGCTTAGACATATATTGGAGCCAATGGGCCTCAATTACCTAGCTTGGGTAACTTATAGTTACTCCTGCCGACTGACTGCTATTTATTATATTTTTAGCCTAAAAACCTCTTGTGTATAATTTCGTCACAATTTAAACTGAATCTTATCTGTAAATAATTTAGTGCCCACTTTACATTGCTATCTTAAACAAGTAATAAGCACCCTAAAGAAAATCGTAATGTTTGTTTGCCTATGCTTGTTATAATGTAAAACTTTGTTGGATTACTAGGTATAGGGGCCTAAATAGATAAGGCCGTTTCATTTTGATAGAAAAACATGACTTACTTAAGGTGTTCGAATCAATTATTTTGCATACACAGTAATACCACTATTAAGGTACAATAATCAGTAGGAGGGTAACAGTCAGAAGCAGTTGTTACCCTTCATCACTGTTTACCCATCGTAATCTTCTTACCCTTACCCCAGAGCGCTGAACAACCGCGACATTTACCTTGGCTTCGAGTACATGGAAACGGACCTACACAACGTGATCAAACGTGGTAACATACTCAAGGACATACATAAGCGGTACATTATGTACCAAATGCTGAAAGCGACGAAGTATATACATTCTGGCAATGTAATACATAGGGATCAGAAACCCAGCAATGTATTGATTGATAGTGCTTGCAGGTAAGATTTTTTTTTATATTACCAGTTAACTAGTCTTAGTCTAGTGACTTGAAGTCTGAAATCGCCAACCCGTCTTGAGCAAGCGTGGTGATCAATGCTCGTGCCTTCTCTGTACGAGAAGAGGCCTTTGCCCTGCAGTGGGACAGTTATAGGCTGGTATTATTTTACTAGTCTTAGGTTTTGGCAAGCAGGTTCTTAACAGGGCAAGTATCAATGTGACTTTTTCTATTTCTGTATTTATTCAAGGCCTCGTTTTCGGAAATGCGGGGCGTAGCGTAGCGCATTGTGTTGATCGCCCGCTCTAAATTCAATCATATGGCGTCATAAAAGAGCGTTTACAGAATAGCCATTTTACTCTCGGTTGCTTAAAATGCAGACGGACCCCACGGTTGACATCGCCACGCCTAGGGATTGCAATCCGGTACAACTTTGAATCCGGCCGGATCCGGCCAGATTCACGAGAATTCCGCCGGATCCGGTCGGATCCGGCCGGATTGGTATTTTGGGTGTTCAACATAGCGCATATTTCTAACTTCATAATATGTGAAATAATCTACGGGGAAAAATAGAAACGAATTTGTGCGAAAACCAACTCTTCTTTATTTATAACTAGCTTTTGCCCGCGACTTCGTCAGATAAAAACTATCCTATCTCCTTTCTTAGGTCCCAGATTAAATCTGTGCCAAATTTCATTCAAATAGGTTTAGTGGTTAAGGCATGAAGAAGAGACAGACAGGTAAAGTTACTTTCGCATTTATAATATTAGTATGGATTATTTTCCGTCTATTATTATAAAGGGCGTCTCAATAAGAGTGCACTTTTTAAAATTGGAATATTTTTTTTCTCATGCATGTGGCAACTCTGAAATTTGACTGTTGTCACCTCTGTTTATTCCGGTTATTAAAATAGAGGGCTCCTCGAAAGAACAACGCGTTATAATTGTAAAAACTCATTACAAAAATGAAACCACTCGCAAAGTTTGCCAAATTTGGGCAGGGTCGTCTTGGCGGTGTCTCTCGACATCGCCAACGCCTTCAATACCCTGCCTTGGGGGTGCATAGGGGCCGCATTACGGTATCACCGGATCCGCCGGATCCGCTGGCCTACCTCTGTCGTAATGTCTTCTTTACAATACATTAAAAATATCACAATTCTATCATAAATCTTGTTTTTATTTTGAAATGAAAAGTGCACTCTTACTGAGACACCCTACATAATATAATAATCAGTCACAAAGATTACAAACAACAGTGAATTATTTATGGTATCAATTAAGTTAAACCCGTTCATAAAAACTAAATTAAATCAACATCATATATTCTTCTATAATCCAAATTAAAATTTTCAAAATCAATAGCTTATGGATACTGTACGATTTTGCATACGCCGTGTTTTTTAGTACTTTTGCACGATTTTGATGAAAGGAATTGCATTTTTCTTAAATCCGGCCACCGGATCCGGGGATAATGTCGGATCCGGTAGGCAATAAAACACACCGGATCCGCCGGATTACCGGATCTGCCGGACCGGATTGCAATCCCTAGCCACGCCCGCAACGTGTATCGCAACACACGTAGCACGCTGTACTTGACGTGCAACGTGAACGGGGCCTAAGTAATAAGGTAATCCCGGCGCGGGACATGACTGACATCCTGCAAAAGCACGAAAAGCCAATCCGATAAAAATAACCGGTTGTCATTCGTAGATCTTTGTCGGTTGTTTAAGGGAGTCAGTAACCAGATAGCCTGTCGATCGGTGTAACAAAGGGGTATCGTGTTACTCAGTAGCTCGGTTGTGGACGTCTGATAGGCAGTCGCTCTATGTAAAACCACTGGTATTCGAAATACCACTGGTATTCGAAATACCACTGGGTTGCGAAATAGTTCTAATCGTTACTTAGGCCCCGAAACATAATAAAGGGCAACCGAAGGAACATGGGTGGGTTTCAGTTGGTAAAAATCTGACACTCCGTCCCACATCACCCTGGGCGGGAGAACTCTATTAATGATTTCCCATTGTCAAAAACTGCACGGTAAAACTGTAAGAAAACTCAAACATAGTTGGGAAAGAGCTAAAAAGATTGCTTATCATTATCATGACTAGCTAACTAGTCCATAGATACTACCAACATGACTGTAGATAATTATTTGAAGAAACCTTGAACTGTATTATAAGTCTAAACCTATTAATCCTTTTTGAGCTTGCTTACTTTCTTTGTGTGCCAATAGGTTTTAACACTGTATTGCGACAATCAATATCCATCTTTTATGTATAAAGAGACAGGTCTTTTGATGGTAATCAACGCACACACGAAAATGCTGAAACTAGAAACACGTTACTTGCACAGTAGTTTTTTGCTGTGATGTAGCGGGGACTGAGGTCCGATTAATAGATATAAGGAGGGAAATAGGGGAGAAAGGTGAAACGGCGCGCATGGTTCGTGTGCTCTTCTCTTGAGGAATGTGTGGTCGCAGTACAGATCGCTATGGAGCCCACTGATGGGGGTCCAAGGGGGTTTTAGTCGGTAAGAGTCCTACATAACCGCTCTCCCCAGACGTAGAGAATCCATGAGGATTTCCAGCTGCACTTTTTAATAGGCAGATAACCGATTTTATAAATTTTATTTATTTTATTTTAAGACTAACTTTAACTTTGAAACACATAAAAACGTTTTTTGCGTGCAGAACCTAACTAAAAGTTGATAAAACCGCGGGGTACACCTACATAATAAAATGCAAACATAACTGTTTATGAACAGGGTGAAGCTAGCAGACTTCGGGCTGGCCCGGTCGCTGTCGAGTCTGTACTCGGGCGGGGAGGACGGTGCTGACCCTTGTCTTACCGACTACGTTGCTACTCGCTGGTACCGCGCGCCTGAAATACTCATCGCTAGCAAGAAGTAAGTATATGGTGATTAACAGAGCAATAGTAGCGACATTAGAATTGCCTGTTTACTGGAGCGAGATAGTTAAGAGGTAAATATATAAATAAATAAATATCCTGGGACAACTCACACACGGCCATCTGATCCCAAACTAAGCAGAGCTTGTACTATGGTAATTTTTAAATACATATTATAGATAAATCACACCCAGACAGTCAGACACAGAACAAACATTCATACTCATCACACAAAGTTTGTCCTGGGTGGGAATCGAACCCACGATCTCCCGCTTAGCAGTCAGGGTTACTAACCACTAGACCAACAGGCCCGTCGGTGGGCAGGTGGGCGAATGAAAAATCCATTATTAGAATAGGGATGACTGCATTAAAAAATTGCATTCTATTTAGTCTGTTCGTTAGACCGTCCAAAAACACTAGACACATATTAGTGACGTCACTATTCAGTAAAAATTGTACCTAACCGTGACGTCTAAACTTCAACGCACTGTATCGTCGTCACTTTACGTTTACGAGAAAAACGTAAAAATACGTGTCTAAAAATTTTTTGATGATTACCTGACGGACAATTTTTTTTGATGTCTTAGCTTATTGCTTAATATCCCTGATATAAGGGTGGAACGCGGTTGGGCGACCGCTCAAAGCGTTAGAAATAAAGGGGCGCCTGACTCAAGACCCTTTGTTTTTTGAGAATATAAGCTAATAGCGGGTGTGGGGCGTCGCGTTGAAGCAATTGCCGAAGTTGGTAATGCTAAAATCGGAACGGCTAAGCAAAACTTGTTTTTAAACACAATAGCAAGTAGTTCGTTACAGTTAGGTCGTTGACACTATAAATCGATAATTTCAAGAGACAACTACTCTGTCCTTGCTGTTGATGCTAGTAGCCGCCCGAAAGTGTGTCAATCAGGCCTACCTAAGGGTATTCTGCCTTATTGCAAAACAAGGTTTTTCTCTAAACTAGGTTTAAACCGTTGAGCTAGGTTTTGTATTTCGAATCTTGATTGTATCAGAATAAGATTCAAATTACAAAACCTGGCTCAATGGTTTAAACCTGGTTTAGAGAAAAACCTTGTTTTGTAATAAGGCGGATTGTGTTTAGTAACTGGGTTGTAGAGGTCGGATAGGCAGCTCCTTGTAAAACACAGGTATTATTTAGTAAACTGTTAAGCGTATCATCCCTATTTGATGAACTACATCGTCTTGCAACTCCATTAATGCCGCCGCGATGTTTTTACCATACAAGATATATGGGGAAGTCGCTTTTTAACCTTTCAACGATTAGGCGACAGCCGGCTATCGGGCTGCTATTGTCTTTTTATTGTGTCTCGAATCACGTGTGTTCAAAAGTTTAACAGCATATAAGAGATTCATGAATACGAAAATGCTAAAAACTCCGCCTATTTTCAAAGAGAGAGCCATAAATAATTTACACCCAAAATATACGTCATCATTTCAACTTGTCTTGCTTTGAAAATGAACTTAAATCTGGTTTGATATTTCAGCTACACTAAAGGCATAGACATGTGGTCGCTCGGCTGTATCTTAGGAGAGATTCTGACCGGCAAACCTCTGTTTCCTGGCACTTCGACAGTAAACCAAGTAGAGAAAATTATGTCTGCGCTGCCAAGGCCTTCTGCGGAGGGTATGTAATTTAACATAGTTTAATTTACACTATCTACTATACCGTTATGTAGTCTTGTTAAGGTTTTATGTGATGACTTCTCCATCATTTAGCGCCTTACTAATAAACGCTGCATAAAGTTATGACAGGTTTATACGTCAAAAAATGTATGGTTACACAGGCTTTATTCATTGCATAACTTTACACAGTGATTATTAGTAAGGGCAATGATGTTAGAAGTAAAAAAGTGTAGATAGGTTGTATGCAGTCAAAAAGTGGCACATCAAAATACTACATCAAGATACTGAGTATCGCGTTGACATTTGATGTTTATCTCTTCTTCACTCGCACTACTTCAATCATGTCATCCTACTTTGACGTGTAATGTATGTGTGCGTTAGTGTGCCGTTTTTGAAGATAGAAATTCGTTTGGGTAACCTATCTACACTTTTCACTTCTAACATCATTGAGTAAGGGCATTAGATTGTAACTTTATTTAATTTTTTAATGCAGGACTATTTATTAGCCTTGGATCTACGATTTATTTTGAACAAAGACAAAAACTTACTGGCACTCTTTCTCTTGTGTTAGAGATAAATATTAAAAAAAAACTCCCAATTAAAGGTATATTGGAAGGCATTTTTCCTGAATTTCCAGGACTAAAGGATCCCTAGTCTGTCTCACGCTTTGTAGAACAAGTTTATTTTTAATAATAGATAATACACATAGCTACTAGGCGCCCCCTGAGACTGCCGGCCGGTGTGGGGGTAAATTTTCCTCCCCATGCTGTATAACTAAATATTTCACTGCAACTCTCCTACTACAAAAACAGTATTTCAGCCATAAACCCTTGCTAGGACAGCAAGAGATGTTGGTCCTCATTCTGTCACATCACAGTCGATATGCGTTTAAGCGGAAATTGAAGATTCATTTACAGCATTAAGTATTAAGCAGGGAGTCTTTTACCCAATAACCTTGCTAGTACCACAATAGTTATCATTATTCTGTCACACCACATTGTCCAGACCATATTAGACAATGTTTGTCTGACTTACCCAAAAACCCTTGCAGACATTTTTCATAGCGGTATTATGCAGCGATTAAAAAATAACTCATGAAATGAACTTGGTTTGCATCCACTCCCGCCTAAATCTGGGGCTGTTGTTTATATAAATATTTCACTGCAATTTTCTGCTGGTGTTTAACCTGCTAAGAGACCAATTTCTTTACTCCATGGGAAATAGCTAGTTTTCCTCATATTCTAGACATAGCGATAGTATGCAGCGGTTATGGCTCCTCTCTGATCCGGGAACAAGCCGGGAATACGACGGGCGGCGCGTCTCTGACCGCGCTGTTGTCGTGCGCGCCGAGAGACGCCGCCGATTTGGTACAGAGGCTACTGGTCTTTAACCCTGCTAAGAGGCTCAGCGCTGAACGGGCGTTGGATCATGAGTATGTGGGCAAGTAAGTGTGGTTGTAGCTTTATTGAAAGTTCCTTTTGGATAGGAATAGTTAAACTTTTTGTTGATCATTTGGATTATTTGGTTTCCTTTAAGATGGTTCAATTAAATGCTCTGTCATACGAGATTGGTCATCTCTTATGCCATTCCTTCTGTATTTCTTTGAATTATTAACATTGCTATTTACATTCACTGTTTTCTCATATAGACGTTTCTCAACACGATTAACGTAAACAAAGTTTTGTAAAACTATCCTTTATTGTTCAAATGTTCTTCTCCATAAAGACCACTCTATGGAGAAGGACACTTGTTTTGTTTTGAAAAAATAACGAACCTTTGTTTGCCTAAACTTTCTAACTAACCGAATTAAAGTTTGACACATTTTTTAGGGCCTACAAATGGTCTAAGTAAAAGAATGGTTCTAATTGAAATGATTTGATTCCTTTTAACTTGATATATTTTATGAATCTTCTCTAAATTTTTCCAGATTCCACCGAGAACGAGACGAGCCGATATTATTGTCCGACGTGCTTCTCCCACTAAGAGACGACAAGCAGATGTCAGTGGATGACTACCGGAACAAACTGTACAGCATCATGGCCAAGGGTTCGCAGCCGAACAACGGACAACTTAGAAAAACTCACTCTAGGTAAGTGCCAACATTTATGAAACTACAGGTAACTACTAGATTCATTTTCTTTGTTTTTGACGTTCTAAAGTGCCTTTTAAATGGTCTATTAGAAATAAATGATTTGAGTTTGAGTTTTGAGTTTGAACAATATTATGGTGCTATTTCACTTGTCGTGTTTGGCCAAATAATCGCGTTACTTGGGTAATATCAAACTATACCCTGGACTTGTTGGAATAAAGTTCATATTGCGTTGCATCGAATACGCAAATGTTTGGCCAAATGACCACCATGAGATTTGTTTTATTGCAGCAATATTGGTCATTTCTGTAAATAGTTTGACCGTGAAGGCAGCATGGTCCTGATAAGGACACGGACACCTCTTATTTATGGCAATATACGGGTCCTTTTTGTATAGGATTTAAAATGTGCATTAGACACTTCTGCCATTGCCCTTTGGGTTTTACAGACGTTTTGATGCATGCAATAATCATTAAAATGCTCGAATGTTGGGATTAAAACTGACCAATATGCTGTCATCAAAAATTCAAAATTTCCAGTAATATAAAGAACTAGCTTCTGCCCGCGGCTTCGTTCGCGTTAGAAAGAGACAAAAAGTAGCCTATGTTACTCTCCATCCCTTCAACTATCTCCACTTAAAAAATCACGTCAATCCGTCGCTCCGTTTTGCCGTGAAAGAAAGACAAACAGACAGACAGACAGACAGACACACTTTCCCATTTATAATATTAGTATGGATTCAAACCACTACTCACAGTTAAAAATAACCAGTATTTTTTTTCTGAATTGAATAATCGAAAATTTCTTTAATGTTTAAGTAAAAGGAAGTCTTCAATACTATATAAGTCAAACATTCTTTACAGCAATAAAACGCACCCTCTACCAACAACCACAAGCAAAAGCAGTAAGAGCTTTTACGAAGCTGAAACAACCAAGTCTTACGCAAAGACCAAACATTTGAGCGTATCAGCAGACCAGAAATCCCGACCGAAACCAAGAACACACCTCGAACGACCCTTCAAAGACCATAGACCAGAGCAAAATGTGACAAAACCTCTTCGAGCGACAAAACTCTTTGAGCATAGACACGAATGGGGGGAGAACACAAACTGTCATGGCGATTATTTCCAGCCAGTGACAAGGCAGAATCCTTCAGAAACAGGTTTTATGAGCGGCGGTAAGAAGTCTGTGGTTCAACATAGGAGGAATTCTACCTCCTTTTCTACTGTCACTATAGGTGGAGATGCGGATTATAGCAGCTGTATTAGTAAGCAGAGACATGGAGTCATCACTGCGAGTGCCTTGATAGATCTGAGGACTAGCATACGGTAGGTAGGCTACGCGATAAGTTTGCGGATCTCTCGAAGATTTTTTACTAATGCTTGACTACGGAGGAATAGTGCGGTTTTATTTATTTATTTAAACATCGTGCACAAACGTTCAAAGGCGTACTTAATGCTCTAGGCATTCTCTTAGTCAGCCCAGGATGGTGCAGAGATATGGCAAAGGGCAAAATACTGGTGTTCAGCGGCATTTGATAAAACTATAGTAACATAGTAAAAAACAATACCATCTTCTTATACAGAGAAGGCTCGAGCATTGATCACTAGGCTAGCTCAAGCGGGATAAGGGAAAAGTGACGGATAAGGGACTAAGATCATTTATTCTGCTCAATTCAGCTTATGTACGTAGAAAGCAACGATTTTGTATAAAAACGTGTACGTCCGTACAGGGGCCCTAGTCTGCTATTACAATATCGTGTCTCAATGACCTGTCATCGGCCGGATATTTGACAACTTTGACAGTTTTTGTATGGGAAATGTGTCAAAAGTTTGACGTTACACACAATAATCGATCATTGAGACACGATTGTAATAGCAGACTAGGGCCCCAGGTTTCTGTATCCTTTCAGGGTTCGTACAAAATCGTGGTAGTCTACTGTAAGTTTTACGTAAAGGACTAAAACTAACAGCCGAGGAGAAGGAGGTTAGTTTTACATAAAGGAGTAAAACTAATAGTCGAGGAGGAGGAGGTTTGTTTTACCCAAAGGAGTAAAACTAGCAGTCGACCGACAAAAGGCTAGGCAGATTATGATACATCCTTACATATAAAAGTCCTACATAACTACAATCTGTTCTATTTCTCCGTAGTTGTGGTATCAAGTATTGTGTTCGTAATTCTAGAGAATGTCTTGTAAGATGTCGGTTCGTCGATAGATTCGTTTTTATGTTAGGTTTGCGCCTTTTTTGTGCTAAGTTTTTATAGTTTGAGCTCTTTTATTGTTTAATAGTTTTAACACTTTTCGCTTCGAAGGTAAACGTATTTTAATATTTTTACCCTCGGCCTTATAATGTCTTCTGAATTTTACCCTTCGATGTGTTTAGGGTAACATCAATAAATATTTTCAATATTAAATAATAAAAAGCCCTGAAAGGTGCTGAACTAGCATCTTTTAGTTTTTGATACTGGAAAACTCCTTTTGGCAATTCTCTCCACCTTCGAAGCGGAAAGTTAAGACTGACTGCATTCAGATGGGATCCCTTCTTTTCGCATAATGTTCTTTGTCCTAATATGCTTCGGCATAACGATTTTGGCACAATTTGTTTTGGCATAATAATACTTCGGCATATTTTTTTTAGGCATACATTTTATGTTGGCATAATCATGTTAAAGACTAATTTGTTTTGGCATAAATTTGATTCGCATAACGTAAGTAGGCCTAACGACTATTGGCATAACGATATTAGGCCTAAAGACTATTAGCATAACGTTAGTAGGCCTAATGACTATTAGCATAATAATATTTAGGCATACAATAATATAAATAACAAAAACAATTTTCATGCAAATGATTTATTATAAATATACATGACAGTATGTAAAGCAAACTAATTTGCTATAGTTTTTGTAACAATCAAATAATATTGTTGATTAAAAAATTAATATGCTGTGCAACAAAAGTTAGTAACAGAACCGAATTGCTGCAAAACCGACTCCACGTAGTCTTGTTTGTCCTACCCCTAGAGTGTTATTTAAAATCGCGTAGGCGCGTGGGGCCGCCGGAGGCCCGCAGCGCCGTAGCCGTCACAGAAACCCTGCCTGCTGCATGTTGCATGCTTGCATGCTGCATGCTTGCTTGCATGCTGCATGCTTGCTTGCATGTTGCATACTTGCTTGCATGCTGCATGCTTGCTTGCATGCTGGATGCTTGCTTGCATGCTGGATGCTTGCTTGCATGCTGCATGCTTGCTTGCATGCGTGTATAGTGTCTAATACTCTAGGTGTAAATAATTTTTTCATTGATATACCTATAAAAATATGTTTTAATATTTTTATGCGTAATTTATTCTTAAAATTTATGGTTAAGGATATTATGCTTAAAAAAGTTATGCTTTAGAACTTTATGTTTAAAAAAGTTATGCTTTAGAAGTTTATGCTTAATAAGTTTATGCTTTAGAATATTATGCCTAATCATTATTATGGTTAGAGACATTATGCTTAAAAAAATTATGCATGAGCTGTTATGCGTAATTATGTTATGCGAAAATATAATTATGCCAAACAACATTATGCTAAGTTATATTAGGTCTTAAAATTTTATGCAAATGGATAGGGAACCCATTCAGATACGTCACTTAAAATAATCAAGAATTTATTTTTACGCTTACATAAACAAAATTATTGCTTTCATTGTCCTGCAATATAAAATTCACGGAATATTTTTCCTTGTTTTAAGGCCACCATGGTAACAGAAAAATTGTCGTATCTTACGCGAGAGCTACTAATAAATAGATGAGTTGATTAATTTTAAGTAACGATACTGAATACTGACATTAGTTTTTGAAGAAAACAACGTATTGTTACACGGTTTATTTTAACTTTCTTTCCTTCCATACTGTCTGTGTTACTATATCATCTAGTCAATTTTGTTGGTTATTTGTTTAAAAGTTGAGTTAATTTTGAATGAAATTATTCCGTCCATTTTGAGTACTCGGATTATATGTAAACTAAGAACTTAGGTTGTGTAATTAAGGGGAGTAAAAGACATCAACTTGTTATAATTAGTAAACAACTAATTTTCGCAAAAATATTGTCAGTCGTCAAATAATAATCTCTGTTTGGTGACAGATATTGATGTAAACAAGTTCAAAAACATGTGCCTAGGGCGAAATTAATAAACGTTACCCAGCACTTAATTTGGCAGCACTTACTATAATGTTGTGGGTTTGTATCCGAGCAACTACTGTGTGACTTTTTCAGTTCATTTATGTTCTTTCTCAAGTTTATCTTGAATATCACGGCCATCTCATGTCTCGAAAAGTACGCAAAGCCGTTAGTCCCGGTTGCAATTCGTAGAACAGTCATTACGGGTAGTCATATGCCAGAAAGTCTGACCAGTTTAACCAAGGGGTATCGTGCTGTTCAGTAACAGGGTTATGGAGGTCTGATAGATAAAAAATTAACAAATAAATAAATAAAAAAAAGGTCATTTTTTATTCAGCTGAATCCGGTTAGCCTGGAAACCGACCCCGACATACTTGGGGAAACAGCTAGTTAGGTGATAATGACACAGCACTTACTTTGGCTAAACCATGTTCCGGATTATCTCGCAGCCAAGGTTTAACAGAGCGATATTGGCAGGAATATTCCTTAGTTGAAGTGTTAAATAACGTTTATTTATCCCGACTTAGTGTCTTTTACTCCCATTATTAAACTAATACAATTTTGTTAAATTATGGTGAAGAGAAATCTTGCGACCCCTGATGTGAAGTGTTCAGTAGACGGTAAAAAACGCACTTATGAAGTACTCATATACTTTATAATGTCGATGTATCTGATGATATTTATTTTAAAGTATTGCTCTATCGATATTTTTTTCAGTATTAGAAATGTTAGGCTAAAACGTGTTATTTTTTAAATTTTGAAGGGTGATTGTTTGCGATTTTAAATTTGAGCCCATTTTTTTTAATAGTTATAAATGAAATTTAAAATGTATTCTCAGTATAAGATTGATATTTCTTACACCAATTAGACAATATGACTTAATATTACACTGCCACAGAAATACCTAATCGTAAAAAATAGACATAGATATAAATTCCTAGAAAAATAGTCCCTTGTAACCCAATAGTCCACAGTATAAAAAACAACAAAGCTATTTAAATGATATTATTATCTTTATATTTAAACACGAAGAGAGAACTGTGTACCCTTTTTAATAATATTGACCGAATGGAGGAGATTTGACAGGAGGGAGAAGAAATGCAAAAACTAAAATAAAAAAGACAACGAATCCGGTCTTTCGACCATTGAAACTAGTTTTGTTATAAAGGCCTAAATACCAAATACACTAAGAAAGTTTGAAATACATAACTAATTTATTTTTAATAGATAGTAAATCAGCAATTATAAAATGCAGACCTACATTTAAATTTAAAGTAATTAGAATAGTATTAGTTTATAAATTCAACTTTAAAACTTTATTGCTCAGTAATTTAGAAGATAAAGTTACAGACGAAGTGACCTTATTGTAATCAATAATAAATGAAACTACTGAGTATGATATTAAACAGAATGTTAGCTCAATAAGGACCAATTTTACCAACCGAGGACTGCATTAAACATTTGAATTTACCATTATCTCACTTCTTACCCAATATAAATTCCTTGCTCCTGAGTTAATACAATTGGCGAGACGACGAAAAAAAGTTATTAGTTACACTTAGATTATTTTTTCCTTTTTTCTCGTAAACGCAAAATGACGACGTTACCGTGCGTTGAAGTTTTGCGTGACGTCACGATCTGATACAATTTTTGCAGAACAGTGACGTTAAAAGACCCCACTCCAAA
This sequence comes from Athetis lepigone, assembly GCA_033675125.1. Classification (NCBI taxonomy): domain Eukaryota; kingdom Metazoa; phylum Arthropoda; class Insecta; order Lepidoptera; family Noctuidae; genus Athetis; species Athetis lepigone. Next base: position 272,586 of record CM066221.1, read on the forward strand.
AATTTGTTGCTCAAATATTACACCACCAAATAAGAAAAGATGCAAATTTAGTCTGGAATGGCTATTCTCGGTTGCTGGTTTGGTAAAATCGGCCCTAAATGTTATGTAAAATCCCTTTGATTATTTTATAGGAAATAATCAAAGTGTAAAATAATATTCAATAATGAATTGTGTCAAACCGAATGATCTTACTATTCCTGTACATGACATATTTTAAAATAAATATTCAATACATGCCTCGCAATAGATGTATACATTTTCAGTTTGTAAAAGCATTTTTTTTTTATATACAATAATATCAGTCTAAGGGCCCTCGCCCACGGGCGACTTTTTGTAGCGATGCAGTCGCGATGATCTCGCGCGTTGCATCGATACAGACGCGAAGCAGTCGCTAGCTGTGTGCCCGCGCCCACGGGACCAGATTCAGTCGCGATGCAAACGCGATTCGGTCGCGATGCAAACGCGATTCGGTCGCGATGCAGTTACGATACAAAAATACCTTGGATCAGTATAGTTGCAAGATGGACTCCGTTGAGGCAACATTAGTCACGTTGTCTTTGGTGCTGCTTTTACGTAAGCAGCCGAAGCGTAGGCAACGGAAGCAGCGTCAATATTGGATGCATCCATTTCATACCCAGAGATTACTTTGACGATAGCGCGACGCGGTCGCGCGTTTGTATCGATACAATCGCGATGCAGTAGCGCGTTGCAAATGCGACTAACACGCGTTAGAAGTGATGCAGTCGCGCGTTTGCTAAACGCGCGACTGCATCGCTACAAAAAGTCGCCGTGGGCGAGGGCCCTTAATTTCTAAGAACAGCAGGACCTTAATTTAGTTATGGTAATTTTGCATCGAAGGGTAAGAAGACGTCCGTTTTACCCAAAGAGAAAGAAGGGTAATTTCTAAAAGGAAGGTGTTTTGTTACCCTAATTGTCGTGTGTACAGGAATATGCCCGTTCGGTTGATTGGTATGGACTCTTTTGTATAACATATTTTACATGACGAATAAACGATTGTATGTGATGACTGTGTTTTTTTTCGTAAAAGTAGAAATATACACAATAGGGAATATGTATTCAAACGCAACTTTTTTTTAATACTTTAACTGGATGATGTTGTATTTTGCCTCATTTTTTTGAGTACCTAAGGTTGCAAAAAATGACGGAAATTCTAATAGCTACTTGAACAATAGTTTTTTAAGTATTAGAAATTCAGACTTTTGTTTATTTACATTACACATTGATCAGTATAATCGCTGGAATCCACCAAAGCGGAAAAGAGAGACGTATCGTGCAGCCAATCGGCTTGCATTATTCTCTCATCCCACCGTTTAGCTTCAGGGCAATGCAGTGTCTTCTTGCTATTTACGCTACAGTCCAATTCCTGTTCAATGTTTGTTTATCCTCATCATCATCGGCCAGCATCAATCCACTGCTGGAGGTAGACTTCTCCCAAAGGGTGCCGCTTAACCAGGTTATGGCGAACCCGATCTTCGACCAAACATCGGAGGCTTGCCAGATGTCTGATGAATCCGGGATTGTGCCGGAATTTCATGTCGTGTCGGAGTCCAGTCATTAGACCTTATTTTCCCGGATTATAGTACAAAGTAGTAGTGGACAAAGCGAAAGGGGGTAAACGGAGCCTGTCAAAACCAAAACAGGTTCCGAAAAGGCAGGGTCCAGAGAAGGACAAGAGCGACAAGGATGGTTTCATCAAGGTTGAGAAGAAGAAGAAGCCTCCTTGTCGGAACCAGTGTGGTACTGCGCTGGCAGGACCCAACATGTTGCTGCGTCCAGCAGTACCGACAACGCTGCTCTACGTGTCCAGATTGCACCACTCTACGAAGGTTGAAGAGATCGTGGAGTACGTGCGCGTGAAGACCAACTGGACCTTGAGGGTCGAGAGGTTGGAGCCGCGTCACAACACGAATTTCAAGTCGTTCGTGGTGCGCGTTCCGACTCACCATCTCGAGAAGTTCCTCAAGGAAGAGTTCTGGCCGAAAGGTGTTGTGTACCGCCGGTTTCGTGGCCGCCTACATGACACCAGTCAGCGAAACACGACGCCGACACTTCGTGTGCACTAGTTTTAGTTTTGTTTTTAAAAGTATTTTAGTTTATTACTGTTTATGATTATTCTATGTATTTTATTCTATGGGCCTCCGATGCCTGAAATAAATGGATTATTATTATTATTTTATTTTAAACTTTAGTTTCTCGGGACCCTGGGGTCCCGGTCCTTTGAAAGGCGTACGAGGGGCCAAAGCCAACTCGCAGAGGCCCCTTAAATAAAGCTTTATAATATGAAGTGAGGCACCAACCGGCGATTATCCCTATATGCACCACTCAAGTGCACCTAAGGTAAACCCCCGGATGGTGGTGGTCTATTGCAGGTCATGAAGTAAAAAAAGTATTGGACTATGGGTTTGGGTTGCTAAGATGGATTATTTATTCTAGACTATTGAATGGCTATGGCCCTTGCCTGGCCAATGCTTGTAAACATGGATTAAAAGGCAGGGGGTGACTTGCACGCTCAGTAAATGGGCCCCCGAAAACGGCCGCTAGCACATAGTGACGTAGCGACAAAGGGACAACATATATCGAGGTGCTAGAGGGGTGGAGAGATATTCCACGGCTATCAGGACAATCCCGGAAGTACGGTCAAGATCCCTACCAGCATCTTACTGGAATACTTCCTTCCTCTTGCGATTCTCCACTCAAACCAGCCAATGAAGGCAAGAGTGAGGTGGGAGCCTTGTTCCTCGTCAGTGCTCACTCTGGCCGGCCAATGAAGGCAAGCCAGAGGTGAAGAACAAAGGATCTCCCAGGAGGTCAGGTCCGTGAGGGTCGCTACTGCCCAACAGCTCGCCACAAGCTGCCCTGCGGGTTTATTATTATAGTTATTATGTTATTATTATAGTTTTTTCCGTTCCCTTATTAGCGTGGTGTTAAATAGCCTATTTGTTTTGGGGTTTCAGAGCTAAAATTTGAAAAATAATTATATTAACTTTTTTTAGAATTGTCTCGGATATGATAGGTTTCTATCTGGCAATCCTGGATATACGCCTTTGCAGATCGTCACTCCATTTGGCGGGAGGCCGTCCCTCCCACACAACTCTTGCCTAAACGTGCTTAAACATACTTTATTTGAATACTGGCCATGAATAAATTCTTCCTCTTTCTTCTTTGGCAGTTTTCTGTCACATCTGCAATGTCAAAAAAAAGTTTTAAATGCAAGAACACTTTTTCCAGTTAGGTACCTAATCATTTTTATATTTACCTTTTCTAATCTTTAACAAAAAATCTTTGAATAATATCCACCCGTTGAAGTGCTTTTATTGTGGTGTTTGTCACAAAAACTTGATGAAAAATAGAATAAAAAAATAGTAAAATCAGAACAATGAAATATGTGATCATGTTGGGAGTTTATACGTTTTTATTGATCAGTGTTAGTCAGGTTATGTGTAAGAGCGTGGTTCCAGTGCTCACCATGGATCAGGGAGCATCCCATGGGACAGAAACCACGGACCCACCTGAAAACAAGACTACTAGGAACCTCAAGGTGAGAATATAGGAATACCTTCTTTAATTCTTACCTATGTTTAACAAATAATACTAGCGACCCGTCCCAGCTTCACACGGATGTAATAAATCTTTGAAAACCCCGTCTTTTCTTTAAGGTTATAATTATGTATGTATCATACATACATAATTATAACCTTGAATTACACTATCTATTAACAAAAACGATTTCGTTTTATACTACCTATGTAGTGATGATGAATTTCTTATATTTTCGTAGCTACAATATAAGCTACGAAAATATAAAAAAAATATTAACATAACATTAACAATATTAAATATTAGAAAATATTATAAAATATAAGTAGTTGATAAAATTAATCTGTGATATAGAAGTTCCTTCTTTGTGGATCGTCATAACTGCGGGAGTAAAAGGCGGAGGGTAAACACGCATCGGGTTTTTACCAGGTAAAACTCTGCATTTGGGTATTTACCGGGTATAAACCCATCTCTAGAGATGGGCGGTGGGTAAATACGCACCACGTATTTACCGGGTAAAAACCCTGCAATTGTGTATTTACCGGGTAGAAACCCATCTTTAGCAGGGAGCAGACTTAGATTCATACATAATGTTTGCTTGAAAAAAGCTTACGCACCCCCCTCTCCTCACAGCTCCATTTCCTGACACCTACTTTTCTTCCAGTACCTCCCATTCATAATGCTGATAGACAAAGACAAGGATACAAGTGAATACTGGCGGGAGACAGAAATTCTATCTCTAGTGCGCAACAACGAAGTGGGCATAGACTACGAGAAGTGTGAACAGAACGTTTTGGGCAATACTCTTGTGTCCATCAACAGTCCTCGGACGGTTAGACCTATTTGTAGGAGCAGGATCGGTAAGAATTTTAAAGTGGCGATGAAGTTTGGTAGGGATAATGGTGCCGATTCCCTTATTCACAAGCTTAACTAAATAAATAAATAAATAAATATCTTGGGACAAGTCACACACGGTCATCTGATCCCAAGCTAAGCAGAGCTTGTGTTATGGTAACCAGACAACTGATATACATACATACTTATATACTTTATAAATACATACATATTATAGATAAATTACACCCAGACACAGAACAAACAATCATGCTCATCACACAAAGTTTGCCCTGGGTGGGAATCGAACCCACGACCTCAGGCTTAGCAGTCAGGGTCACTAACCACTAGACCAACAGGCCCGTCAAATTTAAGATCAGTTCTTTTTCTTTCCACTCCATTAAGAAAAGTACAGAAGATAGAATATTAGTTAAGTCCTGTCAAATTAAGACACTCTCCACTAAGAAAAGTACAGAAGATGGAATACTTATTAGTTAAGTCCTGTCAAATTAAGACACTCCATAGATATTTTAGACGCGATTCAAAACATGGCGACTTAAAATACGCAGATTTTCTTTAGGCGCAGTTTAATTTGACAGGTCTTAACTAATATGTATCTTCTGTCCTTTTCTTAAATAAATGGAAAGAGAAAGATGCACGTATCTAACTTAAATTTTGTTTAGTTTGTGAATAAGGGAATCAGCAAAATCTACTTTTTCTTGACAGCAAGCCAAACAGCCTCCTCTCTAACTGGTGTCCCGAGCAGATGCCCCTCTCCTCCTAGATCCGGGACCGCTTCTCATCAAAAACTTTTCCACTACTTATTGACCTTTTTTCATAAATGACTTTTGTACATACAGAGTTGCTCTCACAACGTCGTAGCAACGACGAGCTGTGTTCTTGCGATAGATTTCGTCCTGAAATATTCACGATCAATAATAGGACTTATGTGCATAACCATAGGTGTCCGTGTTACACAAGAAAACGGTTTGACATATTGAAGAAGAGTTTCAAAACGCGAAAGAATTTGAACACGAAATCTTCGAGCGATGATTTTACTAGTATTCTATAGTTTTTTTTTACATTTTATGCTGCTGATATGTATATTATGACATAGCGTAGCAATTGATAATGGCGTCGAGCAATAAGTTCCGTCTCTTCGTATATTGTCTAAAAAATAGAGACACGTAATTTTATTAGGTCGAAGTGCGGGAGATTTTTTGATTTAAATGAGTTTAATAAGTAATATTTTGATTTATAAATTTAACTAATTATTGCTTTTTTTGCACTTCCACGGCTTAAAAGGCGCATAAATCCGCTACTTTAATTAACATAATTACACAAACTAAAAGAAAAACCATGGAGTAACAATATTATTGCTTTTAGATTACCAACTATGTCCGCAGTGTCCCCATTTCAATAACCATACAGAATGTGAACTGTTTCGGGATTCATGCAGGTAAAATACTAAGTTTTTCTGCACCTACGTCTTTGTTCCCTAGGGTTAATAAAATAATTTCTCTTTTATCTTAATAGTATGACTGATTAACTGACTGCTTTATCAATGCACATACCAATGGTGGCCGTTGTGGAAATTTGCATGCGGGTTCCTTTTATACTGGAAATATATAGAAATCCATCCCCTAGATGTAAAATAAGGAATCAAAGTTTGCATGACAAAATATCCTTATCAAAGCACTTCCACGAGAGCGCAGGGGCTGACAACAGTTAATCCAGATAAAAAAGTTCGCGATGGAGGTTTGTCAACCCGCCACCCTCACACATACTGCCGTGCGAGCAATACCATAATGATATTTAGTTGCTAACATAGAAATATAAATAATATCTATGGTAGCTAACTATAACACTCTGCATTCCCAGAGAACGGCGAGTTAACCCAGCTGAGTATCGTGAATACTGTGACCGCAAGTACGGCAAGTGGCGAGCCATGTTCGTGCCGTCTGACTACTCGCAGTGCCGGTGCTGTGACGAGTGTGTCTTCTATAGAGGTTTGTGACCTTAAATGTGCATTGAGCTTTGAGCTAGTGTGGGTGTAAATAAGTAATTTTGGGACAATTTCGCTACACTATTCCCAACCACTGCAACTGCAACTCCTGCAAGCCAGATCAACAGTGGAGTCCATCAGAAAAGTGCCATGCAGTGAAACTTGACGAGTTCCGGAGAAACGATTCAACTGTCTTGGATCCCGCAACAAAATTAATCAGAATAAGAAAGAACAGCGAAAGGTGTAAATGAGCAATTGAAAAGTATTTCTGGTTTCTGACTAGAAGTAACGACTTAAATTAGTAGTGATAAAAAGATCTGCGAATGGTTACCGGCTTGACGTGCTCTTCGAGATGTCAGTTATGTTTTCCTTACCGAAGTCGGTTATGTTCAAGAAAACTTTAGAAAGTACATTTACATTAGAGGCGGTCATACCTCAAGCTCCTTCACCTTAATAATACCACTGCCTTGAATCGCATTCAAACTAAAAAATAATATTTCAGAATTGGACCAGTCTTGCGTCGAAGATGAATACAGTATGGTTACTGAGGAGTTCTTGCCTACTACAATTATAGGTTTGTATGACTACCCATGTGTGGGTAAGGGTATGATACTAGGTCAGGTATGACTGACAGCAAAAACCAGATTCTGCTTAGTTGTTGAGAGTCGCAAGACGACGAAGTTATTTCGAAAAACAATCGGGGCCAAAGGATTTATCTGATTTCCTAGGCACGGGAAGTCAATGACGTCCATGATAGACTTAAGATTTAAAAAGTACTTAATGAATTGAAAATTGAGCAACAAGCTTCAATTATCTGACAGACTGACACTTTGACGATTCAAAAGTACCTGTGAATGGTTTATTTGAATAAAATAGTTTTGAGTTTGACACTTGACCGGATTGAAACCCACAACCTCACACGAGAGGCGGGCGCCTTATCCACTGAGCTATCATAAGAATGAAAGAAAATCATGTTTAGATTAAATATTATATGATCGACGAAGTTTTGAAATCCCTGCATTCATTTGTAGTTTCAGGCGTTAAAAAGCTTAAAACTCATCTAAAATTTACGCCAAAAGATGCCCAGCGAGATAAAACTTACCCGTATAAATGGTCCAAGATAGCCTTGCGTCATGAAATATGAGGCAATCTCTAAGTGAAAACGAACCCTGGCAAGCAGCCAAGAGAACATAGATTAAGCTTAAGTTTAACACGAATGTTCTAGATTTCAGAGCTGGCTGCAACCAGTATTGGGGTCACCCAGAACAAGAGTTTAAAGCTTTGAGATGCGACAAGATATTGCGGCGGTGTGAGTCTTAATTATCTTCTTATATTTACATATACGTAATAATTACAATTCAATAGTAAGTTCATGCCTATACATAACATAAAGTCATAAAAAAACGACACGTTAAACATAAAAAAATAATATCTTATCACTTTACCTGTCTGTATGTTTATGTGTTCGCTGATTTCGAAAACTACGTCATGAATTTTATTGCGATTTTTACAAAAAGTTAAATCTTATCTCGGGGCCACTTATGGGCTTTATTTAATTGAAGTCTAATATCAGCAAGAAAAGTTACCGTCATTTAAAGTGTTATACGCCAGTTAAAATATGCATAGCAATATGAGACTTTCTGTGACATTAATTGATCTTTTGAATAGGATTTTGAACTGAATAGGCGAGACGATAAAAAAAGTAATTAGTCCGTCAGTTAGATTATCAAAAAATTGCCCGCGGGTGCCCGCGATTTCATTCGCGAAAAAGGGATGACGTACGACAGCATTAAAAAAAAGGCATTCCGTTTAGTCTGTCTGATAGATCGGCCGAAAATACAGGACACGTATTTTTTCTTTTTTCTCGTAAACGAAGAATGACGACGATACAGTGCGTAGAAGTTGCGCATGACGTCACAATAAGATACAATTTTTGCAGGACGGTGACGTCAAAAGCCCCCACTCCGGAACTTTGTTGCTCTTTATCTTTGTATTTTTTTAATAATTTAATCAAGCAAAAAATACGTGTCCTGTATTTTCGGCCGATCTATCAGACAGACTAAACGGAATGCCTTTTCTTAATGCTGTCGTACGTCATCCCTTTTTCGCGAATGAAATCGCGGGCACCCGCTAGTTACTTATATAAATATATATCTTAGACATCTCACGCACGGCCATCTGTACCTCTACCATGATTTACGCGTAGTAAAGTTTTCCGGTCAAGTAAAAAATTAAACAAGACATCTGTATTAGTTTTCCCATCATCCTTTCATCGAAATCGGTTTAGTAGTTAAGCATTACTGCGTAACAGACGAACAGAGATGCTTTCGAATTTACGTAATTTTAGTATAGTTTCTGAATATTTTATTTACAGGCGTTCCTGTATCAGTTCCGCAGTTGCAGAAGCAATCAATCGCTTTGTAAGTCGACATAATAATGTGGTCACTAGCATACGTCTTCGTCCATGGAAGTCAAAGAGTGATGTAGTTCAAACTTACTCTATCTACAACAAATTTAATACAAAAATAGTTAAGTAGTTTAGCCGTGAAAGCGAAGCAGAAAGACACAGATAATTACTTTTTAACATTACAATATAAATTTTCAATATAAATGGTTGAGCTAAATGGTGCTGATGCAACGCGTCATGCTCGTGAACGGGCGCTGTCAGTTGAGATGGGTCATCTCTTAACTGCCATGACTTTTTACTTTTTATTTTAATTTTGTATTTGTTTATTATTTTTGTTACATACACATTGTTTTCGCGTGTAGAAGCAACAAAAAGAAAATGTAACCAAGATTTTGTAAAACATGAGTGTCCGTGGAGTTTCTTGCCTGTTCTTCTCCATAGAGATCTACGTTTTGGAACAGGCAATTAGCGTCACTTTTCTTTTCTGACTAACCGACAGACTCTTTGACAATTCATAAGTACCTGTAAATGGTCTAAGTGAAATAAATGGTTTGAATTTTCAATTTTTTCTGCGTAGATTTTTGGGATATCCTATATATAAACTCAAAAAGTCATGTTAGGCACTTGTGTAGCAATGCTATTATGAACGTTCATTTGGCAAAATCACTTTTGAATCTGCGTTGAGATCACAGGTGACATCAAAGTTAGTATATTGACGCCACTAAGTGACGACGGAAGTGAGTAAGGGTAAATGAACTTTTTCACTAGTATTCTCGAAATTCACTTCACTGCTCGGCCTTGATTTTATCTTGAGAATTGAATATCAATTTGTATTACTAGCGTAGCGAGAAGAGCAACGAAGTTTTGGTGACTTGCGGGGTAAATGAACTTTTTCACTAGTATTCTCGAAATTCACTTCACTGCTCGGCCTTGATTTTATCTTGAGAATTGAATATCAATTTGTATTACTAGCGTAGCGAGAAGAGCAACGAAGTTTTGGTGACTTGCGATGTTATTGGCAAGATGACTTTTGGACTGGATGTATCTGTTTAAAATAGCGCTGCTGTTTCGAGTCCGCAACCTCATGCATCAGAAGCGGGAACCTTAGCCACGGGGATATCATGACGTTTTTTTAATCGGATTTTCATTTTTTCTTTGCCTCTTTTCTTTATAGTCGCAGAAACTACCGCTACGAGACTGTTACCAACGACGACTGTCCAATCTCGTGTCTTGGCTACGAGTGCAGAGGCGGTCGGGTTTCTGAACAGGACTGTGCTCTCGGAGGCTTCATACCTGATAAGGACCAGTGTAACTGCTGCGGAACTTGCAGTGTGTATCAACGTAAGTTATCAAGAGAAATGTGGTTTTGCCTGATTAGTTCCCCCATCTCCCTAGCTTTTCCCAATTATGCTGGGGTCGGCTTCCAGACTAACCGGATTCAGCTGGATACGTTTTAGTGTTTTACGTGAAGCGACTGCCTATCACTACTTCTAGGTTAAACTGGTCAGACTTTCTGGCTTCTGACTACCCGTAACGATTGTCAAGTTTCTATGAATGGCGACCGGGACCAATGGCTTTACGTGCTTCCCGAGGCACGGACTCACCCTTTTGCTAGATTAATTTAATAATAATATTTAAATTTAAATATATATAATTTTATTTTTATTATATATATATATATATATATATGTATATATATATAAGTGTCCGTATGTGCATCCGTGACATCACTTTTGCACTTCTGGCCCTATCAGAATACCAGCGCTGCGGTATTCTTTTTTTTTTTATGGAATAATCGCAGCATCATGCTGAGATAGGGACCGTTTTTGGCCTCGCACAGGTATTTCCTGTGTGTGTCCAAAATAAATGTTTTTCTTTCTTTCTTTCTTTCTTTCTTTGGGTTTAAAGATTCTTTATTTATTCTAAAAGAACATACATTGTTCACTTAATGAATAAACATAATAACTAAGGTAAGTATTATCCAGTAGCTAGTAACATTTTTTGTAGGTAGGTGCGATGACTCATTTTATTTGTACAATACTAGTTTGTTACGTTAACTTAATAATGTTGTGTTGCTAGTGACGTAATGCTTAAGTTTTGTTTTGAATATGTCTTTCTTTCTTTCTTTCTAATTCTTTGCTCTTAATATATATTTTTTTAATTCTGATCGTGTAAAATACATAACAGTAATTAAATATTTACTTCAAGAACAATATATTAACTATAGTTTTTTTCCAGAATTGAACGAAAAATGTGCAGAATTCAAGAAGACGTTTCAGAAAGTCAATGGCACGGTTGAGATTGAGGTAAGTATACGTTAACAGCATTAATTCCATCACAAAAGGTTTGTGAAGACAACCAAATTTGAACCTTATACACAATCAGGTAGAAGAGGAATTCGTGGAGCCTGGCTGTGATGACGGCCTGGTCTGCAGACAGGGTCGCTGTCAGGACATTCACGCGGTGCCCCCCACAACTGGAACTCGACAGAAAAGGGGCGAGCCGGAAACACAGGCTAATGGTAACTGCTCTATCTTACACTTCGTGGAGTAGCGGTTGCATTCAGCCCTTTACCGAAGCTAAAATTACCGCCCGCTATTACTTAAATTAAAAATATTTATAGTCAAATCAAAACCTCTTTCCTGCCGCTAAAAAATGTGCCTACGGTTTAAATAAATAAATACGAAATACAAGAAATTTTATTGCAAATTTAGATTATTTTCGAGGTTTACTTCAAGCACTCTTATGTTTTTAGAGCCGTGTAAACAAGAGCTGAAGTTTTTCAAGAAGAAGTATGGTCCTGATGGTCACCTGCATTACAACGCTCCGCAATGCACGCCTTTGTGGCTATACGCACCCGTACAGGTATTTCAACCCAATACAATAAAACTCCCACGCGGCCATCTAATTCTAAATTAGATAGCCTGGACTTTAGTAGCGACTCTATTGATATAGTTTACTACATAGTGTAAAATAAAGCCGCTTTCCGCTGTCCATTGTAAGGTTACATTTACCCTACAAACTTAGATTTAACATTCATTAAACCCCTCTTCATATCTAAAAAATATAATTGCGTCTTCTGACAAATGCTACCCCAATGAAACTTTTCATGGACTAAAGCTGAAAAAATGTGCGTAGTCCCACACCTGAAACATTTGAATTTCAAAAAAAAAATCTGTTTCGTCCGTCCGTTAGACCGTCCAGAAATAATAAACACATATTTATTTCTAGTATCAAAGTATCGGAGTGGGGCTTGTGACGTCACTGTTCAGTATAATTTGGGCGTGACGTCACGCGAAACTTCAAAGCTCTGTATCGTCGTCATTTCTGTGTTCAAAATGTTTTGATAATCTGACTGACTAATTAGTGTTTCGTCGTCTCGCCTATTGCTTTTTTGTGTGCAGTGTCGTCGTTTCGTGTGTTACTGTGCCCTCGAAGATGGCAGCTTCATCGTAGGGATCAAAGTGCCAAGAGTGGAAGTCTCCAATATGAACTGTGGTTAGTAGAAGGGAAAAACCTACTATTTTTCATACGTATTTTTTTCTTAAGTTTTACTTTCTTTGTTTTTAATTTGAACGATGGCACCTAGTCCCTTCATTCACCATACAATATGTGTTCTTGGCCAACTACTATGAAAAGAAACATTCCAAACAAAGTCTGTCAGTGTCAGTCCATGCAATTGTACTTATTGGCTGTCTTGATGAAAGAAGCACAGATTTCAGTAAACCTGTTCAGACAGTGCAAGCCTTTGTCAGTAATTATTTAAAGCTCAACTCTACAGGGTGGAAAGTGTCAAAGGCCCTGGAAGAAAACTAGGTACTTTGAATTGATTAGATAGATTATATTACAAAAGAAATATTCCTTTACTTTTAAAAAGAAACAACTGCATTCCAAGATTTTCGAAAATTTGCTTGTCATTCTCTGTAATCGAACTGGCTTGAAATGGATAAAAACAACACCCTATACTTTTATGACGTTAAACGATAGGGACATGTCGTCACTACCATGTCTCTTCAGATTGTGCTCGCGAGAGGTGTCGCACAGGCTCCGACATAGAATGTGATGGTTACGGGAACTACAAGGAAGCCATCTTCACGCCCCACTCTGATGACTGGCAGGCTGAAGCCGAAAAAACTGGTGGAGGTATGTCGTATGATGTATTGGGAGTTTTCATTAGAACTTGTTCAGCTGTCCTTTGGTACCTAGTGAGATTACATTAAGGTATACACTTAACTAGCCCACGGCTTAGCCCGCGTGTGTATTGATTTGTCATCCACTATTTTAATCCCTTTAGAAGCGAATTTCCAAAAATCCTTCGTAGTGGATACCTCCAGGCCTCCAAATTTCATGTTTCTAGTAGTGGTTTGGGCTTGTGTGTGTTGATATAAAAATAATCAGTAGTCAATTAGTCAGTTTACCATTTTATAAATAGATGTAGTCTTTCCTGGTCGTTTTCTGATAGCTTATGTTAATAGTCCGGGGTTTAGAATGTGATGTAATGGGAGGGTGTGTTGGTAAGCGTGTTTTAATTTAATACACATTTGTAATGACTGACCCGCCGATGATTCCGACATTTTTGTCACTTTTCAAAAGTATTTAATCAAAAAGAAATTACGTGTAGTCAAAACATTGGAGGCACAATAAATTGTGAAGTATAAGAGTTAAAAAACAATGTGACTCTCATTTTAATCACATGCTTAATTCTATTAATATTTTTGTCACAATTTTCAGTTTTAGATTTAATGTTTTGTGTAATTCAAGGTTTATTTAATCGTTTAAGAATATGGGTCTTATTATGAATATTTCTCTTCAGCAGATGAACAAGTAAGCTCCTCCATTTTGACTCTGGACGTTCCTCAAGAGATATCAACCGCAACTTCAGAAATGCTTGTTACGACACAATAGACTAGATAATGATTAAAAACTCCTTTTAATTTCTTTGTCCGTTGTTTTTTTTCCGAGCCTACCTGCTTAAGTGGTCACCCACAGTTTCATTTTAAAGGACCCTATTATTAGAGGACCGTTATCTGTGAACCTGTCAATCACATGGCTATTTCTTTTGAGCCGTATTAGACATGTAATGGCCTATATAGCAAGAGATAATGTAAAAACGCATTTTTTTTTAATAAATGTTAAAATTGTAAGGTAATTAAACCAGACATTCCAATGCTACATAATAAAAAAAACAATAACAGCGTTAATTTTCTTACGCATAAATAAAATGCGCTAACATTACTGCGTACAATACCAACTTCTTAAGTACTAGTTTGACATTTAAAACCTAAGGTTACGAGCGCAAAATGAGATGGTCGTACATTTCGTCCTCGGTCTCACACTCAATGTCATTTTCATTTGGCAAGATTATCTTCCGCGTTGCGCATGCTCGGAGAACAGCTGACTGTTATATCAATAACACTATACAGTTACATTTTCTAAAACGACATTGTAAAGAATCTAGCAAAAATGTGAAGCAAAAAGACATTTTGTGGTGAAAAATCGTTAGGTTTTTTATAGGGTAGCGGCGGTCAGTAAATAACCTTCACCTAGCGACTGAAAGCGAGTATTTCTGGTCGCCCTCGTGACGTTTCGTGTCACGCTTGTGAAACGGTGTTGCCAGTTGGGGAAAATTGCGCGGTTTAGTGCGGTTTTTATTATTTTTAGTGAAGGTAATATTTAAATGGTAATGAGAACTCTAAATTGTATTTTAAATATGAAAGCAAATTGACTGATGATCATGAAAGAAGTTACTGTTTTTTCTTGCTACTTACAGGAATAGTGCTTCCAGCCATAAAATATGAAACTAAAAGATCTAGTTTATTTACTTACTACCTACAAGTCAACCTTTATTTATTTATTTATTTATTTAAACTTCATGCACAAGCGTACAAGGGCGGACTTAATGCCTTAGGCATTCTCTACCAGCCACCCATTCTACCAGTCAACCTTTATTAATAAACTAGCTGTCCCCTGCGGTTTTACCCGTGTTATGTTTTTTGTCATAGCGTGAAATTGTGTAGCCTAGGTACCTATGTGTTATTCTGATGTGATTCATAATTACCTACACACATTCAAACCTTCACATTTATAATATTAATAGGACTAAAACGAAATATTACCTAAAAAGTAGCCACACCTAACTGCTTACATCAACATTTTTATGACGGTTCCCTCATTTACATTTCATTCACATGCACACATTTTCCTCACGGGGTAAAAATAATGATTTCCTAGCAACACCGCGTGTATCGGGCAGTCGATATAGCGCGCGGGAAGGAACGCGCGCCGTAGTCAGCGCATAGCGAATACATTTTACGAATAAAAGACATTAGTCTTCAGTGAAAAATGCCTAATATAATAAATGAAGTAAAATTAGACTTCAAAGACGTGTTATTGCGACCAAAACGAAGCACTTTGAGAAGCAGAAATGACGTAAGTGACATTTTTACTTTTTAATTTTCTGAAACGTTAGATGATCAAGGTTTTGTGGAAAATGCCTGTTACTGAAACTTTTCTGTTGGTGGTTTATTTATAATTCTGTCCTTTGTGATGTTATCGAGTTGGTAATTACTGTTGTTAATTTTCCGCCATTCCGCATACTTCAGCGGTTGCCTGGGCTAGATTTATTTCTATTTTAGAGCAGGTTATTAATTTACGCAACCTTGACTAAATACTCTTTGCTGACTGACGTAACTGTATTAGAAAAAAATAAAACTTTCTAATGCAGTGTGCACACTGAAAGTATATTAAGTACTTTTTAACGTAAACCCATATTAAAAATATAATTCTTCAATTAGGTATAATGAGATGAGAATAAAAGTATGATAGCTATGCGGTAATGCATTAAAAATACTCAATACTACTGTTGCATATATTATTACGAAAGTCTGTTTAGACTATGTTTGTTACATTTTAATGCTTAAGCCTCTGAAAATTATTGATGTCTTTGGTAGGTTGGATTTTGAACACCACAGGGTATTTTTTGGTCAGTGGTTATCTTTAGGGATGGTCTACTTGACTTTTGCTGATCGACATTCTAGAACGAAGTCAGGGAATAAATCCGTTAACAAAAATGCCAGTAATGCGTCGTGCGATTGTATTATATTTGTGTAAATGAAAAAAATTGGTGCGAATCGGATTAGGGCACAAAGGGTTCCTTCCTTACTATTATCGGCAAAAAAATACAAAAATACACGTTCGTTGTATAGGAGTTCAATTTATGCTATTTTTGGGATTCCGTACAAAAAGGGTAAAACGGGACCCTATTACTAAGCCTCCGCTGTCTGTCTCCAGGCTGCATCTCATAAACCGTGAGAGCTAGGAAGCTGAAATGTTCACAAAATAATGATGTATTTCCGTTGCTGCTATAACATAATAAAAAAAATATATATTTACTTATTTATTTATTTAACTATATTTAAACTATCTTTACAGGCAACCCAATAGTAGCAGTAATATACGATAGTTAAACATACACACACATATATAATATTCTACATTTCACCATACAATAAGGGGGTCCCAATACAATAAACGTGTTTTTTTCGTATTTTTTTTATATGATAGTACTTACGGAACCCTTCGTGTCGAGTCGGACTCGCACTTGGCCAGTTTTTTTAGTATTCTTGTTATAAAGGCAACATAGACACTGCATTATCTGTGAAAATTTCAACTGTGTAACTCACGGCTCATAGGATGCAGCCTGACGACAGACAGGCAGACCAACGGACAGGAGACTCTTTTTATAAGGGTTTTCTTTTATTTACTGTGTGCTTCTCTCATCAAGAGATCCCTTCAGTTTACCTTCATGGTCCTCGCATATTTTGACCAATACAATATTGTATGGACTTTAAAAGAGACTTTGACCTCTGAGTTTGTTTCGGATGTTTCTTCTCAGAGTAGTCCAGCTAGGAAACACCGGCCCCATCGTTCGATTAAAAAAAAAGGGAAAAAATGACGTGTAAAAGTGTAATTTATTACCTATTTACAAAAATAAATCATAATATTTTATTCATATTTTATTTTTTATTTTACCGTTTGGTTCCTGAAAACCGAACCTTTGAAATTTCCTGTCATATTTTTTCGGTTTCCTTTTGTCAACAGGGCTATAGGGAATGGAAGTTTCGATATGCATTCGGGTGAAGCCGCGGGCAAAAACTAACCCCTAGTAATATTATAAAAACACACAGAAAGACAGAGTTACTTTCGAACTCTGTCTGTCTCTTCTTCACGCCTAAACCACTGAACTGATTTGACGGGCCTGTTGGTGTAGTGGTTAGTAGCCCTGACTGCTAAGTCGGAGGTCGTGGGTTCGATTCCCACCCAGAACAAACTTTGTGTGATGAGCATGATGGTTTGTTCTGTGTCTGGGTGTAATTTATCTATAATATGTATATATGTATGTATTTATAAATTATATGAGTATGTATATCAGTTGTCTGGTTATCATGACACAAGCTCTAAGCAGAGCTTAACTTGGGATCAGATGACCGTGTGTAAGTTGAAAAAAAATAAAAAAAAAATGGTACGCATAAAGTCTGGGACCCGAGAAAGGACATAGGATAGTTTTCATCCCGTAAATCCCCCGGGCACAGGTGCTAATTCCACAAAAGCTAGTCGAATTTAAATAAAAGCGTGACATTATATTTAGCGAGTTAACGACAATTGTTATATTTATGTATGTCTTCAAGTATGACTAACAAATATGTACCTACTGTCAAACAATAAATCCAGTAATTTACTATGTAGTTTCATTACAATGTGTCTATGTGTATTCATCAGAACGTAGGCATGTAACTATGTAGTTATCGTACATAGTACTTATATTTGGTACTAGGACTTCCTTTAAAAGAGTGCGGTTGGTGTAGTCCCGAATTTCCTGCTGTTGTTATATTTTTTTCGTAGTACTCGATTAGTGGCCGAAATTCGCCCCTTATTCATGTTTGTACGGTTCCGTATAGGTAAAAGGGGTTATTACCAAGACTGAGCTGTCCATCAATCTGTTTGTCATTAGCCAGTAGGCTGCCTCATTAACCGTGAAAGCTAAACAGTTGAAATTTACACAGATACCTAAGTAATATGTATATTTCTGTTGCCGCTATAACATCAAATACCAAAAACAGAATAAAATAAATATTTAAAGGGCTTCTCTATACAAACGTGTTTAATTAATTCGCTATTTTATGCCGATAATGTTTTTTTTTTTGTGAGTGGGAAATCATCCAATGACTGCTCCCGTCCTGGGTGCGGCGGGAGGGCGTGTCAGACTCTTACTGACTAAAACCCACTCATGTTCCTTCGATTGCCCTTTATGTTCCAGGGTCACGGACTCATGGTAACTATTATAAACATTCCGCAACATGCCGATAATGGTAAGGAACGTCCATGCACAAGTCCGATTCCTATTTGCCCGGTTGTGTTTTCAGATAATGTTTGGTTTTACGCATAATTTACTTACTTTGACAAAATTTTTAAACAATTTTGCTGTCGTTTTTTTAGAACTCCATCTCTGATAGGTCCAGTAAAAGTTATTGATTTGTATATTATATAGAAATAGGTTTTTCTTTTTTTTGGTGAGTGGGAAATCATCCAATGACTTCTCCCGCCCTGGGCGGGGTGGAAAGTCGTGTGACTTTAATGACTAAAACCCACTAATGTTCCTTCGGTTCCCCTTTATGTTCCGGGGCTACGGTGACTAATATAACTATTCCGCATCCCCAGCAGATAAGAAATAGATTCAATGCAGCAGATTAGAGTGACGGGCCTGTTGGTCTAGTGGTTAGTGACCCTGATTGCTAAACCGGAGCTCGTGGGTTCGGTTCCCACCGAGGACAAACTTTGTGTGATGAGCACGATTGTTTGTTCTGTGTCTGCCTGTCTGGGTGTGATTTATCTATAATACGTATGTATTTATAAATTATATAAGTTTTTTATATGAGTTATCTGGTTACCATAACACAAGCAGCTCTGCTTAGCTTGGGATCAGATGACCGTGTGTGAGTTGTCCCAAGATATTTATTTATTTATTCAATTGGCATAAATAACAGTAAAAAAAAATGTGCAAAATAGCTACTCTTGCTAACTGTAAAAATTTTAGAAATTCTGTTTATAGTTCAAGGGGATAAAAAATTATAAATAAATATCAATTAGATCGTAAGACTTACTGTAGCTGCAACAGTAAATACTGTGGTAAAGCTAAAGTTTCCTTTACTGCTTCACAGAAAGTTTTAATCCTGTATACTCACTGCTTTTCTATTTTTTTTCTGATTAATTTCGTTGCGTCGTCAAAGACAGTTGAATCGTTTCTCCAGGACTCATCGAGCTTCACTGCTTGATGAGTCCCGGTGAGTCCGATGATTTCAGAAATTGCAGTGGTTGGGAATTGTGAGTCTGTATTGTCACTGCCTTATAAAATAACATCTCCAGCTATCATAATATTCATCTTTTAGTCTGATCCTAGACTTATCTACTATCATATTCAAAGCGATTCCTATGATCTCCCAAAATTGTGGAAGGAATTTTAATATAATCTCGGCCGAATTCCGGTCACTACACGGCGGCCAATTTCACGAGTGTGTTAGCATAGGCTTGTTGCATCATAGGATAGGATGATTCTATTGTTCACAAACTAAACTAAATTTTATTTTATTTTATTTCCGACAGAGTCGGTATCTGGTTAGCAACACAAAGTAGTAAAAATGTAACGCACACATAACGTATGCAGCATAATATGCAGGGTCAGTTACAAACTTACAACCGTGTAGCTAGAACCCTCAGAAAAGCCTACATCAGCTTGTAGTCGACTTTGTCAGCCACGTTCAGGGTGCTATTATTACAAAGGGTCTTTTTTTAATTTTTGAAAAAAAATTAAATGTTATAGTGATAATGTAGTTTAATTTAAATTATTTTATTTTTTGTATGTTTAAGAAAATTGCCTATGCAAAATCAAAGGGTTTTTTTTTCAAAATTCCACTCATCTTAAAAAGAGCTCAATTTGCTAAGTGCGTCGATTGAGAAGTGCACCAGTTGCGAAGTGTACCCATGTGAGAAGTGCACAAGTTGCTGAGTTCACCATTTGAGCATGGTGTACAAGTTGAAAAGTGCACCAAATGCGTCAAACCCTGCGCAGATGAGGGACAACGGCAGAGCAAGAAATCCGTGGTTCGCCTTAATTCGTATTACAATAAGGTTGCACTTGGTCCGTGCAATACCGCAGACAGACTGCAAGCGGGCAAAAGCAACCTTATGTCAGTAATAAGAAGAGCTCACCGCGGACTTTTTGTCCGCCATTGTCCCTCTGCACAGGCCTTTATGCCTAGATAAATAGACGTTACTAAGCAAGCTTAAGCTTTGGCTTAGCCATGTTCCGTCTCTATCGTACACTTGACGTTTGGCAGTTGTGTAACAGTGACTGACAGGTATTTAGCGCTAAGCCAAATTCAGTGCTTAGTGACGCTTTTATCTCGCCATTAGTGCTGCACTGTAGTATATGCAGTGAGAAGGCCTTTCGAATGATGTCGTGCCATCTATGCAAATATTGACGGATCATTTGATGAAGTAGCATAAGCCGCTTTTATATCTTCATTATTACCAGAGGCTTTGCTTTAGGATTGTCATCCTGATGTCTAGCTATCTATGCGAATATTGACGGATCATCCGATATTAAGTAGCAACTGCCGCCTTTAATACCAGATGCTTTGCAGGATTGACATCCTAGAGATAAAGTTATCTCATGTCTCAAGTGGCTGCAATACGGTATTTTACAGCATCATTAATTGACGTACTTTTTATGAGGTGTCTAAACAATATTCTCCTATAGATTTTGTACGGCAAAACACCCTATGACGTCACTAAGTAAACAACTCAATAAAATTGTCTATCTATTTATTGATCACAAAGCATCTAAAAATCTAACTTCACGGTGAATTGAATATGAACTAGATTTTTAGGGCTTACATTAGACGATTTTTTATAGAAATTATGTCTTATCTTTATTGGTTAATGGTGTAAAATACCGTATTGCAACGACACCTATACTATTTTATTCAGAACACTGCAACTGCAATGTTGCTTTGCAGCAGAAATGGTAATACTTTTCCGGGCAAGTTCCTTTACAAAAGACTCTGTTCCTCTTCCCTCTTATAGTAGGTAGCCAATGAATTTACAGGATGGTACACCACTTTTAAAATTCCCGGCTGTTATATTTATTACAATTCAACTACATGCATCTTGCAAGCCCATTTTTCATGATTTTACAAGCGTTCAAAAGCTTAGTCCGGATGCTATTCTGCATGGTTTCTTGCACAAAAATGTTGAATTTATATATTTTATTGTCAGGACTTTAAATGAGACGACGATCCCTGAGTTTGTTTCGGCATTTCTTCTCAGAGGTAGTCACTAGTCAGTTAGAAAATCCGACTCCAGCTAGTTTATAAAAAGAATATGACGTATAAATATATTCTACTGCATTAGCTATAAATAATCTTATTTCTGAAATAAGATTCCAATGGCGAATCGTGAAATGAAATAATATTTCATTTCACGATTCGCCATTGGACTGTTCGTTGACAGGATAATTCATTTATTTCCATTTCCCCATCAGGCTCTTTCACCTTTGGACATTTCGCCTAAAGAACCTTTCATATGCGTCACTTACGACGACAACCTTTTTCAGCTACTTACTAAATGTTTCACCGACACGACGATAAATCTAGTCTATAAATCTATAGATAGGTTGTTGGGTTCGGCCGATGAAAAAGACACAGTAAGTTGTAGATACATAGATATGTGTATTTTTGTAACATTGCATGTCTTAATATTGACGGCGAATTCTTAGTCGTAGGCGGACTCTGTAGTTAAAAGAGTTATAGGTTTATCGTTGTGTCGGTGAAACATTTAGTAGCTGAAAAGGGCTGTCTTCGTAAGTGACGCATATGAAAGGTTCTGTCGGCGAAATGTCCAAAGGTGAAAGAGCCTGATGGGGAAATGGAAATAAATAAATCATCCTGTTGACGAACAGTCCAATGGCGAATCGGTCATCGGAGAACGGTTGCTGAATCATAATTTTTTACTCTAAGTAGGTGACAGTAGGGCTTAAATTATTTCACCTAAAACGGTACGATGATTACTTATCGATGTAAACATCACTACAAAAGACCGACTCGCTATTTAGTCTTTTATATAGCCATAAAGACTCAGCCTTTAGTACCGTGACGACTTTTCCAGTCACCATCACGTGATAGCCGAACATTAACCTTGTGTTCATATCATGACGGTTGCAATTACGTTGTCTCTAATAGTCTTGGTTTTAGGGGTTCTTAGTCCCCTCGTAGGTTCCTTCTTTTTATGACATAAAAATAAGTGATTTATTTATTGATGAATGGAGTATAGAGTTATTGAAGCTCAGAAAGTACACAAATTGTAAAAGCAATATCGGTACAAATGTAAAAAAAATAAAGTAAGATCCAATAAGAAAGGCTTCTTGGAAATTCCAACCCCAAAAAGGGTAAAATAAACGACAGAAATTTCGACATTCACGCGGGCGAAGCCGCGGACGAAAGCTAGTCAATTGACAAATTTATCTAAACCATCCTGCGTCACACACCTGCCCACAATAAAATGAAACCTACGTGTTTCATTAGTATTTGCTTCCTATAATATGGAATTATTAGAACAATCTCCCAAATTCCTTAGCAACTTGTCAGCATTTAAGCCTATTTGTCCCACTACAGGGCCTCTTCTTGTACAGAGAAAGCACGAGCACTGATTGATCTTGCTCAAGGCAGAGTGTCTTCTCGGTCTTATATCCAGTCCAGCATCTAGTATCCAGCGGATTGAAACATGTTTCCATTGATACAGTGCTGATCCAGCGCCGAAATCCAGTGATGCTGGCACCAGCTACTGTATTAACCCGGCGGTACTCGCTAGGTGTTTACATGCACGAATACTCGCTACCGGGTAAAAAATACCACATAATTTAAATGTCATTATCTTGGAAAATTAGTTTACATTACAGATTTTAATAGTAAATTTAGTTTATTGATACTAATATCTAATAAATAAAATAAAATTTAAAGTTTGAAAAATTATTTATTCCAAATTATAGGTAATCCTAAAAAAATCAAAAAATTTAACAAAAATTCTTCATAGTCTTAGAAAAATCAAGAAAAAAACTTTTTTTCTTAGGAATTACGTAAAATTAAGATCTAAAATTATAAATCGACTTTATGCTCTACCAAAACAACAAAAAATAAAATACTGTTTACTTATAATGAACATCGAGAAAATAATTGTCAAACATTATGTTTCAAAACACTTGTACCTAATCAACTATTTTACTTTGACATAACAATCGCCACAAATTGGGGTCATACAACCCAAATTTGTGGCGATTTTTATGTGCTATGCTATGCTCACGGCATATTCTTCCGGAAAAATGATAGTTTCCGGAAAAATAAGATTCCAGACTTCTAACATAGACGAACAAGATCTGCCTTCAGAAATCGCTCCTGGCTTTCATGATCACTATGTTCCTCGAAATCTTCTATTTCTGACACATTTTCTTCTTCATTATCTTCTTGTTCTAGACATTCTTCTATAATTCGATCCGTCAGTAGGGAACTCATCATGAACCAGCTCTAAAACACTAATAACATAAATAAAATAACCAATTACATTAAAAAAAATTGTAACAAGAACTGTCGCTACCGGGTATTTTTCACCCATACGCACTTTGCACGTCCATTGTCGCCAAGCGCCGCGCGCGATCTGGCCGCCAGGTGACGCACGCGCGTATTAACTATTGGCCAGAAGGTACTTAAAGTCGCGAGTTGCCACAATGCTTAGTATTAAAAATATTACGTTATTTAGGTACTCTGTGGTATTTTTTACCCAGTAGCGAGTGCTGCCGGGTTAATGTAAGCCAGCCTTCAATTATGTCGGTGATGTCAATAATAAATAAAGTTAGAATATAGGTTACATATAAATTGGAAAAGTCTCTATATTATCAGTATGATCTTTGGTACATATGACAACATTATGCCTTCACGATTATTTTAACATCGGTATATCATTGTAAAAAAAATTGCTCTAATCAAGTCAAAACTCGATAATCTAACCGCATCATAAGCCAATAATAACATTACCAGCACCCGTATTACAATGTCCGATGAAGTCCTTGAAAAAAGCAGTATCACAATTGTACTGAAAGTAATCTGTCAAGATTGACAAGACTACTGTTACTAATAATCCTGATAGATTGATCCTGATAGGTCGATTACACCTGCCGAGTAGAGTGGCGTGACAGTGTCTTCGGCCGAGTACTCGGTATTTGTAAACACATTGTCGAGTACTCGGCCGAGCGCTCGGCCTAGCAACCGGCCGAGACAGTCACTCGGACCCAGTTCTATTTACTAGGGCGAGTACCCACCTCCCCGCTTCCCCGCACTGTCTCGTGACCGAGCGAGACAGTGCGGGGAAGCGGGGGGCTCGGTGAATCTAAACAGCACTCGGCCACCACTCTCCACTCGGAATAAACGATTTCCGATCCATGTTAGCCTCCAGTTGTCCTTGCACTTCTTCTAATAACTGAACTGTCTCGCCACAATATCAAAAATACGTGTGAACACTTACTCGGCTACGGCACTGACTCGGCCGAGTTACATTTTACTGTCTCGCCACTCTACTCGGTAGGTGTATTGGTGGTGATAGATCGATTGATGACGTTGCACATGACGAAAACCTCGTGAAAGCTGAAAAAGATTAGAAATCCATGTGTCTTTATTTGGCTCATGAGGCATGTCGGTTGAAAATCTAGTTGTTATTATGCCTATAGGCCAATAGGATAATAGCAAAGAGTCTCGTCCAATGTTAGGCGGTTAAATCAAGGGATCTAATTCAGAATGTGGCACTAGGTACGTATTTAGAGGATTCCTTTCTTTGGAGTTCTGACTACCAGTATGTACCCTGTGGTATGGTACCCTGTTCCCTTCTTACCCATCATTCGAATGACTAAAATTTTGTAGACCCCCACATGGGAAATCGTTATGGGGTAAGGTATATTAAAAAAAACAAAGAAAAATTAAGTACTTCGTGAGTAATTCAAATGACATGAAAGACGTTTTACGGCATATAATTACAATGTACGTAAAAAGTTTAGAGACAATTCTACGTGTTGACGAGCGAATAACATTTTGTCAGTCATCATACAATACCGAACTTTTGAGCTGCTCTTGGTATTTCAGAAACGCAAGTGTATTACATAAAAGTCAAATAATCCTCACACTCTTGACGAGTGTGACTTGGTGACATGTATTTGGTGAGGCTGACGAATTCCCTTCCGATATCATCATCACCCTAGCCTTTTCATTCATTGGCTTTTAGTCTAACCAGATGCAGCTAAACACGAGTGTTTGACATACGACTGCCTATCAGACGTCCACATCCCAGTTACTCTAGCTAACACGATACCCATTGGTTAGACCGATTGCCACTTTCTGGATTCTGACTACCTGGCAGGACTGATAAAGATCTACGAATGGCAACCGGGACCATCGGCTTACGTGCTTTCTGTGGCATGCAAGTGATGCCCTGTTCAAACTTAGGACCCTATTTCTTTAAGCCACCATGGTGAAGCTACCTACAATATGAATACAGTTGTATGGATGGCAACTCACATAGTGGCAACTTAATGCACCCTTAGAAAGTATGAATTAAATGAATAAGTCATATTGGTATAATTATGGTTATTGTTTGGTTACGCAGGCGTAACTGTTCAAGTGTACATTTATTTTATGCATTATCGTGTATAGAAGTAAAATGGCCCCCATGCTCATCAATATTTGATGAGTTCTATAATATTCCCATTCGTCATCATAATAATACAAAAGGCTTCACGAGACATTAATCAAAAACCAATAAAACCGTCTGAAAACGAACGTCATCGCATCGTGACATGCTGTAATAAATTACTCCCGTCTATTTACTGGGTTTAGTACAGACCGAATTTGTTTTGTTTACGGTTATTCATTTAGCCTGTTTAGCATCTAAGTATTTGTATTTGATTTTAGCCTTTAGGGTGGATATTTTATAGTTTTTTTTTCAACGGTTCCTTCTTATATTTAAGACGGATTGGTGTTTGAAACTTAGAACTTCTATCGGGCCGAAAAAGGTCGGATGCATATTGGCATATGTATTTCAAAATTTCAATACCGCCGTTCACATTAAATTAGGGCGACTCGATAAAACTAACGGAGGCGACGCTTTTACCTGGCTGACTGATTGTTGATCAGTGCACAGCTTAAACTGCTGGTTCTAGAGATATGGAACTTGGAGTGTCTTTACGAAGAGTAGGAGCCACTAAGAAAGGTTTTTTTGGAATATCACCCCAAAGAGGTAAAATAGTGATTGGGAGTTTATCATGCGGGCGAAAGCTAGTATTAAATATTATAAAAATTACACTTAGACATTCTCATATATTTTAATGAAAATAAATGATTTGACTATTGACTATGACTATAGTTTAAGGGTTTTGGAGGTAAAGGTGAAGTTTAAAGGTGACGAGATGTCAAATTATCTAGCGCAAGGTTTTGTCAATCCCACACAATTATCAATTTATTCTATTTTACACATTCTGCAGCGCCACATATCTAGAGTTGCAGGTACAACGCCGTTTTTTCACACACAGACTTCTAATTTTACATTAATTCCCAAAATATTAAGAACGCAATATTCGTCCTCAGTTCTGGTCTACTAAAGAGACAAAAATCTTTGATTTGTGTCAGGATCGAAATAAGAGGCTCTCAAATAGTCACAAGCATAACAATATTGAAACAATCGCACTAAAATATCGATTTCTTTGTACGATACAACCGTATTAGAAACCCATTTAGTTTATTTAGTACCTATCGCATCTACACCACCTACTCCGAATAAGGTCATATTGGAAATAGGTCACAGTTTCGAGAGCACTATTAGTTACAAGTTATAACCCTTTAATCTATTGTCATAGGCCTTTTTGGGGTCAGCCAAGGGTTGCCAACCGTATTCGTACTGATATTGGTGCTGATTCTCTTGTTCACAAACTTAACTAAATTTAAGATAAATGCATCTTTCTCTTTCCATAAAAGGACAGAATGAGAAATTCGTTTAGTCCTGTCAAATTAGACGTCGCCTGAAATTCGCGTAATTTCAGTCGCCATGTTTTTAATCGCGTCTACGTCTAGATTATCTATGGAATTTCTTAATTTGACAGGAGCTAACTAAAATTTAATTTTTATCTTCTGTCCTTTTCTTAAAATGAAATGGAAAGATTAAGATGCACTTAGCTTCAATTTAGGCTAGTTTGTGTGAGAGAAGAGAGAATAAGAGAATGGGCACCATTGTTTTTTTTTCGGAGTGGGAAATCATCAAATGTTTTCTCCCGTCCTGGGCGGGGGGCCTCTATGTTACGGGGTCACGTAACTACTATAACCATTCCGCAACCCCGGCAGGCGTTGGCCCTGTTGGGCCCCTTCTCGTGCTGACTGCTCTATCGGTACCATCATCCTACTAATATTAAATGTAAAAGTTTGTATGTTTGTGTGTGTGGATGTTTGTTACTCTTTCACGCAAAAACTACCGAACGGATTTCAATGACTCTTTACAGTAATATAGCCTATTTTTTTTTTTTTTTTTTTTTTTTTTACTAGCCTACGCTGTCCCACTGCTGGGCAAAGGCCTCCCCTAACTCCTTCCAGACTCCCTTTTCCTTCGCTTCTTCGAACCAGCTCTCGTGGTGTGCGTCAAGCTCATCACGCCACCTTTTCCTGGGCCGGCCTCGGAAACGACGTCCATCCTCCGGCACCCACTGTGTAGCGACTTTAGCCCAGCGGTCACAACTCATGCGGCTAACGTGACCCGCCCAATCCCATTTGAGCCTGGCAGCTTTTTTTCCCACATCCGTTATGCCTGTTTTGGAGCGCAGCGTGGTGTTCCGGATTCTGTCCTGTCGTTTTACACCAAGAATGCTGCGCTCCATTGCTCTTTGACAAACCCCAAGGCGAGACTTCTGCGACTCGGTAAGTGACCAGGTCTGAGCACCATAGGTTAGGATGGGCAAGATACACATGTCGAAGAGCTTGCGCTTCAGGGAGATTGGTAGATCACCCTTCATTAGCGCCTTTATGGACCAGTAGCTTTTCCAGGCGTTTCCGACGCGACGGCCGATTTCCTTTTCCTGCCTGTTTTCGAAAGAAACTAACTGGCCCAAGTAAATGTACTCATCGACGTAAAGTATTTCTTGCCCATCTACCGCGACCCTACGTTTAGTGCTGTTGGTCATTAGCTGGGTCTTAGACCGATTCATCGCAAGTCCCACCCTGAAGCTAGCCGTGCTCAGTTCTTGGAGCATAGTTTGTAGTTCGAGAGCTGTGGGTGCAAAAAGGACTATATCGTCAGCAAACCGGAGGTTTGTTAGCCTCTTCGTGCCGACTTGAATGCCTTTGGTCTTCCATGAGGCTGCCAGAGACTTGAAGACCTCTTCCAGTGTGCTTGTGAACAATTTGGGAGAGAGCGGGTCACCTTGCTTGACTCCTTTTTGGATTTTTAATAAAGGTCCAGCAGTATTCAATTTTATATTTGCGGTGCTATTGCTGTATATGGTCTTGATGAGGTTTATATATGGCTCTTCCAGCTCTTGATGTTCTAAGGAATTGAAGATTTCTAGATGCTTAAGACTATCGAAGGCCTTTGTATAATCTACATATATATAGCCTATATATATAGCATATATAGCCTATACATCTGAATAAAATATAGGTTACATAACATCACGCTATGACCAAGGGGAGAGAAGCATCAATAAAAAATGTGGCAAAAACGGGAAAAAATATTAATTTCGAAAGCTTCCGTTAAAGCGTTGCGTAAACATAATGCGGGTGAAACCGCGGGACACAGTTAGTAGTCTATAATACTCTGAGAGTACGCAATAACACTCTTTATTGTATTTTATATAAAATCGTACGATTGTTATAAAATTACTATAAGCTTTCTCTGCTGCAAAACCTCAAAAAGTACTTCTTTTTATAATTAAATAATACCTATTCTATTTCATTTAATTTAAACGTTTTTATTAAAAATCTCAACTCAGATATGTAACCTTTTGACGGCCAAGCGACAGCCAGCTGTCGCGCTGCTATTGTCTTTCTATTGTGTCTCGAATTACGTGTGTTCAAAGGTTTACATTGCTCTGCAAAAAACATTGGCAACCCTCCGTCAACCCCAACGCAGGTATATGACCTTCATGGGTTACCTTTTAGCGGAGTACTTGTATGACCTACTTACATACCCTGTCTAGTACGTTTTGCCCCAATTGGATTGAATTTAGGGTCAATTTCGCCAAAGTCTGTTTGCATCGTACGTATCAGTAGTTTGATGGCATTGACGATTCCCACCTAGGACAAATATTTGTATGGCCTAAAGGTATCCTTGGTTGTTTGTGTACATATGTTAGTTTAATGGTCAGATTACATTCGGCGTGTTTGGCAAAATACTTATTAGCGTTAGGCGATCTTCACACTGCCCCGCATGATGCAGCGTAGCGCGTGGATGCGTGTTCTTCCGTTGCTTGTAAGTATCTCCGTTTGTATGGAAAACACGCACAGTCTAACACACTGAAAATGCATCCACGCGCGTACATGCGGATCACGCGCATACACGCGGAGAAACATGCACCCCCGCGCGTAGGTGCGGGGCGAGACGCAAGGTATGGCACACCGAATCCCGCAGTGCCGCGCGTGATTTTGAATGGGCGTGACGTGTGAATAAATGAGAACGAGAGAACGGCGAATAAATGAGAGCCGCCGTGCGTGAATCTACAAAACGCACCTACGCGCGTGAGTGCGCAAAAAACCCGCACGATGATGCAGATCTGCACTCCCGCAGAAACGCGCGTAGGTGCGTTGACACGCAACATGCAGCGGGGTCCGGGGCAGTGTGATAATCGCCTTACGTGGGTAAAATAAACTATACTCTTAGAATAGTAACGCATAGAAGCCTAGTCCGCGTGCAAAAAGTGAAGCAATTCATATTGAGCCATTCGGGCTCAGTATGAATTGCGAGTCGTCAGTACTCAAGGTCACGCTCCGGCGGACAGAGCTCCCGTAAATAATTGAAATTGACAGTCTGTAGCGTGAAAAGATGTCGTAACACTTCAGGAAAGCAAAAATAATGTCATCAAATCACATTTTACAAATAAACAATTACATTTCATGCATTAGTTTTACGTATTTAGATCTTAAAACGAAAAATCTAAATACCTACCTTATTACGACACAGTGTTGCTACGTTTTCAAGGAAAAAATACCCACATTGCTTTCAACTTTGTTCTTGTTATTTTTTATCAAATTTAAATTGTTTTTGATATACCTACTTCTTAAGTTATTGAAAATCATATAAGTTTTGGCAAGTTCCGAAAAAGTAACTTAGCATTTAGTTTTTTTTTGTAATTTTCCCCATTATACTTTACTTTTCAATATTTACAACACTTACTATTAATTCATAACAAACCAGATTTTCCTTAAATATCGCCAATTAATATTATTGTAAGTTTGTAAGATTTCACACATCATAGTAGTGCGCTTTTCCATAATTTTGTGGGTAACGGCCTAGTGTTGGTAACACTGAGAGCTTTATTTGTGTAAAATTGTGTAGCGTAAATACATTCGGCTCACGCACACATACATGATGAAGTTGCCTTACTTTATCGCTTTTATTTTGTTCGGGATGCGGCTTCTATGCGGGGAAACCCGTTCTAATTCTTTTCTTGCTGCACCTCGAACTAACCCTCATGATAAGCTTCTATGTCATAATATCTCTACCTTTTTCGGGGCCAGTCTTCGCGCGGCGTCCATTTTCAGGTATCCATTGCGTGGAAATGTTTGCGTTCAGCCAGCCATCGTTTTCCAAGTTCATGCAAGCATGAAACTAATGTGACTTTGCTCAAAGAGCCTTTTCATCTGTCTGTTTCGTATTCTGACATTTCTGACTGGTCGTTTCATACCCAGAATGTTACACTTACACTCTATTGGTTTTAGTACACTCCGGGGCTTTTTGCGACTCTGTGAGCAACCAGCTCTAAACTCCAAGTCTCTTTAATTTTGAGGTTGAATAAGTATTTTTCTTATGTTCATATTCGCATAGAACTTCATTCAGATGTACCCGACCCGCAAGGGCTATAAATTGAACAGTATCGATGCTACAACTAAGTACAGTACAAAACAAGAACTAGGTACTAAAGCTAGTGTCAAAAAATATTACTTATGACAACGATTTAATAGCGTTACGACTGACTGCGCAGTTGGTTTGAGTTTATCGAACGTCAATATCTGCGTCGACTCCGGTCCACACCTGCGATAAAACTCAAATGAACTGCGCAGGTCAAATCGTAGCGATAAATCGTTGTTGTATTGTATGGTATAGATCTAGCATTACATATTTGAGAATACGAATACTCGTAACATTTAGTACGTACTTCAATAACAGTACTTGAATCAATACTTTCACCTAATACTCTCCCGATCTCTAACTAATCACCCGATGTTCAAGTAATTGTTCTAAACGTTCTAGATTCACATGATGCAACGTTACCCATTTGAAACGCTGCCAAAGTTTCCCGTTCCTGTTTATGCTAGATATGTCAAGTGTCCAAACTCGATGAATCATGTTGGTAAACAAATGGTTATTGATATTGTTATGGTCTGACTAAAGGACACATGCGGTATCGCATCGCCAAGTAACCCGGATAAATCAAGTTCAAGTAAAAAGTACATACCATCGGTGGCCAAATTATTAGGGACAGTATTCATTGAGCAACATTTTTTTGTTCAAACACCTTTTTCAAGAAAATAAATAAGGTTATATAGGTTTTTCTGGTATGGTTTTACTCCTGGTATTATTATTATTAATTTTGATATGTGATACCACCATGTGATCGAGTCATTTTCAAAAAAAGTGGTATAGCTTATAATATGTAGCAATTTTGTTAACTTCAGTTGGAAATTACTTTTGTTTCATTGATGGCAAAAACTATTTTTGGTTTTAATTTTACAAGATGTTTCTGTTAAAACTTATCAAACCGCAGATATTGTTTCTGATGATGTTCGTTTTTTCCTAAATTGAATACAAAATATTAAGTTTTGAGAACGATTAAACGATATTACGTGATACGTTTAAAATTTCGCCTTTTTAAAATGGACAAAGCTGTAGACACGTCTCTATGAAAGTTTATAAAAATAAAAACGTTGTTTCGGTATTTCACACATTCTCTGAAAGATTTCACAGCTATTACAGGTGTCTAAAAGTCTGAAGTAAACAGTATTAAAGTAAAATCTGATCAGAACAAACTTCTAAAAACACAGAGTGTGAAAAAATGTGGCAAAAAACGGATCACCACTCTTTGTTCTGACCTTAAAAACAGAGATATCTGCCTAAAACATGATAAAAAGTGTATTGTTTCCCTGCTACGATTATAAACGAGGGATAAGACAAGAAAATAGAAGTATTTGATCGGGCAGTTTGACGGAGGTTGGCTGAGAAGAATTGGATAAATCGCCGGCCGATCAAAAAATCGCACCTCACCGAGACCATGAAGTAGAAACGACTGCAGTGGGCCTGGCAACACCGAAGTATGACAGTGGCAGACTGGAATCGGTTAATAATATTACTTTTAATATTCCCATACGTCTGAAATACACTATTCAGTAATTATTGCATTATTTTCTATGTATGCCTCTCCGACGAATTTTTTTTTCAAGTGGAGGTCGATAAGAGCTCATTTGCTGTCGTACACATCGTGGAATTGTTCGAGAACAGCTCCATGCAGTTTGCTTTTTAGGGAAAACTTAACAACCAGGGAGCATCATTGTGTGATTTAACATCTCAGCTAAAAGCATGGGGTGCCTGTATTTCGTGAAAGTGACTACAAGGCAAGATCTGTACAAGTTAGTACTAGAAACTGAATTATGGCCGCAAGTCGAAGAATGGGTGCCCAGTAGCCGGAGAGTTAAATTTTATGCACGATTCTACATCGTATATCAAGGCCAAGAGTGTTAAAGCATTCCTGTCTGAAAAATAAATAAATATTTTTTGCACTAACTAGATAGTTCACCAGATACGAACTCTATTGTGAACATGCAGAAGCTGATCAAGAGGGCTATCGTTAAGCACTTCGTAACCACTAAACACCAGCTCATTGCAGTTCATAGAAATGAGTTTTATCATGACACAAGCCTAATCAACCTGTTATATAATGTATAGAACGTATAAAACGTCTTATACGAGCTGTTGGCGGCGGCGTCGCAAAATATTAAGTTATACACAAAATATTTACTATCAACTTATTAATGCGTTAAACAAATTACCAGGTTTAATTTCACCTTCATATTTCTTATTTTTATAATCTTAAATAATAAGGTTTTTGAATAAAAAATACCACTGAAGTCTACAACCAATCACTTTTCTGAAAAAATCAATCCAACTTCATAATACAAAAATCATGACACTGTCCCTAATAATTTGGCCAGCTACTGTATACTTTCTAGCAGAAAAATATTTGATTGTCACATTTTTTTTTGCAATACTCACTAACTTCTTATCTCAAACTAAGGTGAAGCTTAATATTATGGTTGCATTTTTCTGTAAAAGAAGAGACTGACAGACTGAATTGCTAACTGATCAATCAATGCTCATCTATCTAAAACCACTGGATTTAGAAGTACGACATTTACGATGGGTGAAAACTAAAAAGGCATTTATGACTATAACTTTGTATGAAATTCCGTTCTTTTTAAATCATAACGACGCCAGTCAGTCTGCCATTTCTTTACATTTTTGACGAGTTTTTGGCATTAATCATCGGTTGCTGGATTTATTTATGGAATTGGTAGTTAGACGTTATGCCCACTCTCTCGGTTTCAGAACAAATATAAAATGCCCCTACGCACATTATTCTGAAAACTGCAAATTATAATATACTTAGGCAATTTCTCGTAGTTTCCTAGCGTTTACCTTGGCCTGAATAAATCGCTCATTCGGAACTGAGTCGACCGAAAATATCTGCTTCACACCGATTTCTTTTATCTTTCGACTATCGTAACACTGTCTGACATGTGTCGTAAATATTATGTAGTTTTCTTTTGATGATTGATTGCACTTGAGTTTTGGAGTAGTTACTTGAAATTAGATTGTTTTTGCCGGGTTTTTTTTGTGGAATTCTATCATGGGTTTGCACAGATAAATACACGCTAGAGTTTTCGTCTAGTTCTCTTTTGATGATTGATTGGACTTGATTTTTGAAGTAGTTACTTGAAATTAAATTGTTTTTGCCGGTTTTTATGAAACTCTATCATGACTTTGGCAGATAAATTCACTAGCGCTTCCGTTTGAGTTTGCACAGATTAATACACGCTAGAGTTTTCGTCGATTAGGTATATGAAACTAGCGATCCACCTCCTGGCTTTCTTTCTTTACTATGATATAAACGTTTTATATTTAAATGTGTATAAACCTTCCATGGTTTTAAAGTTCTAAGCATACATAGCGCGTTAGTGTGCCAAACGCGCCTCAAAGAGATGCCAGCAAAATTGCAGGGGCCTGCAAGGGCCAACGCCGGGGCTGCGAGTGGTTCGAAAGAGATACCGCGGCCCCGGACACAAAGGGCTGAGAGGGAACACGGATGGGTTTTAGTCAGTACAAGTCTGACACTCCTTTCCGCTTAAACCAGAGCGGGAGGAGTCGTTTGATGATTTCTCATCTAATAATACATATGCGACTTTGTTTTATCGTAAAGAGTAATTAATATAAATGATTAATACATTAGAAATAACGACTGATTACCGGTACAGATACATTATATGATTGATGACATGGCTACAACACTTGAAGCGGCTGTTGTACGTCTTTAGTAATTGACCCCATAGCGTTTTATTAATAGCTCGTGCCTTCTGTGACGTCATTGTTACATCGATTTAGTCAGGGTAGTTACCTAATTACTACTAAGCTATTGGTATGTACAATTACCTACCTATTTATGTATACGGATCCTTGGTCTACGTTAAAACTCAGTTAGGGAACAGGCATATTTTTAGTAAAATCTGTTTTTTTTACTTAAATTGAATAGACATATAGTAACGATAAAAAAACATAAATCGCAATAACACAATAAATAACAATAACATTAACCACCCAATACCTAATCTATTTAAATCAATAAATATATTTTTACTAGCTTCTGCCCGCGGCTTCGCTCGCGTTAGAAAGAGACAAAAAGTAGCCTATGTTACTCTCCATCCCTTCAACTATCTCCACTTAAAAATCACGTCAATCCGTCGCTCCGTTTTGCCGTGAAAGAAAGACAAACAGACAGACAGACAGACAGACAGACTGACAGACAGACACACTTTCCCATTTATAATATTAGTATGGATTATAGGCAGACGTGCCCACCCACAGTTAGGTATTTGGCAGGCAGGCATTCGACTTATGACAATAACTTAGTTGAACTTTTATAAAATAAATAAAAATAACGTAGGAATGTTAGTTCATTTCAGCACTTGTAACTACATATTGTTACTATTGAATTTTTTGATGATTTAGATAAGAAATTCCAAGCCATATATTTGTGTTATTAGAAAATATTAGGAATGATAGAGACCTGATATTTATTATGTAAATAGGTCACGCGTCTAAGTTCGGCTCTAAGATGCTCAAGTCAATCAAATGGTTTTTTACCCGACTATGATGAAACCAAAAGAAGGGTTTAGATTTTTTTAAATCGGACCCGTAGTTCTTGAGATTAGCGATAAACCAAACAAACAACCGCTTCAGCCTTAAAATATCAGTATACATAAAGTTTGTCTGTACAAGTGCTTTCTAAAGTTGATCTAGAACATTATATACACAATAGAAAGAAAAACATCACGAGCCGGACTAAAGAACAGATAAATGACGGATTTAAACCTTCGAACACACGTGATTCGAGACACAATAGAAAGACAATAGCAGCGCGACAGCCGGCTGTCGCTTGGTGATCAAGAGGTCTGAAATCGCTTATCGTCGGCTATCAATATCATCGTCAATATGAGATACTAGCTGTTCCTCGCGGTTTTACCCGCGTTACGTTAGGTTTTTGGTTACTGCTTCGCTCCCGTGGGACATAGCGTGATATTATACATATAGCCTACGTTACTCAGGGATAATGTAGCTATCTAATGAAAAAAGAATTTTTGAAATCGGTCCTTCGTTTTTAAGTTTATTCGTTACATACCTACAAAAATATAAAAATACAAATCTTTCCTCTATTATTATCCTCAATATGAGATACTAGCTTTTGCCCGCGGCTTCGCTCGCGTTAGAAAGAGACAAAAAGTAGCCTATGTCTCTCCATCCCTTCAACTATCTCCAATTAAAAAATCACGTTAATTCGTCGCTTCGTTTTGCCGTGAAAGAAAGACAAACATACAGACAGAGACACACTTTCCCATTTATAATATTAGTATGGATGATGCCACAACGGGCATAGGATCGCTTTAGCCAGGCGTGGTGATCAATGCTCGTGCCTTTTTGTGTGAGAAAAGTCATGAATTAGTACTTTTCCCGGCAATAGTACAGTATGGGACTATGCTAAGCACCACGCGTTTCGAAAAATTTTGGTCATAAGTGTGATCAAAAATTTTTTTTTCAGCGATACTGTTCTACTTTTATCAGCCGCGTTCAGTGTTTTTTTTTTTTGGTGAGTGGGAAATCATCCAATGACTGCTCCCGTCCTGGGTGCGGCGGGAGGGCGTGTCAGACTCTTACTGACTAAAACCCACTCATGTTCCTTCGATTGCCCATTATGTTCCAGGGTCACGGTAACTGTTATAAACATAACATTCCGCAACTCCGCGTTCAGTGTCATAAGAATGAGAAAAGCTTCTAAGCTTGAGCCGAGGAAATACGCACATTAACAGCTCTATTCATCTTGTGTCCTAGAAATAATGGTGCGACTTCACGTGGCATATTTGGAAAAATATTAGCGATATTTGGGTAATACAAACTATAATCTAATTTTATTAGAATAAGGTTTGTATTGTTTTTCATCGGAAACGCCCAATACGGCCAACGCCGGGTTGCGGAATAGTTATAATAGTTACCGTGACTCCAGAACATAAAATGCAACCGAAGGAACACGAGTGGGTTTTAGTCAGTAAAAGTCTGAAACACCCTACCGCCCCGCCCAGGACGGGAGAAGTCATTTGATGATTTCCCACTCACCAAAAAAAAAGATGCAACAACAAAAAAAAATGCGAGATAGAGCTGAATAAATGTGCGTAGCCCTTTAGTTTTCTAAATTATAAAATTACTAGCTTCTGCCCGCGGCTTCGTTCGCGTTAGAAAGAGAGAAAAAGTAGCCTATGTTACTCTCCATCCCTTCAACTATCTCCACTTAAAAAATCACGTCAATCCGTCGCTCCGTTTTGCCGTGAAATAAAGACAAACAGACAGACACACTTTCCCATTTATAATATTAGTATGGATGTAAAGCCTTTTTTGTATGTCGATACTCCGTACTGTATTGATAAGGTACATAATACTGCGTGTCCTTGGCAGAAAACTGCAAGATTCTTCGCTAGAATATATTGTAACATGTCTTTTGGCACCCTGCCTACACAGATATTACGCAACGAGGAAAATGAGAAAATTGCTCGGAATTTCACTTTACACATCACTGTTCTACTCTGCCTCCTTTTTGTGTAGCGACATGATATTTACATAGTTTTACGCGTGGTTAATTAAGCTTTCAATTGGTTGTTGTATCATGTATTTCTGTTTAGGAGTTTTTGAGTTACGGGCAGATAACTTTTGTAAAACTTCGGTTAATTAATTTGTTTTGTGTTATATTTTTAGATCTTGGCGATAGTTAGAAACGGGTAGGAAATCTTAGTATGAAAGCTTTGAAAAGTTTTTCAAGTAAGACTAGTACCAGCTTTGAAAGCTGTTCATTTTTGCATCCATACTAATATTATAAATGGGAAAGTGTGTCTGTCTGTCTGTCTGTCTGTTTGTCTTTCTTTCACGGCAAAACGGAGCGTCGGATTGACTTGAGTTTTTAAGTGGATATAGTTGAAGGGATGGAGAGTAGCATAGGTTACTTTTTGTCTCTTTCTAACGCGAGCGAAGCCGCGGGCAGAAGCTAGTTTATTATATACGTTATTTGATTAAATGGGCTGTTGTATACATATTTTTAATGTACGAAAAGCCGTTGCTTCCGTTTGTCATTAGCAGAACTTTGAAAGTTACGTGAAGGAACCAGAAAGTCTGATCAGTCTAACCAAGGGGTATCGTGTCACCCAGTTACTGAGCTGTGGAGGGCTGATAGGCAGCAGCTTCATGTAAAACACAGGTATCCAGCTGAATCTTGGTTGGAAAAAGGCTGGGGTCCTGGGGAGATGATGAATGTCGACCCAATATTTTGTTGTGTTTCATTAAGTATGTTGAGATCATAAACGCTGACATTCTGTCAACCTAATAGGTTCTTAACAATAATTCAAAAAGCTGTAGCTATTATTATATGCTTTGATTAAAAAGTTAGACAACTTTCGCTCACACCACACCGTAACAAAGCAGTTTAGTTAATGAGAAAGTTGTATGGATTCGCTTTCCTTGGAAGTAAAGAAATTACTTTGTAAGGTACCACCCCACCTGCCAGAGTTGCGGAATTTGTTCAAAAGGGTCACCGCGACCGTGTGACTTTAGCCAATAGACATTGTTTGACGGGCCAGCCCCCGTACCATGACGTTTAAAGTAAGATTGTTTTATTCCTGTTCAGGAGTGTGCAAGTGACAGCGTTAGACACGTTGTCTAGCGCCGTCTCTTTCCCACTGAAAGTAATATCAAAGTAATACTGCTAATAAGGGCTGGTGGTACGCCCCCTGTTGGTCTAGTGGTTAGTGACCCTGACTGTTAAGCCGGAGGTCGTGGGTTGGATTCCCACATAGAACAAACATTGTGTGATGAGCATGTTTGCTCTGTGTCTGGTTGTAATATATCTTTTTTAAATTTATTTATAAATTTACTAGCTTTTGCCCGCGGCTTCGCTCGCGTTAGAAAGAGACAAAAAGTAGCCTATGTTACTCTCCATCCCTTCTACTATCTCCACTCAAAAAATCACGTCAATTCATCGCTCCGTTATGCCGTGAAAGTAAGACAAACAGACAGACAGACCGACACACTTTCCCATTTATAATATTAGTATGGATAAACTATATCAGTTGTTTGGTGACCATAGTACAAGCTCTGCTAAGTTTGGGATTAGATGGCCGTATGTGAGTTGTTCCAGGAGATTTATTTATTCATTTTTATTTGTTCCAGGTTGATTTGTACCGGGAGATCACATTCCGAAACTCGGGACAGACGTACAAAGGAGTCCCGGTAATGGCCAGTAACATGGACACTGTGGGCACCTTCGAAATGGGCAGAGAATTATCCAAGGTAAAATGGACGTTTTACGGATTACGCTTTATTCGGCTCTATTCAGCTTATAATATGTCTACGATTTTGTATGATGTCGTGTACGCGTCCGTTCAGGGGCCCTAAGTCTGCTAATCGTGTCTCAATGTTCGATTTTTGACGTGTAACGTCAAACTTTTGACACATTTCCCAAAACTGTCAAAGTTGTCAAATATTCGCCCGATGACTGGCCATTGAGACACGATTGTAATAGCAAACTAGGGTCCCAGCTTTCCGCGTCTGTTTAGCTTTAGTTTACAATCGTTGATTTCTATGCGCCTTACTAATAATCGCTGCATAAAGTTATGACAGGTTTATACGTCAAAAACTGTGTGGTTACACAGGCTTTATTCATTGCATAACTTTACACAGGGATTATTTGTACGGGCATATGGATATAAACTTAGTCCGCCACTGTGCATTGTTTTTTACATGTGCATAAAGTTTTAAATAAATAAACTGAATAGAGCTGAATAGTGCGTAGTCAATTAAAGCTTGATGGCTTTGCATTTTTACGACGCTGATCGTATAAGTGTGACCAAAATCATCTGTATATCCGGTCGCTAGACATAATGTTATAAAAATATCTGTATATGTTATGTCTACAATTTAGCATCTTATCATAAATTCGTTAAAAAATGGTGTCACTAATTAACCTAACTAACAAATGTATTTCATTTACCGCGTGATATCCCTATTGATGACAACATTCATTGATTAGAAGTGCCATAGGCTATCTTCAACAATTACGTTTTATCTATGGTCTGTAGTACAATAACCTGCTTAAACTATCAAATTTCCCCAATTAACCTCGAACCTGAAGCATTAGAGATAAAGTAGAAAATCTAACATAGGAGTTTGACAGGTTGTAGTAATTTTTTGTGACTGCTTTTGTGCAAAGACAATAAGTAGAATTTACTGAAATTCGTAGAACATACTTCGCTCTCGTAGGCCGTAGCGTGATCTGATATAGCCTTGTTGGACAAATTGGCTATTCAACACAAAAAATCGATTCAAACTTGACATCAATATTTATACGACACGAGCTTCTGCCCGCGACTTCGTCCGCGTGGATTTTTTCTGAATTTTCTTTGCTATAAACCTCACGGAACCCGAGACCTTTCCAACGAATGCAAAACCGTTGAAACCGGTTCGTGCGTTCTGGAGTTATAGCGTCAGAAAGGAAAACCCGACTTATTTTTATATAGTAGATTTTCATCACTCAATTGTTTTGCTTTCCCGAAACCTCTCCTCTCCTTAGTGAAGAAGTTCGACTTGAACTTTTGGTATGATTTTAAAGTTCAAATTAAATATTATTATGAATCGTTTTTATATGGGATTATAGAGACGGGTTGTTTTTAGACTTTTTTTTTAAAAAAAACTGCGTAAGAACCACCGTCGTACTCCAAGAAATATTCTAAAACATACATAGTACATACTCTCGAAAAACAAAACCTTCTTTTTTAACTTGTCTAATTTCTAGCTCTTCTAGCTTTTTCTGTAATGTATAAGTAAAGAACCGTGGTATTATTTAAAAAAATTGAAGCGGATCGAAATCTAGAAACGATTTTTCACTAAAGAGTTTTCATATCTTCAAACTCACATTTAAAAGTGGCCGTTATATCCAAAAAACAGGGTACGGCCATTATTTGTTGAGAAAAATAAGAAATAAAAAAAGAAACACAAATGGCGTTTACGAATTTTCTGATGAAAGAAGGCCAGTAAAATCAAAGACGATCCAAAGAGGTTATATTCAAAATAGTATTAGAACGTTTAGAATCTGTATTACGGGATGCTGGGAATATAATATTCACATACAAAACAAATGGCGTTTATATATAAAAATACGATTTTTTCGACGAAAGAAGGCCCGAAAAATCAATGAAGATCCGATGAGGTTATATTCAAAATAGTAGGTATTAGATCTTTTTGCAAAATAAATTTATTTGACTTTATTTTGTACTGTGAGAAATGAGAATGAACAGTGTTTTTTTTAGTGATGGGCCGAATGTGGTTTGTACCGAATACGAACTTCGGCCGAACATTCGGTAAAATTTTAAAATTCGGCCGAAAGTCGGCCGAACTTCGGTTATTTTGAATTTTTTGTGAACAGGCGCTGTCAATTGAGATCGGTCATCTCTTAATCTTAACTGATTTTTTATAATTTTAGTATATTATGTTTATTGTTTTTATTTATTTTTTTGTTATTTTTTACATTGTTTTCACGTATAGAAGCACCAAAATAATGTAACCAAGATTTTGCAAAACATGTTTTTTTTTAAAAGAGTGTAGTGTGCAAGAAACTCCACGGTTTCTTGCCTGTTCTCCATCCATCCATAGAGATCTACGTTTTGTAACAGGCAATTAGCGTCACTTTTGTGACTGACCGACCGACTTTTTGACAGTCAATAAGTGTCTATAAATGGTCTAAGTGAATTAAATGCCTAGAATTTTGAATTTTGGAGCGATAGGTCACAGGACAAGTTGCAATCGCTTACACGCATTCGCCCCACCCGCACCTTCCGCAACCCCGGCCCCCTGTAATGTCCATGTCAAGAGGTCAATAATTATTATAGGGGAACATGTGCAACAGTGGATCACGGGGAACAATCCCACCACACTATTCCCAACCACTGCAACTCCTGAAAGCCAGAATCAACAGTGGAGTCCGCCAGAAAAGCGCCGAGCAATGAAGCTCGACGAGTCCCGGAGAAACGATTCAACTGTCTTGGATCCCGCAACGAAATTAATCAGAAAAGTACATCGGAGGAGTAAGAAAAAATATGTTTTCCACTTCACTTCATCACGGGGAACAGTGAATCATTTGTTAAAACTCTGTATCTATTGCACTCACACATACATGCGTCGGTTTCGCTAACGCTGTCCCCTACCCCGCGCTACCCGACCAGTCGCCGTTACAGAGTCACAACGGGAGGACGTGCGACAGCGCGTCGGTCAGTAGGTAAGTACGAAAAAAATAATTTACGTAATCTTTGAAATTGCTTTGGTTTAAAGTTATTTGGATATTTTGAAGTCTTGGCATATTTTTCTGTAGTATGTGTGTCTAATTGTATAAAACTGAGTTAAGTGGTGTGATATAAGCGATTTAGATTTTGTTAAAATTAATATTTTCCGTTATTAGTAAATGGGTTACAGTGAATCATGTGGTAATGGGGTTCGTTGGATCATGATCCACTGTTCCCCAAAAACGTTGGGGTAGTATTCAAAGTATTCTTACTCTTTTACAGGTCAACATGCCACGTGACAGACAAAGAAAAACAGCGACTGGTCTTCATACAGAAGAACAAATGCGAAACGCTTTAAACATGATAGCGGAGGGTCAAACCCTAAGAGGCGTTTCAAAATCAACCAAGATCCCATTTACCACTCTGCAAAGGTATCACAAAAAGCTATCGAACTCTGTAGCTCAGGATCCCACTAGCTCAATTTCACTAACACCGAACTATGCTGTACGCAAAATATTTACTTCCTCTCAAGAGAAGGCAATTGTTGATTATGTTATTAAATGTAGTCAGATGTTTTATGGACTGACTACAATTGAAATTCGTCAACTTGCATACGAGATGGCAATGCTCAATAATATTCAGGTGCCACAAAAGTGGCATGATACTAAGCTGGCAGGTATAGAATGGCTATATGGTCTTAGAAAAAGACACACCATTCTAAGCCTGAGAACACCGGAAGGTTGCAGTTTAAGCCGCGCAACATCCTTCAACCGCCACAACGTAAAATTATTTTTTGATAATTTAGAAAATGTGATGTCAAGGGAAATCGTGTTTGGCAATGGTACTAGAGTATTTAATTTAGATGAAACCAACACAACGACTGTACAAAAATCGGCCAAAGTGCTCGCCGTCAAAGGGCAGAAACAGGTCTCCAAAGTGACTAGTGCCGAAAGGGGAACACTGGTAACTACATGTTACATAGTGAGTGCACTGGGCAATACTCTGCCTCCTGTTATGATTTTTCCAAGGGTTCATTTTAAACAATACATGATAAATGAGGCGCCGCCTGGGACCTTAGGTCTCGCCACACCATCTGGCTGGATGAATGGAGAACTGTTCGTGAAGACATTACAACATTTTATAACTCACACAAATAGCTCTAAAAATAACGTTAGTCTTCTAATACTAGACAACCATGAGTCACACATTTGCATTGAGGCTCTTAATTTAGCTAAAGAGAATGGAGTCACAATTATTACCGTCCCACCGCATTCAACAGGAAAGATGCAACCTTTAGATGTTGGCGTTTTTGGGCCTTTCAAAACGGCTTATAACAAAGCGGTTGATGGCTGGATGATGCGC
Organism: Athetis lepigone; assembly: GCA_033675125.1. Classification (NCBI taxonomy): domain Eukaryota; kingdom Metazoa; phylum Arthropoda; class Insecta; order Lepidoptera; family Noctuidae; genus Athetis; species Athetis lepigone. Next base: position 316,237 of record CM066221.1, read on the forward strand.
AACCCAGGCAAAACATTCTCTATCTACGATGTAGCTGGGTGCGTTAAAGAAGCGCACTTGAAATCCATGACACCGAGTAACATATGTAATGCATTTCGTGCTACGGGGATTTTTCCATTCAACAGGGATGTATTTACTGACCTTGACTTCGCACCAAGCGAAGTTACTGACAGGCAATACGAGCCAAATCCAGGCGAGACAGGACAAGAAATTAATTTCTGCAACGACGAGAACGATGACAGAAACAGAACAAGAAGTCCATCTCCATCTATATTGCCATCATCAGCAATCGAAGATGACCTACTCGTCTTTACCAACCGTCAAGATACACCATCTTTCAATACATCCCTTGAAAACTGCGTTCAATTCCCTATCCAATTTCTAAATGACACTCAGCCAGAACAATCCATATCTTCTATCGCACCTCAAGCCCATCTGAATCAAGATATAATTGGACCACCTTGCACACCAGTGAAAGTATCCCATTCTATCCCAGATCTTAATATATTATCTGTAAACCCATCTTTAGCTTCATGCTGCAACCAATCGCCAATGCCTTCGACATCTGGAGGCCTGAATACGCAAACAAGAACATTTATTAGTCCATTAGAGTTTCGTGGTTTACCAAAAGCTGCCCCTAGAAAAGGTGGCAGAACCACTAGACGAAAAGGTAAAACCATGATTGCGACAGATACACCAGAAAAGGCTGAAATTGAAAGAAGAGCCGAAGAATTAAAGCAGAAAAAGGCTAAGATACAGATTAAGGCTGCTGTGAAAAGAAAGGTCTTAAATAGTTACAGTTCTAGTGAAGAAGACGACCGAATTAGCATCTATTCTGAAGAAGAACCAATTTTTGAAGAGGAACCGGAAGTTTTAACAATTAATCCGGATACATTTATTCCACTGAATAGTTTACCAAAAGAAGGAGACTTTGTATTAATATTATTTGAAGTAAGGAGCAAACACATTTATTATATTGCAAAAGTTATAGGGGAAAAAGATGAAGAGACAGAGGTCAGCTTTCTTCGTAAATCTGTTAAAAATCCAAACAAATTTCACATGCCTGCCATTCCCGATCTTGCTACAGTTCCGTTGCAAGATATTAAAATCATCTTACCTAAACCAAATTTTACAGGAAGCACTAAAAGAACGCAAGGTTTATATTATTTCGATGTTGATTTTTCAAATATTGATTTACGTTAAGTTGATAAGTATCCAATTTACTACGCTCAACATTGATTAAGTTTTTTTATTTTAATTTTTGCAAGACTTAAGTGCATTTTTGTTATTTTAATTTGTTGAATTGTTTATGTTGTTACTCAAGATTTTTTAGAAGATTTACTCATGTTCAAGAAGGTGTATTTTATGTTGTAAAACTAGACAAAAGTAGAAGAAGTTTCGAATTTTGTTTTCTATCGTAATTTAATTATTAAGCTTAACAAAGTATATTGTGATTTTGCAACAAGACTGATTAAAGCAATGACTGATAATTATATTTAATTTGTAATAAATAAAGAGTTTTAATTAACATAAAAGGTGGTTTTAAACACTTATGATTCATAGTACCCCATTTGATCCACTGTGACTCAAACTCTGATCGACTGTGACCCATTCATGGGCCACAATGGATCAATTCGCTGTGTGTGAAAAAAAAATCATATAAAATAAACCAAACTGTAAAAGACGCATTTGAAAAAATAATGTGAAAGATTAAACATGTTTTCATATATTGAATTAAAAACCTCAGTCAATAAAGCAGAAATGTAGCCGAAAATGCCTTTAGAAAAAAAAGTGATCCATTGAACCCCATGTTCCCCTATTATCGTTAATAAGTTTATATGATTTTCTAAAAAAGATTCTGGAGTGGTAACTAATTAAAAAGGTTAATAAATGACTGATTTGATTATTAATTTTACTGTTTATTTGTTTTGAAAAATAGATGAGTGTTAATAAAATCTTATCTTGTACCGAATATTCGGCATTTGAACCGAAAGTCGGCCGAATGTCGAAGTTCGGTTCAAGCCACCGAAATTCGGTTAAACCGAATGTCAAACGAATTTCGGCCCATCCCTAGTTTAGTTTTTTTTACAAAATTAGCTTGAAAAAAATATCGTCCACTTCCTGAATATATTAATATTTAATAATAAAATTCCTTTTTTAGCCGGACAGGACGAACACACACACACAAGTGGCATATAAGTGTACCGTATAACTTTTAGCTCCACGAAACCCTTAAACTACACAAACAAACAAATAAATTAGTCTAATGGCTTTGACCGATAAAATAAAATAAAACAAATTAACACTACGCTTATCGTCAGTCATTCGCAAATAATTTTCGTTATATGCGGCCATAAAGTGTGGAAACAATGCTTTGTCAGGTTTGTTCGACATATAATGTACTTATAATAGTGTTTATGTATGTATATGTCGCAGTCATTTGGTTGAATCAGCTATTTGATTGTATGACTAGCGCGTTCATTGAATTACGACATTTAATTGAATGACTAAAGGTCAACTCGTCAAGTAGTTTAATAGATAAATCCGTGCTGTCACACTATTTTATTACGAACAAGTCACTTTGAAGTAAATTTAATCAAAAAAAATATCAGGACAGAGCTATCTGCGCGAGCTATTTTACGCCTAATTTGTTTTGGTGACTACTAACGCCGCGCCGCTGTGGGAAAAAAATGAACTAAATTACAATCACCTGACTGATTCTGCGTCCGCTCTGTTCAAAGGGCTATGTAACAATCAGAGCTATCTAGTTGGACGTTGAGTGATGCTTGTTTAATCAAAGTTCGGCCTAGCAATTCAATTAAATGTCGCCATTAAATGAACGCACTAGTCATACAATCAAATAGATGATTCTACCAGATTACTGCGACATATTATGTCGACTACGTCACGAACTAATGACAAATGGAACACGTGCCGAGATAACTTGTACTAGGAAAACACCGTCTGATTACTCAGTTAGGGTGCGTTTGTATACGGTAACCAGTGATATTAAAACCCAAGTCTAAATTATACTAAAATAATAATACTTCTTTAATATATCTATGAATAATACTACCTGCCTATAACTGTCCCACTGCAGGGCAGAGGCCTCTTTTCATATAAAGAAGGCACGAGCATTGGTCACCACGCTTGATGAAGCGGATTGGCGATTTTTGACTTATATTCACTACTGGTCCAGGTTTCCTCACGAGGCTTTCAACCTTCGGGGTTAAAAAACCCTCGCCTCCGAAGTCTGCAGCTAACAACAGAGCTGATAGCTTCGATAAGGCTGAACCGATGTTGATGAAACATGTAAGAACAATAGGGATGACGACAGCATAAAAAAAATGGCATTCTGTTTAGTCCGTCTTGTAGATCGGCCAAAAATACGGGACACGTATTTTTTGCTTGATCAAAATAATACAAAGATAAAGAGCAACAAAGTTCCGGAGGGGGGCTTTTGAAGTCACCGTGCTTCAAAAATTGTATCTGATCGTGACGTCACGCGCAACTTCAACGCACTGTATCGTTGTCATTTTTCGTTTACGAGAAAAAAGAAAAAATACGTGTCCTAATTTTTTTTATAATCTCACTGACGGACTAATTACTTTTTTTTCGTCGTCTCGCCTTGCTAGATAGTCTATTTAAAAATAAAAAAAAACCGCATTCAAATGGATTCACCTGTATAAGAGCTTCGGTGCAACAGACACACACACATTGCGGTCAAACTTGTTGTAATGTATAACACCCCTCCATGGAACCAATATCGAAATCTCAAAAAGTTTTCGTGATCAATGAGCCGTTGCGATTTCTGCGAGGAAATGTTTTTTTTAACCGACTTCAAAAAAGGAGGAGGTTCTCGATTCGTCTGTATGTTTTTTTTTGTATGTTTGTTACGCGATATCTCCGTCAATTGTAAACAGATTTTGGTGGTTTTTTTTTTGTTTGATAAGTCATGAATCAGGGGTGGTCCCATATAAATTTTGTGGCGATCGGTTCAGTACTTCTCGAAAAATTCACCAAGAACAAAAAATAATTGACGAAATATTCACGATGATGACGATGTGTCTTCAAGTTTCTATTTTCGTTTTATAAGATTGTTAGTAGTTTTATTTTGAAAATAAATTACTTTGAAAGATACTATACACAGTCAAACATTGGGAGTCGACACTAAAAAGTAATAAATAAAAAACTTTTTGCGAAAAAAAAAAATAACCGCCTTCAAAAACTAAAAACCCAAAAATAACTAAAATTTCGGAAGTCGGTGGCTTCTCTTCTGCCATTCAATTTGTGTTGCCACCGACTTCCGAAATTTTAGTTATTTTTGGGTTTTTAGTTTTTGAAGGCGGTTATTTTTTTTTTCGAAAAAAGTTTTTTTTACATTAATAATAATTCAGTTTATTCACTTTATTTTGATAGCAAAATTACACCAGATTTTTATAATAGATATTTTCTACATAAAAAAAAAATTCGTACTTTTCGTACTAATATTATAAATGCGAAAGTAACTTTGTCTGTCTGTCTCTTCTTCACGCCTAAACCACTAAACCGATTTGAATGAAATTTGGTACAGATATAGTCTGAAACCCGAGAAAGAACATAGGATAGTTTTCATCCCGAAAATCCCCCGGGAACGGAAACTATTAATCCACGCGGACGAAGTCGCGGGCAAAAGCTAGTAATATAATTATAATTCTCATGAATCAAAATGTTAGAAACAAATGTGCGCGTACCCTTAGATTTCTCATAGTACTGATTACAAAGTGCAAAGCAATCTAAATATTAATGTGCCGTAATGTTTACTATGCGTGTGTGAGTGTTAAGGTGTATGTGTGCGAACTGTGATGAGTGGCCTACCGGATGGCAAAATTCTAAATAATTAGTTGATAAAAATGGTGTATAACGGTTCCTTTGTTGAAGAAAGGCTATCTTAGTATGCTTTATTTAATGACAAGCTATGCCTGCGACTCTGTTCGTGTCAGCGTAGGTCTTACCTATTCATAGAAATCAGTTATTTAAACGATTTTTTTAATTATGTAATTTAGTCTCTCTACTATTTGATAGATAACTTTTGATTAGCAAGGAAAAATACTTTATTAATAGGGTGAAACATTTTTCTCATCTACTGTACTAATTGAAAAAGCACAAAAAAAAGAAAATCGTATCGGGGGCGTCGGCCACAGGTGCGTCGACCACTGGAGGCCTAAGCCACGGACCCATTTTATTTTCTGTATAAACTGAATTTGACATGCTAGAGGGAAAGTAATAATAATTTGTAATTATGTTAATTTTATTAAATAACTACCTACTTAATTAATATGTTACTATTGTACTTGCTGTGCCCAACAGGGTCCAGGGTCTAAGATTTGATTTGATAATAACGGAACATAGCTGATTAAAATTTTCAACTAATTAAGAACTGTAATGTGCCTACCTAAGATTTACAATATAGATATTGAGATATTGATTGATAGATTGAAAGCTATCGCTACTAAACGAACGAGGCGAACACAGGACAAGCGGGGAAGCGGGGTAAGGGGTCGCATTCCAGCGAGGTGCACAGATGAGTCGTAATAACTGCAGCTACTTAATAAATCTGCCATAATAGAATAACCATGCCAAAGGTAATTGATGCATATGCACTCTCTGTACCCTTACGTACGGCACTCAAACCTAGTCTTTGACCGTTCAGCTGTGATTCAAGCACAAGGATTGCCATTGTACAATAGAGCGCAGCATTTTGGGAGCTTCAGATTAACGGACTTCACTAAGCAGGTCGCACAACGGGCATGTATTTGAATCTCTGTAAATGTGGCGCCACATTTGCAACGCGACACATCTATCGCGCCCGTACATTTGTTTAGGGCATGTATGTGGCGAATTTGTTCGATGTGTGTTGCTTGTTGCGATACGATGCTCCAATACACATGTCACTTTTATCATAATAAACTATTAAGTTTTCCCTGAAAACACGATTCGTTTTCAATAGGTACCTAATAAATGTAAAATTAGAATTTTATCCGCTTTGAATTCAATAAATATTCAAAGTCAACTAAATTATAGGGAAAGTGAGACGTTTATCTTGATTTAGTTGACATTTTGCTATTGAATGCAAAATTAATGGTCTCCCATTAATTTTGATTTTTACAGCTTATTAAAATTATGGTATGGCTTAAAAATATTATACCTTTAAAAGCCAACTTTGAACGTCATTTATTTTACAAGCCGTATGACTTAACCGTGCACCTTGCGTTGTGATGTAACGCTAATGGTATATGCTATCGCTACTTAATGAACGAGGCGAACACGGAGCGTATTCTAGTGAGGTGCACAGATTTAATTTTCAATAGGCAATTAAATGTAAAATAAGATTTGTATTCGCATAGAAATTTTTATTCTTAGTTTTATCTTGATTTAATTGTCATTTTGCTATTTCAATTCAAAATTGATGAGAGAGTTAAGTTTTACAACTCATTAAAATGATGATCGATGAATGTAAATGGTTTTCATTGGTGCTGAATCTTTTATCCACAAACTAACGTAAACTTAAATTAAGTGCATCTTTATCTTTCCATTTCATTAAGAAAAGGACAGAAGATAAAATATTAGTTAAGTCCTGTCAAATTAAGACACTCCATAGATAATTTAGTCGCGATTAAAAACATGGCGACTAAAAATACGTCGATTTACTTCAGGCGCTGTCTAATTTTACAGGATTAAACTAAAATGTATCTTCTGTCCTTTTCTTTAAGATATGGAAAGAGAAAGATGCAATTAACTTAAATTTAGTTGAGTTTGTGTACAAGAGAGCGGATTTTAAAAGGACTAACTTAGGCGACAGAGGAACATCACCTCCACCTGTCTCTCGAGCAATAACTTGATCTTTCTCTGAAGCTGACTATACAAGTACAAAGAAATGTATCTCACCGCCTATTCCAAAAGTGGTTTCGTATGTATTAAGCATGCATACTTTGACTTTACTATCCTCTGTTTCTATTTTGCAATCGTATATTGTCAGCAGCTGTGTGACTGTGATAGCAATATTGCTTAGACAAAACACTCATCTTGGCCGCCAGACCCGCCTAGATCCGGGGTTTATTATGTGGACGCAAATGTTGACGGTATATATTTTGTTCCAGCACGGTCTCTTCACATGCATTCACAAATATTACACAGTAGACGAATGGAAGAAGTTTGCTGCAGACCACCCTGAGTGTTTGGAGCAAATGGGTAAGTTCTATCATGGACCTATTCTACATGGACATGTCCTGTAACGTCATGCATGTAAGTGTTCTCAAAGAACACCAAACCATTCAAACAAGAAATACGAAATGTGCACCGTATAGTTTCTTTTTTCTGAGATAGGGCGCACTAAAAAGTAGAATAGTGCCCAGGGCAAACGCGTCCCTTAGTGAATTTAATGTAACAGTACATCGATGCAGTGAAAGGCTATGAGGGAGACCTTTGTCAATCATTGCCAATGTAAAAAAATAATTGAAATAAATGTTATTATTATTATTATTCCTAATCCGTAATCGTGGGTAAGCCTACCACGAGATGGACCGATGATCTCACCAAGGTCGCTGGGTCCCGTTGGATGCGGGTGGCGCAGGACCGATGCATGTGGAGATCTTTGGGGGAGGCCTTTGTGCATATTGTGATATTCTAATAATAGGGAAGCGCGGGAATTATGGAAGGGATTATTTGATATGTACCAGTATATTATGCAATATTTTATGATTTTAATGACTTGATGCGCTGGGGCACGCTCTACCCTATCGCGACGCAGAGGTGTATCTTAGATACACCTCTGCGTCACCTTCTCGCTTCAGTTAATTCTAGTCCTTATTAACGTTAACCCACGTTGTTTTTGCAGCGGCCAGCTCAGGGACAGCAGAGCAGGACTTCGAACGTCTCACGGAGATCCTGAACAATGTGAAAGACCTGAAGTTCATATGCCTGGACGTGGCTAACGGCTACTCGCAACACTTCGTAGAGTACGTCAGAAAAGTTCGGGCGGCCTTCCCTACTCATACCATCATTGTAAGTTCTTCTCTTTTTGAACCGAACTCCTAAAGGAGGTTAGCAATTCGTCCGTAGTTTTTGTTTCGTGTGCTTTTTACCCGACTGGTTTATATTTTTTGAGCGTATGTATTGTATTATGTCTCATTCTATGGCACGTTCTACGGCCTAAACCGTTTAACGGTTTTGACATATAAGGTGTCATTAAATTTGACCCTGTATATACTTTTGAAAAAAAGGAGAAATAAAAAAATTATAATTAAATAATCAAAAACTCAACTGAAATTTCGGAAGATGGTGGCTTTTGTTTCTGTTACATGTAATTTCCACCAACTTCCGAAATTGCAGTTATTTTTGTTTTGTGTTTTTTACGCGTTCTTTTGTGGTTTTAATGGATTATTACCTCCGTTTCATCACAACTTGATAAACAGTTTATCGACGCATAGAGGACAAACATAAATTTTTAATTGTACAGATATAAAAATTAAAAATTTGATTTTCAGGCAGGCAACGTGGTTACCGGAGAGATGGTGGAAGAACTCATTTTATCTGGAGCAGATATTATCAAGGTGCGTAGGTATATGAAAATATCTTTCAAGAATACACCAGGTTTAGAATACACCATTATCAGTATACGGTAGACTGGAGGCGTGGTTTACGTAACCATCCAAGCGCGGAAGGGTCTCGTAAAGAATGCCGAATTTAACTCCTTTGGGTCCTACCTATGTACGTCTACAAATAACCTACGGGAACAGAGTACCAAAGATGCACGGGAAACCGCGGGGGATAGCTAGTACAAAAATATAATATTACTTGCTCATTTTGACAATGATAAGAATGTCTGTTTTTAACAGACTTCTAAAAAAGGAGGTGGTTCTCAATTCGGATGTTTGTATTTTTTTTAATGTTTGTTCGCGCATATCTCCGTCGTTTACCAACCGATTTCATAATAATAATATTAATTTTTTCCACAAGAGGTACTTACATGGTAGAGTTAAAATGAGAGCCACACTAGGCACAGCCTGTGTCGTGGCTATCAGCAAGACGGATAATTACTAGAGCCTAGGACTAAAAACTCAAAGAATTTGAACAATTCTTTTTTTGTTTGAAAGGGTAGACTTCCCAAATGGTCCCATTATCATTAGGTCCAGGATCTGATGATGGTATCATGCCGAAATCGAGGGAAGTCGGTTTTTTTGCAAAAAAATATCTTGTTATTTTTTTATGTTAGGCTGGTCCTAATTTTGACCTCTAGGCACGCCACTGACTAGCCAAATATGCAAGAATAATAAGTGCACAATCAAGAGTCAGTATACCAGTCCGCGCACTGGCGCAATATGCAACACGCATCGAACAACCTTGCCACAATATGTTTGCTAGAAATGTATTGTGTACGCCCGCAAAAAACACAGAGAACTCGGGGGCGATAAATATGTTGTGTTGTAAATGTGGCGCCACATTTACCAAGAGTATGCCCGATGTGCTTAATCCGACCTACCCCCTAGACATGGCATTGTAGAATAGATGGTAGGTTATAATAGATCCGGGGCTGCGGGTTGCTCGAAAGAGATATCGCGACCCCTTACACAAAGGGCTAAGAAGGAACATGAATGGGTTTTAGTCAGTACAAGTCTGACACTCCCTTCCGCTCCGCCCAGAGCGGGAGGATTCATTTGATGATTTCCCATCCCAAAAAAAAGGTTATAAGAGATTGTAGGGGTATTTATCGGAGAAAGATCTGGTGCAAGAAAACTGGTGGGGGCAGGGGTAGACCTAGAAATTCGATCTGGAGAATAAGGGACATAAAACACTGATGTTTTCTCTTGCAGGTGGGAATAGGTCCTGGCTCGGTTTGTACGACGCGCATCAAGACGGGTGTAGGCTACCCGCAGTTGTCCGCTGTCATTGAGTGCGCAGACGCCGCCCACGGCCTCAAGGGGCATATCATATCGGTGAGTTGGTTGATTTTTTGTAGTCCTACTGCTGGGCGGAAGCCTTTTAAAGCTTACATTTATTTTAAGTCCTGGTTGTCAATATTTACATCCCAGATGTAAAATTTATTGTAGATTAATGTAGAGATAGAAAGTTTATAAAACTTAGGTACAAACAGAAACTATTGTTGTGTATTTTTCACCGCTTTATCTTGGTTATTTGTTTTAATACATATTTTGGTGCATCCAATTCAGCAAATTTTGGCCGAAAAAAAAGGTGATTCAAAGGCCACCAGGACTGTCAAAGACCAACTAACTTCATTTGAATTACAACAACTACCTACAACAACAATTACTCAAAAACCCTTATTTCCAAGGACGGCGGTTGCACCTGCCCCGGTGACGTAGCAAAAGCATTCGGCGCCGGAGCAGACTTCGTAATGGCCGGCGGGATGTTCGCCGGCCACGACCAGTGCGGTGGTGATGTGGTCACCACGGCTGACGGGCGGAAGGTCAAGCTGTTCTACGGCATGTCTTCATCTACCGCTATGCAGAAACATTCTGGCGGAATGGCGGAGTACCGGTCTTCGGAAGGTGAGGGTCTTTAGTTAGTAGACCTTAGAGAGTCCCTAGCAGGGCAAGAGCTTAGGAACAGAACCGTCTTAGCCCCAACCTGGGTCTGCCTCGCTTGAGTAAAATGTTAGATGGAACTCTCGGAAAGTAAAATGTTTTTACGGCCACGACTAGCGTGACATGACATGGTCACTACCGCTGACGTGCGGAAAATCAAGGTCCACAACTCCTGGCTACTACTTAAAAATTACTAATAATAAAAACCCAAGTCAGTTTACTTGACCCTGAAGTCGATCCCAGGACCCTAAGCTCAGCAATCTATCATCAGAAATATCAATAGTATAGGCAGAAGACGGTTCGGAGAACCAATGAGTGCACCTTTAAGTATAAGTTATTATTACACGAATGAGTGCAAAAACCTTCACCTTAATTCAGTTTGGCATAATACGGTATTTTATAATACACCATCATCCACCTACTATTTATGAGCTGTCAAAACGTAATTATTCTAAAGATTTTTTTTATGGCAAGGTCACCTTATGACGTCACAAGTCAGCAACCGGATTATTAATAAAAATCCAATTTTACAGTAAATTGAAAATGAACCGGACTTTACATTTATCGATTAATGATGTAAAATACCTAATTATTGTTAGTTTCAAAGCATTAATTACAGCACACTGTTTACTTTTTCAGGTAAAACAGTAGAAGTGGAATACCGAGGCGATGTCGGCGTCACAGTGAAGGACATTCTAGGAGGCCTGAGGTCTGCTTGCACCTACGTAGGCGCCTCTCACCTGCGAGAGCTGCCCCGACGAGCGACCTTCATCAGATGCTGCAGACAAGTGAACGACACCTTCTCTTAGGATAATTGGATAAGCAGATCTTAAAGTGAGATTTTACTATCGGTCATTTGCAACAACCTATGTATCGGTGGATATGTAGACTCCACCAAAGCGGAGATGTCTCCTAAATAACTAATACGATACTGGTGCCGATTCTCTTGTTCACAAACAAAAGTAAATTTAAGTTCAGTTCATCTCTTCCTTTCCATTTCATTAAAAAAAGGAAAAACATAAAATATTTGTTAATCCTGTCAAATTAAGACTCTCCATGGGTAATTTAGGCGCGATTAAAAATACGCCAATTTAGCTCAGGCGCTAGCTAATTTGACAGAACTAAACTGACATGTGTATGGACATGTCTGTCTTTTTCTTAACGAAATGGAAAGAGAAAGATGCACTTAACTTAAATTTGGTTTAGTTTAGTTTGTGAATAAGAGATTTAGCACCATCGTATTGTATTGCGTTAAAGTTGAGCGTTGGGATGTGAAAATAACGCAAGCTGATTGGCTGCACGATATCTCCTCTCTTCTCCGGCTTCCTGGAGTTCAGTCCTTAAGTTACTACACATAGATATTTGACAGCTCTATACACAATGTGTCAAATTCTATCATTAATGAAATCCGCCGATAGATAAGTTATTGGGAATGGCCCTATGACAGTGGGATTCTGAATCCGATTGTGATAGTAATATTTGTGTAGGATAGTAAAATGATGGGATACTGGATCTTACTATGATAGCTGGATCTTAAATGAGACGTCGATCGGTATTTTTTCAATTAAATATTCTGTAGCGGATAACGCCGATCGGTGTCGTAGCTTTACGCTTAAAACGAGCCGCATTGAGCTGATAAATATACTTAATGGGTTAATAGAGCTTACGTCACGTCTCATGTCACTTTCAAATTCAAGATGTCTACTACAATCTGTCAAATATCTTTAATAGATTTTTAACTTTCTCTCTAAAGCATAAGGTTCAAGGTTGATTGGGAAAATTTGACAGTTTCCGGTAGTCTTTATGTGAATGTCGTAAAAGATTAAATAAAAAAATATATTATTGCGTATAAGGGAACACTAAAAGGGTGAATTTAAAGAGTTGTAAAGATCTGACTGTAATAGTAAGAAGTTAGGTAATGGGAAATGTGAAGTGTTATTTAAATATCGAGACGAACAGACTGTTCAAAATATCGAAACTAATAAAAAAACAGCTTTATGTCAACGTAACAGAGTTCTTGTCAGAATGGCTGTTGTCCATTCTGAAACATTCCTTGTTTCATTGAGTTAATGTTTAATTTTCATAGTTGTCCCGATATTTTGAACAGCCTGATCGTCGCGTTAATTTTGACGCTGACTGTACAATGTAAAGTCATTTCATGGAGTATCGTGTTTATTTCCTAATAAATTATCAGCATTCATTGTCGCACTACAAGACAAAATAAATACATTCTCATGTCTCTATTTAGTCTCATGGATCGTCTCGAAAAAGGCATGAGAATCACGCTGGCTTGAGTATTGTGATTTCTAAACTGGCATTTGTCATGTGTCCCTTTCTTAATGAAATGGAAAGAAAGGGATGCACTGAACTTTAGTTACCTAAGTTTAGCTCGTGAACAAGGAATCGGCGGCGGCGGCGCCAATGCCTCAATAATTGCTTTATTGGAAGCCCACGTAATATGCCACGTCTTTTGGTCCTAATCGTCTTGTAATATGCATAATTCTAAGTAGCAGTTAAATAATATATATAATATTTAAATAATGAAGCCTTTTTATAAACAAATGTTTAATATTGTCATCTGTGCGACCTAGATCTGCTTAAATGTGATACGTATTAATCGCACAATTGCTAATGAAATATATGTTTAGTGGCGTGAGAAATTAAGTTGAATTTACAATGAAGTCTACATTGAACTGTTTACCTATTTAAGCTAATTGGAGTGAGCCGTATGAAATAATTGCAATTATAACTTTTACAGGATCGTGTTTGGTTTAAAGTAAATCAATTGAGTTTAAATTGGTAGCGAAAATAAATGGTTTTACTTACGGCTATTACAACAACAAATGTCACTAAATAAATGGATGAAGCTAAAGTAAGAAGCTATAGAATTAAGTAATCATTTACTTTGTTGGCAGAACTAATACTTACCATACCAAAGATCATTATTTAAAGTCTCCATTTTGTAAATAGAGAACTTCTATCAAGTAACGTAGCGACAATACAGTCAACAATAAATAATTCCAAACGCAATCGCCTCAAACTAATAAAATATGTGGAGGAATCTAACTAGCAATTTCACTTGGTTGGCGGAAAAAAAAGTACTATCGTCTATTGTTTTTGGTACTGAAACGCGTCTGACACACCGAACGCCATTTTAAAGTTCATGCTGACGCCGTGAAATGTCATTCGAGTTTCGAATTTCGAAAATTGACCTGAATGTTTTTCGTGGCGCTAGGTATAGTTTAATTTTCTTAGGTCCCACTGCAGCACAAAGTCTTCTTCTCATACAGATAAGCCATTTGATCACTGCGCTAGCTCTATGCTCCGGCGATTTAAGACTCATAGGTTTTACTTAAGTTTCTTTATTCTATTTCCTCCAACTGAATTGCTAATAATGTCCACGATAATCGTTGACATGAGTCTTAGAACATTAGGTCCCCGACAGTTTTATCGTTGACCGGCTGTCGGGTGTTGCTGTTCACTGTAGAAGCTGCTGGGGGCGTACCACAAGCCCTTATAAACAGTCACACAACAACGTGTCTAACGCTGTCACTTGCACACTCCTGAACAGGAATAAAACAATCTTACTTTAAACGTCACGGTAAGGGGGCTGATCCGACTTATTACTTGCAAGTACGCTATTATGTCCGACCCGACACAAATAGTGGCGTACGACAAAAGTGTCGTCTACGATAGTTTTATCGGGTCTTACTTATGTGAATGGCGCCATTGAAATACATAATATGCCATTATGGATCCGACGCGTTTGTCGGCCCGATAAAACTGTCGGCTTGACCTAATGTGAACAAACTCTGTCGCGTGCAATAAAATTAGATAATTTGATTGCTTATTGATACCATTGATAATCTCATTATTTTAATGATGTAGGTAATCTACTATGGATACTTTTACTACCATCGTACAACATTATGCGTTTAACTCATAAACATTAAACATAGCTTTATTAAAATCAATTTCACTGGTGCTAATATTTCTTAGATAGACAACTCGATCATCAGCTTGAGAATAACATAATGTAATAGTTCAATTTTAGATAATTTATACATAAACATTTTCCGCCTTATTACAAAACAAAGTTTTTCTCTAAACCAGGTTTAAACCATTGAGCTAGGTTTTGTATTTCGAATCTTGATTGTATCAGAATAAGATTCAAATTACAAAACCTGGCTCAATGGTTTAAACCTGGTTTAGATAAAAACTTTGTTTTGTAATAAGGCGGAATATGTATAGGTGTTTGCAATGAGAAGATGGTTTGGCGTACTGGAGGAATTAATTTATTAGTGAACAAAACAGATATTATGTTAAAATATTAGGGTCTTCAAATGTATTTTTTTTTTTTAATTTCTTTAAATTTTATATCGGAAAACTATCCTTTTGTTTATAATATCGGAAACACTGAATCGTAAACTCGAGATAAAATTAAAGCTTTAGTAAGATTGCAACAGAATTAACCTATATACCACCAGTTTTTACAGCCCCACTGCAGGGCAAAGACCTCTTCTCGTACAGAGAAGGCACGAGCATTGATCAACACGCTTGCTCAAGGCGGATTAGCAAATTTAAATCTTTATTAATTATAAGTCTGTATTTCCTGACAATCTTTGAATGATTGAATGTTATAATACATAGATATTGAAATGGAAAAGGTACATGTTCGCTATCAAATCTACAACCTCATGCATCCGCAGGGCGACTTAAGGTCTCAGCACACTTATGGGATCGGAAAGGGATCGAAATCGTATCGCTATTCGCCTCGCTGTCAACCAGGCATCACCCTAAAGCTCGTAAGGTAAGCGTATCAGCAGCGCCTGTACGCCAACTCGGCTACGGCTCGTCGTCACCGCGCTTACGGCTCGCCGCCCGCTGGCTGACTTGGTTGGCAACAGCCCGGGTACGGAGAGACGTAAGCGCGGTGACGACGAGCCGTAAACGCGGGGACGACGAGCCGTAAACGCGGGGACGACGAGCCGTAAGAGCGGGGACGCCTAGCCGTAAGCGTGGAATTGCAAGTTCAGAGCCTGTTCCGAGGCGAGGTGATTACGTTACGATTCCGATTAGTGTGCGTTGCAGTAGGGTTGTTTAATACAAACCATTCTGAACGGCTCGAGGCGATACTGTGACGATCCCTTTCCGATCCCATATGTGTGCTGAAACCTTTAATCACTGCGCCATCAGACAGGCTTGCATATTCAAAATATGAAATAATGCTTGATTTAAATAAGTAATTCTTCAATTTATTAAACTAGGTAGGTAGTTTACATCCCCACTACTTACATTGTGCCTTCTAAAGGTCTTTGCTAATTAGAAAAATATACTCTAGCACGGTTTAATCAAATATAAACTAAAAAAAATGTCTTTGAATTCCCGTCTAAATCTAAATTTTAATGCACAATTTTAAAGCCTTCGCACAAATTTAACGCTTTCGTAAATCTTCTAAGCTGCTACTAAAAGTTCGGCTGAAAAATAAAACCTTTTTTGGAACACGTCTAAGATACTGCTAAGTTCTAGGAGCCATTAAAACATTTCATTTGATGGTAATGTTATTTACCGTCAAACGAAAATTACCACCATTTCTTGGCCATTATCGTGAAGAAACATAATAATATTACCGCGGAACAAACTGACATTCGCACTACTGCCAGTAACTATTTAGTAATCTGTGCTACTGCGCTAGTTTTGCGAATCGCAGTTCGTCTGCCGGTAATATATTACTTCATTCTCTAAAAACATTGTGTAGTGTTACTATTTTTACGAATAAGTATTTAATTTGTTATTATGTGTTAAAAGACGAACTGTTTGAATTACGTTCTACAAATATACTTAATTACTTGTACATAGTTTGAAGTTTTATTTCAACTAACTATGCCAACATGAAAGTCCTTGATAACATTATAAAACGTTTATTTATTTATAAGACTAAGAACTTTTCTAAATGTCTATTAGAATTAACATTTACCTGTTTGACAAATGATATTATTTGGCGCATTTAATTTGACTGGGCGGCAAGTGTTGTTGGTTGTATAAGTTCATTCTAAAAATGTATTTATTGCGAACTAGCTGACCCGACAGACGTTGTCCTGTCAACTATGAATATTGAATTCGAATTGACATACTACCTACCTACTACCCACCTACTACCTACCTACCTACTACCCACCTACTACCCACCTACTACCCACCTACTACCCACCTACTACCCACCTACTACCTACCTACTACCACATCAAAGTGACGTTCCTTTACATTTCAAGTGACATTTTACGTCAGATAATTCGTGTTTGACGACGATACGATACTAACGTCACTCAATTGTTTTGGCTTCCCGAAACCTCTCGACTAACACTTGAACTTTATGGTATGGTGTTAAAGCTCAAATTGACTCTACGTTTTAGTTAGAAAACGTTTGTATGGGAAAAAGAAAAGGGCTGTTTTTAGGGCTTTCCCGAAAATTTATCGTTTTTTTTCGCCATATAAACCATCCTTGAACTACAACGAACATTTAAAAAAAAAACAGCCAAATCGGTCAAGCCGTTTTCATGCCATGTCGTGACAACGGAAAACGGGTTTCATTTTTATATACAGGGTGTCCCACGGCAATGCCACATGGAGGGAAAGTACCTTAAATATTGTAGATAGAACATTTTACTGAAAGATGACATTATTTGAATTTTGAAAACATTTTAAACTGCATTAATAGATATTTAAATAATTACATAGTTGAACCGGGAATCGAACCTGTAACTCTAAAAAATAAATCAGGCTGTAGTTTTATCCTACCGATTGAAAGGCTTTATCACAAGGATTAGTTTTTGCTAAATAACATAGTGTCAAAAATAAAAGAAAGACCATGAATTTTAACATTTTTAATACAAAAAAATTACTTAGTCAATTTTTCTAATGCTCAAAACTAGTCCCTTCCTCTTGAATACAAAGTGATAACTTTTGATTATTTCGTTCCCTGACGATTTTTTGGTCTTGTTGTGGTGGATATTTAGTTATTTAAATGATGCGTACTACTCAAGTGGGTAGATTAATTAGTAATAAGTAGTTATGATTGTCAATTGTATGTCCCTACGGCAATGTAAGCTTTTAACTTTTCAAAACAAAATTTTACATCAAATGTTAAAATACACGATGTTCCTTTTATTTGTGACACTATGTTATTTAGCAAAAAATAATCCTTATGATGAAACCTTTCGATCGGTATGATAAAACTACAGGATGATAATTTTTTCTCGTGGAACAAGTTCGATTCCCGGCCCAACCATTTAATTATTTAAAAATCTATTAATGCAATCCAAATTGTTTTTAAAATTCAAATAATGTCTTCTTTCAGTAAAACGTTCTATCTACAATATTTAAGGTAATTTTCCTCCATGTGGCTTAGCCGTGGGACACCCTGTATATAGATTATATGAGAATTTTCATGACTTTGTATTTAGATTTCGTTAGAGGTATGAGGAACATAGTGAAACGTTTCTCATTCTCCATTCAAAATAGGGGCTTATCGCTTACGCCACCATACCCCGTAGCCATTATTTTTAAAACTCTACAATTTAAGTCTACGACCCATACATTCATTACTCTCTAAGCCCCAGAGCAATTTTAATTTGTGAGATGAATATAGTCTTGGGTTTAAAGTAGAATGATTTTTGGGGTTTAATGGCATAAGACAAAATATGTTCCCCCAGCCAGAACGGTGTTGTCTGGTGGAGAATATGTCAGTTGTAGTTCACTTGTGGCACGTAAGATGAGGTGACTAATGAAACCAGTATGTACAATACAAAATATTTACTCAACACCGTTTTGTCGTACAAATCGCGTTGCCAGTTGCCATACAATAACATATATTGCAGCCTACCATATTATATTTTTGACCTTTCGGGCAGACGTTGCTTTTCTGTACGATCGGGACAATTTCGACTGTCAAAGGCTTATTTACAGTTGCAAGTGTCTGTTTTGACTTAAACATGTTTGATGATAACTGCCTTTCTATCTTTTTATCCTTTCTTGTAGGACATATCCTTGAAGTACACGCTACCGTTTTACCATCAGCCAAGCATCTGCATTTGTTGCAGTCTTGCTGGTAAAGATGCATTGGTTCACAATACCCATGCATAGAAGAAAGCTTTCGAGGCACTTCTATTCCTTCTTTTGCTTCACAAGATTCATCGATGGTGCAGTACTCACTTTTAATACCGTCTTCTACAATACAGTGGCAGATTAAGCAGTTAACTTGATACGTGGTTCCTGCAACACAGGTCGTGTCAAACGAGGCAGAAGTTCCATTACATTTCCTCAGCGAACATCCAAAGTACTTCGCTCCTTCGTACATAAAACAGTAACACGTATTGCCATCTTTTATATACTTAGTTTGCGGTACACAGTTGAGTTCTTCCTCAACCAGTTCCACTAAATCATAATCCAATTTCGGCAAAGAGATTGCAGACACGTTCTTCAAGCATTTCTTCGCAGTACAATATATAGTTTCGCTGCTATCACAGTGGCAGAAATTGCAGTCTTTCTTGAAGGTGACGCCTGGTTTTTTTAGGTAGCACTCTGTTTTGGGGCCAGTTAGCCAGTTGAAGGTCGGTAGTACGACGACGGTACAGTTATCACATAGGAGACGGTTGTTTCGGAGACACGTGCACGTCTGACAGCCAAGCTTGTATAATTTGTGGGGAACACACGTGGCGTACACCTCTTCTACAATATCCTTTAAATCAGTTCTTTCAATGTTGTCAGTTTCCTCGTTTTCACAATTTCTTGTGGTGCAGAGTTTTGGGTCTATTTCTCCGGATGAAGGACAGAAGCAAACGTTGCAGTCGAAGAGGTAGAGTTTTGTTGGACTACAGGAGTTGTTCGCTATTTCTTTTTCTGTTGTGTTAACTACGGAGTGAAGGATTCGGAAGGCGTCGCGACAAACTGGGTTGGGCCACTTGCCGTCCTCGTCGCAGATGCAGAGGAGATCGTCCTTTCGGTATCGAACTCCAGCCTCACACGCATCGCCTCCGTCAGTTGAACGCCATGCGCCGTGGCCTTCCATGCCAAGGTCCATTTCTTTGATTGAGTCTACAAAATGAATGTTGGTAAACGGTCTGACATAAAACGATGTTGCTGAATAGTAAGTTATGAGCATATAAGTAAATATTCAAAAGCAGGCTTCATTCAATCATGGTCTGGTTTTATTTTGATCAATAAGTAAAATAACTCTTTCAATTTAATTATATGGTAAGGCGATTACAATTTTCGCTTGTTAAACTTGTTCGATCGTTACCATACAATTAAACATTCAATAGACTAACCTTTAAAGTGACCCAGCATGTCCACTTCTGCGCAAGCTCTTGCTTTGCAGGTGTATGTATTCCACATATTACAACGACACCAATTGCAGTCGTTCAAAGCAACATCATTCTTGCTGCAGCGCTGTGTCCAGATTGTCTTGGCAACCGCTGAAAACCAAACATTTTAGTGAGACAGCTTTATGCTAAATGTAGCAGTAGAAGTAGCCCAAAGTAATACTCGCCATACCGTGTATGGGAGTAGATTAGCATCTCAAATATAACTGTCATGCCAATCTACTCTCACACACGATCACTTCTAACTGATCCAATCGGTGGCGTCATGCCGATTGGATGTTAGCAAGGATGGTGTTTGGCCAGCTTATCACAATACCGGCAAAAGTAAGGCAGTTAAATATTTTAAGCAGTTTCATTGATTAATTGGTTATGAAACGACTGCCTAACAGACCTCCACAATCCAGTTACTGGGTTACACGATATCCCTCGTAAGACATTTTTTTTTGGGGAGTGGGTAAATATCAAATGACTGCTCCCGTCCTGGGTGCGGCCGGAGGGCCTGTCAGACTTTTACTGACTAAAACCCACTCATGTTTCTTCGGTTGCCCTTTATGTTCCGGGGTCACGGTAACTATTAATTACTATTACTACCCGTTAAGACTCGACTGTTAACCTAAGAGTATTAAACCAACGGCTTTACGTGCTTCCGAGAAATGTTAGTGATGTCCAAGATGAAGTCAGAAAGTAAATGAGGAATTGAAAAAGTCACATCATGGTACTGTTTGCTAGGTTTCAAACCGAAAATCACATTAGTGGCGATTCTAATATCTTTTTATCTGCATGTTAGGTTTTTTTGGTGCCGTCGTTTGATCAATATCACCGATTTTTGTCACTGGTGTCGAAAAGATCTACCTACTTAAACTTCCCACTTCCAGGGATGATTAATTACTGCAAATGATCACATACTTACGTTTTTCAAATCGAAGCATCACAACTAAATGCACATTTAAAAACAATAGCAATAACTTTCTGATCGTCATTGTTATATTAAAAAAATAATTTCCAACACATTCACTGCATTGTTCATATAAAAGTAATTTATCATTTTACGTTTGACTTTCTTAATTGGTTTCACTTTTATGGGCAAACACAATATGCCTTATGTAGTATTTTTAATTGTTTTTTGGAAATGAAATATTTATTATTACATCATTGCCTCACGAGACTCGAGAGAAAAAACAGAACGTGAAAATATATGTTAAGTTTTCGTAACTATTTAGATTCTTTCGACCCCGTAGAAAAAGTATGTCTAGTACAATTCGAATCATATTATAAAGGTGCGCAATGTTTATAATAGTTACCGTGACCCCGGAACATAAAGGGCAAACGAAGGAACATGAGTGGGTTTTAGTCAGTAAAAGTCTGTCAGGCCCTCCCGCCGCGCCTAGGACGGGAGAAGTTCTTTGATGATTTCCCACTCCTAAAAAAAATCAAAATTTAACTAAATATATTATTTTGTGCAAATCGGGTCTTTTTCCTAGTCTCTATTAAATTTTTTAGCTTTTAGATTGTTGTATGACTAGCAAGGAACTCGAGAAATTAAATCAGCCCAAAATTTTAGAGAGCACTGATATCCATGGCAATGTTCTCCACCTCCTGTCTTCTTTAAACCGAGTTGAAATTATGGGTTTTGAGACATCCCGATGTTTTATTATCAAGGGAACTCATTACGTGTAGAAATTCATTTTGTGTTGGTTAAGCTTTTACCGACATAATTGTTTTGCCTATTTTAAGCAAAAACTTAAAGGAGAAACATCCTAAACAAACTCTGAGGTCAAAGTCTTTCTTGATGTGTGTGACTTAAGCAACCTTAAAACCTCAGTGACTGAGATGCTCCCTTGATGCGAGAAGCTCACACATTTAAATAGACCTGGGGCCCTAGTCTGCTATTGCAATAGTTGCGTCAAACTTTTGACACATTTTTAATACAAAAACGGTCAAAGTTGTCAAACACCTGTTCAAAGACTGGTCATTGAGTCACGATTGCTATAGCAGACTAAAGCCCGGTTTCCACCGCCAGCGGAACGGACCCATTAATGACTTCGTTCGCAAGCTCAAACTGCACACTTGTATTTCCACAAACAAAATTATAATTTTTAAAGCATAATTGTTTATTAATGCATTTATTATTAACTAATATTCGACTATTTGTTGTTCATTTGTTTGACTATTTGTTATTTGCAGTTTGCGTTTGCGAACGAAGTCATTAATGGGTCCGTTCCGCTCGCGGTGGAAACCGGGCTTTAAGGTAAGCGTCCACCTGTCCGCATCGTACGCATCGCACATCGGCAATGCCGACACCGTTGCTCCGAGAGGCAACTTTTGCGATGCCTGCCGATGACGTCATACGGAATGCCGATCAGTGGACGCACTCCGCGCGCTCGCTCTGCATCGCCGGTCATTTGTTCATCGCTTTCCTCCATTCTCACAGAGTCCACACGTGCGTTCACTATGAAAATCCGAATGAACTAGACATGGGTAGCTCGCGAATGAGAGATAAAATTGAACTAGCTCTTTAATTACAATCTAGCTCTCAGTCGCTCAGTCGTTCACGGAATAGCTCACTAGCTCATTTAGCTCTTGACTCTGTACATACGCTCTGTGGCTTTGCGAGCGAGAGAAACGCCGACAGCCGCCCGACAAGGCCCGAACTTCCCCGACAAACAGTCGAACGATTTCGCATGTAGCTCACTGACCGACTGTTCGGCTCAATACGTCATTGTAAAATAACTCTTATTGTCATTGTTTTAAAAGAGAAAATACTTTACCACTTTTGTAACATCATACTGTCAATTAACTAATTTTTCAAATATTTATTCATTTAGATTGACAGTCCTAAGCCTGTTCAAGTATGAAGGAAAATCATTGGCTTACATCATTTTATTTATTTGTAATAAGAACAAAACAACCCAATGAATCTAATTTTATCTGTAGGTCGCAATAAGTTAAGTGAGCTAAAGATCTAGAAAAATTATAAGGAGCCAGTGAGCGATTTGTCTCGTTTGATTTGCGTAAAGTAGCGCGGCTCAATTTGAGCTGTAGCTCGCAAGTAAATCAATTGAGCTCAAGAGTTAAAAGAGCTATTCGGTGAGCTAAAGAGTTAAAAGAGTGATATAGCTCTTTTGATCAAAAGAGCTATATCTCTCTTTTCTTTTCAGTGAGCTACATTTCGCATCTCTAGAATGAACTGGCATCGACAATCCGTAAGCTGGTACTCACCGTCGTCGGTAATCCGTACGCTGCCGGTACAGTGGACGCACTATGAAACATTTATCCGTTTTGTACGATGCGTCCGTTGCGTACGATACCGACAAGTGGACGCTTACGTTTGAGTTATCTCATACATATAGCATATATTCACTTACTCCTCACTTTGCCAATTTCGTTTCTTAACGTCCTATAATCAAGCCCGTTACTACCTCTATGATTGTTTTCTCTGCGATTTTGTGACGTTATGGCTAAAAAGCTAATTCTATTCAAATATTTGAGTTTCTGGAAACTCTTAAACATGCAAGTTGCTTCATTTAAAACTACGTAAACAAGCTAACCCCCCACAAAATCCTCAATCCGTAAGACAGAAATCATTTTATCACAAACTAATGCTAAATGCAAGTCTAGATTAAAAGCACATTGTTATTTATATATTTATTTCTTGAATTTTAATTAATTACATAATAACTATGGACTATAAGCCGCTCCCGAAATGTAACCACGCCTCGACTCCTGTCCGAAAAAGAGATAAAAATAGTAGTAAAGATAGTAAGTAGCTAAATAATATTGGTTAAATGATCGAATAAAAAAAACCTCTGTCAAACTATTCAGTTACGGCTTTTTTACACTTGTGACCAGTGCACAATAATTTACCATTCTTTAAGCAATAACATGTATTACATGCTTGTATGGTCTTAGTCCCCGGTATACACTTCGTCTTATTCGACAAAGAGACCATAGATTTCCTCATAGTCTTTTGAAAGGCCTTTTTCAATACGGTGGGAATACTTATCTTTAGCGTCTTGCCATCGTAGTGGTAAGTACCCGTTTTTGTATCTAAATTTCGGTCCTGTAAATTGTCAGAAACGGCTCGAGCAATTCCTTCTTCATCAGGATCCTGAGCGATTTCAACTTCTAGATTTTGAAAATCAGCATCGGTGTTTTTTATTTTAGCCCCAGTTTTAACACCTTCCTCATCAGACTCTATATACGGGATATTAACTGTGACTGGGTGTTCACTTGGCTTTACAGTAGTAGTAGTGTGAGGAGACAGTTTAGGTTTCGATGTCTGTTCTATCTTGACCTCTTCTGTATCGTCGGAATAATATTCGTTACTGTTGGTAGCATTGGGTTGAGCCCGAGCATTTATCAACATTGCATTATCACCTATTTCAATAGCCAAGTTCGAAGATACGTCATCACTTAAATCATCCGAAATAATTTCTGTTACAGTTTTTAATGTTGGTGTTGCTGTGGTAGTGGCAATTGTTGCAGGTGTGTCTGAAGTGGCTCTCAACATTCCGTCACTCCCAGTATCAGGTATAAGTTCAATAGCTTCTCTTATCAATTCTTTGCCACATATATTTAACTTGTAGGTGCCAAGATCTAGATGGTTGGTGTAGTAGCTTCCTGTATTACATACGAGTTTGTTTTCTTTGAGACAGAAACAGAATTGGCAGGGGGCTAGAGAGTACCAGCACTTTTCTTCGCATTTGCTGAAGAGGGTGTTGGGACTGGAGGCTCTGCGTTGGATGTCTTCTTCACAAGCATTTCTTGTGCAACGATCATTGATGATTTTACCGTCAGGGCCACACCTACACACGTTGCAGTCAATGGGGATGTAGGTGTTTGGTTCGCATTTATAAGTTATGACGTTTCTAGGAGCCAGAGATTTGAAGGTATCGTGGCAACTCTTGTGTGGCCATCGACCATCTTTGGTGCAAATACATGTTATTAAATTTTGGACGTAAAGCTGGTTTGGAAAACACAAAGGTCCGGATGGTTCAAGTTCATTATGAGCTGTAACATACATATATTTAAATTAAACTTCTCGAAAACAAATCAAAAGTCAGAAACTGGCAGAAGCCAATCTGGGTTGATGTACTTACTTGTTTTGTTTTTACAGTCCAAAGGCGTACATTCGAATACGGTCTTTGAGGTACAAACACATTTGGTACATTCGTTTTCGATCGAATCTCCGATATGACAAGATTTGACAGGGTGCTGCAAGTAATCTAAAAAAAAAACAGGACTCTTTAATAGGTTAAACGAACTTATGAAAATGAAATAGAGTCCTTTCTATGAAGCCAATCTTGAAATCGTAACTTTCAAAATCATGAGAGATTGAAATGTTCTAAAGGTATTTGTTATTAAATGTTCTAAAGGTTCTATTAATACTTGTCTAGAGAATTTCGAAGACTAGATAATCAACAGTAATGGTCGATGTTACATTTCATTCAAAGTGACCTAAAGTCCTGTAGGAATTGACTTTTAATCACCATTTATGTAAACGGGAAGTCGCAAAATAAAATAATTTCATATAATAATATAATATAACTTACCTAGGGTCGATTTAACATTAGAAACGATGGAGAAATATAAAAACAAAGTCGAAAGCAGCCACATTGCGCGATTTCTATAAGTCGATTGATTAATTGATCGACTTCAGTGCTCCAATTGAAACGGCAGATCGACTTTAATGAGAATTTTAATTATGATTGAACGTAATTTCGTGCTTCAATTATTGTTATTGGGAAAACGATACTACATTTGAGTAATACAATTATGATTATTAAACTTTTATGGTCATCTATTTATTTTTACCTTCACGTCATTTGGTTTAAGAGAGCCGTCGGGCTTAACTTGGTTCTTGACAAAATTGTTTTAAACTCATTATAGAATAACTTCTAAAAAAAAAATTAAGATAAATTCCGCGTATTTATGAATTTATTCATCGTAAAGTTTTTACCGAAATTATTTGAAATTCTCTCTCTGTATTCTTACCAAAATTATAAGGATCAAATCTCTCTTGGTTTATATAAAATTATAGAAATACCATAATACAAATAGTATTATAGTATCGACGGCAGTTAAATTCGCCATTCGAAACAAAAATAAGATTTCATGGTTTTTTCTCTAATTTAATTTTCCATGTTTGTTTGAAGTATTTATTTTTGATCTCTATGCATTCATAGAGATCAAAAATAAATACTTCAATAGAAAAAAGTTTTTATAGATCAATCGATAGGGTCATTACCCTATCGATTGATCTCATAAAAATACAGGATATATTAATTTGTTATGTGTATCGTGTATAATAATAAAACTTCAATTTTGATATTACAAACATACATTTATTTTTTATTTATTTGTATAGATTGAGATCTTGCAGCTATTTTGCTATTTACAATGTGATCTCTTAATATCATCATCAATTTCTCGCCACACAGTAGTTCAACAAACGAACGGAAAATTGGCCTTTCTTCTGCTTAATAATATGATGCCCTTTTCTGATTAATTTCGTGGTGGGATCAAATACAATTGAAAGACTTTTCTGGGACTTGTGTTACATTCATCATCATCAGCATGATCATCATACCAGCTAAAATTCGAGTCTGCTGGACAAAGGAATACCCAAAGATTTCCCCAAATACCGATCCTGAGTCACCCGCATCCAACGGGATCCGGCAACCTTTTCGAAAACCTCGGACCATCTTGCGGGAGGCCTGCCCACACTGTGCCTTACGGCACGTGGTCGCCACTCAAGAACCTTTCCACCCTAACAGCCATTATTTCTACGAGCTATGTATAATTGCGTCGATGCTTTCCTGGTGGACGCCGCTAAGCTAACGCTTTACAATAACTTATTACTTAAATAGACACGAAATACAATCCTTTGCCTCAAGTTATAGAATCAAGCGTTACTTAACGTAAATCTGTGACAATTAATTAGAAAAACTCTATAGTATATAACTATATATTCTTACGGAATAAAAAGTATATATTACATTTGCTTAACAATTAAATGCATTGGTTTTGACCGCACACTTACAGTACCACTGTTTTAATGTTCAAGTTTTGTGAACGAAATCGGTTGGTCACCAGCTTTGATGAAAGTTGGGGTGGCGTCTGTGCAAGCATCGCTTTCACTTCGATAACAATGCTCTTCGATCAGGGTCTTGTCCGGTCCACATTCGCATATGAAACACTCATCTGTCATACTTCCTGGCGTCTCACATTTGTAAGTCGTGTGGTTGTGAGGAATATTTATTTGAACTGGTAATTTTATTTCCGTCGCGTTTTGTGTCCCGTTTTCTGTTGAATTAAATTGAAATTCATTTATTTTGGACAACAGTGATCTATCTTTTATTAGTATTATCTAAGATAGATATACTAGTGTACAGCTAAAGATACGTTTTAGTAAATGTTTGCTAATTATACGTGGTGAAATATACATATAGGTATCCAAATCGGTACTTGATTTCAAATAACCGACTGACTTCGAAAAGCGATTCCTGTTTTATACAATAATGTTTAGTATAATAAAATTAGTTACCTTTATGTTTAGTATAATAAAATTAGTTACCTTTATCAGTCCTTCTGCCCATCGGAATATAATTTACATTTGGGAAAGCCTGTTCGCAATATCGGCTTGCCTGCACTGGCCGACAAAACAGATTTATGTTACCCATATAAGGGCAAATGCAGATACGACACCTGAAAATAGTAATATTTTACTCCTGGGTGCTTACTCTTGACTTCAATTTCAATCTCAATTAAATTCTAATCCGTTCCAGTTTCAATCCAGATTTACGAAAAATAAATAATAATAATAATAATAATAATAATCTTTATTCATGCAAATAAGACAACCAAACAAATGAACTTAATAATAAACTTAGGATAGACAGATAAATGTTTGAAGATAATTTTGACAACAAAATATGGGCTGTAAAACAGTAAAAATGGTTTTGGTTGCCCTTGAATTGATTCTCCCTATCCCCTCGTACTAGTATAAAACTGTATCACGAGCGGATAGTATTCCTCAATCTTAGAACAACAGATTCCCACAAGGTTCCCGTTTACAGAGTTCTCAAAAAAAGGAAAAAGCAGATTCATATAGGTACATTCTTATAAAGATGAAAATTATGGAACAGTTATATTAATTAGGTTACATGATAGGATTTGTCTGTGTTGTATTGTGTTGTATTGTGTCGTGTTGTATTTTGGTGTATTACATGTTTATGTATGTTTCTGTATCATAAGTGGAGTTATGTGCTTTATTATTAATGTGCCTTTTTTATACTTGATTTGTAAGTAGGTTTTCAGTGCTGTTGTAATCTAATGTCTTCAGATATTTTTCTAAAGTTTTTTTGCATGTGTGGCTGTCAAGGTTTTTTAGTTTAAGATCTTTACTTATTTTATTGTAGAGGCTAGGTCCGAGATAATTGTGAAATTTGTGTGCAAAAGATGTTCTATATTTAGGTACATTATAGACTATATCTAATCGTCTCCTTTTTGCAAAGTGCGGTTTTACTTTATGTTGTGCCATGATCTCTAGTTTAATAAATAATTTACGCACAGTAAGGACTCCCAGTTCTGAGTAAAGTAAGTGCGTTGGATAAGCGTAATTTTTGCGTGAAATAACTTTAAGTATCATGCGTTGGGCTCGTTCGACAAGCAACATGGTGGTTTTTGAAGTTCCTCCCCAAACATTAATGCCGTATGTCAGTATAGACTGACATAGTGCTAAATAAATTTTCATTAGTAGCTGAGAGTCACATGCATTTCTAATAGTTTTAAAAATATAAATTAACTTTTTTGTGCGATTACTGACTTTCATAAGGTGTTCTTTCCAGTTTAGATTTTGGTCAACTATCACTCCGAGATATCTTATTGAATTAGTTCTGGTGATTGGGTTACAGAGACAGGTACTTGGACTGCAGCACGTATGAGTTTGAATTATTATTGAATTAGGAGGAGGTTGAGTTCTGTCGTTAATTGTGAATGTCATACATTTAGTTTTGTCAAGATTAAGTGTCAACAAATGATTATCCAACCATGAGGTTACCAAAGCGAAACCTTCATTTGCTGCTTCTGTTACATCTTCCCACGTGTTGGAGCTAAACAATAGTACGGTGTCATCTGCAAAAGTTATTATTTGACCATTTCGTAAAGGCAGATTGCAGAGGTCATTAATATATATTAGGAACAACGTGGGTCCCATGATACTGCCTTGAGGTACTCCGTATGTAATATTTTCCTCTTGGCTAACCCTGTTATCAATTTTTATAACCTGTTTTCGGTTTGTCAAGTAGTCCTGGAAAAGTTGAAGAGGTATTCCTCGAATTCCTAAGGTCTCAAGTTTGTTCAGGAGAATGGGTACAGAAACAGTGTCGAACGCCTTAGCTAAGTCTAGGAATATACCCAGAGGCTTTTGTCCCCTATCCATATTTTCGACTATATATGAGGTTAGTTTGCCAAGAGCGTCGGCGGTGGATATTTTTTCCCTGAATCCAAACTGGTTACTCGAAAGAAGGTTATGAGTTTCTAGGAAATGTTTTAGTCTCTTATTTAATAGCTTTTCTAAAATTTTTGAAAAACAGGGAAGTAAAGAGATAGGTCTGTAGTTCGACACCAAGGTTTTATCTCCTGCTTTATATATAGGAACAGTGACTGACTTTTTAAAAGCGTTTGGGAAGACTCCTTTTGAAAAGGAAGCATTACATATTTGTGTTAGTGGTGCAGTAAGGCAATCCACTGCTCTCTTAATAAAACACATAGAGATACCATCCCATCCCGCGGAATTCTTGGATTTTAGGTTGATTATTAGTTCCCTAATTTCAGATTGATCTGTTGGGAGGAGTAAGAAAGAGTTTAGGGGTCCGCTACTCGGTTTTGGTTTTGGTCTACAACAATTACTCAGATTGTTTTCATTTGTAAAGGTTCTGGACAATATGCAATTTGCCAAGTCACTGCCGACTTTGACAAAATACCTATTTATGCTGTTCAGCGCATCAATCGGTGTGGAAGAAGTAGAAAGAAGCTCTGTTGGTATTTTTGAGTTGCTATTTAAATTTGCCATTTCTTTAACCAATCCCCATTGTTTTTTTGCATTGTATCTAGATTTAGCAAATTCTGATCTAAAGTATTTGTTTTTAAGGTCTTTTAATAAGTTGTTACAAGTATTTCGGTATCGTTTGTAAGTTATAGTGAGAGTTGTATTTTCTGGATCCTTTCTTAGTTTTTGGTGAAGTTGATCACGATTTCGCATACATCTACGCAGACCTGGAGTAATCCAAGGCTTGATAATTAATTGTCGCCTAGGCTGCTTGACAGAGTGTGTGTGATTCGAAAGGATGTCTCTGATGGTATATAAAAAGATATTCGTCATTGTATTTGGGTCATCATTATAAAATTTTTCTTCCCAGTTAATTTGTATTAGGTCTTTAATAGCAGAATCGTAGTCAGTTTTTGTTAGAACAGGATTTTTCTTAGGTCTATTTTTCATTTTTAAGGGCAGTGATATCATGACACTAAAGTGGTCAGTTAGTGTTGAACTACAAACTATAGTCAGAGGTTTTAGTTTTGTTTTGACGAAACAGTGATCAAGACAATTTGATTCTCTAGTCGGCAGAGTGTGCGTGTTAAGAAGGCCGTGAGATGCTAGCAGATTCAGATATTCTGTATGTTTATGGTTAAGTTGATCAGAGTTAATATTAATATTTAAATCACCCATTAAGACTATATTTTGGTAGTGGGTAATACTGGACAAGATCTTATCTAGGGACTGTAAAAAGGGATCGAGGTTTTTGAAGGCCGGTGGTCTATACAAAGACACAATAGCTAAATCAGTGTTGATTGTTGTCACAAGGCAGTTTACTTCTTGACAATTCTTTGGTTCAAAGACATTCGCTTGGATGCTGTCTTTTAAGTATAATACAATACCGTCGTTTTGATTGAGATGGAATTTAGTGCTGTGTGCTGTGTAATTTACCATTTCAGGTATAATCGAATTTTCGGATAGCCAAGATTCGGTAAGCATAATTAGATCGTAATCGATGTCTAGTCTCTTTAGGAGAACAGCAAGCCCTTCGTAGTTACAGTTTAGACTTCTGATATTTTGATTTAAGACTGAAAAACTATTTGCAACTGTGTTAAAGGCAGCCTTGCATTGTTCCGGCATGTCAATAGCTATAGCATCGCCGACACTGACATCGACGTCAATGTCATTTGCGATATCTTGTATATCAACCATAATTTTTGTAATTAAAAATAGAAGTTGAACTAATAGCAATGGTATAGCAGAGACAACTTGCCAGAACGTCAGAAGCCGCGTTAGCTGTTTTGAAAGCACATAATGGGAGGCATGAGAGTGTTTTGTGTTTTAGTAAGAGTAGTGTCGATGTGTGTAAAGTGTGAATAGTTGCATAGTAAAGATAACAGAAATACTTAATAACTAACAATATGAGCAAATACACAAATTTTGAAGGAATATTAATCATGCAAACAACAAGTATAAAGTAACATTGATACATGACTGCTGGATAACAATTGCATAATATATAGATACACTCAGCTAGTCATTTGGTTTGATGTAGGCGATCTATGTCAGACTCGCTTTTAATAAGGATCTGCTTTTCACACTCACTTTTCTTAAGATATATTTTACCAAGAGAGGTCCAACAGAACATGTAGTTATTTTCTTTGGCGAATTTTCTAGCAAGGTAGAAGAGTTGCTGAGCTTTAGGTGTTAGACGCTCGGATAGGAATACTGGTTTAGGAGGGCCATCCAGTTTTAAATGTGATGTATTTAACTTACTTTCCTTATTTACTTTATTAAAGTTTCGTGCACTTTTAATGAAGTCGCCTTTAATATGCATGTTGGAGAAATCTACTATTATTGGTGACACGCCCTCTTTCCTGTTCAGCCGGAATAAGTCTTTAATTTCGTGCTGTTGGATGGATACACCTAAAACCGTGGCCGTTTCTGAGACGATTCTGAGTAGGTCTTCCTTAGACTCTCCAGGGGATTGCGAAATATTTCTTATTTCAATTTTAGAAAGGCATGACATCCTCTCTAAGTTCTCAATCCGATCTTCAAGCTGAATAATATAGTTAAGGTCCTTTTTTCTCTCAGATTCCAATAGTTCGGTTTTAATGACAATATCCTCATACTGCTTAGTTAGAGTAGTCAATTTGTCTTTTATTTCAGCGTTCTGTGTAATAATCTCCTTTATTGTGTTCTGAAGAGTCTCTAACTTGCTGTCCATTTGAGATGTATGGGATTTCAACATATCACGGATCTCGTTCATAAAGGAAGAATAGTCATCATCACGTTTGCGCTTGCGGGTAGTTATATGTTCGTTTTCAGGAACAGCCGGTGTGGGTGCAGGTTTTTTAATAAGGGCCTGAGTATTAGTGCAAGTGCTTGATTCAACTTCTGACTCTGAGAGAGTGGGTGTGTTTGGAGGAGTGCGCTTAAGCGGCATGTTTTATTAACCCCTTTTTATTAACACCAAGCCAGCAAAGCAGAAAATAAGCTGTTAATATTAAGCTCTTAATATTCGTGAAAGCAGCCAAAGGCAGGGAGCTGATTTTTGTGTAAAAATAAAAACAAAAACACAAATTTAAAAAAGCAAAAAGAATCGCTGCTACTCGGTCTCGAACTCACTCCCCGTTGCTCGTGATCCGAACGAAGTCTTAACTTGCCACGATGCCTTACGAATATGTGGCGAAAATAGCCGATGTAATCCACAGGTGGGAGTGTAGGTCCAGACAAGCGGTGTTGGAGTTTGTAACCATATATGGTAGCGTTTTGTGTCGCCGTACGTTGTCTGACTCACCGTCAACCGACGAGTTGGAGCGAAGCAGCTTGGTGACTCACTCGTTGTACACTTTCGACGATGATGATTTGCAGATATTTTCTGAGTTTTATTTGTTTACTTGTGTCAGTTAATTTATTGTGATGATAACAAACACAGTTTCTAAGTATTTACTGAGACTATAACAACAGTGAAATAGTAATGGAATTATATAAATATGGTATGTTACTTCAATTGACACGGAGGAACTTTGTGCACGTCAGGTACGTGTGCTCGCGCGCAGAGGAATGAAAAAATAGGCACTCTCGAACAAAATAGAGATTGAAATTAGAATCGAGTGCATAATCGTAACAAAATAGAGATTGAAATTGAAATCGAGTGTATAATCGTAACAAAATAGAGATTGAAATTGAGTGCATAATCGTATGTAACAGATAAATGGGGTAGAGCCATACAATGAAACATAAACTCCCTAAGATAAAATTAAGTATTATTAGGTACCTGACTACTGAAAGGAAGGTTATGTTTTTTCGTCATAATTAATAACGAAAACACATATCCTTATAATCAAATGTTTTTCCATTTCATTAAGAAAAGGACAAAAGATACATATTCGTTTAGTCCTGCCAAATTAGACAGCGTCTAAAGAAAATTAACGTATGCTTTTAGCCGCCATCTTTTTAATCGCATCTAAATTATCTATGGAGTGTCTTAATTTGTCAGGACTTAAGTAATGTTTTATTTTATGTCCTTTTTTTAATGAAATGGAAAGAGAAAGATGCACTTAATTTAAACTAGCTTTTGTCCGCGACTGCGTCCGCGTGATATAATAGTTCCCGTTCCCGGGGGATTTCCGGGATGAAAACTATTCTATATCCTTTCTCGGGTCCCAGCCTACATCTGTACCAAATTTCATTCTAATCGGTTCAGTGGTTTAGGCGTGAAGAAGAGACAGACAGAGTTACTTTCGCATTTATAATATTAGCATGGAAAGTATGGATTAAGATTAGTTTGCGAAAAGAGAAACGCGCCATCCTTTGATGTCTTTGTCTTTCATCTTCTCTATGCGAATTTTGTAAAACGTCAATATAAGAGCCAAACGTGTCATTATAATATCCGAATTTACAAAGAAATCTTCAAAAACATCAAAACAAACACACTCGAACACAAAAAAAGTTATACTTTTGTAACTGTAAAAACTCGATCGCAAACTCGAAGTCAAGCTCTATAATCAGTTTCAAAATCGCGTCAAGAGTAACCTAAAGCGCATTCGGATCGTATTTAGTCGATCTTGTTTTAGTTAAAAAAAAATCCACTAAATTTGAACTCGATCGTGCGCTAGTGTTGCATTCAAGAGTGCCAAATGGTTAAATTTCGTTACGAATTCGAAATTACGATTGGAATCGAGCGTCAAGAGTAAGAACCCTGGTAACAGTGAGACAATTTTTTTTAAATCGTAAAAATATGTTGGGCTGGCTCTGAATTAATTCTGAGTACAGTTTGTTTTTGACGTCACCGACATCCCGTACCATGGAAAGCTAGTTGTTATTCGTAAAACCTGTAGGGGGGTATGCAGAATCCAGAAAGTGCGACAGTCTTACCAAGGGGTATGGTGTTAGCCAGTAACTGGGTTGGTAAGTTGGAGGTCTAATAGACAGTAGCTACAAGTGAAGCACTTCAACCGCCTACTACAGCTGACACTAGCAAAGTTTGGAAGAGGATAGGGAGACGATAATATTATAATTTTGTACCTACCTTATGAAATACTCAGACCCTGGTGTACAGCTGTCCCGTTCAGGGTGGTCTATGAATTGGAAGTTTTGGCAGCTGTTGCTCTTCCGTACGCTAAAGATAGGTTGGGGTGAGGTCTCCACTTCTCGATTTCTATCTAATTCACGTAGTTCTTTTCCTTCTGGTATTTCATCAATAATGTCTCCATTACCGCCTAATCTGTCTTCGTTTCTACCAAATCTATCTTTGTTAAGGCTTCCTTCATCAAATTGGTCTGTGCTGTCGTCTTCAGAAGTTTTTGACTGCAAACGATATTATGAGACATATGAACTTGTTAGATTACTAAGTATTTTTAAATATACCTAAGCAATGTCTATTGAATACCTAATAACAAGCAGTTGTCAAATTAACCAATATCGTTTATAATTCCTATAATTTAAATTGTTTCCTTGTGTTTTTTTTAAGACAGTTCTAAATAAGTCACCAACATAAATCCATATTTACAATAAGATATACTTGTATATTAATAAAATCGCATTTAAGTTACAAAATAAATGGTTTATGTAGATGATGTTATAATTTTTGCAATACACAATCGCGTGTCGTTTGTTTCAGTCTGTACATGTCGTAGCACTTGACGTCCACTGCTGAAAGCAAAAGAAATACAAAAGAAAACAACCTAGTTAATAAATAATGATGTATATAGTTAGTTAAGAGCGTTCTCGCAAAATTGTGTAACTCAAAAAACAGTTGAAACTGGCGGTGAGTGTGCCTGTGTGCGCGACGTACGCTTCTTGATACACACACGTGCAGAGACAGGGGTGCGTAACACGGTTCAGTTCACTTATGATTTAATTGAGAAAAAAATGCAAGATATGGAACGTGTTATCTATATATATAAAACAAAGACGGGTTTGTTACAACATTTATAACTCGAGATCGGCTAAACCAATTTTCATGGTTTTTGGTTCGTTGGATTTGTCCCCGTCCCAAATAGCAGAATACATCTTAAAAATAATGAAAACTCGACGAGAAAATAATTATAAAAGATGAATCATTTTCCCTTAATGTTACTTTGTTTCGTACCTGTCAAACATTTGTTGTCCATCCTGTCAAATACTATAAGTAACGGTTGACATGCGTTCAGAATAATGACAAAATGCATTCTTTCCCACCAACTGTCCAATTGAATTTTTAAACTACTTGGATGTGCCTGGCTTACCACCGCACAATTTACGACTAAGGCTTCGTTCACACGGCATTGTCCTGCACGTTTTTTTGTAATCGTTTTTTTAACGTATAGTCAACCAGGTGTTCACATGGTAAATTTTCATTCGTGTAAAAACGATTAGTTTTCACACAGTTGTCACAGTGAGTAGACGTCACTGAAGGATTCACTAAATGGAATGTTTCAAAACTAGGATTAATTATTACCATGATTCCCTTCCAAGCTGCTTGAGTTGCGACGCGATTTTTATAAAGTCCCAAAGGTTTATCCCTAAAACGGGATTTTGTTCCACTAAAGAATATAATAGTTAGAGAGAGAAAGAATTTAATAGTAGTCTATAGAAAATTCCTCAACCATTTTGAATATCAAACCAAATCAAACATAAAAGACATACCCCTCCACACACCCCTCCAAACACGCTCAGATACTAAGCGCATCTTCGGTTTCTATTCGATAAAAAACGTATGACATTGTATCGTGTGAAGGAGACAAAGGCGTACCATATGCTACTGCAAACCGAATACGTCAAAGTTCATTCAATTTGCTTGACAAGTCCGTTGAGTATTCGTTTAAACGTATAAGCGGTACACGTTTTTTTGCAGTACTATCGTCGTGTGAATGGATCTATGAACGTTGTATGGTCACTATTCATACGTTAAGACGTATACTGCAGAAAAACGTGCAGGACAATGCCGTGTGAACGAAGCCTAAAGATTGGTTCCGTAGTAATCATGCTTCGAAACTTAAACCAACCAAAAACTACAACGGATAAGCAACGGAACACGTTTGGTGGTAAGTAAATTAATGAACAATTTGATTTACGCCACAATACTTAAAGAAAAATTCAAAGGTGAGGAAGTTCTCGAGAATCCCCATGATCCCAACCGACATGCCTCCTGGACTTGGTGTTCGCGACGACGACGCTGTCGCAAGTCAATCCCTGGGCCTCGTGAATGGTTAGGGTGCGCGACCCCTCATCGGACCCGTATCCCTGGCTGATCAGTGTGGGCCAAAAATAGGGTGTTTTGGGCGGTGGTCGGTATTTGCGCTCCTGTATAACCCTTCACTTTCAGGTAGTGTATCTGCGACAGCGACGTTTTTGAGGAGTATATACCGGAGTATATCTCACTGAGTGCAAATGCCACGTCCATCGGATGTCGGTGGGCGCAGAGCAGCTCCTGAGTGATGCCAGCCACCATGTTTGGACGGGTATCCCTTAACTCGAAAAGGTTCTGTCTGTCCAAAAATGGTAACTGATTCACGTCACCGATAGTCTCCACGTCTCCAATTATTGTCACTTTTCTGACTGACCGACCGACTCTTTGACAATTCATAAGTGCCTATAAATGGTCTAAGTGAAATAAATGCCTTGAATTTAGAATTTTTGATAAGGACTACCTTGCTAGTTGCACCACACTTCGGCTTGAACCCGTTGACTAAGATTGAGGCCATAGACAAAGGTGTGTCTTAAAATGATCTCCCAAGCGGTACGCAAGCTTTTCTCCGAGATCTTTGGCAGCTTCAGTCGTCTTAGAGTCAATTTATACTAGCGCAGAGTCGAAGCGCATCGAAGCGTCAAATTTTTTACAACTAAAGCGAAACCGCACAAATGCGCTCGGATTCGCCAGAATACCACTATTTTACGTGTAGTAATGGGCATCAACAGTAGAGCTATTGGTACACTTGACAGTTGACTCTCGTAACGTGTGTAAAATGTAAGACTTGTATCGGAAGTTGAAGAAGAAGAAAAAGAAAGCGGAATTATAGTGTTCTTTTTTTTGTGTGACGCGTAGGTTTGCTAGTGGGCGCATGCATGTATACGCGACAATGCGCGCGCACCAATCAGCGTTGTTCATGCACAGACGAGCGAATTTCGAAAAATGCGCGCGACTTTTTTAAATCTCAAGAGTAATGTGTGCCTTACTCTGTGGAGTTTAGGTTGAATAAGTTATGTTCAGTTTTGGAAAGATGCTTCGATGCGCTTTGACTCTGCGCTAGTAAGTATAAATTGACCCTTAGTGGCCACGACGTCCCTCTTCTTGTCGAAGTGTTCTATCACCTAGCAGTTTTGCCGCAGCCCCGCACCCCGTTTATCCACCTGATGTTGGGTACCGCCCAAGCTTCCATCGACGCTAAGGTGTCTGAGGTCCCAGAAATGGACTGTGCCATTTTTATTGATTTTGGTGCATTCGCCGGTAGTCACTATCGGGTCGTCGTCTGCCAATTGAAATTTAAGCTTGCCCGTTCGCTCCGTTTCCTCTTTGCCCAGAGTCACAAAGCCATACTTTGCGCTATAGGCTGCCATGTGCGATCCCGTCATTTCTCCTCCGATGACTTGAGACGTGGCGTTGTCGTACACAGCCGCCCGCTTCCTCAAGCAGTACTCTTAGCAGACCCTCTGTTTTGCGCTGGAAGGTCAGCATAATTTTGTTGCAGGTTCTGAGGTTTACCTCCTTAGTGTGGCCCTCACAACTGCTACGTACTCGAGGAAAGCGCTCTTGACGTGGTCTGTGGTGCCCGAACTCTCTTAGCATTAGGCATTCGCGGTTCGGGATCTTTGGGCTTCCTTCGGAAAAACCGCTCCACTGTCGTTTCCTGTTTCGCTGATGGTAATGCGCGGCTTGTGGACAAGAGCAGAGCGCTGAGGAAAGTGCCAATCGCTTTCAGGCGGAAACGCGCGCGGGCGCGATCTTCTTTTTTGGCGGTTTTGCTCTGCTTTCTTGCGGCTTTTTTCGGTGCTGACATTTGCTGGGCTCTTTCGGACCCGCTTTGCGTAGTCGGACTTTTTGTGGAGCTCGTCGCACTAGCTGTTGGGTTTCCGGGTGCTTTGAGGAACCTCAAGGTTTCCCCTCTATCCTCGTACACAACCACCTCATGGCTCTCTGAGGCTTTTAAACAGCCGAAGCGGTCTGCGACGTCTCCTTTTTTCCATCCGACCACCATTGAGTCAACACTTATGGTGCAGCCGTGACTGGCGTGAATTACTCTTACGACCCATTATTTCAATCCATACTTAATATTATAAATGTGAAAATAACTCTGTTTGTCTGTCTGTCTGTCTGTCTGTTACGCTTTCCCGCTTAAGCTACTGAACCGATTTGAATGAAATTTGGTACAAAATAGTCTGGGACCTAGAACTATTCCACGCGGACCAAGTCGCGGGCAGAAGCTAGTGTTAAATTTTAATATTTTTATTGTTCTAATAGAATTATTTTTTACATGACATCAACAAGTAAGTTTCACCATGACAACGATTTGCCATAGATAAAGATTTCTTCAGCATAACAGTTACCATTAGTTTGTTGACTAGGTACCTACCAAGATTTATTATACTAAAATCTATCATAAGTACAATAAAAAAATTTAAATGTTGACGACCACTGGATTATCTGTTAAAACTATGTAACGCACACTAATGCAAAACGGGAGTGCGAGCGACACAGGTCCGTCCTCCACAAGCCCTCGGGCGTTACTGACACTGCTGACAGCACGCGCGATGTACATCAACTAATAATAAGGCATTATTTTAGAATATTGTAATAAAACAATTTAAAGGTAAAAAATATATAAATATACATATACAGGGAAGGTAAAGTCCTATACTATAGTATGCTTACGTTTTTTTTAAAAAAAAAAGTTATTCTCCTATGTTTAAACAACATTTAAAATGCATACATTTTAGATCAGTATTGCTTTTGTATTTCGTTTTTTTTTTGCGTCGATTCAATTTTTATCGCAATTCTAATCAATCCACAACCTTAAGGACTATATTACCCGTAAATATATATTATTTTCAGATTTTTTCGTGCTGCCACTTTGATACAGTAAGCAGAGAAAATCCTAATGTTTTTCCATTTGCTTGGAAATGGGTGTCGAAAAATTGCTATTTCTCGAAATATTTACATTAATTACAAAATTGTAATCACTCTACGAACTAAAACAAAGTCAGATTTATGATTCTTTATTGAAATATAATGCTATTATCATTAAATAACAAATATCGAAGACTTGAAAAAGTACGCATTTTTGGTCAAACGCCCAAAATATGTGAGCGCGCTCTTAAGTAATGATGACTTTATGGATTATCAGTGAAGCAATGGATGCGGTTACAGAAAAGCACTGCAAATTATTAGATTCGCTATCTAAAATATTAGTTACGTAAACGCAATCGCCTAACACAATAATAAGCGACAGTCGGCTATCGCGTTGCTATTGTATTTCTAATGTGTGTTCGAAGGTTTGAAGTATTTGAAAAAGAAACTAAAAATGGCCTACCTACTTGGGCATGGCATTTGAAACGCTCGTCATTTTAGCGTGCCAAGCTAAACTCAACAATTACTGCGCGCTCGGAAACATGGACATTTTATAATATACATAGTGATAAGGTTTCAATGGGCCCTGGAAGAAAACTACCTTACATCGTTGAGATGGTCAACAACATGGTCTAGGGATATTTCAATTAAACCTTTATAATTAAAATTCTATTAACTTTTTGTTAAGACACCTACACATTAAAATAGCTTAAAAAAAAAACTTAGAAGAAGAGGAAAAACTCAGACAAAATTTCAATTTTTAGTTTATTTTTGAAACAAAACAACGTTTTAGGGTTCCGTAGTCAACTAAGAACGTATTTTACTTAAGGAAAACATTCCTTTATTTTTAAAAAGAAACAAAACTGCATTTAAAGAATTTTGAAAATAAAAGAGAAATGACCCTAACGTTTGATGCCATAAAAAACAGAATGTTACTTTTTTGGATTTTAGCCGATTCGATTCCCGGCAGTGGTAAGCAAGTTTTCAAAAATCTCTAAATGCAGAGGTTTTCCATCCTGTATATAATTATGTTTACATCAAATGCATATCCACCCTACAGGTGGCCATTGACTGTCATTTTGGCGCATCAGTTTAACTGACGTACATCCAAAATTTGATTGTGAGTGTCGAATCGCCATGCCAGAGGTGGTTGGCCGCCTAAACCATTTAGAGTGACGCCACAGTTTTACGACTAGAGTGACGCGAAAAATGACCGTCAATAGCCACCTTAACGCTTTTCTAATATTCAAACTACCGACATTTTCTTGCCGCTTTATTGAAATTTATTTCTTTTATTACGGTGCGTACACGTTATATTACATAACATGTTATAAAACATTGTTATAGAAAATGTACTAGTAATGTGGTCACTTAACCTTTAGTAAAAAATATTAATGAAGGCTTATTCTCTCATTCTCTAACTCTCATTTATGACATGGTTATTCTCTGCTGACAAAGAAAATAAAAATAATAACATTTATTTTATTAGTACCGTCGTGACCCGTTACTTCGCCTGGGTTTTGACACTTTTTTTAAAATCTCCTCCAGATTAAAAACTAAGTATTTCAAATCACGATGTCTCAAAAACAATTTTTTATACCTCCACCTATCGATAATAAGTAATTACTCTTCCAAATTCACTGCATATTTGCCTAAAAAGTGTCTTAAATGTGATAGGCGAAGTATTGGTACTTTTCTCTAACTTCGCCTACATCATGTCATAGCGTCAAATATTAAATTTTAGTGGAAACATTTCTTACAACATCTAGTGTAAGTCATTTTGGGAAGTGACAGATGACTATAAAATTTAAATAGAGCACCATAGAGTCGCTTTTAAAAAAAAACCTTTGTAGGCGAAGTTAGGCTACAGTCTGAAGTTAATTCCATACATTTGATGTATTGTTGATAGGGCTGCCAATTTTTTTTGTTTATTTTTTACTGCATAATAAAGTGGGGTAACAGTTTCTAAAAAAAAGAAAAATGGTGGTTGCTAATTATTTATTAGATTTGCTTAAATTAGACGAAAAGATTTGCTTAAAATATTCGTATTGTTATGATTTGCTTAATATATCTACTTAGTT
This sequence comes from Athetis lepigone, assembly GCA_033675125.1. NCBI lineage: Eukaryota > Metazoa > Arthropoda > Insecta > Lepidoptera > Noctuidae > Athetis > Athetis lepigone. Next base: position 357,867 of record CM066221.1, read on the forward strand.
AACTACCTCGATACTTTTTTTAGAGATCAATGCAGACATATATACATACAAGTAGTATCTGGTCATAATTACCTTAAATGACTAAATATTCGTATTAAACCTACTAGATGTATTTTTGGTCCTGCACATCCCGCTTGGAGATGATTCTACTCATAAAAACAAACAACTTTTATTATGGAGCCAACTCTGAAATCTCGAAAAAAATATCACTTGTTTCATACATTATGGTCGGGAGGATTATTAAAAATAGAAAGTCTTCCATTGCCCTCCAAATATCTGAAATTAAAACAGTTAAATTAGTAGGTGATAAATAGTTCAATATGCTTAAGGTATTTTAACTCACACATTCGAGTGGAAATTGAGAAAAAAATGTGCAAACTAAAATTCCCAAACATTTATGCACACTCAAGTAAATCTCTAGATATTATAATATAGTTTTGAATATCACCTATGTACAACAATTCGCAAATCCAGAAGGGTCAAAGGACTGCCATATTCGGCGGCTGCAATTAACACTCTTTTTATATTAGCTTCCTCCTCATTAGTTAGCCGAGTTGGGCATCCTGGACTTTTAGGGTGTTTATTATGTAACTTGTCCAATAAAGTTCGACGAGGTATCCCAAAAGCTCTTTCTGCTTCGTATGAAGACATCGTTTTCTTTCTTAATGCTTTTACTGCCAATTCTATCATATTCTTTGAATGTTTCACAGTATATTCCCTTTTTTTTTTGGTTTTGTCGTTGGTCCCTTGATTTTTGGCATTGTTCATCGATTTCTGCAACCAGTTTTATGATCTAGAAAAGTTCTCACACTATCTATCTAAACAACTGAACAAGCTTGTTAACTAATATTTTAGTATTTTATGATGTTAAATTCCCTGGGTGTTATGTAGGATCAAAATTATTGTCAAGACGAAAATGTTGCCCAAAATCGGTCTTCCGGTTTTTTGGTCTTGCTGCAAAAGTCTTGCAAGTGTTGCGCTACAGTAACCTGACTAACCTAAGCTAACCGTTACAAGAATCTCGCATATTTGGTCTAATTTTTGCTCAAATCTTAAGGGTTTATCTTGGGCTTGGCCTTGCGAAAATGCAAGAACAAGACCAAAACCGATCTTGGGCAATACTAAGACCAACCAATAATAATAAAATGCGAATAGCAAAAAATATTTATTAATATTATTACAATGTTGAAATTGACAACCCTAGGGTCAGGCGAAGTTTGGCAACAAGATGGCTGCCGCTTTCACCTTAATAACATTTTATTGAATTACCGCTTTTAAACGTAAATTAGATAGAAAATTCTAGTGTCATATGAAAAACTATTAGTAGTAGATTATAATTTAATAATAAATTTAACCTTACCTGTTCTGTATCACTGCATAAAACTGAAGTTAAATCACAGACAAAAAAAAACATGTCATTTCTCTTGTGGAAAAATTGCACTGGTCACCAACAACGTGAAGTTAGCCACAATTTTTGCTCAAAATCTTGCCATAGATGAAAAATATTTATCATTTAGTAACTTTACGCGAAGCCAAGCCTAAAATAGAAATGTCAACTTCAACTTCTTTAAAATTAGGCGAAGATAGGTGGCACAGGTGAAGTAACGGATCACGACGGTATGCTTAGTCACTCCGACAGTCAAGATAAAGTTCAATTATAAGAAAATAGTGGATTTACGCGTTTCTCGGTAAAAAAATCTACTGATCTACTTACTTTTGTGTTTTTTATAATTTATTTGACGGTTGTTACTTACAGTATTCTTATCGGTATCACACAGCATCGGAGTACATGACGCGTATTCTTTAAGCCCCATTTCTGGGCACACACAGAGCTTGCAACCAGATTCAAACTCCTCACCAGGAAAGCAGAGGTCCAAATTTCTTGGAGTATCCTCCTCGACTTGATTACCTAATAATGTCTGGGACAATTTGAATATTTTCTTCCAAGGTGTGTCTATTTCGGCACAAGTTCGATTTGTGCACGCTTTATCTTTCTTCTCTCCGTTTGGCGGACAGACGCAGATATTGCAATCATCGCTAAACAAGTCTCCTGGGTTACATGTATCAGATCGCAAGAAATTTGACTCACACTGATTTTTAGTACATTTTTCCACGTTTTTGATGCCGTCTGACCCGCAGAAGCAAATGTTGCAGTCGACAGTGTAATAGGCGGACGGCTCACAGGCAAACTCGTTGCCGACTAACTTGAATTGCTCAGAACAAGTGTTGTTGGTGCACGCTCTATCTCTTACCAACCCAGTTGCGCTGCATATACAAAAATTGCAGTCGACTTTAGCTATCGATCCTGCGACACACGTAGCGTCTGTGTCCGTATTAGTATCTGTAGGCATAATACGATCTTTATGGGACTCTTGAATAGTTTTTTTCGCTTCACAGTCGTCGAAAGTGCACCATTTCTGTTCAATCTTCCCAGTTTTTGTACAGTAGCAAGTATTGCATCCGAAATCAACGAAAGTGTTCGGTTCACAAGTTACGTTATAGTCTATAACACTAGATTGGTCTACTACAAATCTATGAGATTTCTTTGGTATTGAATCATCAGTGACAGATGTACAAAGCTTAAAGTTGGAATTTCCGTTATCTGGACATAAGCAATATCTTCCTTGCTCGATGAACACCGTATTGGGATCACAGGTCTCGCTACCACTTATGTCTTTTATACCGCTTATATCTATTGAATTGATTGCTTCCTTCAACACACGTTCAAGCAGAATAAGCTTATTTTGTAACGAACACACTCTAGTGCAATATTTTTCCGTCGTGACACCATTTTTGAGACAGAAACATTCCATGCAGGTCGGGACAAGCTCCCCAGGACTACACGTGCTTTTAACGGAATCGTAGCTGAATTTGTTAATTTTCATACATTGTTGTTCTAAACAGCTGCTTTCGTTTACCACACCTTGGGAACTGCATTCGCAGTAAATACATTTCGGCTTCGTAAATTTGTTGGGAGTACATGCAGTCATTCTATTCCTCAAACTAACTAAAGTACTGAGTGAGTTCGTTTGCTTTTTACAATTCGATTTGGTCCGCATCTTCTCATCAGACACACCATTGTCAGGGCAGTGGTAGACATTGCAATCAACTCTATAAAATGTTCTAGGGATACATCTTTTTGCTGATTCAGGTGCTTTATGACAAGTTTCCATACATTTATTTTTGACGAAATACCCGTCGTCTGAGCATAAGCAGTGGAGGCAGTTGAATAAGTACATGACCTTTGGTATGCAGACGTTATGTGCGATCTTTTCGAAAGAGATATTGGGACCTTTGAGAGAACATGACGAGTCTGTAGCGCATCGGGCTTCAGACATTTTTCCTGACGCAGGGCATACGCAGAGACTACAATTAATGTAATAAGACCTGAAGGGCGTGCACCACACCTCAGATCTAGCCTCTTGCTTTGTAACGTTTTTCCTAGAACTGTCTTCAGCGCATTCTGTGTTAGTACACATAAGTTTACCGTTCTCTTGACATATGCATTGGCTGCACTCCTCCCATATTATCTGGCCGGGAAGGCAAGTCTGTCGGCGCCCTATCAGCTGGCACGTGGCCTCGCTCCAACGGCCCATACTGTTGCAGTAACATAGACGGCCGTTTAGTAGGAACTGCGTGTTTGGAACACACGTACCTATGGAATTAAAAAAATGTAACGGAATTTGCGTAAGCTTTAAATTATTATAATAGCTATAATGTATATAGTAAAATAGATGTAAAAACTAAACATTCATTACTATATTTTTTCAGTGAGCGAGAGGAATAACATAGTATTTGACGAAACATCCAAAGTACGCGGCATGATGATGATCTTAAAAATCATTGGGATACCAATAGGAGAAAGACCTACGTCTATGGAGCTACTCGATTACAAGAGTTTCTAAAAATAAGCAACCAGCCGTTCAATAGATGCAAAATAACCAATATTCAAAAACAGAAAAATCGAAACTTACGGAATATTAACTCCCCGAGGGGAATTCGTGTTAGCAAGGTGAGAAATGTCAAAGCCATAAACATATTATATAGAAATTGATATTTTGTTTTTGTTCCTGCAACCTAACAAATAAAAATTATTAATTGAATCTTTCAGGTTCATAAACTATGAAATTTCTAGAAAATTATTCGTTTCTCGAAATAGCAAACTCGTAAAATTTTAGAAGTGAGATTTTTTATGACTTTTGGTTGATAGAAAGTTAATTAAGTTTGGGTTTTAATAGATTTTAAATACCTTGGCGAAGGGGTAGAATGTACACCAGCACGATAAGCTTCTACAATTTGTCAAATTTTTTAAAATATATTTTTTTTATTTTTTAAATGGCTAGGTGCAAAGGTACAAAGGTATCTTGATGTGCTGTCGCTATGGGATGAAAACCATTTTGGTTATTTTGCCTTGAAAAACAACGTTTTTCATTCTTTGTTTATAGCTAAAATCATCAGTCATGCCAATACAGATTATGAGATAAATAAATAAAATGTTTATTAAGTCATTTACACACAATATAGTTACACGATAAAATTATTAATCACTACAAGTACTTAAGTCTTAAATAATAAATTAAGGTAATACTTAACTAAAAACTATGTGTAAGTATAGCTAAAATTAACAATTTTACCAAAAAATTTTTAACTTAAACCTACAAATGTATTATGGCGACTTTCCTGAGCTAGGTTTCAAAACCTGTGTTTCAGGACAATATGCCCGTTAATGCCGTTAATGCCGAGATAATGCCCGTTGGCACGGTTGGCAGAAGGACTTACTATCAGAGGGATGAAAGGACAAAATCATAAACAGACAGTAGACACCCGTAACTATCCTTCGAGTACCGAACCTTAACAACGGAAATAAATCACGTAATACAGTGAATACGTTTATTCATTGCTCCATAAACCCTTAAAAAAAAATTGGTCTGTTTTCCAGCCAGAGTCTTCATCGTCGTCCGCAGTACTTAAAGCCCTTGTTCTCGTAAAAACTTAAATTGCTCTTCCAACATCATAGCTTGTCCATAGTTGAGGCATGTCTTCAGCGTACAACGTAAGCTCGAGTCTTTCTGGCAGTAGCATTTGTTGCAGTTGTCTCTGAGAATTAAGGGAAAAAAACTGTAGCAATCGTTTTTGTCATTAAATAGTATAAAAGTCTTACTTATAAAATTACTTCACGGATTTTGATGCATTTTATAAAACGATAGAGTGACTCAAGGGTTTATGTGTATTACATGATGATATACCTAGTAGAGAAAAGCCGAGCTTTTTAAAGATTTGTAATATCCGTGCGAAGCAGGGGCAGGTTACTAGTCGTATATAAAATGGGAACCTGACTGATTGACTGACTGACTGTTGACATACCAACGCACAGTCCAAACCGCTGGTCCTAGAGACATGAAACCATGAAACTTGAAGGGTGAGAAAAGTAGGTAGCTACTAAGAAAGCATTACTTATTGGAAATTCGATCACTATATGGGTAAAATGATGGGTGTAAGTTCGATACAGATACTTAATCATATAATTAATCAAACAGATAAATAAAAGAAAAATATTATGAGATAGCTCTGTTTGATTGCGGTATAAATCCTCTCTTTCCTCTAAAATGTATAGTCAAGTCGCCTAAAGCATTTAAACGTTTTAAATTGTCTTTACGTGTAAATATGATCGGGTTCACATTTTTCCTTAGTGTAGTCATAAGCCCAATTGTCCCGGGAGCCGTGGGTCCTTAAAATCTTCTCAGCTTCCTCGCAGCCTTCTTCAACATGGCAGGAAGTGGTGCCGTTGCAGGAACACGAAACACAATTCGATTGGACCAGATCTTTGCCAGAAAAGTCACTGCTGTTGCATGGTTGACCTTGAGGGAAAGTAACTAAGTTGAAAATAGATGTGTGATGGTCATATCCCATATTTGATCATTTCATTTATATTGTTATTTGTTTCTTTTATTGTTCGACGACGCGTGATTCAATTTAGTTGAATCATATCTCCTAAAATCGACAAGCTTTATAGCTTGGACCTTTTTTTAAGTGGACTCTCCTGTTGAGTCCAGTTTAAAAACGGCAACTCTAAGAGTTTTGATTTCCTTGAGAGAGTTAACATACGTTATTTGCGACGTAAAATACCTTCCTTACCTATTCCTACCTTGATTATTAATTTCAACTTGATACCTCCTTTAGTTCTTGGGTCTAGAGTCTAGACAGACAGACGGACCACAAAGTGATCCTAAAATAGTTTCTTAAAATAATTATAGTGGTACCTACTAATGGTATTTCTTTTAAGTTAAAAACACATTAAAAATGGCAAAAACACATTCTTACCAGAATTTTCCTTAGCCTTTGCCATAAGCATGTCAGGAACACTGACGCACAGCAGCTTATCACACAGAAGGTTCTGCGACTCGTCACAGACGCAGGGGTTGCAGTCCACCTTGTAGGTGGTACCAGGGGTGCAGGGCGAGGCAGAGTGTGGCAGTGATGGCAGAGACTGGAATTCTTTCTCAGTTATTTGAGGTCGGACGTCTGACGCTTGCAAGTCTCGCGGTGCTGAAGATAGAGTTTAAGAAATTGTGTGTTTACCTTTTTTTTATTCATTTTTTGCAAAAAAAGAAATGGTAAAACTGTATACTGGACATATAATTTTGTGGTTTTTTGTGTCCAGCGGGATAAAGAGGGCCAGCCACTATGCGGAGAGGCATACGTTTAAAGATATAATGATACAAGTTACCTGGTCAACTGGTAGCTTGACGTATTCTAGGTAGTATGGGCATGAGAGAGAACATAAATTACAATTTACATTAACGTAAAGGGCCAAATATAGGGTATAGGGGGCAAATTTGCGAAATCCAGCATGAATTTTTTTTTTGGGTGTGGAAATTCATTAAATGACTTCTCACGTCCTGGGCGGGGCGGTAGGGCGTGTTAGACTTTTACTGACTAAAACCAACTCATGTTCCTTCGGTTGCTCTTTATGTCCCGGGGTCACAGTAACTATTATAACCATTCCGCAACAAAACCGTTGCCTTTCAAACAAACATTTACGAGGTTAACTATGAATAAGTGCGAGTTATCAATACATAGTATAAAACGAAGTCGCTCCAAGCCGTCATGAATGCTAAAATTTTTAAAACTACGCAACGGATTTTGATGCGATTTTTTTTATCGATAGAGTGACTCAAGAGGTTTTTTTTTTTGGTGAGTGGGAAATCATCTAATGACTGCTCCCGTCCTGGGTGCGGCGGGAGGGCGTGTCAGACTCTTACTGACTAAAACCCACTCATGTTCCTTCGATTGCCCTTTATGTTCCAGGGTCACGGTAACTATTATAAACATTCCGCAACTCAAGAGGTTTATAATAAGTGCATATTATAGTAGAGAAAACTCGCTATTTTCAAAGATTTGTTTATTAAGCACAGATATTGGTCGTACCTTTTGGCCGTTTACACGCATCTTCGGTAGAACAAATAGGTTTTCTATTAGTCATACAGTAACATCGTCGACATCCAGCCTGGTAGATTCTACCAGGCAAGCACGTTCTATTAGGCGGTAACGCTGGGAACATAGGCGATCTCATCAGTTTCTCATTTCTTACTGTCGATTTTATCTTCTTCACCTTCTTTTTATTCCCTTTAGTTTTACTAAATTCTTGTTTCATTCTCTTTTCTATCTGTAGTTTGATTTCTTGGGGGTCCATTGGATGCAAGCATCCTGCTTTAGTACACAGCAAGTTATTTTGCTGACCACAATAGCAGATGTTACAATCCATTTTGTATTTCATTCCGGGTACGCATTTGTCTCCGTATTTAATTTCTTCAAGATTTTCATTCTCTGTTTCGTTGTTAGCTGGATTGTGAGAAGATGGAGATTACTTATTTATTTTTGAAAAAAAATTTTAAATAGTTAATTGATACTTTAGATAGAAGAACATGGATAGCGTCGCCTTATAGTGAAAACCTCGGGAATGCATTTTCGATGAAAAGTTTTTTTATTGCTTTTTTGGGAAGAAAACCTTGTAACGCATATTCTGATCTGACTTATAAATTGTTCATTCCATACTGCTTAAGGCATTTATGACAGTAAATGACAACCTCGTAAATACTCACATCGATTAGTTAAATAAATAAATAAATATACTGGGACAACTCACACACGGTCATCTGATCCCAAGTTAAGCTCTGCTTAGAGCTTGTGTTATGGTAACCAGACAACTGATATACATACTTATATAATTTATAAATACATATACATATTATAGATAAATTACACCCAGTTAGACGTGTTAAGCTCGTAAAGTTAAATAAGAGTTTTTTTTTTTAATTTTAATATCTTACTGTTCTGGATTTAAAAGTGGATTAACATTCCATATTAATTATTAAAAATATAAAAAAAAAACGCTATACAAAAAATTTATAGCACGAAGATTTTTCTTTCTCCTGAAAAGTTGTTACGAGGTTTTCACTCTAAGGCGTCGATAAGGCATTTTCGAAGGTATGCGATTGCCACTGAAACCATTACGTAATTCCTAATAATTTAAAATCTTTTTATAAATTTCCTTAAATTGAATCACATTCGGATTTCAATATGATCTTGACAAAATGTATAGGTTGAAAAGTATCTCAGAAATTAACGGCTTACTACTAATCCATACTTTACTAATATACTTACTAATATTATAAATGGGAAAGTGTGTCTGTCTGTCTGTCTGTCTGTCTGTCTGTATGTTTGTCTTTCTTTCACGGCAAAACGGAGCGACGAATTGACGTGATTTTTTAAGTGGAGATAAGTAGTTGAAGGGATGGAGAGTAACATAGGCTACATTTTGTCTCTTTTTAACTCGAGCGAAGCCGCGGGAAAAAGCTAGTGGTTCATAAAGATGTTTTAAAGTCTCGATACAAATGAGAAATCCCAGTATCCCGGATTTGCCCAATACTCTAGGAAGTCAAGTGGGAGAGCGTTGTGAAAATTCGTCACATGTTTATATACACAATGACAAATAAAAAATAAGGTAAGTGCTAATTGTCGCAATTTATTTATTTATTTATATAAGTACTAGCTTTTGCCCGCGGCTTCGCTCACGTTAGAAAGAGACAAAAAGTAGCCTATGTTACTCTCCAAGTCTCCATCCCTTCAACTATCTCCACTTAAAAAATCACGTCAATTCGTCGCTCCGTTTTGCCGTGAAAGAAAGACAAACATACAGACAGACAGACACACTTTCCCATTTATAATATTAGTATGGATTCGTACAATTGTAATACTTATCCCTCGACTCAATTTGCTTTAGTTGCTGCCTAGGGCATAAAAACATTAGCTAACATATAAACCTTCGAACACACGGAATTCGAGACACAATAGAAACACAATAACAGCCCGACAGCCGCTTGCCGCTAGGTCGTTGGAAGATTAAAGTGATGATATTAAGTAGGTAACTAAAATATTTTAGCTGCCTATTATATTTAAGATAAATACTTACAAAGGCTAGATTCCGTCCCTTTAATAAATACAAAAGCAATCAATATGACCAAACCGATCGACATGCTTCAATTTACTGTTCTCAACGACACTGACGCGTAATCAAAACTAACAAAACATAAAGTACTCATTAAGGCACGCTCGGTAAACTTTCATTACTAATTAATGATAAAAGATCAATCAATTAATTAATGGATGTTGTAATAGGCGAGACGACGAAAAAAAAAATTAGTCCGTCAGTTAGATCATTAAAAAATTTTGGACACGTATTTTTTCTCGTAAACGAAGAATGACGACGATACAGTGCGTTGAAGTTGCGCATGACGTCACGATCTGATACAATTTTTGCAGGACGGTAACGTCAAAAGCCTCCCACTCGGGAACTATGTTGCTCTTTATCTTTGTATTTTTTTATTAATTTGATCAAGCAAAAAATACGTGTCTCGTATTTTCGGCCGATCTATCAGACGGACTAAACAGAATGTCATTTTTTTAATGCTGTCGTCATCCCTATTATATTTGAAAATAAACTTCTGTTTACGACTTCACCAGCATGGTATTGGGTCAATCCCGCCACACTATTTCCAACCACTACAAGTCCTGAAATCAACTGTGTAATCCCGAATCTCGAATCTGAAGCCTCGGTGTTTCCCGAAAATAACTCAACTGTCTCGGATCCCTCACCAAAATAACCAGAAAAGAACAGCGGAGAGGTTAGAAAAACATAATTTTCACTTCTCTCTTAGATATCAAGCAGGACTGCAGGAGTTTTTCTCCAAATCTACAAGAGGCAAAAGCCCATATTGGCGCCGACTCTCTTATGCACAAACTAACGTAAATTTAAGTGCATCTTTCTCTTTCCATTTCTAAAAGAAAAGGACAGAAGATACATTTTAGTTTAATCCTGTCAAATTAGACAGCGCCTGATAAAAATTGACGTATATTTAGACGCCATGTATTTAAATTGCGTCTAAATTATCTATGGAGTGTCCAAAGACAGGACTTAACTAACATTTTATCTTCTGGCCTTTTCTTATTTAAACGCAAAGAGAAAGATGCACTTAACTTAAATTTACGTTAGTTTGTGCCTAAGAGAATCGGCACCATTGCCTAGTACCACGGATTAAAATTTAAAATTTAGCTACTGGGTTTCTAAAAACACAAACACACTGGGTAGAAGGCACTAAATTGTTCATGGAATAAAAAATATTATCGGTGAATGATGAACGTTTTGCTTTTTTCTGGTTTCCTCGAAATTTCCAATTTCCCCTTTGACTGACAAATATACTGTGATGACAAGATAGAGATGAAGAATAGCTAAGCTGTTGGGTTATTCACCAACTGGACACGAAAGACTGGACACACGTGTGCCCAGTTGGTGTAACTCAAAATTAGTGTTCCTTATTATTATGTTGTCTAAACTCACCAAGATTTGGGCGCATGTCGAAATTTTTATTAAATCAGTTTTATGTTATCGCCAACTGGACACACGGTAGCATTTCACACTAATTTCGTGTCCAGTTGGTGAATAACCCAACTGAAGTAGTGTTTATTTATCTCGGTCTAAGCCAACAAAAACACAAAAATAAAACACAATAAATATAATTAACTCGTTTATTCGTTTCGTGATTATCTTTAACTCAAAATTACTTAAGTTTTATTTACGTATCGTCTAATACATGATGGTACGTACTTTCTAAGTTAAGCCAGCTATTACTATTACATAATTCAATAACTACTACACATTCGAGCGTCGCCGAGCAAATAACCAGATTTGGAGAGTTAGAAAAATCGTCAATAATAAAAAAACAACTGAATAAAGAATTCCTTTTAATTCTAAGTTTTTCATCTCATTAGAAGGTATTGGATAATTGCAAAAAGAGCCCATTACACGCTAGGTTAATTATGATTGTGTCTGACCGTCACAGTGACTGATAGTTGCATGATAGTGATTGACGAATCACAATCAATCAATCAATTATACAAACCAGTTCAAACACATTATCATTATTTTATGACTCTATGGGGTTTGATTAACAAAAAACCTACCGTGTAATGGGCGCCTTAAGGTCGTAGCTCATTAGAGCCACCCGGCACCAACTCCGCACCGGCTCGCCTGCGGCTAGTATTCTTTATATGGATTTGTATGGGCATGCGCTCACTATATCAACTCCGTACCGTCACCGGATTGCCTCGGTTGTAAGCCTTTCGCGCGCGGTCGGTGGGTTGGCCACTCGGTGACTACTCGCTGCTCGAACGCATGCCACGCGTTGACAACGCGCGGGCCACGGGCCACTCAGATTGATTTTATTAACAAACTACTCGAAAATTCGTGGACGAAGCGGCGTCAACTCGTTGACGCCTCGGCGTTCACTCGTTGACCGCGGGTGGTCAACTGGTTGACCGCGAGCGGTTGACGCCGTGCGTCGAGGCGGTGCGGGGTGGCTGGCGGCTTTAAAGCTGCCTGCCCACAGTAGCGAAACGAATCAGCACAGCGTTGAGTCAGTCAAAAATCCACGAATAGAATTGCATGCCGTGCATGAGATTCTATTGGTGAATTTTTGACCCACCTACTTATGGACAGGCAGACTAAACTTTCGATGCCGTTAAAGTATGGAACAGACTTAGGTCTGGTGATTCTGACTCGATTGCCTTTATCCATACTTTTTAGCTAAATGTTTTTTTTGTTTGCCAATGCCTAGTTATAAATTAATAATAATATGTTAATATAGAACCAAGACTAATTAAGTAAATGCCATAGGAATATAATAAATAGAAATATTTGTTTTTCAGATAAAGAAATATAAAATAGGAGAGAAAAATCTGGCGAAATACTCGGCCCATAGGTACATGTCACCTAGAAAAATGAATAATGAAATGAAAAATAAAGCACTTTACACACGAATCGCGTGTTAGCCAACTAAGTTGAAAATGCCAATGAAAACAAACACACAACGAACTGAAAATATTATCTAACAATAAACTAGTAATAGAATAAGCTAGTTCAAAAATACGTGAACTAAATACAATGCCCTGGAAATTATTAGTTAAATTCATACTTTCAGTATTTAACAAAAACATAGTATTCCTTGCGACTGCAGAGAAAATCTAAGGGTAAATTGTCATAATAGTTTGACATCTACTTACCCAATCTTCGTCATTGAGACGACGACTCGTCAACTTTAAAAATAATTTAATCGACGAGTCTCTAACAAATATTGTACCCCATTTATAATAGAACGTCCTAATAACGGAAGTTATTAATGCTAGTTTTATGACAATTGTAAATAGATAACATTGTTTCATATTTTTCGTTAAATAGCAGAGCTTATTATTGTTGTTTATCTACTTAATCGTTGCAACTATGTTCGTCTAATCGTTGTAACGTTATTTAACTGATCACTATAACGGTTTTTCGTTTAATTTAATAATAAATGGAGAATAGCTTTAAATAAACTCTGCAACCGTTAGAAAATGAAGTGAAATTGTAACGTACAACTATACATTCATTCGTATTACATGCTAAGTAAAATTAGTCACAAAATACTTAAAAAAACACAAAACATTGAAATGATACTAATGCACACATTTATTCGATTTTCTAATCGAATATGATCGACTGCGCAGCTGCAATAAGGAACAATGCTTGTCTAGACATGACACAATATTAAAATAGAGAACGAAGTCAAGAATATAATAACAGTTAAGTTTGTAGAAGCATAGGTATCTAAAGATTTCTTAGTAACTACCACAATTAGCTCAAAGCATGAAGGTAGCTTAGAAGATATAAATATAGAGAGCATATTTCCGCAGCCGTCGGCTTAATGTTTAGAGGCAACGAGAGCGGAAACTGCCAAAATAGCACTGTTATTAAAAAAAAGCGTGATTTAATATCAAGCCTATAACAGAAATAGACATAATAAAGACAAAGATGAATTGAAATTCGTGTTCACGTCAAGATAAGTGATAATGTCCGATTAAGGGCAGTAACAAGACTAATAACACACCACGCCACTCCATGTCAACAAAGCATGATCATTGGCTACATATCTCTTAATACAAACGTGTAGCTTATGAGAATGCAAGGAGTGGCTTCAAATGTTACGAGTGTGCTGCGGTTTTAAATGTCGGGTGTAAGATTTTGATCGTCGCACATACGCAGTGTGCAGAAGAAGCTCTTCCCGTCTGCTGAGCAGGTGCAGTCGTTGCAGTCTTGCCTAAACTGTTCGCCTGGGTTGCAACGGAAGCCTGGATCCGATTCTGGAAAACGATAAATATATTGCTGTAGTTACACCGAAACTCCACAGAAGACATACTACCTATGCTAAAACTCTACCATCTTCATCATCGCCTGCTTCAGTAGGACTAGGTTTCTCCCAAGGTCGCCACTTAATCCGATCTTCGGCTACACGCTACCAGTAGCAGCCATCTGCCCTTCGCAGATCTTTACAGATCACGACTCCGTCTTAATGGGCGTCCCGCACTACGTTTGCTTCAACGTGGTCAATTGCAGAACAGTTGGAAAACTGTTCTGCAATTGTTCTCTTATCTCTATTTAGTCTAGGCATATTAATTGGTGCTTCTTTCAACTCTTACCTACCAGGTGTTTTCTCGGTCTCAGTGGTATTATCCTTGCACCTTTTCAGAGTACAGACAGCATGCTGTCCATTTTCAGTACACCGACAGACGTTGCAGTCAATGTCAAAGACACTGCCCGGATCACACTTCATAGGCACCTGCTCAGATGTATCTGGAAAGTATATGTACTGCTTTAATAATTTCTCCAACATTACATTCTTTCAGAAATATGGTTTTAGCTATGAGATCCAAAAAATAACTTGTAAACTAAGTAGCTACTTGTTCTTCGTCATCGTGTAAAAAAACATCATCGTCTTCCTACACATTTCTCAAATTGTGTTGGGGTCAGCTTACAGCCTAACCGGATTCAGCTGGATACTAGTGTTTTACTTGAAGTGACTACCAATCAAACCCCCACTACGTCAAAGTTCTACGAATGACAACATTCACTGTATAAAACAAAGAACATTCTTTATTAATTAATGTTATTAGAGACTTAGTTTGAACACTACGATATAGAATCTGCAAAGAAGTATCGTTACCTCTTTTACTCCTTTCTCCAGTGAAAGCACTGGCATGATGGTTGTTGTTGACGACGTTACAGTCGATCCGCGTGCACGAGAAGTCCTGGCCTTTGTTGTCGCAAAGGCACTTGTTACAGTCCATGCGGAATTCTTGTCCTGGTTGACAAGTCTTCGGCGGCTCCGACTATATCAGGACAAAGAGTAAGCTGTTATTTGTTAGTTGACGTACAGTCAGCTCTAGAGGAAAGTCACCCGCCGCCGTTCCTCGTCTCGTTAGAATCGATCTAACCGTATTACGACGGGAACTTTTCTCTGGACCTGACTGTAGGTTACGGTGGGACATTGTAACTACAACTTTTACAACGTATTCAGTTCATGATTCTGGATTAGGGCATTGAATATTTAGTAGGTATAAGGATGAATCAGTTGTTCCTTGTAAAAGTGCCTTTTGATTTACCCTTGCGATTGTCATTTTTTACATACGCGTGTAAAACATATCACATGTGTATAACTTAATAAAAAAAATATGACACTAGTTAAACATTCAGTTTTCGTCACGATGTTCCTTCTTCTTGTTTGATACAAGAAGAACGAAGATTGATAAATTGCGATGGCGATTTACAATTACAACTAAGCTAAGCTTAACAAAATTAAAAATATTACCGTGGATAAAGCCCGCGCTTTTCTTGACAGTGTGATATTCTGAAAAATATAAAATAATTTAACATTTTAAATTATTTTAAACTTGACATCTCCAAGCTCAAACAGATCAAGGGAAAGTAGATTTAATTATAAAAGAAATGTTATACGAAATAAAGTGTTAGGATGAAATAGTGAAACTACCCGGTAAAAGAAAAGAAAATAAAACGCAAACTAGTACACCCAGTCTTTATTTTATACATACTTCAACAATATAAAAAATATAGAGACCAAAGCACCATATTGAAGACAATATATACAAATATGTTATAAATCCCATTACCCAAAACACCAATCACCAAGTTTTAATTACTTAGAGACTTAGTTGATAAGATAGATTCAGAAGAGTAACCTTTTGATCTTCGGGTTGTTCTTCACAAGCTCTTCTAGTACAAGCGTAAGACTTTCCATCAGGATTGCACCGACACATATTGCAGTCCAGCTCAAAAACTTCGTTGGGACGACATTGCTTTATTGTCACTCGAAGATTCTGATATAAGAATTGGTAGATTCCTTAATATTATTAACTAATGATAAATTTACTATTAGCAAATTTCTATGAAGCAAAAACAAACCAATAGCAAGGACAAGAAAATGTAAAAATCAAGTACACAGCTCCGTAAAAATGAATTCATCGACATAGATCATGCTATAGGCTTTCACCAGGTCATACTTCTGCAGGGATTCCTCCAAGATCAGCTTGGTCTTCTGGCAAGAGAGGCACACAGACTCTCCGTGTGCAGTAGTAGCTAGTTCCATTATCATTGCACCAACAGGTATTGCAGTCTTTGATGAACATGCGATTCGCCTCGCATACTTGAGATTTTGTTGTGTTTTTAGACGATTGCATTGTCTAAAAATGTTAGGATGAAATGAACAATGAGTTGATATTCAGTTAAATGAGGTTACTTGTTTATGAATTGTGCATAGTTAATTCACGAGTAAATAACACATCAATGTCAACAATTGTTAATAATGAAGAATGCTAGTTAGCACTGATCTGTCAAAACAGTGATATAATATTGTGTGTTAAATAACAGTGAGGGTCCCCTTAAAATGAAAAATATAAAAATAACATAACATAATTGAAAAAAATATGTGTGTTCTGCACATGCGTGTTCTCTATAATTTTTAAAGGACTATTCAGCTTTGACGTTAGTTTGCCATATTTATTTCATAAATATCCCATATTTTTAATTGAATTTATAAGAACTAAAACTTGTTCACAAAGTGTTAAAAAATATCTCTCTGTATTTATTATGTGAATAAAAGACCTGTAAAAAGAATTAAATGAAATACTTTAAATTCAACTTTGGTTTTAATAAAATTTGTAAAGGTAAGTGAAAACTAAGTCATGCAGCTTTAGAGAATAGCCATAACATTATCTGTGTTCACAGTTTGGAAGCCCTTAATTTGTGATCCGATATTCCTGAATATTGTACCGCTGGCTTGATTTCCTGGAAAAAAAAATAAAATGCATAAATTATTTACAATACTCCAACACTATGGTACTGCATGGACAATATTGAAAGAATACAGTTTACCCATTACCCAAAAAAATGTGATCTATTAGAGGTCTAGTATTTCGTCGTTGCAAAATAGGCCAGAACATATGAACACTTTAAGAAGGTTTTGATACCATAATAATGAATTTTAGGACTAAATTACAACAAATAACAACAACAACAGAACAACTTAAAATTAAAACAAATAGCATCATACAACTTCTCCACATCGGTAATGTGCCCAAGAGGCTGGCAGCATTGCTACGTTGGATTTCAAAGCTAAGCCTCTGGCTGAAGTAAAAGCCAGGGAAGAGTCAACTAGCCTTTTGGTCCTTAAAAAGAAAATACTACCTTTAGTTCGTGGAACAGTTCAACATCGTCAGGCAATGGGCAGGGCTTGTTGGTACAAGAGTAGTCGGTGCCGATGGCGTTACAGTGACAAGTATTGCAACCGATGTAGAATGTGTTGCTAGGCCGACAGACTGAGTGGCGCTCTATATGATCTTGGCCCTGTAATAACATATGAGATCAAAAAGACAGATATGGTAATTGATGTAGTTGAGTAACAGATACTTATAGAAACCGATGCAGAACGTGGAGTGCATGCATAGGTACAGACAGAGGAAGGTCACTTTGTTTTATATTATGTAATGATGTTTTACCAACCTCGCTTTGCATGAAGACTTCAACTTCTTTATCCTTATCCATTTCAGTCTCCAAACATTCATTGTGAGTACAGGAGTAACTTAGTCCATCACTGGCACATTTGCAAGGGTTGCAGTCCCGCATAAACTCTTGCAGTGGTTTACAAATGGTCGACCTTTTCAGGATTATCAAGTGGTGGTCGTAATTCAAATAGTTTTCCAAGTCGTAAGGATTTTGATTCTGAAGGTTGAAAGGAGTTTTTATTATTTGTTGGGTTCGATGTTTTTTTTTTATTATTTGTTCCATATTCAAGAACAATCGAGGTTGCAGCGCTGCGCTGGTGAGAAAGATACAGGCAGTGGCCGGCAAAGAAAGCATTAATCCTTTCATTGTAGAATTAGCTACAATTATAATTTGTATCGAACTTTTTCAATGTAGCTTGGCAGTGAAAAAGGTAACTTGCGCACACATACGTGGTTGTTGTGAAAAAAAAAGGTAGAACCACGAAATATGCATCGTGAGCGTGACATCCAACTTTTTTCAATTTTCAAATTCGTGGATAACACAAGTACCCACAAATTGAATCACAAATTAGTAACAATAAACTAGGTATGTACTTACCTCAACGAAAAGTGCATCCCATCCACCAAAATGTGCAGACCAAAAATTCACACGGTAAGTAAGAAATATTAAAACTATGTTCTCGATGTCAGTATCGAACATCGATTCGTGTATAATGTTCGTTAAGCCTGACTTTAGTTGTATTATCCTACGATATATTACCAACACACTAATATTTACTACAGATGTTATTGTCAAGTTCCATGGTTTATTGTTACAATATTTTGTATCTTATTATTCTCAATGAAATACTCAGTACTTTAATTTTTTTTTATTAACTACGGTCAAAAAAATACTTTGCACTCTAAACCAAAGAAAATTTCACAAACAAAACGTATTAAGTAAGTGGTACAATTTCATTAGTTAAACATGATGCACTCCCGACAATACCAATGAAGCACACACACACATAAACATATTAAGCACGCACACCGTCCATTTGTATGCTTCACTTAAAACCGTCTTTTTTAGGTTTGTGGTAAATACCCACCCGAAACTATGTGCGTTTCTAATCCACCAATATTATAATGTGCAGATTTTACAACTGGTGATGACAAAAAAAATGAAAATTAACGTAAAGTTAATGTGAAAATTTATTCAAGCACGCGTCCTGTAATTAGTGATAAATAATATCGGCAATCGATTACCACTGTTACGCGCTCTTGAGTAACGATTAAAAAAATGTCGTTAGGCGATTATCACACTGCCCCGGACCACGCTGCATGTTGCGTGTCAACGCACCTACGCGCGTTCCTGCGGGAGTGCAGATCTGCATCATCGTGCGGGTTTTTTGCGCACTCACGCGCGTAGGTGCGTTTTGTAGATTCACGCACGGCGGCTCTCATTTATTCGCCGTTCTCTCGTTCTCATTGATTCACACGTCACGCCCATTCAAAATCACGCCCGGCACTGCGGGATTCGGTGTGCCATACCTTGCGTCTCGCCCCGCACCTACGCGCGGTGGTGCATGTTTCTCCGCGTGTATGCGCGTGATCCGCATGAACGCGCGTGGATGCATTTTCGGTGTGTTAGACTGTGCGTGTTTTCCATACAAACGGAGATACTTACAAGCAACGGAAGAACACGCATCCACGCGCTACGCTGCATCATGCGGGGCAGTGTGCGAATCGCCTTAAGGTGAATTTAGCCAAACTATTATACCTGTCTCCTAGAGTCAATGTTAACTTCGATATGTAATAAATAAAACTACTAAAACAATTTTTTTTTCTACGACTTGTAGCAGTAATGTATTCTTTAAATCGCATCTTTGTCATAAATGAGAGGTTTTGGTGTAGCAACATCTATCACCCAGCATAGTTACCCACCAGGCATAATGCTTATCTGTTCGGAGGGTTCACCCTTTTAATAAACGATTAAAAATATTGGCGTCAAAAGTTTTTTGAAGTCAAAAAATTAAATTAAAGTTTGGCAAAATTCGCTCTTATTCCGGGTCAAGAAAGAGACCATTTAAATACTAACAAAGAGTCAGAATTATTTGATTCATCGAAGATATAGTTAAATAAATAATTAAACATTCTCACCGGTGGTACAACTTCTGATTTAAAAGATTTTTCAGTAGGTTCAATATTAACACTGGTTAATACTATTTTCGGAGCACCTCCAAGATTACCTGGAAAATTTAATGCAGATATTAGGTTGCTTGTATTCTTAAAGCATCCTTAGGTACCCTACGTTAGATAACGATTCTAATGTGTGGATTTTGGATATTAAAACTGATCAGGAAAACAGAAGGAAGAAAAGAAAAAAAAAAGAAAGAAGAAAAAAAGGCGGAAGAAAGAAAAGACAGGAAGAAAAGAAAAGGAAGGAAGCAAGGAAAGGAAGGAAGGACATTTAATGATTTCTCACCTACAAAAAAAGCCTGTGGTCACGTGAAGAGACGCCATTGGTATTTGGTATAAAGATACGTTGAAGATGCTTACTTGATCTACAAAACTCCAAGGTGCACAGCCCCAGTCCGTTTTCGAGGCAGATGCAGGTGTTACAATCTCTCTGGAAAGTCGTGTTCGGCTTACAGAGCGTTGGTTCCGCTGAAACATATTAATGTTTATTTAGTTTGGCATTAATTAAAAGTTGGTTTTATATTTTACTTTACTTCTACTATAATTTTTATAGGTGTAAAATTATTTGGCCTGAAATTCTGGCCCGGTTACAAAATGAAAACCAACAAGAGCATGCCATGGAAAAAATATTTTAATTTTAGAAATTGAAGTCTTTAGTTTTGTTTCTTTTTAACCCCCGAAGCAAAACGAGGGGTGTTATAAGTTTGATCACTATTTGTGTGTGTTTGTCTGTCTGTTTGTGGCACGGTTTTTTTCATTTGAAAGTAAATTTATCTAGCGATATTTCTTAAACAATGATGATGATTAGTTGCGAACGCTGCCGGCGCCGGCGATGCACTGCACCTCCGCCGCCAATCACTGGTCTACGTAAAATTGACTTACCGAGGGCACCTTTGACATCACAGCCAGTGGACTGCTTCAGACAGTTGGCGCGCCCCTCGAAAGAGCAGTGGCAGTAGTGGCAGTTGCGCTCCCACTCGCTGCCCGCTAGCATATCTCCACCGCAACCAATCACTGGTTTATGTAGGAGTGACTTACCGAGGACACCTTTGACATCTTAGGCGGAGAACGGCTTTTGGGGATGGAGGACTGCTTCAAGCATCTAGCGTCCCTTGAAAGAGCAAGCAGCGGCAGTAAGGCAGTAACAGCAATTGCTCTCCCACTTACTGCCCGCTTAGCACTGCAACTCTGACGCCAATTACTGGTTTACGTAAAACCGACTTACCGAGGGCTCCTTTAACATCGCAGGCGACTGCTTCAGGCAGTTGGCGCGCCCCTCGAAAGAGCAGCGGCAGTAGTAGCAGTTGCTCTCTCACTCACTGCCCGCCAAGCACTCGCCAGACTTACCGAGAACTCCTTTGACTTCTGTCTATTACTGGTCAACGTAACACTGACTTACCGAGGGCACCTTTAACATCACAGGCGGTGGACTGCTTCAGGCAGTTGGCGCGCCCTTCGAAAGAGCAGCGACAGTAGTGGCAGTTGCTTTCCCACTCACTGCCTGCTAAGCACTGCACCTCCGCCGCCTCGCTGTATGGTTGGCTTGGCTCTGAAATTTTCGGCAATTCTTTTTTAAGAACTTTTTGGACTGCTTATTTACAAGGTGTATTTTTGACCCCCCAGAGCCTTCTAGAAGGCAATAATGTTAGTGATTCTCGAACCGAAGCAACAATAAAATGGGTGGGTTTTGGTTTTTATTAAACTTCATATCGATAAGTGAAACTATCATTCTTAAAACGCGGCAGTCTGTATCTGTCATAGCATGACTGCTAATGTCATAGCATACGAGGTAAAAGCAGTACGAAAAAAATACAAGTTTTAGTGATTGCTAACCAGGTATGGTATTTTTATATGATTATTTTGCAGTTAGAAAATGCACCTTGCAGAACAAACTTCTGCTTTTGGTTACCGTCGCTACAATCAAAGTAGAGAGTGTTACAAGCTTCAACTCTTAAAGTAAATAAAATATGTACAGTCAGCAAAGTATATAAGTGTACAGGGCTGTCAGATACAGTTTAAGTTTTCTCAAAAACCCATGTATATTTTTAAATAAAAATTTAAACTATAGTAGGAAATAACTAGTTCTTCATTTAGGTTAAATTAGATTTGAATACAGTTATTAGTATTCAAGAAAACCTAAATTGAAGATGTCGGCTCTGTATACTTATATACTTTGCTGACTGTACATACGTACAGTGGGCAAAGCAGATAAGTATCCAGGGCCGTCATATACAATAGGGATGATGACTACATCAAAAGAATGACATTCTGTTTAGTCCGTCTGTTAGACAGTCCAAAAATACTGGACACATATTTTTTGCTTGATCAAATTAATAACAAAATACAAAGATAAAGAGCATCAAAGTTCCGGAGAGGGGGCTTGTGACGTCACTTCTGAGTAAAAATTATACAAAAAGGCGTGACGTTTCACGAAACTTCAACGCACTGTATTGTCGTCATTTTGTGTTTACGAGAAAAAAGAAAAAATACGTGTCCCAAATTTTTTGATTATCTAACTGACGGACTAATTACTTTTTTTTTGTCATCTCGCCTATTGAGGTTTTCTTAATTATACCAATGAATGTATTCAAATAAAATTTAACCTAACTGAAGAACTAGTTATACTATAGTTTAAATTTTTTAACCGATTTCAAAAAAGGAGGAGGTTCTCAATTCGTCTGTATGTTTTTTTTTTGTATGTTTGTTACGCGATATCTCCGTCAATTGTAAACGGATTTTGATGGTTCTTTTTTTGTTTGATAAGTCATGATTCAGGGGTGGTCCCATATAAATTTTGTGGCGATCGGTTCAGTGCTTCTCGAAAAATTCACCATGAACAAAAAAAATTGACGAAATTTTCATAGACGATGTGTGCTTTGTCTTCAAGTTTCTTTTTTCGTTTTATAAGATTGTTAGAATACTATACACAGTCAAACATTAGGAGTCGACAATAAAAAGTAATAAATAAAAAACTTTTTTCAAAAATAAAATAACCGCCTCCAAAAACTAAAAACCCAATAATAACTAAAATTTCGGAAGTCGGTGGCTTCTCTTCTGCCATTCAATTTGTGTTGCCACCGACTTCCGAAATTTTAGTTATTATTGGGTTTTTAGTTTTTGAAGGCGGTTATTTTTTTTTTTTGAAAAAAGTTTTATTAGATCCGTGGCTTTGAGAAACCTTAAACTGCGTCTGACGGCCCTGGATACTTATCTGCTTTGCCCACCGTACATGAAAGCGTGGATTAACGTAGTCGTCGAAAGACAAAAGAAAAACTTACCCGATATATCAATTCCTTCTTTACTTTCTTCTATACATGAAGGGTCCGTTCCACCAGGTAAACATTTTATTGCTGAAATAGAAAAAAATACTGTTTACATTTTCAACCTCAGACATTTATTTAATTCAAATAGTGTGTAACGTAATAGAAGAAACACATTTGAAGTCGCTTTTGTTTACGCTCCAAAATCTAAGCATTTATTTCACTTAGATCGACAGGCACTTTATGACTTGTCAAAGACTCGGCGGTTATTTAGAAAGAAAGTTGTTTGAAAATTGGTTCATAAATGTTGATCTCTAGATGGAAAAGAACTCCATAGACACAACTATTAAAATAAAAAAAGACATAGAATAGTTTTACCCCAAAAATCACATAGGAACTGCGCGGGTGAAACTGCGTGGGACAGCTATTCTTTTATAAACTTGTAACATACTACTAAACTAATCTACATAGTATACTAAGACCGAATGAAGTTATTTTCCCATAGAAAGGTATAACAATATAATGAAAAAACATGAATTAAATAATTAAGTTTTATGACTTGCAACTTCATAGCTTCATAGCTTGTCGTGCGTCGTAGAGTTAAAGTCGCTGTTGTTTTATAATTACTTAATTGGCAAAATGTCACATTGTAGATTGTATATCAGATAGTCATTCTTTTGTCTTTGTAGTATAGGTTTAAACAGGTTTACAGGCACACTTTTTGAAATAAAAAAATCTGGGCAACTGTACTCGAGCCCCGAGGGCTCAATACAAACTTCGGTCTTGAGAATTATTATTATTTGTAGACAGGCAGGCAGTTGAAACAACTGATAACGCCCGCACCCTGTTAATTTTCAGTAGTTCATTTCTTGCAGTTGAGTAAATATTTGTCTAGTCGATTTTTAAATTGGTTCACACTTAGGGCTGAAACCACATTTTCTGGGAGCTTGTTCCACGCTGCAACTACTGAAAATTATTATTTCACGAATTTTCTATATTTGTGCTACATGACATTGCTGCTTGCAAAATTTTATGGTTCCAGGTCAATCGGTTTAGATTATACGGCATAAACGGACGAATTTTGTAATTGCATCCACTTAGAGGTTTTATTTTATTATTGCTTCAAAAGATTTGATATTAATTTCAGTTTAATATAGCTTAATTTCAGCGGAACGGAGGTTCAGTGGAGGTATCACCTTTACCCGTTCTTTACAAAAGGTCTTGACGAGCAGACGGACAACAAAGAGATCCTATACCGTTTGAGGTAAATTAGTATAATAGGTAAACTTTTTTCTGATATGCGCTATTTTAGGTTGGATGTAAACATTGAGTGATTTGACATTCCATTTCGCGCCATAAATTTTATAATGGCGTCGAAATGTCACGTGTCTTTATGTTTCGGCCGGAGCGCGGCCCGTCGGCCAAGTTGCCCTTTGACCTTCACAATTATTGCAGTTCTATTAATAGCGACAACAATTGGTTTCAATAATTACATGCCGACGATCATCTTTGATGCTGAGATATTATAAAATTATCAGCTGACGAAAACTTTCTGCGTGTCCGCTATTTACCGAAATAATTTAAAAGCGCATTCCATTTTGCCGAAGACGCTTCGACGAAATCATTTTCATCAATTTTCGCTTGTTTGGTATCGTTGAATGATCTTTAGCTAGAGTTATTTAAGGTCTAAAATTATTTACAACAGTGGTTTTGAGTTAAATACTTAATACGGCGATTGTTTCATTTTATCCCACGATGCACGTTTTACTGTACTAGACCACTCTTTCAAAGTTAATCATAGACATCACTAATACTTACTAAAGAAAATGTACCTAAAATATAGTAAAAAAAACTATTAATTTTATCTTACTAGCGACCCGTCCCAACTTCGCATGGGTGTTCAAATCTTTGAAAATTTTGGATTTTCTTTACTGTAATATGCATGTATTATACACCGTCCTCTTGAATAGGGATGACGACAGCATTACAAAAATGACATTCTGTTTAAAGTCCGTCTGATAGATCGGCCGAAAATACGGGACACGTATTTTTTGTTTGATCAAATTAATAAAAAAATACAAAGATAAAGAGCAACAAAGTTCCGGAGTGGGGGCGTTCGTCGGACGTCACGGTCTTGCAAAAATTGTATCAGATCGTGACGTCATGCGTAACTTCAACGCACTGTGTCGTCGTCATTCTTCGTTTACAAGAAAAAAGAAAAAATACGTGTCCAAATTTTTTTGATAATCTAGCTGACGGACTAATTATTTATTTTTTGTCGTCTCGCCTATTACCCAATCAATCAAAAAAGCCGCCTCAAAATCTGTTGCGTACAACGACTACATTGTTTGCTTCATGGTTGCGTACTTATAATGATTTAAGCATAAAACAAACATAACAGTATAAAACATAGTTGCTTTTCACTTGGTTTTTTACTATGTAATGATAGATTATATCCGTGGAAGCCTTCGAAGATATTAGAACTGCCCCATCGAAGACAAACTCGGCAAAGCACGTCTCAGATGATGTGGCCTTGTAATGAGGACGAATGAACCTTAGGAGTACGACTATGGCTATTAAAACCGCCCCGAAAAAGCGTGGTAGACCCCCTTAACTTGAATGTCCGTCATCAATTATGACCTAAAAGGACCAAGTCAATAACTCGACGTCCCCGAATCGAATCATCTGGCGAAGAATGAAGAGGAGAGCCGACCACAATGGAAATGGGATAAGCCAAAGACAGAGAGAAAATATAATATGACTTAATGAATAGATAATATTTGCTGTGTTAGGGTCGGCGTCTAGTCTAACCGGATCCAACTGAATACCAAGGTTTTTCATGAAACGACTGCCAATCAGACCTCCACAACCCTGTTACTACTTAACAAAATACCCCTGGTCTGTTTCTAAAAATGAAAAGACTGTACAGAATTAGCTGACGTATCGCCCGGAACATCACTCAAAATATGATTACTAATGAAATTCCTGTTTGAACCGCTCCAGCAGAATCTGACCAGCCGAAACACGTGCTAAGCCTTCCCTGGACCTTAACCTCCGGGCCATAAAGCCCTATCTACCAATAACCTAATTTCAATTTTCCCTACCAATAGTTCGTAGAATTATTATTTACACATGACAGTGTTCCTTCATACTGATAACAGTATAGTACAATAGTGTTAACACTTCGTAGTACGTGATAAGGAGTTATGATAACCCTGACTTTCGTTGAATTGACTGCCTTATTGATCTAGGTCGCTGTGTACTGAGCGTGGGTTCAGTTCCCAGGCAAGGTACACCTGATCGTCTATTTCACTCTTTTTTATATTTATTTAACTTTTTATATATTTTTTTTTCATACATTATGGTCGCGGGAGGACATTGAACTTTTGTTAGATACAGCTGATATTATTGCGAAATACACTCTCATGTTAGAGTGCATACAAAATAAATATACGCGATACCTCTACCTAAAACTATATGGGGGTATACCCTTTCTATCCCTTGATGTATCCAACCTTGTTCGTTTTGGGCATTGTGGGATACAACAAGCTGGAGACTAGAAGGGATCTAGGAGTAGTATCATATATTTTAGGAGTGTTCAGGGGAAACACAAACAATCCGGGTTTGTTACAGGAGATGTGTTTGTGCGTACCCGATGGGTACGTCCAACGTCGAAGGCGGCCGGATTTGTTCGCACTGCCGCGCGGGCGCACCAAGTTGATGGCCAACGTGCCATTATCGAGGGCTATGCGCACACTAAACCATACAGCTGATAGAATTGACATATTCACATGTTCACTGAGCGAATTCGCAAAAGTTACGTTGCACTTTTTATGTTATAGCGCAAATATGTAATAATAAATAACAGTATTGGACAAATAATAATTTCTTGCCTAATTTTGTATAAATTTAATTGTATTATAGTTGATTTTGACATTGTATTGGATAATTTATTATATTTTAAATTCAGGACTCGGACTTCATTGACATAATTTATTTATTATTGTAATTTATATTTTTGACGACATTTTATGTTTAATTGATTATGAATTTGGATTATGAAATTATGTATAATTGTAATTTACATTTTGACTACACTATCGCATTGGGTGAATCTGTAATGATAGCTGTATGTATGATTAATAATAAATAAAATAATAATAAATAAAAAAAAAATCGCGATTTCAGAGTTGGTTCCATAATAAAAGTTGTTTGTTTTTAAGAGTAGAATCATCTCCTAGCGGGTTGTGCAAGACCAAAAATACACCTTGTATTAATTTTGACCCCTGGACACACTTTTTATACCAAAATTACCTGATCCACCCTAAAACAAATTACACTGCAGGATAGGTCAATATACTGTACTCTTTGGGATAGGTAAGATAAAATTATAGCTGCATACTGTAGGTAACTAGGTACTGTGGCTTTAGTCACACGTAGAAGTGTTTAGAACCGTTAAGTAGGTAACTAATATGTTATTCAAACATCACACGTTTTCTTAGAATTCCCACTTATACTATTTGTGAATATAGGTTTGTATACATTTTCCTGTTAGGTTATTTTAATTAGAGTTATATTCATAGCTAGCTAGCTAGCACATCAAGATACTACAATCTGCCTTTCAGAAATAGATTTTCATCTTTATCGCTGAACCATTAGGTTTGAAATTGATTGGGACTATGTGACAGTTTCGGGTAGCTTGATTTGCTGGCATATTGCTTGATTTGACTGGCCTGTTGGTCTAGTGACCCTGACTGCTAAGCCGTGGGATCGGTTCCCAACCAGGGCAAACTTTGTAAGATGAGCATGATTATTTGTTCTATGTCTGGGTTGTGATTTTTTTATTTGTATTTATAAATTATAAAAGTATGTATTAGTTGTCTGGTTACCATAACACAAGCTCTGCTTAGCTTGGGATCAGATCAGGCAGTGTATGAGTTGCCCCCAAGATATTTTTATATTAAAAAGTAAAAAATAAAAAGCATTTTTTTTTAATAACCGCGTTCAAAAACTAGGAACAAATAAATAACCTCAAATTCGGAAGTCGGTGGCAATGGCAATGCAAAACAACAAACAAGTTTTTTGTTAGCTGCAGTGCGTAATGTTTATAAGTTCGGTGACGCGTGACGGGGGCTTTCTTATATATTCTTTAATATATATACACTTTGTTAAATGAGGAAGCTTTTGTTGCAAGTTCAGTTGTCACCTACATATATAGGGTGTCTAATAACTAGTGTATGATATTTAAACCATGATTGTGCTCATGATAACAAACAATTTTATTATGGGAGCAAAGCCGAAATCGAGAAAAAAATATCAGCTGTCTTGTACATTAGGCATACTGAACAGCAGTTTTTTTTTTTGCGATTTCAGGTCTCTTCCCATAGTAAATATTGTTGGTTATCATGAGCACAATCACGTGTTTAAGTATCCTACACTAATTACCTGTCACCTTATACAACATGTCCCGGAGTGGCTGGCTAGGACTTGGCTGGAGGTGGATCACTGTGTTGCCCAATTTCTCACAGGTCATGGCAATTTTAAGAGTAAATTATATTCCTTTAAACGAAGCAACTAGCTTCGCCTTTGTGTCAATGTTCTGCATTGGGCTGTGAATACGAACAATCTGCACATCACATCTTATGGGAGTGTGTTCTTTGGCAGAATGAGCGCAATATAATGTTGGATAGTATACAGGTTACATCTGGTGTCGTTTACTATGCGGACCTTGTCGAAACTAAAACCAATTTCAGTGCGTTCAAGCGCTTTTGCCATACCTATTATTGGAATCAATTGTAACAGCTCACAGTTTTAGGACCCAGTAATTTTTATTACAAACTGTATTCCGTGGTGCTAGGCAATCTGGGCTTCTCCCAGTTGTGATTGCCCCTTTGTGCCTATTGGCCTAGTTCTGTTCTGTCTCCTGCTTGTTATGGAGGGAAGTGGAAATATTTATTTTTCTTACTCCTCCGCAGTTCTTTCTGATTAATTTCGTTGCGGGATCCAAGACAGTTGAATCGTTTCTCCGGGACTCGTCGAGCTTCATTGCTTCGGCGCTTTTCTGGCGGACTCCACTGTTGATTCTGGCTTTCAGGAGTTGCAGTGGTTGGGAATAGTGTGGTGGGATTGTCCCAATAAAAAAAAATCATGTCCCGGAATAAACGCACACCACCAGACACCCCAATTCGAATTATATGTTATAATCATAATAAATACACTGAATTTTTATTATTATGTTTAAAACACTGTTTTTTTAGGGTTCCGTAGTCAACTAGGAACCCTTATAGTTTCGCCATGTCTGTCCGTCCGTCCTCGCTTAATCTCTGTAACCGTTAGCACTAGAAAGCTGAAATTTGGTACCAATATGTATATCAATCACGCCGACAAAGTGCAAAAAAAAAATTGGAAAAAAACGTTTTATTAGGGTAGCCCCCCTATATGTAAATAGGGAAGTGGTTTTTTTTTTAATTACAACCCTGACGTGTGATATATTGTTGGATAGGTATTTCAAAATCAATAGGGGTTTACTAAAATCATTTTTTGATAATGTCAATAATTTCGGAAATAATCGCTCCAAAAGGAAAAATCAAAGCGTCCCCCCCCCTCTAACTTTTGACCCGTAGGTTTAAAAAATATGAAAAAAATCTGGAAAGTTGAACTTTATAAGGACTTTCTAGGAAAATTATTTTGAACTTGATAGAAAGAACAGTTTTTAGTAAAAAAGACAAACAGGTTATACAAAATAATTTTTGCGTACTTAGTATGTCAACGTAACAAATAGCTTTTTTTTTAACTTATAAGTAGGTACACTTATTGTGACGGACGGGAAACTACGGAACCCTACATTGAGCGTGGCCCGACACGCTCTTGGCCGGTTTTTATAAATTAGTTGTATAGATTGTGGGAGAAAATTATAGTCACATTACAAATCTACGCATGCACACAGTCGCACTTGCATAAGGGTCTAGCGTAGTAGGTATTTCATCCATTTTAGTTTGTTTTGACTGTACAGCGGAAGTGTGACAGCAGTTTACGTAGTTTTAATTATTTTTGGGATAAAATATTACCTATATTAAAAATTACAAAAATCGATTCAGTAAACGATTCTGAACAAACCATTTTCTCAAAGTGCATTAATTCAGTAAACACATTGTATATTTGTCTGCACTTTTGCTTTTTAAAGTTCTATACGCCCCAATAAGTATCTGAAACTTTATACATAGGAAGTGTGTCGGTCTATCTGTACAAGTTCGCCAGTCCTCTCTTTAACTCCGAAACTATATTGAGAAGGCCCGACGCGACGTGGCGATACGGGCCGGGCTATCCATACTTAATATTATAAATGGGAAAGTGTGTCCGTCTGTCTGTCTGTATGTTTGTCTTTCTTTCACGGCAAAACAGAGCGACAAATTGACGTGATTTTTTAAGTGAAGATAGTTGAAAGGATGGAGAGTAACATAGGCTACTTTTTGTCTCTTTTTAACGTGAGCGGAGCTGCGGGCAAAAGCTAGTTGTTTCATAAAATGAAAGGATAACGCATATTTCATATCATAAAGTCTAAATAATATAACTTCATGAATATATACATATCCTCATTTTTTACACCAATTTATTAGCATTTTTGGTAGTTAAGTGTGATAAGTCCAATATGGATTCGACTGATTATCACCAGTGATCGGAGTAGGTAGAGTGATTTTACGTACTTGCATCATGAATAGTCATAGAAATCATAACATGGATAATCCTTTATTCCGGGATTTCATTTTCGTATTTACGGGATTGAATCAAATATTGTGAATGAAGTTGAGTCGTTGCAATGTCCACCTCTTTTATTCTTTACTGTTTCTCTTCATTCATATATGTATTTTTATTATAGAAGGACGATCACATATTCTATAAAAAAGACAGCAAATGGGTAATACATTTCTTATTTTTATTGATATGTTCTTCATCCTACACATTACAATGTTTGAAATTCCTAAAAAAATATTTTTTACGAAATCCCGGGATCCCGGAGGCATATCCATATTAATATATACGTGCCGGAGCATTGACCGCAAATCACTCTACCTACTCCGATCACTGATTATCACACTACCAAAAATAGTGATAGATTGAATAATAAATACGTTTACTTATAAAAATATTATTAAATTCCATTGAATTCATTAGCGAATGGCTATCGCATGTCAAAGGGTCGACTTATAATAATTAATATTACAGGAAGTACGCCTTGGCTGGTAACTTATAAAAAAAAATGAAAAATTACGTCATTTGATAAAAACAAAATTAAAAATTGATAGATTATATTTTTTTTATTTCTAAGTTTATTAAGTCAACTGTAGATACGTGTAATTTTTCTTTTTTAGACAGCCTTTCCTTTCAACGACCAAGCGACAGCCGGCTGTTGCGCTGCTATTGTTTTTCTATTGTGTCTCGAATCACGTGTGTTCGGAGGTTTGATAGGGTTTTTTACTGCGCTTTTACTTGTTTCACGGTTCATCTGTATGTTTGTATGTAAACTACTAATATGGGCTCGATTTTGCACTACTTGGAACGATAAGATTTAATTTAAACTTAGCACACCTGTCAAAGACAATGCAATAATTCGAAAAAAAACACGTCTGTTGTAAATAAATTCCCTAATTGTAAATAAATCCCCTAAACGAAGAAAATAGCCATTTGCAAGATATATTCTAAAATGCGTGGGCATTTGCCCATCTCAACAGCATACATTACGTCGGATCGATTTCATTGTATTCTGTCTATGTGTAGTCAACTAAGTAGGTAAGTATCCAGGGCCACATATAATAGAAACTTTCTCAAAATTGTAAAAAAAATAATAAATAACGTTTCAATTGATTTCAATTTCATTTGAATTTATTCCTTGGTGTTGAAAAGCTTAAATTATTTATGGTCTCAAAGGTTACAAATAATCATACAACCACTAAGGATTTAGTAAGCATGAACAAAGTTAAACAATTGATTGCAGGCATTGTCGTACGCTGGACGGGCCAGGAACCACCATGAAAATTGTAAGATTGAGACAGAGAAAAAATCTCACCTGAAGCCAAAAGCTAGGATCCGAGACCCGGCCTCACTTGTCAAAAGCCAAAAGCTAAGTACACCCACAGCAGGCCAAATAGAACAGTTACGTCTGACGACCCTGCATACTTATCTACTAGGCTGTATGTACATCAGACGGTGTTATGATTCTAAGGGGACACCGTCGGCTAATGCCCTCGACTCACCCGCCCACTTACAGGTAGATCTTACACCTGGTACACTCGCGGACAGATTAAAGTGCACAGTGTACGAAGATTTTTGACTTCTTTGTGTTTTGTTTCTGCCTTCTTTATTTGTGTTTGTTTCAATCCCATACTAGTACAGCTTAAACGATATCCAGCTTATTGAATCAGAAAATTTTTTTTTTTGTCATTTTGGTCTATGCTTTTTGGTGGAGGTTCTTCCTTGTTTGCACATTTGCTAAAATCAATTCAAATAAGGGTGACTGGTAAGAATAGAAATATTCTGTTTTTGCCGAAGAGTTTTTTTTAACACTAACGTTAGTAGAAATGATGAAATCTCTCGATAGTATAATATATCGATATACTATCACATTTAAAATGAACAAAAACTCTATTATTTAAGTTTGTAGAAGGTAATCTTTAGGGATCATATTCAACAAAAAAAATGGCACTGCTAGAAAGGTAGATAATTCCTATGCAGATCAAACCGCTGGCAAAAGCTAGTAACTAATAAATATCTGCATAAATATAATACTCTATTGTAACAGAGCACTTGGCTACTACCAACATAAATCAAAATTATCAGTAAGCTCAAAATAGAACTTTAGTTACAGCTCGTAAGGTAGGTAATGTTATCTATGCGTGTATTAATAGCAAACCGCAAGGAAACTGTGCAAATATAGACTCAGCGTCTATTTTTAGTTCGAGTTCATGACATTCGTGAACTTAAACTTCAGAACGGACGTAATAAATTGCGAGGAAGCTGTCGCGACTAATATCGGAAAGAGGTATTTATAGTACACAAGCTTTACGTAAAACGGCACTAATACTAGCCGTTTTCTGCGTATTCGCATACAAACTTTCATTCCCATAACTCCTTTAAGGGGTGGAATTTCCAAAAAATGTTTTAATTGGATTCTTAGCCTCAACCAAGCGACAGCCGGCTGTCCCACTATTATACTTTAAAATGCATGCTGCAATGTGCTAAATTGTCAATGTCCCTATAATTAATGGAGCTTTTAGAATTACGTTTGCAATGCACAAATTATAAAGTAACAGTGTAGGTACTCATTGTTGAGAAGCCTTAACTTTTTGACGACCAAGCGACTTGAAGCGACAGCCGGCTGTCACGCTGCTATTGTCTTTCTATTGTGTCCCGAATCACGTGTGTTCGTAGGTTTAATAAATAAATAAATAGGTAAAAGCTGGGTCGTTAAACGTTGCTTCCAGTGTACCCAGGACTACATTATGCGGGGCATGCGCTAAGCAACAAGCCGACCAACTTAACGGTACACCCCTATCGAGCTATAAATCGTCCCAATGATTGCAAATTTATACAAAATCCGGTTACATTTGTTTACTTCGGATTATATATTTTGTTGTTTACATTTTGTATCCATTTTTTGAACGGACTAGTTTGACCTGCGACTGCGCTTTTGTGGACTAATATAGTTTATGACCTTTATTTCTCAAAAATAATTACATAATAATATGAGAAAAAACTTATTTCTTATTGGAATACATTAGGCGACGGCGACGTGACGAATACAATAAAAAAACGTATAAATAAAAATAAAAAAATATAGGTAGGGAAAAAACGCTCAAGATTTTAAATCCGCTAAAATGTGTTTCTTTAGATGTTGATAAAGCAGACCAAGCTAGGTTTTTCTTTGCCGGGGCAGATTATTACCACGCACAGCCCAAACCACTGGTCCTAGAGGCATGCGAGCTCAAAAAGTCTCGCTGATGGTGGCAAGTGCGTTGGATCATTCGGTTCCCTTCAAAATGGTTGAGCTAAATGGTGCTGATGCCACGCGTCATGCTCGTGAACGGGCGCTGTCAGTTCAGATGGGTCATCTCTAAACTGCCATGACTTTTAATTTTAATTTGTATTTGTTTATTTTGTTACATACTTACATTGTTTTCACATGTAAAAGCAACAAAAAGAAAATGTAACCAAGATTTTGTAAAACATGTTTTTTTTTTTAAAAGAGTGTTCGTGGAGTTTCTTGGCTGTTCTTCTTCATAGAGATCTACGTTTTGGAACAGGCAATTAGCGTCACTTTTCTTTTCTGACTAACCGACCGACTCTTTAACAATTCATAAGTACCTGTAAATGGTCTAAGTGAAATAAATGCTTTGAATTTTGAATTTTTTTTTTAATGAGACTTGCAGGTAAAGAGTAGGTAACCACTGAGAAGGGTTTTTTGGAAATTTGACGCGTAAAGGGGTAAAAAATGGAAGTTCTTGAAAGCTAGTGTATTATAAAATCACATTTGTACTATGTAGGTGTCACTAACCACATTATAGAATATTTAAATACAAATTAAACAGGCTGTTCATTAGTATTTGCAACTATCGACATACAATATTACGTTACGAATTTTTTACCATGTAATATCATGTACCGTTTTGTTTGGTCGGGTATGTAAATTGGTGACTACATTTGGATTAATAATACCGAATAATTATGTTTATGTTTAGATACTCTTAAATCATCGTGACCTACTGTTCTTTATTTTAATTTATTTGTCATCGACGCTGGGTCAACACGTCTTTTTTTAAGGTGTTGCTAAGCTGACGATACTTTTACAGCATTAAGTCAACATCTCTCTAACCTTTCCCAACCATATAGGGGTCGGCTTCCAGTGTAACCGGATTCAGCTACATAAATATCAGTGTTTTACGTGGAGCGACAACCTGTCAGACCTCCACAATCCAATATCTTGGTAACCCCCAATGATGTTATAAGTAAAAAAGTGTAGATAGGTTATATGCGGTCAAAAAGTGGCACATTAAAAGTTTTCCAATTGACCAACATGATACTGAGTATCGCGTTAACATTTGACGTTTATCTCTTTTTCACTCGCACTACTTCAAACATGTCATCCTACTTTGACGTGTAATGTATAGTGTGCGTTAGTGTGCCGTTTTTGAAGATAGAATTTCGCTTGGGTAACCTATCTACACTTTTTTACTTATAACATCATTGGCAACCCCTTGGTTAGATTGGTCAAAATTTTTCGCTTCTGACTACCCGTCGGCCGTCAGCAACTGTCATAGTTCTAAGAATGACAACCGGAAGCGGGACCAACAGCTTTACGTGCTTTTCGAGAAACGGGAACTTTTACTGCATTAGGTCCTTAAAAATTACGTCACATGTCTTCACGTGTTTTTCTTCTTCACAACTTGTGACAAGCATCCGTACTTGCCACAAGTGGTCACACTTGTAGAACCACAGTTTGTAACATTTTTATTTTCAAATATTCACCAAACAGATACAGTAGTTTATTTTTTGCCGAAGTTAGATCCTCTTTTGTTAGCTTTGGAGGCGGGGAATTTTTAATTCACACTTGTATGCCATTGAATGAGAAACTTGCTGATATCTCTCCTGATGGTAAATGACCGCCTGGATAAATACCAGAGGCTTTGCAAATATGTTGCCTTGCCAAGCCAGAGACAAACATAAATTCACTGGCATAACTTTCAAACTGGAATACAGTGACGCTTGTTTACGACAGAAATAGTATAGTGCTGGTATTTCCCCGGAGGAACTTCTTTACAAAGAGCTTTATTCCTACTGGAAAGACACACATTATTATGTACAGTAAGCAAAATAGACAGATAGGTATGCAGGTCCTTCAGACATAATTTAGTTTGCTCAAAAACCGATGGATAGTTTTTAATAATAAAAAAAGTAGAAAATAGTTCTTTGATTAATTTAAATTTCATTTGAATAGATTACATCCACTGTTGTTCAAGAGAACTTTTATTATATAGTTTTTTTTTTGGTGAGTGGGAAATCATCCAATGACTGCTCCCGTCCTGGGTGCGGCGGGACGGCGTGTCAGACTCTTACTGACTAAAACCCACTCATGTTCCTTCGATTGCCCTTTATGTTCCAGGGTCACGGTAACTATTATAAACATTCCGCAACCCCGGCAGGAACTATTATTATATAGTTACGGCCCTACATCTACATTGCTGACTATAGAATTGAATACAATAATTATCATTTATTTGCGTGAAATATGGTGGACATAAGATGTTATAAAATAATAAGTGCATGACAAATTCCACTCACTTCGATGGTATACATTAATTTAATTCATTGATGAAAAGCAATTCAGCTTTTTCCAGTTGATAATGACCCTTTTAAGCCTGCTGACCAGGTTCTGTATAATCTTCTGCTTGTTAATTATTTTTTTACTTTTTCATTGTACTGTTTTAATTAATTTATTTTCAAGATTCAAGACAGTTTAATCGTTTTTCCAAGCTTTATTTCCTGGGGGCTTTCCTGACGTTTCTGGTTTCCAGGAGTAGCAGCGGTTAAAAATAATATGGGTTGTCCATATCTATTATCTGTTTAAAAATATACACATCAAATCTCTCAATAAGGATTGAGGAAAAATACAAGATTCCACAATTTGCATTTAAATGATAATCCCATCGGGCCGGCTTTGCTGTTCTTTCTTGAATAAAATATGATCTTAGATTAAGTGAATATCACATAAAACACGGTTCTCAGAATTAAAACACTTTGGTTTTGGTTTTATAAATGGTGCGATTTTTGAGTTCAATAATCCACTTCGAAATCGATCTAATTTTCGTTACGGTTAATGTTTTTAAGGATGAAGCGAAAACGCCAAGAGTAAACCTGGGCTAATAATTTAATCTATGTCTGTAATTTCCAATCCGCCTTATGCAAGATTGGTGAGAAAGGGTCTATGCCCATTAGTGGGACAGTATAAACTTGTGTTACGTTTTTTACTACGTTCATAAGCTTTTCAAGATCAATTTTCAAGATTTCTCGTAAAATCGCAAGTCGTAGAGAAAATCTCAAATATGCAATAAAAAGATATTACAGAGGGTGGCCCCTTAACATTAAGTAATATCATTAACGCGTTAAACTTGACAAATTCCGGCTGGACGGCGCGTGGTGGATGACGTCATCATCGGATAGCGTCGGGCCGCGTCCATATTATGAATGAACGCGTCGGATGCGACCCCCGACCTTAGATAAGACCGTGACGTCGTTCGTTCGTAGACTTCGCTTATTGATTGTGCACTTGCTGAGACGAAACGGAGTTTTTAATTTGTGGGTCGGTGATGGCGGCCGCACTTGTAATGAATTTGTCGACATTTTATTAATGTTGGAATGGTCTGTACGAAATTGTTGGTGTTTTCATTTGCTTTTCTTTACTTTCCAAAGTTTATCTTGGACATCACTGACATCCCGTGCCTCGGAGAGCACGTAAAGCCGTTGTTCCGGTTGTCATTCGTGGAACTTTGACAGTCGTTACGGGTAGTCAGTAGCCAGAAAATCTGACCAGTCTAAGGGGTACCGTGTCTCCCAATTACTGGGTTGTGAAGGTCTGATATACTATAAGTACAGTTGAATCCAGTAAGGCTTAAAACCTACCTAGCCTACATACTAGAGAAAAGGCTAGGGAGATGATGTTTCTATACCCCATCTCGACATATCCTTTTATCTAAAAAAAAGTTTATAAGACGTACCTATATAGATTATTTATTATGTATTTCATTACCTAACATCAATCTTAGGTTATTTACTAGCTATAAACATATTTAATAATATTTTTGGGCTTAAAAAACTTATCAACTTATTTATCTTTAGTTTATTACCTATAACAACTATTACCAGACAATAAGGGGGTATTCCTCGGAGCGCTCCTGTTTTGAAGCGCTCCTAACGAAGCGCTCCTAAAATATTCCGCCAAGCGCTCCTGTTGGGAGCGCTTAGAAAATCAAACTAAAAATGTTATTATTTCATTCCTCGAAGCGCTCCTATGACGAAACATAGAGAAGAGCATGAAGTGTTCGTAACAAATTATATCGATAAACATTTCGACGGCTACTAGTTGCTTATATTAAAACTAGAAATAGCTAGAATAACTGAATAGTAAAAATAAAAGCTTCGATGAAAAGTACCAGGGTAGCAGAAATTGCCAGGAGGCACCTAAATGATCTCATATAAATTGTACACCAACGATTAGAGACCAGGGTGGCAGAAATTGCGAGGAGGCACTTAAATGATCTCTTTTAAATTGTACACCAACGATTAAAGTCTAAAATTATTTTGTTATTATTCACTATAACGATCTTATTATTTAGTAATTGTTTATTACTAAAATGTAGTTATAGATATATAACAGTACATAACCTATAGCTATCAGGAAAACAGAAATGAACTAGAAGTAATTCTTTATGCGATACTACTCAACTTATATATTAAAATAATATAGTTTTAATAGTTAACTTTCATGTTATTCCTTTCTTTCATATCCATCCCAGCAATACGTGCCATAGATTGATCACAAATTAAAACAAACTTTTCACTTTTCGCCAATTTTTTAATAAAACAAACTTTTCTTAGTACCCAACTTCATGTGACGTAGGCGCACTCGCAACTAATAAGTTTAGAAGACAAAAAAATGCGTATTCGATGTAAACTAGTTCCGGAAATGCTCGGCTGCATTCGGAATCACTTGGTAACGCGACCACGCGACCACGCGACTCTCTAGGATAAAACTGGGAAGCAGGGTTACAACAGCGGGTAGTGTCTTGCTTGTGTCACTAAAGTCACTAAAGTACGTAGTTCCAGTTCATTTATGCTTCCCTAGTAGTTTTAAAAAAAAAATACCAATTATGATAGTTGAACTTTAAAACGTCGATATCGATATAGTTTCTTACAAATCCTTCATGCTCTGCCCTATGGTATCGTCACGTCATAGGAGCGCTTCGAGGAATGAAATAATAATATTTTTAGTTTGATTTTCTAAGCGCTCCCAACAGGAGCGCTTGGCGGAATATTTTGGGAGCGCTTCGTTAGGAGCGCTTCAAAACAGGAGCGCTCCGAGGAATACCCCCAATAAGACGTTACATTTTTAAACCCTATTCTGCCTGAAAGACTTATTTAAGATAAAGAAATAGACAGAAAGCTAAGTCAAAGTAGGTTACTACTTATAGAAGTTAGGTAATGGGCTGGTTCTCTCGTTTACAAACTAAACAAAATTTTAGTTCAGTGCTAGTAGTAGTATTATAGTATTAGTAGTAGTAGTAGTGTAGTAGTTTAGTAGGGCTAGTCTGGGACCTAGAGCAAGCCCATAGGTAATAAAAAAAGTGCATCTTTTTTTTCAATTTCATTAAGAACAGGGCAGAAGATAAAATAAAAGCTTAGTCCTGCCTGCGCTTTTCTTGATGAAACGTGAAGAAATGCACTTTTTAGCGTAGTTTATGAACAAGAGGAATTAGCACTACTGTATTTTTTTTTTGTATATGAAAAGACCTATAGAAGTTAGAAAGGTATACCTTAAAAGATTGAAATAAGCACAGAAAAATTGATATTACTTACTTAATAATGTCAGTTGAATTATTTAAAAAAGTGTTAAAAGACAAACTTTATGGTCTAGTGGTTGAGTCATTTATTATTTATTTATTTAAACTTTATGCACACATGTACAATGGCGGACTTAATGCCTTAGGCATTCACAACCAGTCTACCCAGTGTGGTCCAGAGATTACATGGTAGGTGCACTAATAAAAAGAAAAAAAGAAAACGAGAAGAAGAAACATTTTAAATTACATCATCAGTCATCTCTCTAAGTTAAAGCCATCGAGTTGAGTTAGTAACAAATACAGACATAAAACCATTATCATAAAATATCACATATTTGTAATTTCGTCTGACATGATGTCATGGAATAAGTACAGTCAGCAAAATAAATTTGTATGCAGGACGG
Organism: Athetis lepigone; assembly: GCA_033675125.1. Classification (NCBI taxonomy): domain Eukaryota; kingdom Metazoa; phylum Arthropoda; class Insecta; order Lepidoptera; family Noctuidae; genus Athetis; species Athetis lepigone. Next base: position 397,761 of record CM066221.1, read on the forward strand.
TCAATTAATTCGAGTAATTTAAGTTTTTTCAAAAACTGATACATATTTTTTTAAATGAATGTTTAATTTAAGTAGAAAATAATTAGTTATTTTATCAATTTAAATGTCATTTGAACACATCCGTCGAAGTTCGAGAAAATTTAACTTATAATCAGTGATCGGAATTTAGGTGATGCTGTTACTATCAAAAATGTGAATATTACCTAAAATTTCCGGAAATCGCTACTTTGATAAAATATCCCAGGATTAGAATTCTAAATAATTCTTAAAGATTGCAATTTTTTTTTTGTAATGTTATAGATATTTCTCGCAATCTAAAATTACCAAGATCAATTACTTAACTTTTAGTTTTTTAGTGTCGAGTCCAGACACACATCTATTTAATGTATTGTTATGGAATATTTTGGAAACAATAAACGAATTTTGCATTTTGTACTTTTTGTATGTTTACCAACCGACAGCCGGCTGTCGGGCTGCTATCATCTTTCTATTGTGTCTCTAATCACGTGTGTTCGAAGAATTTAAATCCCGGCAGTATCATCATATACAATATGAGTGAAGTTAAATAGCACCTGAATTCTGATCACTGCTTATAATGGACGGCTCTGCATACTTATCTAATTTGCTGACTGTGCTTAACTTAGCCTCTTTATACATTCAATTATCAAGTGGCAGATTTAACACACCATACAACCTTGCATTAGGTTCGCTAGAAACCTGAGAGAGGTCATTGCACTCTATTATTATAAACAACTTTTAATGTAAGATCAAGCCTGGTTGTAAAAGATCCCCTACTTCATTTATAATTTTGTTGAGTTATAGGAAGAAATGTATTTTTTTTTTTTACTTTCTCCCGGTGCAAACAGGGTGTTATGAGTTTGACTGTCAGTCTGCCTGCTTGTCTGTCTGTCTATACACAGAAAATTTTCTGGAAAACTGCATTACACTTGGTTTAGCGGTAGAAAATGCCTAGGGTTTAACTTACATAATTAGAAGAAATGTAGTAAGATAGATAGATAATTCTTGAAAGTAGTTTTATTTCTTTTTATATACAAAGGAATGTTTCCTTTCAGTATAATAATGTATTTTAAAGATTTAAAGTAGATTTCTTCCAGGGCCCATGAAAAATATCCACCTTGTATAGTGTAAATAAATAAATGGGGATTCATATATTTATAAACAAAGTGTCATTGCAGTGGACAAAAGGAATCTAATATTACTTGAAAACCTCGGCCTTCAGGGAAAATTACATCATATTAACACTGAACAATGGTGGTTTTTGCGCAAACAACTTTATTGTAACAATTTTATATTCTTTTCTACATGCAACGTCGGAATTCCCGCGCAAAAGCAGTTTATATTGTAGATTAATTTCCTTAAGGGCAAAGTAATCTTAAAGTTAAGGATCTATTAAGGTAGTGTAGTCTTCATAATGTTAGCCATTACTCGCACATCGACCAGTATCAGAAATGTTTTATTTTTTGAGAAAAAATGCCAAAACAAACTAAGAGAACATTAAAATTATTATTAAAATTTTCAAGTACATTTTCACGAATCATGTAGAGTAGCACTGGGTCTAATGGCTTTTCCACAAAAACTATCTTTTGAGGAATTCACAAAAAAATTCACTCCAAAAGCTTCGTACAAATTTGCAAAAAAAAAGTAAAAATAAAAAATACAAAATGCAAAATTTTTTATTTAAAAAAAGAACCGTCGTCAATATCGGAAGTTATTTAAAACTAAAATTAGCTTTTATAGTTTAAATATTGCAATCTAGGAGGTACTAGAACTAAGTTTCGGCCGCGGCTTTGCCCGCGTGAATGTAAAAACTTGCTTCCGTTATACCGTTACCTTTTAGGGTTGAAATTTGCAAAAATCCTTATTTAATGGATACATATAATTCACAGAGAACATACCCTCCTAGTTTCATGTCTGTAAGACCAGCGGTTCGGGCTATGCGTTGATATATTAACAATCAGACAGTTATTACAGACCATTTAATACTACTACGTACATACATGGATTGCAAAGAGTGTTTGATAGGACTTTAACAATGAGACAATATGACCTAAAGGCTTGGACGTCGGCGATGAAGTAGTAGTGACTCAAAGACTAAACCTCTTCCGGCACAGAAACTTCCTACTGGGGCTGCGGGTTTTTCGAAAGGGTAACCGCGGCCCCGAACACTAAGAAGCTTAGAAGGAACAAGGTGGGTTTTAGTCAGTACAACTCTGACACTACCTTCCGCTCCGCCCAAAACGAAAGTCATTTGATGATCCCATCCCAACACCAACAAAAAAGGCAAAGCAACCTAAAAAGATGAGCGTGCACTATAAATTCCATCCGGGTGCTAGAATAGAAACAAGTAGTGTGGTCTCAAGGAAAACCGTTCCCACACAACGCAATCACGCTATTGTCATTAATTAACTACCTATATTATTTGACATCGTTTGTTTGCACGATGCTGCGAAGGTCGCGACCAAGATCTGTGATATTACGGTGTTACAATCCATACTTCCAGTTTCATGTATTGGCTAAATCACTTCATAGTATGACATAGGCTCTTTCTGCTCATCTTTGGAACTGCGCAACGGATTTCGATGCGGTTTTTAATGATAAATAGAAAGATGCATACGCGTATGTTTTCCGTGTCTGTACAGCTTCCGTAGAAAATCACCGTTTTCTGTGAACCTAAGCTGAATGGAGCTGAAAGTGCCTAGTCTTTTCATCCTCTAAACTACATGGATTCGGCTTCCAGAGTAATCGGATTCAGATTTATTAGGTGACATACCCCTTGGTCAGTTTCTGGCTTATGACTGGGTGTAACGACTATTAAATCTCTGAATTACAACCTAGACCAATGGCTTCACGTGCTTTCTAATGCGAGGGATGACACTGATATTGTCTATCTACGATAAACTTTAGAAATCACATACAAATTAAAAAAAACTTAACCAATTACCGTGACGGGCCTGTTGGTCTAGTGGTTAGTGACCCTGACTGCTATACTGGAGGTCGTGGGTTCGATTCCCACCCAGGACAACTTTGTGTGATGAACATGATTGGTTGTTCTGTGTCTGGGTGTAATTTATCTATAATATGTATGTATTTACAAATGATAGTATGTATATCAGTTGTCTGGTAACCATAACACAAGCTCTGCTTAGCTTGGGATCAGATAGCCGTGTGTGAGTTGTCCGAAGATAGTTATAAATAGTTAGTTAGTTAATTATATTTGCCCAAATCGGAACCAGACCTTCACAGGACACAACTGACACAGTTTTCCATCAGAAATAAGTAAAAAGTGGCAATATTGGCAAAGGTAAACTGATTAGGCCAAAAATATCACCAATGTCGAAAGCAAAAGGAGATTGGCGCCTTACTAATCAACTCAATCACACCCAATTGGTCCCAATCGAGCTTTGATTTGCGTCAAGCGAATACCAATCACTTGAATCGAAATCAATAGTTTTACTCAGAGCAGTTTTTTTTACGTCTACAACTAAATTGCGGCGGACTTTGGATTGGTCTAATATTGGTTGGCGCCGGACTCAAATGTTGAAAGTTCATGGAGTTTCTTGCTCGTTCTTCTCCGAAGAACGTACTGTTTGGAATGAACCACTTAATCTTTCTGACTGACTGCCAATTATAGGTATGTAATGGTTATTTGAATTAACAAGTTTAAATTAAGAATTTGAAAACTTCTGCCCCAGAACTTATTGGGATCGCGATTAAGCTTACAAAATAGTTGTTAACTTTGAAACGACTGAACTGATTTCAACTTTCAAATGAAAAACCACATCCAATCTGATTACCCGTTTAAGAACCACGATACTATATACAGACAAACCGGCACACCCGCATAGCGGATAATATAACTTACACCAAACCTCTTTTGACGTCTGGCGTTAAAAAGTTTCCAGTTTGTGGTGGTTGTTTTCAGTTTGTACAAGGCTTTGTTCACAGGAGATTCGCCTAAGAATTAATCATTTTCTCCTTAGCCTTTTTTCAACTACGTTAGTACTGGATTCGGATGCAGTTGGATAATAGAAACTAGGTCAACGGAAAGTACCCTATAAATTTTGATTCCATTCCATCAAATGACTCCTCCCGTGGGCGGAGCGGAAGAGAGTGTCAGACTTCTACTGACTAAAATGTTCCTTCTCAGCCCTGTGTGTCCGGGGCCGCGGTATCTATTTCGAACAGCCCACAGCACCGTAATTTTAATTCCCTTGAGTGTCGGAATACGATTTTTGCGACATAAAGGAGTTCATTCTTTCCACAGCTTCAAGGAACCACACACCTAGTTTTAATGAAAACTCGATTGCGTTCTCAAGATAAGGAATCTTGCAGACGGAAAACAAAGCGGGTTTTGTTAAATAGATCAAAATTATTAAAAATAATATGTGAGAATTCAGACATTGTGTCTCACATACTTTGTGTCTAAGTCGACGTTCATCATTAACATTATAATTTTATTTTCCCTACTATCTATCTTGTTAACATGCGGAAAATAGGGGTTCAAAATTGTTAAAACTACTTAAGAATCTCTTAAATGTGAACTAGCTTTCGACCTCGGCTTCGTCCGCGTGAACGAAACGCGGGAATAAGCTACACGAGCTCATTCCCTCATCTCCTTTTTACCACCGGACATCCAGACCTACGGCAGGATACCACCCTTTCTTGGTTGATATTCCTCATATCCGCACGCAGCGCTTCTCAAAATGGAATTCCCTGCCGGCGTCTGTGTTTCCAAATTCGTATAACCCGGAAGTATTTAAAAAACGAGTGCATAGGCATCTATTGGGTAAGCTCCATCGTAGGCTCCGTCTATGCCCTCGGGCTAGTCTAGGACCAAGAGCAAGCCCATAATAATAAAAAAAAAGAACGTAGGAACTTCTATCCCCTGATTTACCTCTTTAGGGCTGGATCTTCCAAAAATCAATTCTTGGGGGTATACTTTCTCTTCTCAAAGAACATATCCTCCAAGTTTCATGTCTCTAGGACGGCTGGACCAGCAGTTTGGGCTGTGCGTTGATATTAATATTATCAACAGTCAGTCAATTACCTAGTCAGTTGACCATGTTTGTATACAGACATTGTATTGTAGCTGTTTGTTGTTCAAAAATGTTATACAAGTATTGCAATGAACAGACTTAATTAATCCTTCGAACGCACGTGATTTGAAACACAATAGAAAGACAATAGCAGCCCGACAGTCGGCTGTCGGTTGGTCGTCAAAAGGTTAAGACGTGAAAAATCTTTCAAGGAACACAAAAAATCCAGGCCCAAAAGTTATTAAAAATGCAACTGAAGCTAACAAAATCGTTGTTAACTTCGAAATGGTCGAACCGATTTTGATGAGAAGTATCTAAGAACCTGTGTTTTGACGGGCCTGTTGGTCTAGTGGTCAGTTACCCTGACTGCTAAGCCAGAGGTCGTGGGTTCGATTCCCACCCAGGACAAACTTTTTGTGATGAGTATAATTGTTTGTTCTGTGTCTGGGTGTTATTTATTTATCTATAATATGTATGTATTTAAAAATTATATAAGTATGTATATCAGTTGTCTGATTACCATAACACAAGCTCTGCTTAGCTTGGGATCAGATGGCCGTGTGTAAGATGTCCCAGGTTATTTATTTATTATTTATTAACCATTGCCAGATAACCTATTTTCAAATAAAAAAACTGAATCCAAATTGGTTCATCCGTTTAAGAGCACAGACAGACACACACAACCGTCAAACTCACCTTTTTGCGATGGAATTTAAAAAATAAATGACAATAACAATTTTAGAACATTAAAAAAAAACTATAAAATGTCGCTATTAGTAGTATAACCTGAGTGTTATTTTATCCTCCTTTAGAAATTTCTGGGAAACCCATGAGCTAATTCTAAAAATCTTTAATTAATTTTGGTTACGGTGTTAACCACATAATTCATAATAAATCATGATTAAAAAGGATCTTTGTGGAGTTTCTTCCTTATTGTTCTTCTTAAAGTTCTTTTTCTAGGAACAAGCAACTATGTATGTAGTTTCATCTCTGTCTCAACTTTTGAACTAAAGAACACGCACATTTAATTAGCTCTTCAGCTTGTGTCCATAGAAAACAAAGATTTTGTATGAAGACGCATGCGCGTCTATTCAACTTTCTGTGTCTGCTTAGTTTTGACAGACTAATATTGAATATTTTCTCTGGAACTAGTGAGCTTTATTGCTTGGCGCTTTTTTGGCGGACCTCAATGCTAATACTGGTTTTCTGGATATACTATTCCCATCCACGGCAACTCCTGGTTGCAGTGTGGCAGGTTTTTTTTTTCTCATTTATTAAGGACTTTTAAAAATGTCAGTTTATAAGGCTCAACCTTAACTAAGACACACACACACACACACAAAATTACAGCTATATTAATTATTCCTATTATAAAAGGCTAGCTCATAAAGCTTGAAGGCCCGCTCCGATGTCGGTACAGCCAAAATACTTTGGATCATACCTAAAACACCACAAGTATCGCAATTTGGCGAATCCGCTCTTCGCGTAAGATATTCAAACCTGGATGAATGGAACGTGCCCAGAACGTAATCTATGAGCCATTGTAACATAACTTCTTTTTATATTAAAGTTAACAAACCATGGTATATGAGGAGGCTCTGACTGCATGGTCCTATACCAAATCCCTTTTATTTTAGATGTCTCATCGAAGTATTCTTTCCAGCTATTATAACATATTTTTTTATAATTTTGTGTAAAGTTTCTGAGTAATTTAGAGCACTGTAATAATTGTTACCCTCTGTAATAGCTAATTTGGCCCAGCGATCGGCCTCCTCATTCCCTCTTATGTTAATGTGCGATGGAACCCATTGCAACCTCACATTTTTTACGTCACTAAAATTTTGAATTTTTTTTAATGATAGCATAGGCTATCGATACACCTCTAACTCCAGAGGCGCATCGAGCCAAGTGCTGCAAGGCACTTTTACTATCAGTAAAAATAACGTAATTTTGGCCGTTTAATCCACTAATACAAGTTAAAGCCTCCGATATTGCAATCAATTCCAACGTCATTATCGATACATGTTCAGATACTTTGTACATAGCCGAGAAATTCCCATTCATACCAAAATACGCTGCTCCACCGCCATTAGAATTTTTAGGCCCATCTGTATAAAATTTGTTCCATCCATTAAATTTACAATTTAACTCTTCAAGCACATCTAATTTTAACAGTGGCAGGATTGTCCCAAATTAAAAAAGGCTTAAATTATCGACGGGCCTGTTGGCCTATTGGTTAGAGATCCTGACTGCTAAGTCGGAGGCCATGGGTAAGATTCCTCCTATCCAGAACAAACTTTGTGTGATGTTCATAATTGTTTGATCTGTGTAGGGGTTTAATTTATTTAAATTATATACTTATGTTTGTCAATTAACTGGTCACCATAGTACAATTTCTGATTAGTTTGGGATCAGATGGCCGTGTCCCAGGATATTTATTATGATTCTATTGATGCAGACTTATTGATGATTTTGACAGTATATCTATGTATCAATTATCTTAATTCATCCTTAACATACAAACTTCTTAAGCTTCACCTTTTTTCAGTTGTCAACCTAACGTTCCTAACGACAGGCGTGAAAGTTTTCCTTTTTCAAAAAATCGAATTTCAAATCGAACACCATCGAGCATCTACCGTTGAATTTGAAATTAGAATTTGTTTTTGTTTTTTTAAACCGTTTCCCAGAAAAACAATGAATAAGCCCGGAATTCCACTGACACTGCGATATCGCTGTTTTTATCGCTACTAAGCGGTGCTATCGTTATTGGATTGTTGGGTCTTACGAGTATAGTTGAATGGGATGATTTATATACATGCTTGTTTATTATTCATACTACAATATACATTTATTACATATCCATGCTCATACTATGAAGGCGAGTCACTCTGTCTGATTAAATCCTCGAACACCCGTGATTCGAGACACAATAGAAAGACAAAAGTTGAAGCTTTTATGGCTAAACTATTGGACCGATTTTGGTGAAATTTGGCACGGACTAAGTTTGAACCCCATAGAAGGACAAGCTTCTTTTTATTCTGCGATTTCAAGCCGCCTAGTAATAATAAGAAAACACCGAAAATTTCGATTGTCTTTTGTTTTTGGGAAAATGGTTACAAATTCCAATATTGCAGAATATTTTCCCCATAATATCTGCTACTGAAGTGACCCGATTGTAGTAAGAATTTGTATACATTTAAGTAACTAGTATGAAATAAAAAAGCCATCCGCTTTTCCTTTTGAACTAGGAAAAGTCGGGTTTTTCAAAGATTTCCAACACGCATAAAGCTGGGAGGGGTCGCTACTTTAATATAAATCAGTTCAAAGAGGTGCTCTATTATATACAAAGGCATTCTTATACATTAGGAGTATTGATTGCCAATAAACTATGAAGGCCGAAATGTTTCAAGTTTAGCGCAGAAATTAAAGGAGCGTTCGGGTTTCGAGTTGATAATTCTATTAATTAGAAACTGCGATTTCATGACCTATGACACATACCACAATATAAAACCGTTTGTAATCAAATAAACAAAGATAAAAACTAGAAATTGAGACTTAAAAAAGTTTTGTTTTGTATTTGGAAAAGTCCTTAATTTTTTTATAATTTGAGGGCTGCACTTACCCAAGCCGTCGCAGTGTCTCGCCAGGCACACGAGCAAACAAACAAATATCGACCACTTCATCGCACTATCAGGCACAACACTACTTAATGTAATTATCCGCCGGACACACGACCGCCGCCCGCCGACTCCAAGACACAACTGATATTCCTTCGCGTACAATTCAAATGATATACTCCTGCGCAACATTAAATTTACCGTTCGATTTATGAATTTTTTCGCCCCACCCCTCGTTACTCCCAGAGTATAAGGGCGATTCTGTAACGATCATTGTTTGATCGTCAGTACAGTTAAGTTTGCGTTTTTATTATCTATAATTGTGATTATTTTTAATAGGTTCTAAATACGGTAGAGTTTGTGAATTGGAGTGGTCCGTTGTTTGACCGGAGCGGTCGCGGGCGCGCTCCTTCTGACCTCTTGGCTAATAGTCGTGTCTGATAATGCTATAGTTTGTGTGTTCATAGAAATATTGTGATTAGTTGCAGTTTGTTGGTCACGTGGTGCGGGCCTCCTGCAGTAAACATTATTAGTTCGTGGCACCGACAGCGATACGTTTGTTATTGATTACGGAATTACGTATTTTGCATTACATCATAAGTATTTCTGTTGTGCTCTCTTAATCAGTGTTGTTTATTAGCTTCGAGACAGAGTCAGATCTAGGATTTTTAGGGCCATGTAAATACGTTGTTTTCAAGTACTTACTTCGGCTAAGTTCAGGGTTGGTAAAATAACTCCAACATAAGAGAGAACTCTTCTTATTCATATTCTTGTATAGAGTAAGTATTGGTATTGTACTTTATTTCACAAGGAAGTAAGGGCTACCTATATATCTATGATACTCTAAGAGTACGCTAAAATACTAAATTTCACCCATTTTTTATTTTATTTTATTAATACCAGTTATGTTTATTTACAATGCGTAGAACTTTTAATACTGTTATCTGTCGCAAAAACCTCAAGAAATAATTAGTATTTTATTATTGAATAACGTACTCAATTTTAAAGGTCGATACTCTTTATATACACTCTTTAAAATCAGATACACTCTATTGGACTTAAAAAAAGTTGGCAACCCTAGCAAGTTATATTTTTGTCGCCTTCGTGCAACTGCAAAACTATGATAGTTAGACAGAGACAGAGAATAGCTAAGCCAAAGTACGCGCTAAGTTACGTTTATTTATCTAAGCCTCAGATATTGGGTTTCTGTGATTACTAACGAAAAATCCCGTGTGGCCAACAATAATTATATTTAAATAAATAATAATGAAAACCTCTGTAGTAGATAAGACAATTAAAACTTAGATAATAAACATATTTTTATTGGTATTTACGTTATTTTGCAACTTCGGACGTCTGATTTCATCGTTAAAGTAAGTTTGGCATGGTGCACGACCATGCAGCAGTTTAAATAATGTAAAAGTAAATAAGTACCTACCATTTTATTTAATAAAACTCAGGATTGTTTTCGGTCCTTTAAAATTAATCTTAGGATTTGAGGCAATGTATTTTGACAAAACTTTTTGCTGTATAACCACAGAAGTTTAAAAAAAAAATCTCTACCTTATTCAGACCTACCACGTTTATAAACGCGAGTGGGGCTTTGGCAGAGGAGGCTCAATAAAAATACCGGATAATAGAGATAAAACCACAAACTCTTTTCATACAGAGAAGACACACATCACACTGGTTATAATTTTAAAAAATACTAAGCCAACCATTGATTGTCATTAGATGCTAAATTAGGTTTTTTTAATTGTTTTCATTTTTATATGACAGTCGGTATGGCTCAGTAGTTAAGGTTAGAATCCGGACAAGTACCGATGTACTTTCTAAAGTTTATTTTGGACATGACGTTGATCCGGTCATCCGTAGAATTTTAACAATCGTTACGACTAAGACAAACCATAAGCATTTATTGCGTTCTATACTTAATTACCGGTGATGTACCTATATTAGATAATAAAATAATAGAATCAATTATGGACCCTGTCGGCACAGCAAAACAGTCATAAGATAGAGAAGAGTAAGAGCGAAGGGTAGTCAGAAGCCAGAAAGTCTGACCAGTCTAACCAAGACCCTTGGTTAGACTGGTCAGACTTTCTGGCTTCCAGGCAACCCAGTAGCTAGCTACTGGGTTGTGGCGGTCTGGTAGACAGATGCTTCACGTAAAACACTGCCGTGAAGCCGACCCCAACACAGTTGGGGAAAAGGCTAGGGAGGTAATGATGACCACAAAATTCCGATCCCAGCATTTTCAGCCTTTTAAGATGTTGGCTCTGACGGTTCCGACTACAAATACATTTTCAGCTCTATTCAGCTTATTTCCATAGAAAACCATTTGTTTGTATGAACTTTAACAGGACTAAACATGGCGTAACTGGCGTAACTTAGATTTTCGTGTTATTAAGCAGTAAGTAATTCAGCATCTGCACAACCTTTTGCCATTTTGATAACCTAGGCTGCTTTCAGCATAAGGTTTGGCTTCCAGTCTAACCAGAACACTAGTTTTGTTTTGATGGGTTTTTTAGGGTTCCGTACCGAAACGGTACAAAAGGAACCCTTATAGTTTCGTCATGACTGTCCGTCTGTCCTCGACCTACCGCCGAAACGGTTAAAGCTAGAAAGATGAAACTTTGCCTGAAAACCTATATAAGTATCGCAGCAAAGTGCTAAAATAATATTACGTTTTTTTGCGGTACCTTCATAGAAATTCTTGATTATCCATACTAATATTATAAATGGGAAAGTGTGTCTGTCTGTCTGTCTGTCTGTTTGTCTTTCTTTCACGGCAAAACGGAGCGACGCATTGACGTGATTTTTAAGTGGAGATAGTTGAAGGGATGGAGAGTAACATAGGCTACTTTTTGTCTCTTTCTAACGCAAGCGAAGCCGCGGGCAGAAGCTAGTAGTAATATAATTATAATAAAAATACATCGTTATAATAAAAATACAGACCTCATCTTTAGTTAACAGAGCGCTATGTTATATTAAAGCCGTACAAATATGGTGTGCTATTCTGGCTGAGCATGATTATGGTGTTATATTGAAAAATAATGACATAATTACTTTAAGTATATCAAAAATAATGAATTAGATATTTATATGTCAAGTACGTAATACCAAAGTATAGAAGTCCATCAGGTGCAGAAAATATCCGAGGCGCAACAGTTCGGTCCTATACAGCATAATGGCTAAAAGCTTTCAAACGAACAGTTCAAACTTCAACTAGTAAACAAAACAAATTAGCATAAATCTGACATCTAAATTCCTAATGACCACCATATTGGATATGGAGTAAAAGCTTTTAAAACCATTCGAAATTTAAACTAAAGGCAAAGGTATCGGCGAAATGCCTTGTCGCCCATATCACGAAATCAGCTCCGTTCGCATACCTCCGGCTCCGTTTCAAAGGCTCCGCTAACTTTATGCGCTTTTTACGACTACAAACTCTTGTTCTCTTTGGTATGTTCCGTTTAAATTTAGAATTCGCATTTTCCGATGGTGTTAAGGGGGTCGGATACGACGCGATTTGAGATTGTGAGGTTGGTATGTAGTAAATATAATAGTCTAATGGTTATCAGGAACATATTTTTGGATTTCTATTACTAAGTAAAACTATTTCCGAAGATTTCTATTCTGACCATGCTAGTGATGGTATAAATTATTTTTATGTCTGCAAGTAATGTAAAAACATCTAAGTAAGTACTTTGATATTATGAAGTACTAGCTTTTGCCCGCGACTTCGTCCGCGTAGAATAATAGTTCCCGTTCCAGGGGGATTTCCGGGATGAAAACTATCCTATGTATTTTTTCGGGTCCCAGACTATAAGGTGTTCATGATAACAAACAATTTTTACTTTGGAAGCAAAGCCAAAAAGCGAAAAGAAATATCAACTGTTTAGTACATTTGCATTTGCCTAATGTAATATCAGCTGTTGTTTTTTCGCGATTTCAGGTTTTTGTTTCCATAGTAAAAGTTGCTCGTTATCATGAGCACAATCACGTGTTTTAGTTGCGTACACTAATTACCGGTAGAACGAAAGCTTTCCTTAACACAGTTACGAAAGGATGTTTCGTAAGCTACTTACTAGTTCGGTTTCTATTTGCAATAAATTTGTTATGATTGGTACTTAATGGATAAATGGAACGCACAACATTTAAAAATATTCAATTCACAGTTTTTGCAAATATTGGGGAAAACTTTTGTCTGTTTGTCTTACGGTGATTTTTTCCGATAGATAAATTAAAATTTACTTCCTGTTGTTTTCCTACAGACAAATACAATTAGAATCATAGATTACAAACAAATAAAAAATAAAGTTTGTCTAGCCTTTTCTCAACCAGTGTACGTTCAGCCTTAATTTCGTATTTTAATGACCTCGCTGGCCAGTCTGTTGCTAACTCCGGTTTTGTTTTTAATTTTTTGCCGCGAACCTCTTTTGTGATTCAATGCCTAATTGTGTAGCTATACTTAATCTGTGCTGAAGCACAGAGAGAAAACAACGATTTTGTATGAAGACGCGTATGCGCCCTTTCAACTTTCCACGTCTGCTCAGCTTTGGTATCTCATATATATATATAAAACTAGCTTTTGCCCGCGACTTCCTCCGCGTGGAGCAATAGTTCCCGTTCCCGGTCGATTTCCGGGATGAAAACTATTCTACATCCTTTCTCGGGTCCCAGACTATATATGTACCAAAATCGGTTCAGTGGTTTAGGCGTGAAGAAGAGACAGACAGACAGACATACAGACAGAGTTACTTTCGCATTTATAATATTAGTGCGGAAGTACGGATTAGTACGGATTCTCGTGTCACAATGTTAGTTACCTTACTCCTCCGAAACGGCTTTACCAATTTTTCCAAATTTTATATGCATATTCAGTAGGTCTGAGAATCGGCTACTATTAATGCGCATTTTCATACCCCTAAGTAATAAGGGTTGTTCACGCTTAACATTTTTAACGCGGGTGAAACCGCGGGAGGCAACTAGTAATTATATAAATCGTAGTTTTCTAAGGTTGAATGGAGCTGAATAAATATGAGTAAATAGTCTCCACGACGGCTTTTTTATTATTATGACGCTGAATGACTGATAGAAGCCGTTTTTTCTTTTGAGAAATGGGAAGTCATCATTTCTTTTGAGAAATGGGAAATCATCAAATGACTGCTCCCGTCCTGGGTGCGGCGGGAGGGCGTGCAGACTTTTACTGACTAAAACCCACTCATGTTCCTTTGGTTGCCCTTTACGTTCCGGGGTCACGGTAACTATTATTTAACATTCCGCAACCTAGAAGCCGTAGCCGTACTGTATAAATGTGACCAAAATCTTTCAATGAAACGTAAATGAAGCTGAATAATTCTGTGTAGTCTCTAGTCGCCAGTTTTCAAGCAAACAAGAGGTTGCGGATTCGAAACTGGGCTTAGTCAATACAGATGTACCTACTTTCTAACTTTATATCTGAGATCACGTGCCTCGGAAAATAATAGCTCAAGGAATAATTGACGAGAGGTCTCCTATAAAAAGTAAAGAGATATTTCGACAAAATTGTATATTTTTTAAACTAAATATTACATAATAAGGTAATCATAAAATCAAAAGAAGTATACGTAACCACAGGGCCTTGACAAGTGGCATTGTATAATAGATTGTAGATTAGAATAGATTGTCAAATATATGGGGTTGATTGACATAAGCTTTCGCGAAATATATTGACATCTCCATACATTTTTGACAATCTATTCTATTCCGCTACCTATCTATACTACAATGCCACTTGTCTAGGGGGGCAGGAGCTTCTCCCATGCTGGGTGGTTAGCCTCACGATGAATCATAATAAAAATCAAAAGACAAATATTTTAGTAGTACAATACGTTATTTTCCGGACGAATCTACTCATGCGCATTTTAAAATGGTGGACTTTTGGCCCGCGAATTAGTTTTCTCGTGGGCTAATGGTGCAGATTCTCTTATTCGAAAAGTAACCTAAATCTTAGTTAAGTGCATCTTTCTCTTTCCATTTCAATAAGAAAAGGACAGAAGATAAAATATTAGTTAAGTCCTGTCAAATTTATACTCCATAGATAATTTAGACGCGTTTAAAAACATGGCGAGTAAAAATATACGCCAATTTTCTTCAGGCGCTGCATGCCTAATTTGACAAGATCAAACTAAAATGTATCTTCTGTCCTTTTCTTTTGAGATATTGGATCTCCAAAAACCTAGCAGGACTCCACCCAAGTAGAAAAGAGCGGAGATGTCCTGTGCAGTGTTATTCTGATAGATATAAAACAAACTTTCGCATTTATAATATTAGTATAATCATGTGGAATGCTTTCTCTGTGTATTGCTAGAAAACACTATAAAATTTATTTTCAATGGCGTAGGCAAGGCTTAGGCACGTTACGCACGACTACCCACTACCGAATACCTAACCAAATCCGAGATTATTACTAAAATACTACAAGTAATTCTATTCACGGACAAATTCTCAATAACCCCCACACATATCGATCAAATACTATTTTTAATATGGATATTTTTACGTAGGCAGACATAATTTTAAATTTTTCATATGTATAAGAAATTTATTTTGTGCCAGCGCAAATACATACATACGTACCTATAAAATGGGTTAATGCTAGCCTAAGCCCGGACTCCATTACAGCGGAGATGCGTTAAAAACCAAACAGTTATCATCTCCCTAGCCTTTTCTCAACTACACACATCAAAAGTGTCTAGGGATATTTCAATTAAACCTAAATTACTAAAATTCTATTAACTTTTTGTTAAAACATGTACACATTAAAATAAACCTTGTTTAATAGACTATTTAATCTGATAATAAACTTTTAGATAAAGTTAAATTAAAAAAAAACTTAGAAGAACAAGGGAAAAACTCAAACAAAATTTCAATCTTAACTTTATTTTTGAAACATCAAAATTTAAAACAACAATTTTTTTTTATAAAAATTCTTGAAAACTTAATTTTAATATTTCGTGGATCCACCTAAGACTCTCCTGACACATCTGCAGCGGTTCTGCATACTCAAAACAAGGGTGTCAATATCCTGTTGTGGAATACTGTCCCATAATTGCCGTTACTGAAGCCATGAAGACCAGTCAGAGCGTAATATCCAGGCTTTGGTCATGTTATCGTGTCACGGAGGAAGTGGTGGAACGGCACCGAGGACCTCAACGCATTACAACAATGTACAGGACCGATTCTTAGTAAATGCTGCACGAAGTCAACTAAATGCAGCGGCGATGCAATTGGTTCAAAGGCTACAGAGAGAGTATGGTTTGCTGGTAAGCGGTCAAAATTTGAGAAGGCGACTGCATGAAGTCAATCTACGTGCTCGTAGGCCATTTTGGGTATCAGCACTAAGGAGAGGTAATCGAGGAAGAAGATTACAATGGGCTATTGCACACGAAAACTGGAACCATTCTCAATGGTCACTTGTGCTTTTCACTGATGAATCTAGGTTTGGATTTCATCCTGATTCGCGAAGAGTACGCGTTTGGAGAAAACCTGGACGTTGGAATCGACTGCAGCACCCACAACAAGTTCATGCATATTAAGGTGGCACGATTATGGTTTGGGCAGGAATTCGTCTCGGCGGTAGAACGGACCTCGTTTGGATACAAGGCAATATGACTGCTCGAAAATACCGAGATGAGGTGCTAGAGCCTGTAATCTTGCCCCACAAACAGCAAATGGGACAAAATTTCCAGCTAATGCACGACAATGCCCGTCCACATACGGCGCGTATCGTTACAAGTTGGTTACAACAGCATGTTATCCAAGCTTTAGACCGGCCTGCACAATCCCCTGACTTAAATCCTATTGAGCATGCCTGGAATATGCTTCAGAGAAGAGCTCGTAGGAATTTCCCTGTTGATATTGTGCATCAAAACCAGCTTTTCTTGCATCTTAGCAGGATTTGGGACAGTACTCCACAACAGGATATTGACACCCTTGTTTTGAGTATGCAGAACCGCTCCAGATGTGTCAGGAGAGTCTTAGGTGGATCCACGAATTATTAATTTTAAGTTTTCAACAATTTTTATAAAAAAAAATTGTTTTGTTGTTTAGGTTTTGAAATTTCAAAAATAAAGTTAAATTGAAATTTTGTTGAGTTTTTCCTCTTCTTCTAAGTTTTTTTTTTTTAATTTAACTTTATCTAAAAGTTTAGTATCAGATTAGATAGGCAATTAAACAAGGTTTATTTTAAAGTGTAGGTGTCTAACCAAAAGTTAATAGAATTTTAGTTATTTAGGTTTAATTAAAATATCCCTAGACACTTTTGATGTGCGATGTTGGGGTCGGCTTCCAGCCTAACCTGATTCAGCTCAATACAAGCGACTGCCTATCAGACCTCCACAAACCAGTAACTGCGCGACACGATACCTCTTGGTTAGATTGGTCATAAATCTTCACTTCTGACTGTCAAAGTTGTACGAATGACAACCGGGATTCAGCGTTGATGACATCCCGTTCCTCGGAAAGCACGTAAAACCGTTGGTGACGTGCTTTCAGAGCCACGGGATGTCAGTGACGGCTAAAATAAACTTTATTAGAAAGTACATAAGAGTTGAAAAAGTCACATTGGTACTTGCCCGGATTCGAACCCACACCCCCTTACACGAGATGCTCCTTAACCACTGGGCCATTACGACATTGGCCACACATGTATAATAAGGTGCATAATATAAATAAATAATTACGCGCATGCGTTCGACCTCTGACCGGTATTAAAACATGTACAAAGGCCGGTGACTAATCGTTATCAGTGTTATCGTTTCTAGTAAAACGATGGACTATTGACGGCGCTTTTAAACATGTGATTGGTGTCATCTATGGCCTATAGATAATTCGGTGAGGGGGGAGGGTCATTTAGTCGAAGTTGAAGTCTTTAAGCCAATGGAAGAAGTCAATGGAACACAGTCGAAATACCATATCAAATGGGAAAGTTTGTGCGTGTCTGTCCGTTTTCCCTCTTTCAAGGCAAAACGGAGCGACGAATTGACGTGATTTTTTAAGAATCAAGTGGAGATAGTTGAAGAGATGGAGAGCTACATTTTGTCTTTTTCTAACGCGAGCGAAGCCGCGGGAAAAAGCTAGTATACTTGTACTACGCCGTAGGTCGTAGCGTGATGTTACCTATGACCTTCTCCGAAAAATGGGCTATCTAACACAAAAATATTTTCGGACCAGTAGCTTCTGAAATTGGCTCGTTTAACCGACCAAACAGAGTTAGCTTTATATTCAGTCAGTAATCAGACCAGCGTCTAGGTCGATTACTGATCTGTACTGGCCGGGGGGGTGCCAATATCCCCATTACTCCCTCCTACTCTACTCCTCGCTCCACCCTTGATTCCAAGCAGCCAGACAGAAAATAATCGGTAAGCTTCATTATCTATCTGCCATAGATACTTTAATTTGGACCATAAAAAATCCTTTCGAAGCTGTCTAACATATTTCTTACCACTCTGTAGTGTGCAAACGACTATCATCAAGTCCCATGACGTGACTATTTCGCATAAAACATCTGAAAAGCATTCATCATACGCACGTTACATTCTCCAAATTCCTCCGCTAAGCTTCAGTTAAAACAAACACATTTTTATGTCGAACAAACATAATCGTAACAAAATTATGATTACTTCTGTTATATTTAGCAAAGTATTTTTACTAGGCGTTATGAAGTTCGAAGCTACCGTATTTAAATAGTTATGTGCTTTTTAAAGGTGAACGCAGACTTGGCCGCACCGCACGCGCCGCAGTCCCCGCAGTCATCGCATTTTCTTTGTTGTCGTTTCAGGGTCTGCGGTAACTGCGACGCGGGTAGGTGTGCGAGGTGGCATAGAACTTCATATACTTAAAGAATTCGAATGCGAAGACTGCGGCGCGTGCGGTGCGGCCAAGTCTGCGTTCACCTTTAGAGGTTAAGACTGCATGTCTACGTAAAAGGAGCGGAGAGAGGCAGCGGGGAGGTGAATGAGTCGAAAATCCACCAATTGAATAAGCGAACGGGGATTTTATGCCATTCTATTGGTGGATTTTTGACTCGCTCACCGCTCCATTGCTTCTCTCCGCTCCTGTGGACAGAGACCCTATGGCGAGGTGTGAGAATCCATGCTGTAAATGTGTGACGGAAAAGAGCCCAAAGAAGAGCCCCAGCAATCGCCGACAATAAGAAAAGAAGTAAGTATGAAGGTAAGAAGCTGACCGTTTATCAGATGTTTGGATGGAAAAGGACAAAGAAGTTAAGGCACTGAGACAAAATAAGGTACGAGTTATTAATAACTGGGCCCCCAGTTAGTTAGTTTAGCGTTTAACCCTTACGGTACTTGAATGGTCTCCCTATTACCAGTTGACCCCCCCCCCGCACCCCTCCCCCGATGACTTATTTGTAAATCCCCCGCGCGAATAGTCTTGCAGCAGTGATCGAAGAACCATTAATTAATAAAATATCTCTAGACTCAGACTCAATTACACGTACTCTAACCTAAACCAGTTGTTTTTTTTTTCTAATCTGCATTGTTCATAGCGAGGATGTTCCCACGTCTATCGTCTGTGAGTTCCGGCCAGAGCCAGAGTGTACCTACGCGTATCCGTCATATCCACCATATCCGCCCCATGACCATGACCTCGTTTGACTCATCACCTTCTTGCAAACAACATTGAGAAAATGGCAATAATCAATGTGTCAAAAAAATAAAAATTATTAAAAAACAAAAAACCCGACTGCGTGAAAACTAATTTTAAAAAATGCGTGAAAAACATAACATATAAACTGAAAAGAAAGAAACAATCCCTAGTTTAGAATAGAACCGAACGACTCACAGTCGGGGCCCCTTGGAAAGATTTGATCGGTAAAATTTGAATGGGCCCCGACTGTGAGTCGTTCGGTTCTATTCTAAACTAGGGGTTGTTTCTTTCTTTTCAGTTTTTATGTTATGTTTTTCACGCATTTTTTAAAATTAGTTTTCACGCAGTCGGGTTTTTTGTTTTTTAATAATTTTTATTTTATTTCATACTTTTTAGTTACGGACGGTTCATTGACTTTGTTTTAAGATGGAAAATTACGCAATCTAGTAATTTCATTGAGGGAGTTATATCGTGGGTATTATTAAGTTACTTGCGGTGGTCTAAACTACTGATGATAATCCCTCTAGCGACCTAACTCGGCTCAAAGCTACATATGCTTGACCTTTAGCAAAAACGCGTGAACTTAAATTAACCACAGCTTGGTCCGAAGTAGTTCCTTGGAGCTTGTGTACAGTGACACCAAAGTGGTTTTTTTACCAAAAATATTTATTCTTCATGTTTTTTTTTTGTTTTGTTTATTTGTATATCGTTTATACTTGAAATAAAAACTTAAATCAATAAGCAAAAAAAATTGCGAGAATGATTGTTTTGTTAAACAACTTTAAATCGTAATGTTTATATATCCTAAACTATTATTTAAAATGAAAAATGATAAAAGGAACCTAAAGATGATTTTAAAATACCTATTCAACGATACCCTACTCGACATAGTTCATCGACATTTTTTTTTCATTTGGACAATATGGCGTCTGGTTTTTTTTTTTTTTTTTCTTCTTTTGGCACCGTTTTTAACATTGCCAGTGTCAAAGTGGCGTCTGGTTGTCGCTGTGGTAAATTTTGATTACTGTCATATCTTTAGTGACACTCGCAAGGTTAAGACGAATCGATTGACGTAAGAATTATCAAAATCGGCCTACGCATTCGGTCTCTAGAACGCCACATAGAATCAAACATACATACATAGACTGATAAACACATTACCCTCCTTTGCGTCGCGCAGTCGGGTAAAAAGCAATTACTCCACAATAAAAACCCACTTATGTACGTTATGTAAGTGAAGGCTTGTGAGGATGGATGGATGGGCAGTAATATAGCTTATACCTATATCAAAATAACACATAGACTACAGAGCATCATGCCAGACCTATGGAAGCAGGTCAGTAACGCGGGCCCGCCAACAAATAACTACATGGGGGCGATAAATGTGTCGCGATAATAAAAGGTACCTATCCTAATGTTTGGCCTGCTTAAAGAAGACGGGGGAAAAACATATCGTGTCTGACTAACATACTTTAAAAACTTGAGGTTCGTGGGTCCTATCCTGCGCGACCGAGAAAAGCTCCTGAACAGTTGATCCCGATCACACTTTCTTAAGCTAAGCTAACATGAACTTTCTTTTCTTTCTTCCCCCAGTACCGGCTGCTTCCGTGAAGCCGTAACCAACAACAAAACGGGTTGAATCGTCGGCAACCAGATGCCTATTTGTTCGGTTTGATCCAACGGCTCTACAGCAGGACTTCGTAATGTGTGTTTTAGCATTAGCACGGGAAATGCTTCGAAGAAATCTACAGATTTTAACCTCCCGCTGAATTCATTCATCTCACAACTCGAAGTATAAAGGGGATATCGTAGCCATTTCAATAATACATTATCTGTATTGAACTATGCGTATTCGTCAGTTTTTTTTTAAACACGCATTACAGTCTTGTTGAAGAAGCTTTCAATGGCGGTATTTTCAGATTTTGGTAAATAAAGTACAAACAGACTTGAGATAATTTTTATATTATGTAGATTTAGGATGTTTTTGGGGCAATCCCACCACACTATTCCCAACCACGGACCACGAAAGCCTGAATCAACAGTGGAGTCCGCTAGAAAATCGCCGAGCAATGATGCACGGCGTGTCCCGGAGAAGCGATTCAACTGTCTTGGATCCGCAACGAAATTAATCAAAAAGCACAGCGGATGAGCAAGAAAAAAAATTTTAGATGTGTAGATTTTGAATGTAAGCGGATACATACTTATTTACCTCGCTGAATTTGGATGAAATCATAAAAACCCAAGCCCGAACGTAACTAAAAAAAAACAAAACCACTGCTGTCACTACTATATAGTTATCTGTGGTCACTAGTGTCACTACTGTCAACGTCACTTGTAAAATAAAAATCATGTAATTTCATATCATTATTTTTTAGAATTTAAAGCCTTATCTTCCTCTATCCTACTCCGATCAAGTGTTATCTAGAATGAAAGAAAGAGATAGAACAGAATATTGGAGGATAATCATTTAAAATAATTGGAACGCTAACGGCTAAAAATAAAAAATGGAATTGCTGTGTTGGTGTAAACTGTAAATAAACATATTAAAACCAAATTACAGCTGCAATGGAGGAAGGAAACTCTATAATATATGGTTTAGAGCATCAGGTACTGTGTTTAGTAATACATATAATATAATACACTTACTCATAGTAACGATATTGTTACCATAAAACTCTTTAGACGTAACCTTATGTTATTCGTTTTTGCAGCTTACTGGTTCAAAAGGCTTAATAAAGAGTTGGAATTGATATAAAGCTCAAATATACTTAGTAAAATAAAGGGTTTTTTCACTAAAACTTAACATTAAACATACTTCATGGGCAAATTTAGCCCCGTTTCACACGGTGTTACGAATCTTTGAATATCTCTGCTTTCCTTTAGTTTAAACGTATGTTTTATACACATAAACCTTCCTTATAAACCACTCTATCTATTGATGAAAACCACATTAAAATCTGTGTCGCAATTCAAGAGATTTAAGCTTGCATACAAACAGGAAACTTCATTTTATCTATGTAAAGTTGACCCGCCTCTGTGTTTCCATGACCATTTTTTCCGTTTAGAACTAAAGCTGTCGCCAACTAGGCTCAAGAGCCCAGACCTCCATTCTCACAGGGGTTCTAAATGGCCACTATAAGAAAATAGCTTAAGAGTTGTTTTTGTAAGAAATCTAAAAATAACTCCAATAGGATTTTTCCGCCATTGTCATCAGTTTGTTAAGGTGCTTCTTTTTTTTTGTGGGTGGGAAATCATCAAATGACTTCTCTCACCCTGGCGGGAAAGGAGGCGGATGAGCAGTGTCAGACTTTTACTCATTAAAACCCACCCAGGTTCCTTTGGTTGCCCTTTATGTTCCGGAGCTGTTACTATTATAACTATTGTAACCCCTGATTGTAAGGTGTCTTATGGCACAAGTACTCAATGATTTTTTGACTTTCATACAGGGATCAATATACTCATGTGCTCTAGAATTCAGAAGGGTCTAAGATGACTCTAAAGTAAATTTCTATGTTTATTAAATTACTTTTTAATTTTCTTAAATTTCCAGACTAGAGCCCTGTCACCACAATATGGAGAGAGTGACGCCATCAGGTTCCTGATAGGCACACAGAGCCTCAAACCTAATTCCAACCAGATACATGTAGTGGAATTGGAAGAAGACACTGGAGCTTTACATACTAAAGTAAGATATTAATTTGAATATGGAGTGGTCCATGTTAAACGTTAATATTCAACTTATTAATGATCTACCCTCAGAAATGAACAAATGTAAACAGCATCATGTAATTACTTAAGTATCATGTGAATAGTTGTCAATAATTTAATACTAAGATGTTATTATTTGTATGTGCTTATTTGTGTAAGTTATTTATGCTTCATTGTGTAATTTAATATTGCGATAGACTCATGATAGCAACACATTAAATCATTATTATTAATTCCATATTTTTGTAAAAGTTGGATAAAAAAAAGCTGCTCAGTCTGCCGGAGGTGCCTGGAGGTGCCGCAGGTGGAGTCAATTTCCATTCTAAACTAGAAATTGACTCCACCAGAGTTGTAGAAAGCTTAGGTACATGATAGTGTTGGGTATGTTGTGGCAAAGTAATTCTCAGCTTTAGTCAGTAGAAGTCTGACACTCCCTTCTGCTCCGCCCAGAGTGGAAGGAGTCCTTGGATGATTTCCCACCCCTCAAAAATGAGGTTGTTCTTATTCTCAGTTGAATCGCATTTTAACCTTTTGACCACATCAAAACAGCAAAGACGTGCCTTCAGCGCCAAGCTTCTTAAAAATGTATAGAAGTTTGTCACGGGATTGTGACAGTGGTTAGCTGGGCACATTTTGGTTTGTGGTCTTTACATGGCGGCTAGATGATGCCGGCTAGCACTGTGAACGAGCGTCGTGGACTCGTGCCTGTGTATGGGCCACGGATTACCGAATAGGCGAGACGACAAAAAAAAAACCGGTCAAGTGCGAGTTGGACTCGCGCAACGAGGGTTCCGTTATTGGAAAGTACCCTATAGGTTTTGAATCCCTCGCAAATTTCTAAATGCATTATAAACCGCCGTATCTTTTTGTTGCGTTGACTTAGAAACTTGAGTTATTCACTGCTTTGAAAGATAGCAGACCTGAGTATGTGATATTAATTTCAGCTTGATATCTTGACGCGTTTCTGAGAAAAAGGGTCTTGATAGGCGGACTAACGGGAGGATGGACGGATGTGAACTAACTACAATCTTATGGTTTTCAGAGTTTTTCCTTTACTTGTGCTACATGATCTTGCTTCTTGCCGAATTTCATGATTCTTTGTCAATGGGAAGTACCCTATAGGTTTTGAGTTTTGATTTCCTTGAAAATGTCTGAATATGCAATATAAACCGCCGTATCTTTTTATTGCGTTGATTTAGAAACTTGATATTTTCATTGCTTTGAGAGATAGCAGACTTGAGTATGTGATATTAATTTCAGCTTGATATCTCGACGCGTTTCTGAGAAAAAGGTTCTTGACAGACAGACAGACAGACGGACGCCTGATGTGAACTAACTACAAATTTACGGTTTTCGGAGTTTTTACTTTACTTGTGCTACATGACCTTGCTTCTTGCCAAAATTTCATGATTCTTGGTCAATGGGAAGTACCCTATAGGTTTTGATTCTCTTGCAAATTTCTAAATATGCAATATAAACCACCGTATCTTTTTTTTGCGTTGAATTAGAAACTTGATTTTTTCACGGCTTTGAGTGATAGCAGACTTGAGTATGTGATATTAATTTCAGCTTGATATCTCCACGCGTTTCTGAGAAAAAGGGTCTTGACAGACGGACAGACGGACGGACAACAAAGTGATCCTATAAGGGTTCCGTTTTTACCTTTTGAGGTACGGAACCCTAAAAAGTAATTAGTCCGTCAGGTAGATAATCAAAAAATTTGGGACACGTATTTTTTCTTTTTTCTCGTAAACAGAAAATGACGACAATACAGTGCGTTGAAGTTTCGTGAAATGTCACGCCTTTGTATATTTTTTACTGAGAAGTGATGTCACAAGCCCCCTCTCCGGAACTTTGATGCTCTTTATCTTTGTATTTTGTTATTAATTTGATCAAGCAAAAAATATGTGTCTAGTATTTTTGGACTGTCGAACAGACGGACTAAACAAAATGTCATTCTTTTGATGTAGTCAACATCCCTATTATGCTGGGCACTAGCCGTTTCGCGCAGTAGCTTAGTAGTGACGCTACTTAGCTCTCTTAGTTTTAAGGTTTCTAGTATATAGGGTGACTGGTAATTACTGTACGATACGTAGACACGTGATTGTGCTCATGATAACAATACATTTTTATTATGGGAGCAGAGCCGAAATCGCGAACAAAATATCAGCTGTTCAGTACATTAGGCAAACATAAATGTACTGAACAGCAGATTTTTTTTTCGCGCTTTCAGGTTTGTACTGCACAATCACATGTTTAAGTATCGTACACTAATTGCCAATCACCCTATAAGTATAAGTTTCACCTTGTAGCTCACTATGTGTGAATAAACTGTTTTTCTTTCTTTTCTTTATTTCTATGACTCTGGCGGTCAAAAGATTAAAGTAGTATTGGTCTCCAGGTGTTCAAGCATGACATTGGCGAGGTGTGGCACCTCCGCTGTTCTCCGCACGATGCTGCGACGCTCCTGACCACTCACAACTCCTATGACCCTGGTACATCACAGTGCACCATGGGCGTGTCTATATTCAAGCTGCCTACGGTTGAGGTATTACTTATCTTGATATTTATAATATATTAATAACAATAATGTGGGCTACTATTTATATTTTTAAATTTTATATCTATCATTGAACTTTTGCAGGTGATACCGAAAGACTTGGATGACTTGAGCGCAATACAAGGCAGGAATGCCGAGGATATGGAACTTCTACTGACTATCAAACCAGAGGTTAGTATTATACTCATACACGTACGAGTGGCGCGTGGAGGTGCAACGCCGGGGTGAAGTCCCGATGCCGCGGGTTATCGCGGCACGGCTCACGGAGCTCCGGCGAGATCTCATGGCCGAATGGAGACAACGACTGTCGCAACCTAGTGCTGGGCACGCCGTTATAGCGGCGGTAAGACCCCTCTTTGAGGAGTGGCTGGAGAGGCGTCATGGCACTCTCACGTTTCGCTTGACACAGGTCCTCACCGGACATGGTCAGTTCGGGAGGTTCCTGTGTCGGATTCGGGCAGAAGCGACGCCTGGGTGTCACTGTCACCACTGCAGTAACGGTCGCCTGGAGGACACGGTCGAGCACACAGTTAAGGTGTGCCGCGCATGGGCGAAGCATCGACGTGTCCTCGTAGAGGCGATCGGCGGCGGTGACCTCTCGCGCCCGGCGCTGGTTCAGGCCATGCTTCGGGGCGAGACGGAATGGGATGCCGTCGCCTCCTTCTGCGAAGCAGTTATGCTAGTGAAGGAAGCGGCGGCGCGCGAGAGGCAACGACGAGCCTCTCGCCCCGGACTAAGACCCAGGCGAAGACGTCGAGAGTCGCAAGACGACTACCGGCCACCGTAGGCGCGGTTGTGCGGATGGCGAGCGATGGGTAGCTCGCCGCCCGGCTAGGACCAGGACCGCGTAGACGGCGCGTTAGTGTTCCACGCGCGCCTCAAAGAGAAGAAGTCAGCACAGGAAGGGGCCCAACAGGGCCAACGCCTGCCGGGGTTGCGGAATGTTTATAATAGTTACCGTGACCCTGGAACATAAAGGGCAATCGAAGGAACATGAGTGGGTTTTAGTCAGTAAGAGTCTGACACGCCCTTCCGCCGCACCCAGGACGGGAGCAGTCATTGGATGATTTCCCACTCACCATAATAGTACTAACATTAATAACAGCAGATCAAACTATAGTAGTATTTTTGTTAACCATACTATAGTTTGGCCAAAAGCGATGAAGATTTATTATTAACTTGCTGACCCGGCAAACTTCGTACCGCCTAACAGTCGATTTTCATATTTTTTGTTTTTTTTTATACTTCTGCTAATCTGCTGATGATTTCGGCTTTGCTCCTATAATAAAATTGTTGGCTATCATGAGCACAATCTCATGTTTAAGTATCCTACACTAATTACCAGTTCACCTTATATAAATTATAGCTAGATTTATTGTTAATTTATTTACAGAAGCCCGAGGAAGAGATCCGCTGCGCAGAATGGCACCCAACAGACAGTGCGCGGGTGGGTGTGGTGTGCGAGGGGGGGGTGCGCGTGCATGACGTCACGAGCGGGGCTCCCCTCGCGCGCGCCGCAGCTTCCGCACGACTCAAGTTCACCGCCGGCAAGTGGAACCCGCATCAGGGACATACGCAGGTATTTGTTGATTTTTAATAAGCAACAGCAGCAGCAGGGCAGTTGTCTTGGATATGTCACCGGAAAATAACAAGATCCGAAATTTTATCAATCTACTAGGAAGTTTATAAACTTTCGTAAGATTCTAAACGGGAGATAAATTGTAATATTTTACGTCCACATTTTCGTAAATTTATCAATTTCCGACGTCATACGGTAAATTGATACACTAACGGATATCTATTCGTAAGATTTTAAATGGTTCGACCAATCACAGAAACTCTTTTAAGTATACGCATCTTTGAAATACGTAAAATAACACACTGCGCTCTGATTGGTCAATGTTCATAGTGGCAATGCTTGTGTCCAAAGACTGGTATAATCAGACTTGACAAACTATAAATTGGAAGCAACAATGCCTGGTTCCTCTCTGGTACGGATGTAGTGAGTTGAGTTTTCTTTGAGTTGCAACACAGTTCAACATTTAAAACTAATAAAAACGCACAAGCGAACTGGTTTATTTATGTTCCGTTGCGAACAATGGCGGCCGCGAGGAAGGAGAAGTGACACGTGACAGTCAACCAATCAGATCGCGCGTAGCGTTTGATTACTGCTTACTTATTATTTTACAAGTGAGTTTAGTAAGTTTATCAATTTACGAAAATGTGGACGTAAAATATTACAATTTATCTCCCGTTTAGAATCTTACGAAAGTTTATAAACTTCCGAGTAGATTGATAAACTTACGGATCTTGTTATTTTCCGGTGACAGATACACGCGTTGTGAGGAGGTTCCTCACTCTAGATCCAACCATTGTTAGCTTAGGTTTCAATATCTAGCAATGGTGGAGCACTATTATTATATATATTTTTATAATAAACTAGCTTTTGCCCGCGACTTCGCTCGCGTTAGAAAGAAACAAAAGGTCTCTCCATCCCTTCAACTATCTCCTTTTAAAAAATCACGTCTATTCGTCGCTCCGTTTTGCCGTGAAAGAAGACAACTAACAGACAGACAGACACACTTTACAAAAAACAAACAACTTTTATTATGGAACGAATTCTGATATCTCGAAAATAATATAAGCTGTTTCTAACAAAAGTTCAATGTCTTCCCGACCAAAAATACACCTAAACTCAAAATTCAAACTCAATATGTATGTGTTCAGTTCGCAGTGCTACAAGACACGCACGTGAAGTGCTACGACACTCGCTCGGACTGCAGCAAGCCGGCGTGGAGCATCGACAACGCGCACACACAGCTCGCCCGGGACCTCGACTTCAACCCTAACAGGTGAACACTCCTCGGGCCGATTTGTTCCCGCTAGTTCTACTGAACAGTTCCACGGTAGAACTAATGGGAGTGTTTGCTTATGAGTGCCAGTGCCTGGTACTTACAGGCGCAATCGATCGATGATTTCCCACTCACCAAAAAAAAAACATTAACTCCACCACGTTACACTTTTTGTATAGGGCCGTTTCTATAATAAGGATGACGACAACATTATAAAAATGGCATTCTGTTTAGTCCGCCTGATAGACCAGCCAAAAATACGTATTTTTGCTTGATGAAATTAATAGAAAAATACAAAGATAAAGAGCAACAAAGTTCCGGAGTGGGGGCTTTTGACGTCACTGTTCAGCAAAAATTGCTTAGATCGTAACGTCACGTGCAACTTCAACGCATGCACTGTGTCGACATTTTTTGTTTACGAGATAAAAGAAAAAATACGTGTCCAAATTTTTTTTGATAACTGACAGACTAATTGGTACATTTTTCGTCATCTCGCCTAAGATGGTATGCTTTTGATTTACGGAATATTTTGCCAATTACATGTCAAGACTGTTTACAATTAGTTAATTACCTATAGAAGGGTATAATTTAAAACTGTTTAGAGTGAAAATGTCCCATGTCCAAAATGTCTTACCTTTGAGAATGTGGTAGATTTCTTTAAAAATACTTTTTGTGTAGTTATTTAATTATATACGTTTTTTGATTATATACGAGAAAAAATAAAAAATATGTGTTCAAAAATTTTCAAAGAATTTGAGGAGAGGTTATTTAAAAATTGTACACATTTAATAGGTTAATATCATTAAATTGTTCGCAGGCAATTCCACTTAGCCAGCGCAGGCGACGACGCTGCACTGAACATATGGGACTACAGGAATGGAAAGGAACCTATATTTAGCAGAACGGACCATTCTCATTGGTGAGTTCAATTTAAAATTCATTATCTCCCTAGCCTTTTCCCAACTTTGTTGGGGCTTCCAGCCTAACCGGATTTAGCTGGATACCAGTGTTTCACGTGGAGCGACTGCCTATCAGACCTCCCAACTCAGTAACTGGGCGACACGATACCTCTTGGTTAGACAGGTCAGACTTTCTGGTTTACCCGTAATGACTGTCAAAGTTCTACGAATGACAATCGGGACCAACAGCTTTACGTGCTTTCCGAGGCACGGGATGTCAGTCCAAGATAAACTTTAGAAAGTACATATGAAATGAAAAAGTCACATTTGTAATGAAATGGAAAGAGAAAGGTGCACTTAATTTAAATTACTGAACAATAGAATCAGCACCATTGTATTTTCCTCTTTCTGTTACAAAAAAACTCATTTCCTAATTGTTTTATTAGTTTTAAATTTTTAAACAACTTTCCTTTTTTTACGCAAATTGTGGCAAAATATGTTGAAACTTTCTTTACTTTTCACTTTCTTACCTACATTTGCATTTATATGTATAATGTTACACATATTTCCACAGATGAATATATCTTTATCTTTATTTACCCCAGGGTATGGACGGTACGCTACAACACGTACCACGAACAACTACTACTAACGGGCAGTTCGGACGCGCGCGCACTGCTCACCGCGGCCGCTAGCGTGTGTTGCGACGTCGACGACGACGGCAAGCGGGTCACTCAACTGTGAGTACTCTCTGCTACTACACAACTACTGTTACTGGTGTAACTACTCTTTGCTACTCTACAACTGTGACTGGTGTAACTACTCTCTGCTACTTGTTATTATCATTAATAAAATTTTATTTAACATTTAAAAAATTGCATGCCGACAGACGAAACAAAGCGCACTTTTATTATGTATGCTTCATCATGTATTGTGTACTATGTTTGCAACAAATAATTTTGACTTATGTGTTCAAGAAGAAGGGACTCATTTTGAGCATTTAAAAAATTGACTAATTTGTATTAAAAAGTTTTGACTACTCCACCACAAGTGTTACTGGTGTAACTACTTTCTGCTACTACACAACCACTGTTACTGGTGTAACTACTTTCTGCTACTCTACAACTGTGAGTGATGTAACTACTCTCAACTCTACAACTGTTACTGGTGTAACTACTCTATGCTACTCTACAACAACTGTTACTGGTGTAACTACTCTCTGCTACTCTTCGACAACTGTTACTGGTGTAACTAATCTCTGCAACTACACAACTACTGTTACTGGTGTAACTACTCTCTGCTACTCTACAACTGTTACTGGTGTAACTAATCTCTGCTACTACACAACAACTGTTACTGGTGTAACTATTCTCTGCTACTACACAACAACAACTGTTACTGGTGTAACTAATCTCTGCAACTCCACAACAACTGTTACTTGTGTAACTACTCTCTGCTACTCTACAACAACCAATACTAAAGGGCAACTTACCAAAAAATACCCTCACAATCAATTCAAATAAAAAAAAAAAAAAAACAGTTGTCTGGTTACCATAACACAAGCTCTAAGCAGAGCTTAACTTGGGATCAGATGACCGTGTGTGAGTTGTCCCAGTATATTTATTTTATTTATTTATTTTAATGATATTATAAGTAAATAGGTGTAGATAGGATAGGTTATATGCAGTCAAAAAGTGGCACTTTAAAAGGAAGCTATTTGACCAACATGATACTGAGTATCGCGTTGACATTTGACGTAAGTTTATCTCTTTTTCACGCGCACTACTTTTAATCATGCCATCCTACTTTGACGTGTATAGTATGTGTGCTTTAGTGTGACGTTTTTGAAGATAGAATTTCGTTTAGGTAACCTATCTACACCTTTTTACTTGTAATATCTACCTTTTTGCTCACAATACTTTAAAACCAGTTTATTTTTGGTTTTAAATATCATTTTGTTTTAATCTTGTTCCCAGCCTGGAAGACGGCGTGCTGCAATCGTACGAGCAACACGAGGACTCCGTGTATTGCGCGGAGTGGAGCGCCGCGGAGCCCTGGACCTTCGCCTCGCTCAGTTACGACGCACGTCTCGTCCTATCGCGAGTGCCTCGACACTTTAAATACAAGATATTGCTGTGATTTACCCTTTGTACTGTCAGCAATGAAGGTGCTCTGAAATAAGGCGTTTTCGGTGCAACTATGCGTTGGACTCCAAATTTCTACCACATTGTAATTGGTGAATATTGGTGAAATAATTCCCACTAGGCACTGAGGTGTAAGAACCAAAAACCATACAAAAAATTAAAGTGCTATGACACTTTTAACTAAGTGTCAATGCCACCACAGTGGTGCTAACTAGTGGCGGATTCCACGGTAGCGCCCAGCAAGATATCTGCAATCAGTGTCATATTATTTTTAATTCTATTTTTATTACTATAATTCATAGTATCATTTAAAAAGGTCGCGCGGCCGCGAGCACTCCGGCAATTCCTGACGCACTACTTTCTCAAGAGATGTATTATAATAAAGAATATAGATTAAAATTATGACATTTCGGAGTGAATTACGCCTTGTACATATGAGAATATTAAAATAGATTGAGAGAGATTTTTTTATTATCTGTTTATGTTGTTTGGACTTTAATATTAGTGTTATTTTAGTTTCACAAACTCCAATCAATAAATGTGACGATGCTAATACATAGTTCGTAATATTAATTGATTTAGATAATACACTGTGTCTAATGTAAGAGGGCTAAATATCAGGTCAGTAAAACTTTAAGGTGCTCCCTCACCGGGAGCATTCGCGTGTAATGTTACAGATTTGAGCATTACATCAGTGAAGGAGGAGAACCGAGCATTACCATGCGCACCTTGTAATGATACAATGTGTAATATCTTGATACAACTTGTAACATCAATGCACTCCGCTTAGGTAGGTATTATTGTAATGTAATGCTCAAAGTCGAATCTATAATGTTACTTTACACATGAACTTTACCTTTAAGAAATCGTATTAAATTTGGTACTCGGCTTGCATAGATGTAGATGCAACCTTACATTCCATAAAACATTTTGATGTGTTAATTATCTTAACTGGTATTACGACCAATTATTGACGAAATTATGTTTAAATGCCACTTCTACGAAATTCAAAGGTTTGGATAAATAATCTTTTCAAACTATTTTACATACCAAAAACTAAGATATCTGATTATTAAGCCAACAAATTGTCCTTTATTAGTTGTAAGTTGTATGAAAAATGAAATAAAAACACAGTATTTATAAATATAATATGTTTTATTTACAACTAAAATCTCTCTGCAACTCTGTTGGCAACATTTCTTAGGTTACCATACACTTTTGAAGGTGGCGAGCCCATAATGAGGTTGCATATCGCTCTTCTTGCCAACGCTATATTCTGATAACTGCCAAGAATGTGAATTTTTGAGTCTGCCAACACTATTCTGGTTTTGGTAACATTCTCTATGGTGAATTTTGTTCGGCCGGCTTTTCCCGCCAAGCGGCCAATGGCGCGACTTAAATGGTCTCCATTTAAAGTCTTTACGTCTTTGACTTCAAATGATTCGACAAACAAGTCGTCTAGTCGAAGGAGGGCGAGGGCGTCGTCGACTTCGAAACCATAGATGAAAGCCTGAAAGAATTCAAATGTTTTCAATCATAAACAAGCAGTGTACTAGGGATGTAAATTGACTAATATTATGCATTTTATTTGGCATCTCTAAGGCCCGAGTCACACCGGAATGGCAGCGGCCGGCAGCGGCGCGGCGAGCACTTTCAGTGTGAAATAATTTTAAACTTTAACTACATACTTAAAAGTCTAGTATCGCTTGAAAAGCTTGAAAAGGTCGCGAGACTGCCAGCGGCCGTCAGCGGCCGCCCGCGGCGCCGCGAGCGGCCGCGCGCCATGCGCGCGTCTATTGTTTCTAGCGACGCTGGCGGCCTCGCGGCGCCGCGGGCGGCCGCTGCCGGCCGCTGCCATTCCGGTGTGCGTTGTCCCTAATACATAATATTCAAGATTCATGATTAATATTTTAATTGACTTTTTAATACTTGTGCTTGTTTAATTTTTTATGTAGTTCAAACAAAATTTTAAGCAGTAAAGTTTGCCTTACCAAGCTGTTACAATGTTTGGCTGTCACCCTGCTGTGGCTAAGTGACTGTCAAAAATTTTTACAGTGAAATATGCGCTGGTTATGTTAAATTTACAATTAGGTAGACATTTATTATAAAAAATTAAAAATATAAGCTATACAAATAGGCGAGATGACAAAAAAAAAGTAATTAGTCCGTCAGTTAGATAATCAAAAAATTTGGGACACGTATTTTTTCTTTTTTCTCGTAAACAGAAAATGACGACAATACAGTGCGTTAAAGTTTCGTGAAACGTCACGCCTTTGTATAATTTTTACTCAGAAGTGACGTCACAAGCCCCCTCTCCGGAACTTTGATGCTCTTTATCTTTGTATTTTGTTATTAATTTCATCAAGCAAAAAATATGTGTCCAGTATTTTTGGACTGTCTAACAGACGGACTAAACAGAATGTCATTCTTTTAATGTAGTCATCATCCCTATTCTGAGGTGCCAACCTTAAGGCAGAATTAATTAAGATTTTATCTTTGTCCATCAAGTCAGTGGTATCACACACAGATATGATTTACAATAATTACTAAAGATTTTGTTTCACCCTTTCTAAGTTTTTTTAAAAATTAGTTATTGTCAGCAATTTATTGTTGGGTTCTAAGGGCACAGCAATTGAAATTGAATCCTTCGAACACATGTGATTTGAGACACAATAGCAGCCCGACAGCAAGCTGTCGGTTGGTCATAGAAAGGTAAAGTAAACTTTAATGAACAACCGACAGCCGGCTGTCGGGCTGCTATTGTCTTTCTATTGTGTCTCAAATCATGTGTGTTCAAAGGATTAAGAGACCTCTCATGCAATTTCCTTATCAAGTTACCTTAACAAAATCTGCAGCTTTCTGTAAGTTAGCAATATCTTTAGTTTCCGGTCCAACCTTAATCTCCACATTCCTAGTTTTTGTGTTCATTCTGACTTGCAGCAGTAAATGTTCCACTATAGGGGTGAAAATTTTTAACCAATTTTCTTTTAGAGGTGTGTATCTGTAAAGAAATTTGTTTTATGTAGAGACTAATAGATATGTAGGCTAGATCGATTGTGTGGGCACCATACACTTAGTGTTTACACTGGGTGTCTATTTGAACACTGTGTATACCTTGGGAAAATGGTGCCATCTTGAATGGTGGAACCTTTTGACCGCCAAAATAGATGACTATTCAAAATTTGGCCACCACGGTTACAATCCCATGATAAACTTCTAGACATAAAAAAAATTGTTTGGTTCTGAGGGCAAGAATTTGCTGTTATATTTTTAAAACCAATTTTTATCAAATCTGTACTGTATTAATTAATAAATTATTTAGCCGTAAAAGCGTAACAGAGGCAGACACTTAAACTGGGCCTAGTAGTACCAAGTTGCATGTTTTGTTCAAAAGTCTAAATGTCAGGATCTGCTGTTATTTGTTAAGGAAAGTAGGGGCTAAAACATTACACCTACAGGCGCTGTACCCTGAAACTTACAACCTGATCACTAATGATACAAAGGTACAGCTGAAGAATATAATTATATTTATTTATATTATATTTTGAGGTTATACCTGTGAGCAGGGACTGCGATTTTTCTCATATTCTCTTTAGATTCGTTTGGCTCAGCATTCTTCTTCTTCTTTGCTCTCGACCGGCTGTGTTTGGCTTTCCCTTGGATACCATTATGCTCTTCTATTTCCATTCCATCACCAGACTCCGACACAGCCCTTCGCTTTATATTTTTTTGCTTCACTGTCTTCTTGGCAGGCAAAAATTCCTCCACATTTATGTTTGTTGTGTCCATCTTTAATTCTGTTTGGTCAGTCATGTTCTTATGTTTATTTATCACGAATATTGCAAGATAATTTGCTGCAAAATAAAATCACACATGGCTTTTGAGAAGCACAGATTAAAAAGAATAATAAATAAAATATTGAGAAATGTCAACGTCAGAAGTATACTCTGTGGACTTTAATGCCGGATTTACACACACACACTATCATGAACGCGGCTCATTGAGGGCTATCGCATCCCTACAAAAAGTGCGTTCATAATATTAGAAAATATAAAAAATCCACGTTACGAAAAATTTGAACGCATTTCATTTGTGAATGGTTATGTCACAGGGTCAATTTTTGTTTTGAATTGATTTGAGGTAAGAATCTCAATATTTTATTACTTTTTTTAATTTCATATTTTGAGATTTTTAAAACCTACTAAAAAGTTTTATTAATACTATTTCAGGTATCGTACAGAAGATACCTCGAGTCAAAATGTCTACACTCCTTAAAGTTGGGGTTGTGAAAGTGCTAAGTCCTAGCCAGGGCTGTAAAATAGCGGCATGTACGTTCGTGCAGAACCGTAACATCGCTGGCAAGGCGCTCAGGGAATCGCTGCCTCCCCGTCCCCCTAAACCAGCACCCTTCGACTACGTAAATAAGGATTATTCGTGGTTCAGGAGCCTCTTCGACCGCACAACACACAGGTTTGATGAGAACTCTAAAGTCATAGTGGTTGAAGGCCCAGTGGCCGCTGGCAAGACAGCTTTCGCGGCCACCCTCGCCGAGGATTTGGGAATGAAACATTTTCCCGAGGCCAACATGGATATCCACTACGTAAGGCCAAACGGTGTCGATCTTCGTATGTTTGACAAAGACATACCTGAAGACACGAGGACTTTCGACCATGTTAATTTTAACATGAATCCGAAGCACCGTTTAGTGGGTAACTTCCAAATCATGATGTACATTGCGAGGTACGGCCAGTACATTGATGCTTTAGCCCATTTGTTAAACACTGGTCAAGGAGTTGTTTTGGAGAGGTCCCCGTACTCAGACTTCGTGTTCCTGGAGGCTATGTACTCTCAGAAGTACCTCAGTAAAGCTGTTAGGTCAGTCTACTATGAGTTAAGAGCAAACACCATCGAAGAATTGATGCGTCCACATCTCGTCATCTATTTGGATGTTCCTGTTCCGAAGGTGAGAATTAAATCACACTGGTGTTTTGATATTGAAAAATTTTTAATTTATTTGCATGCCACAATAGTTTATAAGCTGTGTGGTATAAAAAAGCTTTTTTAAAAAAAAGATAACCGACTTCAAAAACTAAAAGCTCAAAAATAACTATTTCGGAAGTCGGTGGCAACACAAATCGACCGGCAGAAGAGAAGCCACCGACTTCCGAAATAGTTATTTTTGAGCTTTTAGTTTTTGAAGTCGGTTATCTTTTTTTTAAAAAAGCTTTTTATTATTTACTTTTTAGTTAGAGTCTCAGTGTCTGACTATGTTTTAGGGTAGCTCTTAAAATAAACTTTTAATCTTATAAAATGAAAACGACACTATGCGCGCAACGTCACAGGATATCCATTAGTGTTATATACTAAAACCTTCCCCAGAATGTAACAAACACTTTGCTGAAAACCGCATCAAAATCGGTTCAGCCAAACGCGAGATAATCGCGGACAAACATACATACATACAATACCCAGTGGTCGGTTCCCACCCACTTTTTAAAATCCAGTTCCATTAAAATTTGTAACCTGCAGACATCATAAGAATAATCAACTCACTGACATACATACATACAGGTCGAACAGAGAACCTACTTTTTTTTGAAGTCGGTTAAAAAGGTGAAAAATTTTAATGGGCCCTGGAAGTAAACTAAGACATAATTTTATTTACTGGAAACATTCCTTTATTTTTAGATAAGGTTTAAATGCAGTTTTATTTCTTTTTAGAAATATATGAATGTTTTCTTTGAGTAACGTAATCTATCGCAATGATTTAAGTCGTTTTCTTCCAAGGCCCATTTAAACTTTCCACCCTATATGTATGTACTATTATACAAATGAAAGGTAGTAAAACAGGTAAGTTTAATTATCTAACTAAGTAAAGGTAAACCTGTGTTACATTTTTACATGTATATTAATAAAAAAAATACTAAAAATTGTTACAGTTACTTAACTAAGTACCTCAACCGGTATGTCTTTTATACAACCTTTTAGATAAAAACACTTGTCAGGATTATTGTTTACTCTTAATTAAATATCAAAACAAATGACAGGTTATCTAATTTATAACTAACACTTTCTTTATTGCAATAGAAAAACCCTAAAGATTACAAGATCTAAAAGTCTTTCTATTGCAATAGAGCTCAGATCTATATCTGAAGATAGAATGTCATTTAAGTAACCTACCTACACTTTTTTACTTATAATGGTGCCGATTCTCTTATTCACAAACTAGTCTAAATTTTTGTTAAGTGCATCTTTGTCTTTCCATTTCATTAAGAAAAGGACAGAAGATAAAATTTTAGTTAAGTCTTGTCAAATTAAGACACACCATAAATAATTTAGACGCGATTAAAAACATGGCCACTAAAATTACGCCAATGTTCTTTAGGCGTTGTCTAATTTGACAGGACTAAACGAATATGTATCTTCTGTCCTTTTCTTGAAGAAATGGAAAGAGAAAAATGCATTTAACATTAATTTTGTTAAGTTTGTGAACCAGAGAATCAGCACAACAAGGTAAGGTCATGAACAACATCAATTGCAGGTCCAAGCAGCTATCAAGGAACGCAAGTTGGAGCATGAGAAGGGCGGCCGTGCCTTGACCGATGCCTTCCTCACGGAGATGGAGTCCCAGTACAAGAACAA
Source organism: Athetis lepigone (assembly GCA_033675125.1). Taxonomy (NCBI): domain Eukaryota; kingdom Metazoa; phylum Arthropoda; class Insecta; order Lepidoptera; family Noctuidae; genus Athetis; species Athetis lepigone. The sequence goes on from CM066221.1 coordinate 435,896, forward strand.
ATACCTGCGGGATATCTCAACGCACGCCGAACTGTTAGTCTACGACTGGAGTGGCGGCGGCGAGGTGGAAGTGGTCAGTTATCATCTCTTTTTTTTTTTTTTTTTTGGTGAGTGGGAAATCATCCAATGACTGCTCCCGTCCTGGGTGCGACGGGAGGGCGTGTCAGACTCTTACTGACTAAAACCCACTCATGTTCCTTCGATTGCCCTTTATGTTCCAGGGTCACGGTAACTATTATAAACATTCCGCAACCCCGGCAGGAGTAATCATCTCTGACGTATCTCTTTATTATCCTTTAGCCTTCTTCCAAGTTCACATTCATATTCATTTATTTGCATTCCATATGTATAAAAGACTAGCAGTTCCTCGCGGTTTCACCCGCGTTACGTTAGGTTTTTGGTTACTGCCTCGCTCCCGTGGGCATAGCGTGATATTATATAGCCTATGTTACTCAGGGATAACGTAGCTTTCGAATGGTGAAAGAATTTTTAAAATCGTACCAGTCGTTTTTGAGCCTATACATTACAATCAAACAAACAAAGTTTTCCTCTTTATAATATTAGCATAAATGTTACAAGATGCAAGCTAAAGTCAGTACATTTATGGACCCTGTTAGGGCACAGAAACATAATTGAAATATTAATTTATTATTTTTCACTTTCATGAGAAGCTGGCACCTTGACACTGGGCTAAATTACCAAATTCTATCCTCTACCATTTGTGTAGATGGATACCTGAGAGAATATTCAAGAAAATTTATATTGTACTAGCTAGCTAGCTAGCTTCTGCCCGCGGCTTCGCTCGCGTTAGAAAGAGACAAAAAGTAGCCTATGTTACTCTCCATCCCTTCAACTATCTCCTCTTAAAAAATCACGTCAATCCGTCGCTCCGTTTTGCCGTGAAAGAAAGACAAACAGACAGACAGACACACTTTCCCATTTATAATATTAGTATGGATAATGGAAAAGCCCCTGCTCACCTCGGTAATCTAATCTCGTTTGCAAAGAGGAGCGCATCCGTCAGGCATAAATGATCCCAAACTTGCAAGCGCAAATTCGGACAATTAAGGAGTAGCTTCTGCCCGCGGCTTCGCTCGCGTTAGAAAGAGACAAAAAGTAGCCTATGTCACTCTCCATCCCTTCAACTATCTCCACTTAAAAAATCACGTCAATCCGTCGCTCCGTTTTGCCATGAAAGAAAGACAAACAGACAGACAGACACACTTTCCCATTTATAATATTAGTATGGATAATCTTCTAAAACAATTTTCCCATCTACAACAAAAAGTACGTGTTCTATTCGCGTTAAGATTAGACACTTGAAACAACATTTTTTACAGTTTGTTCAACCGATTTTAACTTCTATTCCGTAGACGTAAGGCTGGCATTGGGAGCAAAAAAGTTGCTTACAAACCTACTATTTACTGCAGCCGCCATTTGTCATTCCGCCAACGCCAAAAAAGTCTTTTTGAATGTCTAATCTTGACATAGATAGTGTAAAAAGCCTGTTTCACTCAAATAAATCATTGTCATTTTATTTCTTCAGGTGGTAGAGGACATAGAGCGTCTGAACTTCGACCAGTACACGGAACGCGAGGATCCTAAGATGAAGGACTGGCGCCTCCCGCGCGAGGTTGATTGGTCTGACCAGCGTATGCTGTACACCAACCAGAAGTTCTTCCTTATGAACCTCTTCGGTATACCCAAGCTGGACGTCCCAGAGCTTATCACTAGTCCTGATGATGCGTATGAAAGACAGAGGGTAAGGAATTTACTATTAATTGTCTCGACTATAAGAGAACTTTAATTAGAAATACCTATAAAATTTGACGGTACAAAATTCATTTTTATGTATTCATCTTTTTCAAGCAGAAACTAAAAAAATATCAGTTAAAATATTTCAACTTAAAACAATTAAAATGAATTTACCTCAAAAGGTAAATTCATTTTAATTCATTTAAGTATCACATTGCATTGTGTAATTTAGATACCGATTCAGATTTTTAATTTTGTCATTCTATTTAAGGCCAAACTATGTTACCCTGTATATGCAAGTCCCATCTCGTACTTGGCCGATTTTATTTATTCACAAAAGCCGGATTTACATTACGAAACTAGTGGCTTGAAATAATTTATAAAACTAATTTCAAGCCACTAGTTTCATAATGTAAATCCGGCTTTTGTGTCACTGTCCACAGAGGCGTAGCTACGTAGACGCATATTCGCCATTTTTCGCTTGATATACCTTTTTTGCAGCTTACATAAAAAAGAATGGAACCGTCGGCGAAAGTGTAGACGCGACGCGACGTTGCCGTTCCGTCGACAGAGTTTCATATTTTTGTATGTAAGCTGCAAACAGTCGTACACCAACCGTATAATGACCTCCGTGGACAGTGGCACTAAGGCCGTATATTCAATGATAGTATAAGTAAAAAGGTGTAGATATGTTTCTTATACGACATTCTATCTTCAAAAACGGCGCACTAACGTACACATACAATACGGTATTTGACACTATTAACCGATAAATCTAAGACATATTTTTTAATAAAACCTATCTTTTATTAGTCCTAAGCATCGGATTTGTTTTTAATTTACTGTAAAATTAGATTTTTAATTGCTTTAAAATCAATAAATAGTTAGTCAATAGGGTTGCTAGCTTGTGACGTCACAAGCTGGTATTGGCATACAAAGTCTATTGGAGAATTGCGTTTTGACAGCTCATAAAAAGTATGTCAATTGATGATGGTGTCAAATACCGGATTTATTAGACGTCAAAGTAGGATGACATGATTCAAGTATTTGAGTAGAAAAGAGACAAATATTATTTGCGACAATTATAATTTTTTTTCAACGACCATGCGACAGTCGGCTGACGCGCTGCCATTGTCTTTCTATTGTGTCGCGTATCACGTGTGTTCGAAGGTTTAAAGTGCCACATGCTGACTGCTTACTTTGACGTCTAATTGTATGTGTGCGTTAGTGTGCGTTTTAAGATAGAATGTCGTTTAAGAAACCTATGTACAGTCAGCATCAAAAGTTGATGAACACATTTAGATTTTCAAAATCGCTGTACACCGTAAAATACCTAAATCGCTCAACATGGTCACCTACTTATGCTCTCTTATGCCGATCATTAATTTTTGGCGCTTGTCATGTTGAGCGATTTAGGTATTTCACAGTGTACAGCGATTTGGAAAATCTAAATGTGTTCATCAACTTTTGATGCTGACCGTACACCTTTTTACTTACCTCTCTACCTTGTCGAAGTACTTGCTTAAACTATTTATTTATCTTAATATATTGTTTTTTCCAGGTCATTGACGAACACCCTAAATTCGCACACATGGAGGGATACACAGAGGGCAACACTCTATTCAAGTCGAAAATGTCCAAATATACAGAGTATGTTTAGATGTTGCCAGACTCCGTAGAATGTTTTGTTAATATATTAAATCTATTAAAATTTAAGACAATCTAGTTCTTTATTTTATTACTCCCATAACAATTTAACACTTCACGAAGATTATGATAATAACAGAATTTCGGCTCGGCAAAAAGCCAATTTACTGTCCTTTCGCTCTAGAACGCTCTCGTATATTATTTCTGTAATGTAACATTAGCAAGGATGCTCATTAAGGAAAATTCAATAAATAATCGATAAGATTTTATACTATTAAAGGTAGTATAAAATCTTAACCAAAAGTTTAAAAAGCCTATATTCAATGGACAAGAACAAATAAGGGTTGCACGGATGACGCGCTACAACAATCAACGGAGACGCTTAAAACACAAAAATAAAACTCCAAAAATTATAGTCAACTGCTTATATTTCATGTAAGTTATTCAAAACATATAAAGTTACATCTATGCTCTTATCCCAGCACCACAGATCGACATATACTTGCAACAAGACGTAGAGAAGATTTTAATTTTCAATAAGCACAAGTCGCAGCGAAATTGCGAAGAGGCGACCAGTTTCAGTGCCATATAATTTTAAACTTTATCTTCATTACAATAATACATACTATCGCTTGAGAATGTTAAAGTCATCGCCGACCGCTCCGTCGTCTGCAGCGCACGACCTTCAGCGAAACTATGTTTTATAGACATGAAGATAAAGTTTAAAATTATATGACACAAAATGCGCTGCCGGCCACTACCGTTTCGGTGTGAATTGAGGCTGAAGGACATTACGAAATTTTCATACATTGTTGGTCCAAACTAAAATATCTTCTAATTTTTCTTAATGCGATGGCAAGAAGATGCACTGCACTCAAATTCAGTCTAGTTTGTGAACGAGGAAATCGGCACAAGAGCAGCGATCAGCGGCAGCAATATTCCAAGTGCCTTATCTACTAATAAACACTGCATAAAGTTATGACAGGTTTATACGTCAAAAACGGTATGGTTACACAGGCTTTATTCATTGCACAACTTTACACAGTGATTATTAGTAAGGGCAATAGACTACTACCCTCTAATAATCACTGTGTAAAGTTATGCAATGAATAAAGCCTGTGTAACCATACATTTTTTGACGTATAAACCTGTCATAACTTTATGCAGCGTTTATTAGTAAGGCGCTTTAAGTTTGTTGCAAGTATCGTCTTTCAGTCTTATCTAAATGTTTTTTTTTTTGGTTATTTTGAACAAAAACGCCTAAAATAAGTAAGTAATCCGTCCTTATCCAAAAACACAATTCATTAAAAAATACTCAAGATTTAATTCATACAATAATAACAAGTAAAAAAATAACGGAATGTTTATAATTAAGAAATATTTAATTATTCAACAAAAATATGGCAAATCGAACATTATAATTATTACGATGGTTTTCTTTCAACACTTACTTTTTTATTTTAGCTAAATTTTTAGTTTATTTGTTATATTAGGAAAAAACTAGTGTGAGTTGTAATCAGAGGTCGGAGAAGGTAGATCGATAGTACAATGATTAAAATTAATCGTGGCAATATTTAAGTCCTTTTTCTAAGACCCGTATTAATAGACGTCACTCAATTCTGAGACGCTCTCAAGTTTATTGCTGTCCTTATTTTTTCCCTTTAGAATGACAAGGACAGCAAGAGACTTGAGAGCGTCTCGGAATTGAGTGACGTCTATTAATACGGGCCTAAGATACGTATGGAAAATTAATCTACCAACTTCAATTTATGAAATATATTTATTATTCGATTAATAAAATAATAATTATCTTCTCTCCAATTTTTTACACCCTAAAACAATCCTTTCGCCAAGAATTTCCCTACAGTTGACTAAATACTTGACCTTAAAGTACTTACAATGAATATGTAGAAATGCGTTCAGTAGTAAGAATACCATCGGACTATTTATCAAACTTTGTAACTCCAAACGTGGTTGATTCTGCAGCAAAGAATCAACAAGTCTATTTTCAAAAAAATCAAGGTTACATAATCTACACTATACTAATACTAGCTTTTGCCCGCGACTTCGTCCGCGTGGAATAATAGTTCCCGTTTCCGGGGGATTTCCGGAATGAAAACTATCCTATGTCCTTTCTCGGGTCCCAGACTATATCTGTACCAAATTTCATTCAAATCGGTTCAGTGGTTTATGCGTGAAGAAGAGACAGACAGACAGACAGACAGACAGACAGAAAGACAGACAGACAGACAGAGTTACTTTCGCATTTATAATATTAGTAAGGATTATAAATGGGAAAGTGTGTCTGTCTGTCTGTATGTTTGTCTTTCTTTCACGGCAAAACGGAGCGACGAATTGACGTAATTTTTTAAGTAGAGATAGTTAAAGGGATGGAGAGTAACATAGGCCACTTTTTGTCTCTTTCTAACGCGAGCGAAGCCGCGGGCAAAAGCTAGTATTATATAAAATGGTAAACTAACTCACTGTTGATTTATCAACGCACATCCCAAAGCGTTGGTCCTAGAGGTATGTCTTTGTGAAGACTAAGAAAGGATTTTTGGAAATAAGCCGCGGGCGGAAGCTAGTGTAATAATAAATAGTGAAATTAAATTCCTTGGATCATTTTACTACTAGATTCACAATAGGCGTGACGACGAAAAAAAGTAATTAGTCCGTCATTGAGATTATTAAAAAATTATGGACACGTATTTTTTCTTTTTTCTCGTAAACGAAAAATGACGAAGATACAGTGCGTTGAAGTTGTGCGTGACGTCACGATCAGATACAATTTTTGCATTACGGTGACGTCTAAAGCGGGGGCTTTGGCTCCAGAACTTTGTTGCTCTTTATCTTTGTATTTTTTTATTATTTTGATGAAGCAAAAAAAACGGGTCCCGTATTGTTGGCCGATCTACAAGACGGACTAAACAGAATGCCATTTTTTTTATGTTGTCGTCATCCCTATTCCATTCAAATAAATCCCTTGCATTTATACAATAAACAGTTTTTACTTGCTCCTGTTAAGTTAATTTAGAAGGATTTATGCATTTTAATAATTAGACCGACGATACATTAATAAAAAAAACAAGTCAATATTTTATTGGTATTATAAATGTTAATTTTATTATATTACAATATAAAATTACGTAGTAGCAAATATCACAATTAAAATTCTTATTTCATCACATTTTAAAATTTATTTTGCAGATGGTTGAATCAAAAATTATAAGATATTTTTTATGATAATATTATTCACAATAAGTTCAAATAGTGCATTTAATTCTTTTCAGTTATTAGATATTCGAAAAAAGAGAAAATAAAGAAATTAAGAAAAGAAAGTCTTCAATGAAATAAAATAATATCATAGTTCAGTATATTAATTTAAATGTTAAGAAAATCTTTAAAATAACTAATAAATGTCTATTCATCTGAAAATATGTATTCTTTGTTTTTTAATTAACATTATTTAACAAAATCTATTAATCATATTTATATATTTAATGTGATTTATAAAACCAAGATATTATAAAAAAAAACATAAGAAGTCATACTTGAATTTAGAATCTTAGTTAATTTACATTAAGATTGATTTTTGAGTGCTAATTTGTGATTTCCCTGAGAAAATATTGGTTGGGATGGAATGTGGCCTTTATGCATATAACATTGAGTTGATTTTTATCTAAAATTCTAAATCCAAGTTTAGATTGAAAACATTAATTAAAATAAATTGTCCTGCAATATTGATAAGGTAACTCAACGATATTTAAAATGTGGGAGCGAGACGGCAGATACAAATGACGCCGTCCTACTCACACGTGTTTGTACAAAAGTTTTTCCTATATCGTGAGCTGTATAGTCCTTAACTATTATGTACGTACTACATGTCTACTAAGAAGGGAGAGTCTAGGGCTCCGAAGCCCGCGGCGACTCCGCCCTCGTTCGCGTCAGCCAGCTTAGTGCGGAGCATGTGTCCTACCTGACGGTTATGGTACACTTTGTCCTTTGTTCTGCAAAAAGAAATAAAATTATAAACAATAACTCAATCATTTATTATTAATAGACCATTTAATCTTTCGACGAGCAAGCGACAGCCGGCTGTCGGACTGCTATTGCCTTTCTATTGTGTCTCGAATCGCGAGTGTTCGAAGGTTTATTAGCTGGGCGACACGATACCTCTTGGTTAGACTGGTCAGACTTTCTGGCTTTTGAGTACCCCTAACGACTGTCAAAGTTATAGGTACGAATGATAACGGGACCAACGGCTTTACGTGCTTTCCGAGGCACGAGAAGTCAGTGATGTCCGAGATAAACCTTAGAAAGTATCAATATCAAATCTTTCTTTATCTTTTTTGTATTCCATATGTCAAGAAAGATGTTACAAAGGTTATATAAAGAGAACAATATGGACCCTGTCGGGCACAGCAAAATTAAAAGAGAGGAAGAGGGCTAAATAGGTACTATTAGAATTAATAATATTTCAAATTAAAAATGTATTAAATTAATAATTGAAAGTAAAAACACTTATGACGTATTGAATTATATTAACTCACCCGATGATAACTCCAAAGATACCGAGCTCTGACACGAGGTCGACAACAGGGGGCGGTAGTGTCGCGCCCGGACGGATCATGTAACCAGGTACCTGCGGAATTTAATACGTTCAAGTATGTAAATAAATAATTATCTTGGGACACTCAACAATCCCTAAAGGGCATAAGGGCCGAGTCACACCGAAATGGCAGAGGCCGCCAGCGTCAGAAGAAGCGCGAGGCGCGCGGCCGCTCGCGGCGCCGCGGGCGGCCTCGCGATCTTTTCTAGCTTTTCAAGCGATACTAGTCTTTTAAGTATGTAGTTAAAGTTTAAAATTATTTCACACTGAAGGTGCTCACCGCGCCGCTGCCAGCCGCTGCCATTCCGCACCGGGATTACGTATCTTGCAATAGCCGAGCGATCGCGATAATTTAGCAAAATTTGCTGCTCAAACGTCAATTCAAAATACGTCACGTCAAATAACAATCCTAGCGATAGTGCTGCCTCTGTGGAGCAATAAGTTAACTAAAATATGCATTTTTCGTTTGGTGGTTTCGTATTTAATATGGTTTTTAAGAGCAAAGTTAAGATTTTTTTGTTTAAGGTGATATTTAATTAGTTCCTGCGATTGTTACTTTATCGTCATTGTAGCAATAAGTGCATTAGAACAATTAGCGAGCGATTAGCAATCGGTTCATACATTATACGATTTTTTTTGACGATCGCGCGGTGATCGCGCGATCACTGCGCAAATATTGCTGATTGCTGTTTCATAGGTAATAACCCCGCCGGTGTGACTCGGGCCTAATAGAGGGATGGAAATTTCAAGATTGTGAGTGAAAGCTAGTATGATGTAAAAGATTTTAAAGACTGGTGCTGATTCTTTTGTTCACAAACTAAATTCAAATTAAGTGCTTCTTTCTCTTTTCATTTTACTAAGACAGAAGAGAATAGCAGAAAGAAAAAAGACGGAAGACATAAAAGTTCAGTCCTGTCAAATTTGCCAACGCCTGAAGTAAATCGACGTATTTTTATTGGCAATGTTTTTAATCGCGTCTAAATTATCTATGGAGTGTATTAATTAGACAGGACTAAACTAATTCTACTAATTTTATAAATGAGAAAGTTTGTATGAGTGTGTACGGATTTTGATAATACTTTTCAGTAATATAGCTTACTAGCTTTTGCCCGCGGCTTCGCTCGCGTTAGAAAGAGACAAAAAGTAGCTGTAGTATGTTACTCTCCATCCCTTCAACTATCTCCACTCAAAAAATCACGTCAATTCATCGCTCCGTTTTGCCGTGAAAGAAAGACAAACAGACAGACAGACACACTTTCCCATTTATAATATTAGTATGGATACTTACATCCAAAAAGATATAGGCTAAATAACATCACGTTATGACCTACGCTACGGTAGCGGAGCAGTCAAAACCTAACATAACGCGGGTAATACCTTGGGGGACCATTATATTCTGTCCTTTTCTTAATGAAATGGAAAGACAGAGATGCACTGAACTTTAATTTAGTTTAGTTTGTGTAAAGGGGATCCTGCAGTGTCCTAATACTTACGAGTGGCGGTACAATTCTCTCCATGAGTATGTAGGCGGCTCTTTCGCGACTGTGACGCATGCTATGATTTTATATTCTGTCCTTTTCTTAATGAAATGAAAAGAAAGAGATGCACAGAACTTGTATTTAGTTTAGTTTGTGAACAATGGACTCGTCGAGCTTCATTGCTCGGCGCTTTTCTGGCGGTCTCCACTGTTGATTCTGGCTTTCAGGAGTTGCAGTGGTTATGAATAGTGAGGTGGGATTGTCCTCTAAAAAAAACTTAATCTTACAGTGTCCTAATACTTACGTTTGGCGGTGACTGTGACGCATGCTAACATTTTATATTCTGTCCTTTTCTTAATGAAATGGAAAGACAGAGATGCACTGAACTTTGATTTAGTTCAGTTAGTAAGCTACGGAATCGGCATATTGTATATTTTTGTATGTGTACTTACGAGTGGCGGTACAATTCTCTCCATGAGTATGTAGGCAGCTCTCTCGCGACTGTGGCGCATACGCTGTAGAGCCTCGCGAATATCCGCACCGTATACGTTGTGGCCGCCGCCTTCTCGCTGCGGCTTCAGTACGAACCTAGCGTTCAAACAGGCTGGTTTTCACGACGATAAACAATGGTGCCGATTCTCTTGTGCACAAACTAACGTAAATTTAAGTTAAGTGCATCTTTCTCTTTCCGTTTAATTAAGAAAAGGACAGAAGATCAAATATGAGTAAGTCCTGTCAAATTTAGACGCAATTTAAAAACATGGCGTCTAAATATACGTCAATTTTCATCAGGCGCTGTCTAATTTGACAGGATTAAACTAAAATGTATCTTCTGTCCTTTTCTTTAAAAAATGGAAAGAGAAAGATGCACTTAACTTAAATTAACGTTAGTTTGTGCACAAGAGAATCGGCACCAATGATATATTATAAGTAAAAAGGTGTAGATAGGTTATATGAAGTCCAAAAGTGGCACTTTAAAAGTTTGCTAATTGACCAACATGATACTGAGCTGCGTTGACATTTGACGTTTGTCTCTTTTTCACTCGCACTACTTAAATCACACCATTCTACTTTGACGTGTAATGTATGTGTGCGTTAGTGTGCCGTTTTTGAAGATAGAATTTCGTTTAAGTAACCTATCTACACTTTTTTACTTCTAATATCATTGACGATAAAGGTAAAAAACAACAGATTGTTATTTATAAATCTTAATATAAACTGAAAGGCTGACTGACATAGTGATCTATCAACGCACAGTCCAAACCACTGGACGGATCGGCCAGAAATGGAAAATCGGGCCACCGTGAAGCATCCCCCCTTCTCCCGTCCTGGGTGGAGCGGGAGGGAGTGTCAGACTTTTACTGACTAAAACCCACTCATTTTCCTTCAGTTGCCCTTAAAGTTTCGGGGCCACGGTAACTATTATAACTATTGTGTAATTTATCTATAATATGTATGTATTTATAAATTATATAAGTATGTATATCAGTTGTCTGGTTACCATAACACAAGCTCTAAGCAGAGCTTAACTTGGGATCAGATGACCGTGTGTGAGTTGTCCCAGTATATTTATTTATTTATTCTACTAAAACCCAAAAAAAGGTCTGTCAAATAGAAACTCACCTTTCAGCCTCCTTCAAGCCCATCTCGACGGCTCTCTCCCCATTCTCATCAAAGTCCAGTGAGTAGAGGCCAGTAAAGATATCTCTCACTCTGTTGGTAGCTGCCCCCGACTCCATGAACTTCTCCAAAACTCCTGGAGCAGCTAAAGCTTGCTGCACCTTCTTTGTACCAGCCAACTGGTAGTGAATCGATGGGCATTTGATAGCACTGAAATTCAATGCTAAATTAACAATCGAAGTAAAATTCAAATCAATACAAAGTGTTTTTTTTTGTCTTGAAAAACCTGCTATAGGTGCCGATTCTCTTATGCACAAACTAACGTAAATTTAAATTAAGTGCATCTTTCTCTTTCCGTTTAATTAAGAAAAGGACAGAAGATAAAATATTAGTTAAATCCTGTCTTTAGACACTCCATATTAATTTAGACGAAATTTAAAAACATGGCGTCTAAATATACGTCAATTTTCATCAGGCGCTGTCTAATTTGACAGGATTAAACTAAAACGTATTTTCTGTCCTTTTCTTAATGAAATGGAAAGAGAAAGATGCACTTAACTTAAATTTACGTTAGTTTGTGAATAAGAGAATCGGCACCATAGTCTGTTTTTTTTAACAAACGAGTACTGAAAATTTTGATCGCGTTTCTATAGGTCCACATAATCAGCATAAGTGTTATTATTTCTGTTAAACGCGTTGGCTCCGCCTCGACTAATTTCCCATCTCTCTCTGTCAATACCGGAAATGTGAAAGAGATATACTCAGTACTTGTTTAAAAAAAAACACACTATATTGTTTCTTCTAATAAAAACCAACAACTTAAGTTATTAAACCATCTTGGAACTCTCGAATAAAATATCAGCTGTTTCATTATGGTCGGGAGGGCAATGAACTTTTGTAAGAAACAGCTGATATTTCTTTCGAGATTTCGTTGGTTGGTTCCATAATAAAAGTTGTTTGTTTTCATGGGTAGAATCATCTCCTAGCGGGTTGTGCAAGACCAAAAACACACGTTGTATAATGTAACTAATTCAATTTTATTTTAAGGAAGGAAATAAGATACGTACGTGGACCTCTCGACCCTCAGTCTTGCATCCCACTCCCTCTGAGAGGGGTACTGCGCGGGTTCGTAGCCCGAACGGTAGTAAACTACCGCCACTGGAACTCCGTCCCTAAAATAAATAAAATAAAAATGAATAAATATCCTTGGACAACTCCTGTGAGTAAGGTAACCAGATAAAAGTTAAAATACATAATATAATTTATAAATACATACATAAATATGTATGGATTAAATGCTTCAAACAAATATGATTAATTACATTAGAGGTAAACCATTAAATTTAACCTTTTCAAATAAAAGAACGAATTTAACCGTCGAAATTTTCGTTCAATTAAAATTAAATTCTTTAGATTTATGGTTTTCCTTTAATTTAATAGAGATTTGGTCCTTATAAATTACCCTAACGTTTGATGTCATAAAAATACAGAGTGTTACTTTTTGAAATTTTGTCGGTTCGATTCCCGGTAAGCGAGTTTTTGAAAATGATTGAAAGCAGTTATGTTTATTTTTAAAAATAAAGTAAAGTTTCCTCTAAGTAAAATAATCTATCTTAAGGATTTAAGGTAGTTTTCTTCAGGGCCCACTGTTACTTTCCACCCTATATATAATGGTAAACTGACTGACCGATTGTTGATATATCAGCGCACAGCCAAAACCGCTGGCCGGACTATAATCGGCCGGTATTGATCGCATAAAAGTGATAAAAATGGTTAATGAACATGTGTTAATGAATACTTACAGTATTAACTGCTTCTTGTCGTTAAGTGTCGTCTCTTCGTAAATTTCATTCAACGTTTTTCTATGAATCTGAAAAATAGTAAAATATAGGATGCAGTGAAACCTGGATTACTATAAACATAATAATAATAACCTGGGACAACTCACACGCGGCCATCTGATCCCAATCTAAACAGAGCTTGTACTATGGTAACCAGACAACTGATATATCTACCCCCTAATATAATTTAAACATATTAAAATAACGTACGGTCAGCAAAGCAGATTAAGTATACAGGGCCGTCAGATACAATTTAAGTTTTTTCAAAAACTCATGGATATTTTCTAATAAAAATTTAAACTATACAGGGTGTCCCACGGCTATGCCACATGGAGGGAAAGTACCTTAAATATTGTAGATAGAACATTTTACTGAAAGAAGACATTATTTGAAATTTGAAAACATTTTAAACTGCATTCATAGATATTTAAATAAATACATAGTTGAACCGGGAATCGAACTTGTTCCACGAGAAAAAATAATCATCCTGTAGTTTTATCATACCGATCGAAAGGTTTCATCATAAGGATTATTTTTTGCTAAATAACATAGTGTTGCAAATAAAAGGAAGACCGTGAATTTTAACATATGATGTAAAATTTTGTTCTGAAAAGTTAAAAGCTTACATTGCCGTAAGGACATGCAATTGACAATCATAACTACTTATTACTTTAATCTACCCACTTGAGTAATACGCATCATTTAAATAAATAAATATCTACCACAACAAGACCAAAAAATCGTCAGGGGACGAAATAATTAAAAGTTATCACTTTGTATTCAAGAAGAAGTGAGTAATTTTGAGCATTTGAAAAATTGACTGATTTTGTATTAAAAATGTTAAAGTTCATGGTCTTTCTTTTATTTTTGACACTATGTTACTTAGCAAAAAATAATCCTTGTGATAAAGCCTTTCGATCAGTAGGATAAAACTACAGGCTGATTAATTTTCTCGAGTAACAGGTTCGATTCCCGGTTCAACTATGTAATTATTTAAATATCTATGAATGGAGTTTAAAATGTTTTCAAAATTCAAATAATGTCTTCTTTCAGTAAAATGTTCTATCTACAATATTTAAGGTACTTTCCCTCCATGTGGCATAGCCGTGGGACACCCTGTATAGTAGATAATAACTAGTTCTTTAATTGGATTAAATTTCATTTGTATAGATTTATAGGTTTTCAAGAAAACCTCAATTATATATGACGGTCCTGTATACCTATCTACTTTGCTGATTGTACATACACTACATAGTATAAAAAGTCGCTATCCGCTGTCTTGGACATAACAGACATCGGCGAAGGAAAACAACGTGAGGAAACCTGGACTTATACTTAATATTAGTCCGAAATCGCTAATCCGCCTTGAGCAACCGTGGTGATCTTCGTGCCTTCTCTGTATGAGAAGAGGCCTTTGTCCTGCAGTGGGACAGTAATAGGCTGGTAATCCATACTAATATTATAAATGGGAAAGTGTGTCTGTCTGTCTGTTTGTCTTTCTTTCACGGCAAAACGGAGCGACGGATTGACGTGATTTTTAAGTGGAGATAGTTGAAGGGATAGAGAGTAACATAGGCTACTTTTTGTCTCTTTCTAACGCGAGCGAAGCCGCGGGCAGAAGCTAGTAATAATAATAAATATAAATAAACTTACCATGATATCGGGTCTCTTTTCAGCTATTTCAAACTCATGGAATCTTTGGTCGCAGATGTTGTATGAAACCTCTTCGACGACGAATATAACGACAGCGGAAGGTACACCAAATAGGTCGTATGCGTCAGTTATACCCGTACATAGGCCAGACAAGGCCTTGTTTTCAGGCATCTGGGAATAAAAACAGACATAATTACAGGTTTTTTATCTAAATATATAAAAGAAAGTCGTGTTAGTTACACATTTTATAACCCTAGAACGGCATAACCAATAATTACAGACGTGTCGTCCGTACTCTTTTTTACATTATTTTATATACCTAGTTTTGCTTTATGGTTAAGGTGTTCCGGATATTCAACGGATATTATGACAGGGCTTGAAACCAATAACTGTACCTAAAATCGATGTAAAAGACAAGCAAGTTTTGGATAGTGTTGTTAAAATAGTAAACAAGTTTATATGAATACTGATATAGTTCTAAATAAGGAAGCGATTTCAATTATTTTCAAACCATGTTACATTTTTTTTAAATTTATAGTTGGACACTAAGCGCCTTACTAATAAACGCTGCATGTAGTTATGACAGGTTTATACGTCAAAAAATGTATGGTTACACAGGCTTTATTCAATGCATAACTTTACACAGTGATTATTAGTAAGGGCAAAAGCGTCTAAGTACTGCAAGCATACGTCTAACACTTGTAAAGTTTACTTGTCAACTCGCAAGGGTTGGTGGTAACACAACCCCTTCTACACCCTGGGATGGTGTTTTCGAACGGGTAACTAGGTGTACGGTGAACGGTAACAAGCTTATAACTATGTGATTTTTCAGGATACAGCTTAGAATTTTTGCACATAGATTTTTTTAATAAAGACGTATTTCGGATTCCGCATAAATCAAGAATAAAGTTGTATCCTGTATTGTATATGAGTTGTGTGTACAGTACCCGGCAATAAATATTGCACATCGACCTTTGGAAAGAGACAATCGGCTAATTTCGGCTTCGTAGAGCGTTATCTCTGTCGCACACTACCTATGTGACGTTTGTCAGTCGTTGTTCAAGTGCGATAAAGTGCGGTCGCGTCCAGTTCAAAATATATATTAAGAGTTGTTAACACCCCCAAATTTAAATAATTTAAAATTGCACAATGGCATCTTTAGGAAAAAGAGGGAAACCTTTACGAGGTCAGTCACGCGAAATTATCTACAATGTTTATAAATATTTTGTAACCGAAAGTGACAGATAAAAATTAAGATGAAAATGTAAGTTGTTATTTTAAGAAGGTTCAAGAGCGAGTTGCAAATGCCACTGGAATTTCAAGAAGAACTTTGAACAATATATTAAACGAAGTCAGTACTGAAACACATTCTACTGAAATAAAGTTCAGCACTCCAAAAAAAGGGAGACCAAAAAAGCAATTTCGTTTGCTTATGGACGATTTTGAATGTTGAATGTTGATGAAAAAGGTTTGCGATCATGCAATCAAATGTGAGAATGAATATAGAAGCATTCAACACGGTTTAGACAATTACACTGATAGACTAGTGATAAATACGGCTGACAGTGACAGTGATATTGATCTCTTTGAGAGCACAGATAGTGAAATGGAAGTAATTGAGAATTAGAATTATTATTATTTTTATTACAATGTCTCATTTTAACAATATGATTAATGTTGTTTATTATGTACACTACAGCTGTAATTTTCCAAAACAATTAAATACGAAAACATAATGGGAACACGTTTTTTTTATTTTATTTTACCCCAACCTAAAGCCATCACTATTGAAAAATTGGTGTATTTTATACAAATAATAATTATCAAAAAAAGCAAATCATAATTGTTTTAACAGCTCCTAATAGATACCGGACTGTTTGTATTTCGTGCGAGAGAGATAGCGCTCTACGAAGCCGAAATTAGCCGATTGTCTCTTTCCAAAGGTCGATGTGCAATATTTATTGCCGGGTACTGTATGTGTTGCATTTGTTTATAAGTTACTTACATTTTTCAGCAGATCCGAGTGCCCCAACTGCCGCAGGATATAGCTGAAAAATAAAAACTCATCGTCATTTTTAATTCAAAAATAAAACTGTATAATGACGTCACTTTTTCAGTAGTAAGGTTACCAGTTCATTTACAAAGAATTACTTTAATTATTTTTAATATAGATCGCTTTGTGATATTATACAATATATTATGTTCATTTTATGACATGTTATCATCTCCACAGAGTTTTTCCAACTACATTAACTATGGGTTTTTTTACGGATTTAACGAATCATGTCAAGTTCGCCGTATGCGGATGGTCTATTATCGCAATATTTTTTAAACAAAATGTAACAAAACATAAGTTTGAAAATTTGATGTATACGGTAGCACAGTTTGATGCTATAATTTTCTGACCCACCCTGCAAATTAATTTTTTCTATGGTGGATAAAGTAATTGTGTCAACATAGTCTATTACCAACTACCTACTCAGAGGTCTATTTGCAGATGAATGGAGAGAGATATTGCGAGTCTGTCTGAAGTTTTGCGAGAGAAAGTATGAAAGAATATCTACTGTTATTTATTAAGTGACAAACAACAATCATCACAAAATGGACAAAATATAAGAAACCTTTCAACCTACCAACAATATTATTTGTTTGCTAATATTTTAACACAAAAGTGACGTCATCATAACAGCTTACATCATGACATGTAAATAATAGTATAATGAACAAAATATTGTAACAATCATGCTGATTAATCTAAAATCCTAAGACATCTTTGACGGAAATAATATCTACGAAACTAAACTTTAACTTGAAAAAATTTAGAAGGTAAACAAATCGATTTTTTGTATCCGATTATTCCGATTACGTCATAGATGTTAAGGCAGTCTTCAGACGAAATTATGAATAAAAAAAGTAAGACAATTTTTTTTCAAAAGTTCGTCTGTTACACGCTTTACAAACTAAATTTTACAAGCAAGAAAGAAATATTAAGCTAAGAGAAAAAGCTTATGAAAATACTAATGTTGCAGTTTATTTAAAATCTAAATCTACAGGCAATACGTACTACATAAGCTAAATAAATAAATAATAGACATCACACAATCACATACAGGCAATTATTTCTAAAAAAAAAGAATTTCCAACTATCTGTTTATTTTAACTAAATATTTAACAAGAATGTCGAGACAAGAAAAAGTAAAAATCTATCGTTTGCGTTGGTATTACACAGGCTGTGAAAAAGTGGGTTAATCTGCAAAAAAAATTTAAATCCAGAGCGAGTAGATTTCACCAATATCTGTTAAAAAAAAGTACCCATTGCTCGCTCACTCATAAAGTAGAAACTACAGAATTGTTGCGTTTTGTAACTTTTTATCAAGTGTAGTGAACTGAGCTGATTTTTTAATTTATTTCTATACTTACTAATATTTTAGTTTTTTTTTTTATTTCTTGTGGTTTGTACTGAAGCGACTTTGAAGGTTCTTTTACCAATAGAAAGGCCCACGGGAGCCGAGCAGTAATTAAAAACTTGAAACCGCAGGGAGCAGCTTGTCATTTAAAAAGTAATTTATACAATGAATTCCTAAGCGCAAAATATATTATTGTGTTATGTGCAATCATCGTTACTTACATATTTTTACTATTAATAAGAGATTTACCCAATTGGTGAAATAAACTCAGTAGGCTCAACCTGCTCAACAGAATTTTTAATTGAATTGCAAATAAAATCACTTTTTCTATACAAAAATCTATATATTTAATAACAGCTTAGCTATACAGGTGAAAATGAAGCTTTGCTTGGTGTAACATGCATTTTTATATGTAACTAAATGTATACTGAATAGCCTCCTTCAATATGTACCTCGTCTTATTTAACACGATGTATACGGGGTGACAAATGATAACATATACAGGGCGTCCCACGGACATGCCATCCTCCTTACGATGAAGCCATTCGATTAATAAGATAAAAACTACAGGTGGTTATTTTTCTCATGTAACAGGTCCAATTCCGGTTCACCCATATAAATAAATTAGTATCTATGAGTGCTGTTTTAATTGTTTTTAAAATTCAAATAGTGTCTTTTTTCAGTAAAATGTTCTATTTAAAATATTTAAAGTACTTTTCCTCCATGTGGCATGTCAAGTTCGTGGGACGCCCTATAACAAATATAAATGTATGTCGGATGTGCAGCCTTTACTTAAATATGAAAGACAGTTAGGCCGAGCTAAACGCTGCTTAGAAGATACTTTGGGCAAGCAATGGTACGGTAAGCTACACATCAAGCTATACAAAACCAGTATAAGCTGACTTCTGTTTGTACGAAAAACATACACAAAGTGAGGTCAGCTAAAACTGGTTTTGTATAGCTTGATGTTTAGCGTGCATACTCTCGCACAACAGCTGACGGTGGTAAGAAAGAGACGGAGAATAGCCAAGCCAAAGCATGTGCTAAGTTAAATTTATCTGACGTCCTCAGTATCTTATCAGTTAATAAGATCTTTTATGTTTATTGTACGATTTATTTTATGTTCACGAGAAATCTGGAAAGTAGTTTAAACGTTGAGTACAATAACTCCCTTCTTCGTTAATTATTATAAACAACCTTCGCTACGAACGAATCTAAAGGCGTGTACAGACATAGGAAATGTAACATGTAACACAATTCCCATTGCATGGCAGCTTGCGTGCACGAACCGTGCAAGACATTTTCTTCATTACGTGTTACAATTTGTGAGTCTATAAACGCTTCAATACCCCAAAAAAAACTTTGGAAACATGAGTGAATGGATCTTTTCTCGCAATTTCAGAGAATAGCAAAGGTTTTTCGTCACGTTTTCTACAAGAAGTCCTTTTCAGCGTGCTGGTGAGCAATAAATTTATATGGGTGACAGCAATTATTTTTTCGTTCCCGAACATGACGATCACTGGTCCTGATGTATACGCTTAGTTATGTTTATGAAGTGATATTTAATAAATCAATGGTAATTTTAATTTAAAAAATGTCAGCATATTGTCGTGCAATGGTTTATTATACAGGTATTAAAATTTCTGTTTCAGTTGTTCTGTGGGTATATACTTTAATAATATCTTCAATATCTTTATTATTTTTTTGGGAGTGGGAAATTATCAAATGACTGCTCCCGTCGTGGGTGCGGCGGGCGGGAGGGCGTGTCAGACTTTTACTGACTAAATCCCACTCATGTTCCTTCGGTTGCCCTTTATATTCCAGGGTCAAGATAACTATTATAAACATTCCGCAACCCGTTCAGCTGTGTCTCCTTTTTGCACTATGCGTTTATCAGTGACAGGTATAATTTATTTAGTAACCGAGTAAACCTTATTTATCTAAGGCTTATTGCCGAATACTTAAAGACACTTAATTTTAAGTCGCTCTCAAATCCGTTACTGTCCCTACTTTATACCTGTGACAAAGCAAGGATTAGACAGCGTCTTAAAATGAAGAGACGTTTAAGTATTCGGTCATTAGTCTATGACAAGTACCGCACATTCTATTGCCATGCCTTGTTGGTCGCGTCATCTTTTGTCTTGCCAGTCATTTTAATGCGAAGATTCCCGGATGATTCAGCATTTTTTTATAAATGGCAAGTAATAGCTGCTTCTATGTATGACTAATAACTATCAAATAAGATAAAACTCTTGTAAATACACTGTTATCTAAGTAAGACTTTGATTTCATTGTGTAAATACTTTGGTGATAAATTCAAGTAACTTTAGACGCTTGTTGTGAAATATGCACTAATGTACCAAAATGACAGATTAAATAAGACAGACCAACGAGGCAAGTTATCCTAATTTTAAGAATATTTATTTTTCAGTCTAACCTTTTTTGAAGTGAAAACTTCTTTAGCGGCGTTGAGCACTTTTTCTGTAATGGGTATAAAATCATAAACTCGCGTCAGGACACGTGACCTGATCGAAAAAGCGTAGGACGAATGGATAGTAGACAGCTGTCACCATCCATGGATGCGCGTGGCACGCTGTTAATAATCAAGTTTTCACTTCTGCCGGCACTCCCGGAGTGCAACCCGTCTTTTTTTTTATAACTTATGGGCTTACTCTTGGTCCCTGACTCGTCCGAGCGCATAGACGGGGCCTACGATGGAGCGAGCTCACCCAAAAGATGCCTATGCATTCGTCTCTTGAATACATCCGGGTAATATGCTTTTGGAAACACATACGCCGGCAGAAAATTCCATTCCTTTGGGGTGCGCATAATAAAGGATTTCGAAAAACGCTTACTCACAATCTGACAAAAATACATTTGAAAGAACGACATTATTCAACTATCTTTACCAAGTGACAGCCGGCTATTGCGCTGCTATTGTCTTTCTATTGCGTCTCGAATCACGTGTGTTCAAAGGTTGAAACCTAGATATGTATCGAAATTTAACTGTCGTCTGACAATTTCAGTGGGAATATCTTTTTAAACATTGTAGGTACTACAACTAGATTTTTACTAATTATTAAGGTGTGTTATGCCAAATATTCACCATATTTTTGCCCGTACCGAGATTTTTGCTACGATTCCCCTGAGATGAGATTGCAAAAGGATTTTAAAAGCTTTTCATCATAGACCTTATGGTAAGATTTATATCTTACTAGCTTTTGCCCGCGGCTTCGCTCGCGTTAGAAAGAGACAAAAAGTAGCCTATGTTACTCTCCATCCCTTCAACTATCTCCACTCAAAAAATCACGTCAATTCATCTCTCCGTTTTGCCGTGAAAGAAAGACAAACAGACAGACAGATAGACAGACAGACACACTTTCCCATTTATAATATTAGTATGGATTTTCCGTTAAATCTACGTTCAAATCTTAGACCTTAATTGGAACAGAGAACCTTAAACATGAGCGTTGACACCTATACGAACAGCACACAGGAAACCTCAGTTTTTTTTTATCTCCGCGTCAAGCGACAAACGTAAGCGTTAAAAACTCAGCGGAATTCCGCACCAATGTCGTAAGTCAAAACGACAGAAAGTTAAAGAGCCGCGAAGCACATCATTATAGGGTTGGATGTGACGCAATGACGTCACCTCATCCCCACATTTACTATCGGCATATTCACCTTATATAGGTGCCCACTGGTCTCCTGGTCGGGGACCAATTAATATTTTAATAAAAAATATTATTTCTAAGGTACCCATTCGTCTCCTCTCATATATACACAATATAAGTTAAAGATTCGGCACCTATTCAGGTGCCTATTGGTCCCCTGAGATAAAATTAGCTATATTTTACCTAAGAAACGGTTAACATAGAACACTTGTGAACAGTTTATTAACGCAATTAATTTAATAAATCCTATCAGATCATTGAAAAAAGAGCTATGATAAATCGACATATTTGTGTGTCCAAGTGATTTGACACTCGCTAAATTAAAGCGAAGCGTGAGTGATGACAATGAATAACATACCTTATGAACTTAATTTCTAGGGTTTACAATGACAATTGAATAATGTTAGACCACACATATCCAAACAAACAAACCTTGCAAAATGTAGATGAATTACATTACTATGTACTGAGTGAAAATCTGTGCATGTGTATATGAATGGAACACTGGCGCCAAATAACATTTTGAAAGATGTGTACCCTAAGCCATACCCATTGGACAGAAATACACATTTCATAAATCATCACAAAATACCGTTACATTTAAATTTTCCGTTCCAATTTTGGAATGTAAACAAAATTTATTAAACCGACAATGCAGGCGTGGACAGGTAACATCTCTCAAGCGAACGTGCCAGGACAAAGCGATCTAAAGCTTACAATCTATACTACATGCACGTGACCTGATGAGAATAAAGTAAAACAAAATACTGCTTACCTAACACTAAGTATACTCTACATCTGGAAATCAATCAAAAAGCGTCATACAAAACTTATCTAGGAAGCGAGAACACTTTACAATGCCATGCCTGGACCTGCCACCAGTGTGCAAGGGTGAAGCGTACAGTGCAAAAGAAAACAACGGAAAAATACGAAGATATACGAACATACACGAAGCACTAAGTGAACGAGGGAAAATAGATGTAGCGTGCAAACAGATTGGAAAGACAGCAGCCACATGAGAGATGTTTTGCTGAGCAGTGCGGATAGATATCTGGATACTCTTCAAGAAGCTTCTCATTGTGCAAAATTGACTTAATCATTGGCTTTTCATCAGAAGTATCCAGTTATCATGATTCGCACCGTGCAGCGATGTCGGTACCGAGACATTGTAGGTAGATACGACGTAATGGCGCCAAAACTTGAGGCCACTGTGTTAAACTCCACTTGCTTGATATTATTATTTTCCTCGTTCTGCATCAGGTAATCGGAGCGGAAGAGTCCGAGGCTGACCGACTGTAAAATTTAATTCTGTGAAATTCTGTCCAATCAACTGTTTGTCTTATGAGTTGTGATGTTTTGGTGTCTCTGGCCTGCGTGAACCACCACCTTAAGGTGAAGTGGGGTAATTTCGACTGTGGGGTAATTCCAACTGGGTTTGAGAAAAATAGAATAATAAATTGTTGTCTTCCTTCGTTCAAATTATTCCACAGTTAAACTTCCCTTGTCCGACCTTATTTAATATTTACAAAAAAATACAAATTGGTACAAAAAAATATACAAAAACATGTCAGTTTTTTAAGTTACAGTAAAGTACATAGTAAATAGTATATTCATCTTGTGCTAGAAAGGGTTTTGGTTAGGTTAGGTTATAACAATTTCTTATCTTAACAACATTTGTAAAGTATCTGCGTCTTTATTTTAAAACAATAAACAAAAACAAAATTGTTTAACAATTACTTTACAATAGTGTAATATTATGACGTGCTTTGATTTCTTTTCTCTGTAATAAAACCTACAAGATTGATGTGGCGTTTCTTTCGAACTCTTTGACATTCCATTGAAATTGCATTGATTTTAAAGAACAATGCAATTTTCAATTACTCTTTTAGCAATACAGTATAATTTATCGGTCGTTAATAATATAACTATCACACTCAGACATCCAGCCATCAATCATGATAAAATGAACAGAGTACAATTCTTATTAATCGTGTGGGTTTTATCTTATTAGAGATGTGTTATGTGTACAATTTTATAGACATATAGACCTAAACTGCATCTTATATTGCAGTAATTTAAAGAACTAGTAACTGGGCTTTGAGCTCCACATATGGCGAAAAACACAATATAAATGAATCAAAAATATCTTCTTTTATGTATATGGGCCCACAAAGTCACGATTGCCACGGCATCGTTAGTGTTTAATGCACACTAGATTATTCATGTGTAGGTACTCTAGTAATTGAGCCATAGTGTCATCAGTATGGTCACAAAATTAACGGTATCAAGCGGTGTACCGGCGTCAAAATGAGACATATTTTGTTTTTTTTTGTTTTCTCGCTAATATATCGATAACAATATGTTGTGTATACGCATACCTTGCAAAATTTACTAATAATACTATGTACTTATAAAGAAATAATAAGTTATTAGGAAAACAGCTATACGTTAATACAAAAAGTTTTCTTTTCTGAAAACAAAAAGGAACGCCGTTTCTAAAATTTACAATTACATCATTTATTTCCTACAAAACATTAGCTTATGAAAGCCAACGATTTCTACTTAAAGATATTATACTGTATACTTAAAAAAAAAACTAAATATGCAGAGCCTTTAGGCTTTTGTATAGGTAGTATGAGATGACCAATTATATTATAAGTAAAAATGTGTAGATAGGTTACATGCAGTCAAAAAGTGGCACTATAAAAGTTTGCCAATTGACCAACATGATACTGAGTATCGCATTGACATTTGACGTTTATTTGTTTTTCACTCGCACTACACCTTTTTACTTATAACATCATTGGAGATGACCCTACGTGTACTGGACGCCATTTCCGCGCCGTCATCTCATTCTTGTTGAAGTGGCGGTGGCGGTGGACAAACAGCCTAACAGTTGCTGAAGCCAAAGCACATGCAAACAATCCCTAAATATCTTGATCTAAATGCTTCTAAAATGTATGTGCCCAACCACTTTCTTCGGCTTAATATTATTAGCCGTAGTTTGACAGTGACAGTTAAAAATTGCCTAGGGGAAGCATTCGCTAAATAATTTTTATTTCTCTTCTTCTAGACGGGTAAAACTAGCAAAATTATAGGGGTCCGCTCAAACGGGACGCCGACCACGGCCACTGGTGGCCAGCGCCAGCCATTTAACATACTTTTTCATATAGTATAGGCGTGCCGCACAAGTGTGGGCAAGTATATTCTTTTATCTTAATTATTATGCTTACGCATCATACAGTTTACTCTTAAGGCTGGTGTAAGTGAGCAAAAGAGATATGTTACCAGAGGGCCTAGCCAAGTGGCATTGTAGAATAGAAAACAAAACCAATAGATTGTCAAATGTATGGAATTGACATAAGCTTTCGCTAAAAAATTTGACATCTCCATACATTTGACAATCGTTTTCGTTTCGCTATCTATTCTACAATGCCACTTGTCTAGGGGGGCAGGGCCGTCAGATACAATTTAAGTTTTTTCATTAACCAATGGATATATTTTAATTAAAATTTCAAATGTTGTAGAAAGTAATTTTTTCTTCAATCCATTTAAATATCATTTGGATACATCAATCGGTGTTCAAGAATACCTTAATAATATCTTATGGCCCTGGTAATATATCTCTTTTGCTGACCGTACACTACGACACGAGAACACATATACTCAATGTATACAGTGAAAGTAATGCGTTCCCAAACTCCGCTGTGCAAACATTCATTACAAATGGTAGAGACATTAAAAAAAAATCATTTGTACTTTTACACTAAAGCTGTGTTTTACAATCTTTTTGTATTTCTTATTATCAAGAATCTACTTAAAGCTAGTCTTTTTTTATATAAAACTTTGGTTGTTTATAAGTTTATGACTTGATCTTTATTTTGTAGAAGGTAGCGGACTGTAAATTTACTTATCTAATGCTTTGTTTCTCTATACAAACAGCACATCTGTCAAAAAAAGCAGTCAAAACAAATACTGCTTTTAATGACGTCGTAAAAACAGTCCTGTAAGATAAACCCTGAATACTTTTTCTCTTAGTCATGCGTAAGCAGTACATTATATGATTTTCCCCTTGTACCTAGTCATCACTCGCTTTACAAATGAGACTGTAGAATTATCAATTAAGAATCCCATACTGGCTTTCCTGAATATATGTATTACATAGGTTTATTTTGCATATATTTCCTTTTACTCATTCATTGATACTAACGTTGTCCATAAAAAACTAAAGTTTCCTTCCTTATAAGTATATCATGAAACAACAATGTCATGATTCAATGGGTTTTATTTCATAGCAACATTTAGTAAAATCCATTAATTAAAATATAGTCACTGTCCTTAATTAATTAATTATTTGTGTAATTACCGAGCTATTTAATCCATTTATTAATGTTAAGCAAAATAAGTATATTTTTTAGGAATTATTTATTTTGTGTGCTACGCCATTTTTTTTTTACCCGACAACTTTGTTTATACTCTGCGTAGTTTAACCACAATCTATTTTCAATGGTTTCCGTTGTATAGTCTGTTTTACGAAGGCAATAGACGATGTTGTAGAAAATGAAGGTATATTGACATTACACCACTACTGAAGATCTACGTCAAATGTACGCGGCGTTTGTTTAGCTTCGAAAATTTGCAACAATATGTACAATAGTGCCAGATTTACAAGTACAAAAGATTAAATGCTATCAACTAACTATAGTCTAACTACTGTCGGTTAATTAAAAAAAAACTGCAACAAACTAATGAAAAAAAGTAAAAATAAGTTATACCCTCTTAAAAACAGAAGTAAAAAGAAATATATTGTAGATAAGTATGGTATTCTCTTTTATTCTGTTTTGTTTCTAATTGGGTCGGAAAACTCGCTTGAGTTTTGTACCCAATGGGTGCAAATTATTATCCTTTCAAGCGACACGTAATTCGGAAGAACCTTTTCAAAATAATAGGCATTCGGTTATACACCATAATATTTTAAGAATATGAATAACCCATTCTGTTGACTCAGTTTGAAAAGGTTATTACCCTTGTTATATACTTTAATTTATTAAGCTTTAATTCCATGTTAATACTGTTCTTTGTCCTCATGATAAAACAGAGTTGTTAAACCAATATTAATAGTTTCATTGCAATATCTTTTTTAAATAACCGACTTTAGGCTCTCTAGCTATATCATCTATCCTACAGTCAACGAACAATGCAAGTCGTATTTTTACTAAAAAAGTGCAGGGAGTAAACAACACTCTTGAACAGTCTAAGGTGGAAGTGCAAGGTAACCCGCAAAATTCTAATTTTCTTATGTGTTTTTGCAAGTTGCAGCTCAGTGTCTGGGCGTGTGTTGATTAAATTATAATTCAAGACTGTAATTAGTATTTAGTTACAGAATTAAATGTGCATATAACTCAATTGTTTGTCTATTTCATTATCATTCAATCGTTTTGTACGCACTGTGAGGGTTGTATTGATGATATTAATTATTATAATTCTGTGACTAAATACATTTACAGCCGCGAATCAAATTTTGTACAGTGTACAGCCTGACAATGACCGGCAAATTACAAAAAAAACGAACGAAAAATTGATTTTCGCGGGTTACGGTGGAGGTTTCGCTTAACGGGGCGACTAAAGTATTAATGACGGATAAAAAACCAGCATTGTCCGTTTCATCCAAGCGGGCAACACGTTCAGTTGTCCACAATTACAACAAAATGACATGCAATTACGATACACATTTGAATAAGTATACAAATGTTACGTTGTTTTATTAATATCAACAGTGTTTATTTATTCAGAGTTGTCATTTAAAATATACTAGCAAATAAACTCAATTAAAGGTTAGCGCAATGGTTAATTGACAAACACAAATCAAGGCTTTTTTTTTTATTGGGCTTGACCGAAGTTTCACTTAAATAATTGATAAGAGTAGGCGTTTACTGTGGGGGTAATTCCAGCTATAGGGGCAGTGGTGCAACAGATATTGTAATAAATGTATTGCTATGTTCGTTACAACTCCCCAAGTCGAAATTACTCCGCGGCCCGACTTTAATTTTTTTAGCAGTAAGGAGCATAACAAACCTAAGAAATAAGAAGCAAAACTACCAGTATCGTGAAAATTCGGTACAAGGTTCAATTTCAAGTTCTAAAAGCTTAAAATAATAAAGTTTTACAACAGAACTTGAAAGACCATTAGTCTGTTAGTCACAATCAATACTTTTACTAGAAATTGTAATACTTTGGACAGCCTTTAATGATAGTAACAAACACTATCGAGCCGGGGTCATTTTTACCCCGGACTCTAAAATGTCAGTTATGTCTTTAAGATTTATTTGTAAAAATAAGTAAATGTTTTGTTTAGTCAAAAAAAGGTTATGAGAAAAGTTAAATATAAAAATCATACCAGCATTCTATCGTTTAAGTTTACTTTTCTTGGGCTACCCATTCCAGTATTAAACAATTTCTACTAGCTTTTATTAAACATAAAATGACAGGCACAATAGAACGAATCGCCCGCTTTGTTATTCAAGCAGAGATAGTTCACCAGCCTCACTCACACATTAGTGAAATAGTCGTAGCATACACACACTTTCTTGTTTTTCTTTCCTACATGAGTCAGGTACGACTTAGTACCTTCTATGCCTGCATGGTCTAACAGCTGAATTACCAAATCGAATTGTTATCAATGGCGTATTTACGATTGTACGCGTAGTTTATTGTTAGACTTAAAAAACAATTTTATCCTTGGGGAAGGACGAATGAAAAGTTAGAATGGAAAATTTTGTTCAACTTCAACGGGAAAATCATTCTATGAATGACATAAGATGAAGGAAAAAGTTTAGTAATAGGAATACAATTACAATATTATGCAAAGATTTATAGGATCGTACTGCGGGACAGTAACAGGCGCAGAAACCGCGGCACAGGAACATAATAGTTCTATTTTCAGCCAAATGGAATGCTACAGAAATGTGTGAATGTGGCTCTATAAGAACGACCTCTACAATCCTCTACCTCTGAATTTCTCTGGAAACGGGTCCGAGGTGTCCGAATCCTGAGGCGATGCTGTTGATTTCCACTTGCTTCCAGGAGCAGTAAGGCGTGTGTTTAGCACACTGGTTCTCCGTATGCGGGCAGCGAGATTCCAACATGATGTCCGAGCGCAGCATTCCTAGTGATATTGGCTACGCCACATAGCACAGTTTACATCATATTCGAGCACCGTCAGTTAGCATGAGTATGAGACATGGGCGTACGCAGTGGAGGTGGGGGGGGGCAGGGGAGGGCAGCTGCCCCATTTATTTTTTGTTGGGAAATCAATCGACTCCTTTCGCTCCGGGCAGACTGGACGGTAACTCTTTCGAACAACCTGCAGCCCCAGAAGGCCAGCTGCCCCCTTGAATCGTAGATTAAGAGAGTTCATTACATTTCCGAAAAAATCTAAAATGTCACCCTGTGCCCCAAATCTGGGTACGCCCATGAAATGAGACATGATAATAAGTTAGGTCACGTGCATTAACGATTTCCAACAACAAAATTAAAATTTCTTTTTAAATTTCAATGTTGGTACTCGTTTTGTGCATGTTTTAAAATAAGAACAGAATGTGAATGTGGTGCACAGAAATGCCTGTGTAACACAGTGTCAAAACATTAAAAAAAAAAACATCAAAAAGGCAATTTTAAGCACTGCAAACTTTTCAAAACTAAACGATATTGATATCAATAAAATAGATTTTTAAACGAAAACAACTTATTAGTAGGGATAATAAATTGCAAAAAAAAGTGTATAATCAGATAATTTAATAACCAAATAGTCAAACATCTCTTAATTTGAGGACTGAACAAATCTGCTGGTTTAGTTATTAGAGTATCTTAATTTGACAGGACTAATCTAATATTTTATTTTCTGTCCCTTTCTTAATGATATGGGAAGAAATAGATGCACTGAACTTAAACTTAGTATAGTTTGTGAACAAAGGATTCGGCACCGCTACCCCATTTGATAATATACTTTCGAAGTGAAAAACACATACTTAAACCATTAATATTTTATAAACAAAGCGAGGTGTTTTAAAAAGCTTTTTGTTTTTAAAATAAAACGCTGTGTTACCACACTCGCATTCAGTTCATATAAATATTGATAATGATGAGTACCTGAGTGATTCCTTCGTTTCGCACTTTCACCCATATGTCATACAGACTCTTCGTGAACTCGTCAACTTGCAATGCATTCTGCAGCGTATTCTCCAAAAATTCATCGTTGTGCGCCACCTGATACAAAGAAAAAGTAGTTAATCTTTTGATACTTTTTTTGGGAGTGGTAAATCATAAAATGACTGCTCCCGTCCTGGGTGCGGCGGGAGGGCGTGTCAGACTTTTACTGACTAAAACCCACACATGTTCCTTCGGTTGCCCTTTATGTTCCGGGGTCACGGTAACTATTATTAACATTCCGCAACCCCGGCAGGATCTTTTGATACTTAACTTTCCATTAGTGACTGCTAGCCCAGTGGATAATGCCGGATCCGGGCAAGCACCATTGTGACATTTTCAATTCAAGGGTACTTTCTATAGTTTATCTTGACATCCCGTGCCTCGGAAAGCACGAAAAGCCGTTGGTCCCGATTGTCATTCGTAGAACTTTGACAGTTACGTTACGTTTAAGCCAGAAAGTCTGACCAGCCTAACCAAGAGGTATTGTGTCGCCCAGTTTCTGGGTTGTGGAGGTCTGATAGGCGACTGCCTCTTGAGCGACTGCTCCACTAAAAGACTGATATCCGAATCCGGTTAGGCTGGTAGCCGACCCAACATAGTCGGAAAAAGGCGAGAGAAATGATAGTGGCTTAATTTTCCATTCACAAACAAAAAAAAAACGCCTGAACTTTATGTCATAGATAAAACATTTCACTAACCAACCTAACTATGCTTTTTATAGCAACCTGCTGGCAGGCTTGAATACGAAGTGCTTTTTGTAATAATTCAATTCTTAAAACAATAACAAAAAAAGACAGATTACTAATTCTAAAGACAGAAGAATGTTTGTCAAGGCTAAAGAAATAATAATTATGTATCTCACAGGTAGTTTGCTGAATTCCTCCTTATATATTTTTTACTCTTGCTACTTCGTATATATTTATAACATGGGATCCCTTTTTTTCGCATAATGTTATTTGTCCTAATATACTTCGGCATAACGATTTTGGCACAATTTGTTTTGGCATAATAATACTTTGGCATACATTTTATGTTGGCATAATCATGTTAAAGACTAATTTGTTTTGGCATAAATTTGATTCGCATAACGTTAGTAGGCCTAATGACTATTAGTATAACGTTAGTAGGCCTAAAGACTATTAGCATAACGTTAGTAGGCCTAATGACTATTAGCATAATAATATTTATGCATGCAATTAATATAAATAACAAAAACAATGCAAATGATTTATTTATTATAAATATACATGACATTATGTAACTTAAACGATTTTTCAATTGCGAGAAACGTTTATTTCACACAGCAGTGAATCAGTTAACTTCTATTATGAGAAATAAATGCGGCGGTTATCCCTCAGATAGAAGTTAACTGATTGAAACAGTGGTCCTTAATTATGTGTAATTATTTATTTTAGGTGTTTATTTTTAGTAATGATGAAAACTGGTTGCAATCTGGACTTTAGGGCACCCCGGCTCGGATAGGTTAGGTTAGAAGGGGATGGCGGGATCGTGTGAGCGAGCGAAGCGAGCGAATAGACACTTCTTGGTTATTTTTTTATAAACCTCGATCATGTATAAAATATTTAAGGTTTTTTAAAATTTATGCTTTAGGTTATTATGCTTAAAAAAGTTATGCTTTAGAACTTTATGCTTAAAAAAAATAACTTTAGAACTTTATGCTTAAAAAAGTTATTCTTTAGAATATTATGCCTAATCATTATAATGGTTAGAGACATTATGCTTAAAAAAAGTATGCATGAGCTGTAGTGTCCGACCGAAGCTTCGGCTTCGGCTTCGGCTTCGGCCAAAAAAACCATCTTCGGCGAAACCTTCGGCTTCGGCCCAAGACCCGGCCGAAGCCGAAGGCTTAGCCGAAGGTCCGAGCGACCGTCGAGATTGAACGAACTGTTACGAAAGACAGAGTGAGAGAGCGACAGACCGGTCGTATTTACAAACTAACCTAAATTTAAGTTAAATGCATCTTTCTCTTTCCATTTCTTTAAGAAAAGAAAAAAAAATCTATAAAAAATCTCCCAATTTAAGCCCTAAAAATCTGGCTCATATTAGTCATATTCAATTTACCGTAAAATTTGATTTTGA
The DNA here is from genome assembly GCA_033675125.1 of Athetis lepigone. Taxonomy (NCBI): domain Eukaryota; kingdom Metazoa; phylum Arthropoda; class Insecta; order Lepidoptera; family Noctuidae; genus Athetis; species Athetis lepigone. The sequence continues at coordinate 467,888 of CM066221.1, forward strand.
GATGCTTTGCTATCAATAAATAGTTAGACAATTGAGCTGTTTACTTAGTGACATAAGGTGTTTTGCCATACAAAATCGATGGGAGAATATCGTTTTGACAACTCATAAAAAGTACGTCAATTGATGGTAAAATACCGTATTGTAGCTTGTAGACAATGGTGCCGATTCTCTTGTTCGCAAACTAACGTAAATGATAAGTGCATTTTTCTGTTTCCATTTAATTAAGAAAAGGACAGAAGATTAAATATTAGTTAAGTCCTGTCAAATTTAGACACTCTATAGATAATTTAGACGCGATTTTAAAACATGGCGTCTAAATATATGTCCATTTTCTTAAGGGGCCGTTTAGTTTGACAGGATTAAACTAAAATGTATCTTCTGTTCTTTTCTTTTAGAAATGGAAAAAGAAAGATGCATTTAACTTAAATTTACTTAAGTTTGTGAACAAGAGAACCACTATGAACAAAATTAATTACTGAGAGATTACAAACCTTCGGCTTCGGCCGAAGGTTGTGGCGATTGCCGATTAATCGGCTTCGGCTTCAGCCAAAAATAGACCTTCGGTCGGACACTAATGAGCTGATATGCGTAATTATATTATGCGAAAATATAATTATGCCAAACAACATTATGCTAAGTTATATTAGGTCTTAACATTTTATGCAAATGGATAGGGAACCTTATAACACACGTATTTATTGTGATATTTTATTCATTTAACTTTTGTGTAAGGTAAAAGGCATTAAAACCGCCTTTGTACAGTGCATTTTTTTTTTTGGGGGGAGTGGGAAATCATCAAATATCTTCTCCAGGGCGGGGCGGGAGGGCGTGTCAGGCTTTCACTGACTAAAACCCACTCATGTTCCCTTGGTTGCCCTTTATGTTCCGGGGTCACGGTAACTATTATAAACATTCCGCAACCCCGGCACAACAGTGTTGTACATAAAAATAAATAAATAAACAATATACTAACTTTGTGCATAAGTTCATTCAAAACAGTTTGTAACTCCACCGCCTTCTCGAATTCAGTCCTTGGGAAAGGTGACGGCAATAACACGAATGGTGCAACCTGCAAAAAATTGACAGTTTTAATTATTATTATTTTATTATCTGCTGCCTGCGACTTTGTCTGCGTAGCTTTCTTTAAGGTATGCTGTTACGGTTAGGTAAATAGATATATATCTATAATATAAAAATGCATTCTTGAATGTGATGCTAAGCATAAATCTCAAGAACAGCTGTATCGATTTCACAGTCTTTTTTTAGAATAACACTTTAAATTTGGGTCTAAACCTTTCAACGACCAAGCGACAGCCAGCTGTGGGGCTGCTATTGTCTTTCTATTGTGTCTCAAATCATGTGTGTTCGAAGGATTAAAGAGTGTGCGGTGTCTGAAGTGTACCTTCATGAGACTTTAATTGCCAATCTGGTATCATACTTATTTACCATTAAGATAAAAGTATGTGTTTCTGCAACTTTGGGGGGCTCTGGGACCTCCCTTTATCAATACACTCCCAAAAACCCCAAAATATAACGTCCAGTATTGTACAGTTTAGCCACTACTTGCTCCACTGGCAGAGAATTTAAATTAATGCAGACAGTGAAAATAAATATATAAAAACAACCACAATCAAGAGTTTTACACGCTTTTCAAGGCATGTGATGTCAATAATACGTTAGGTAAACTTTGCTAGTACAAAAGAATTAATAAAGTCGTTATGGTTCGGCATCGGTTCGCGCATAACAAATACAACAAGAATGAAATTATGCATTAATAATAAAGTTACCTGAATGACATCTTTGTTGAAGTGTTTCTTGTCTCTCATGGCGACACCATGCATCAGAGCCCAGTCCCTGGCCTTCTCTATCACGGTCACTAAGGTTTTCTGCTCTATCGGCAGCGGAATACAAGAAGCGAAACGAGCTTGCGACATTATGATAAAAAATTTACTAATTTTATCACAAAACGAATATAACTACAACAATTTAACTGGACGACGCAGAATGCGCTGTCCGTGTACTGCTGTGTACAAAGTTTACCGAGGTATGAGCAAATTTTGAAGTATTTATTGTATTTATACGGTGCAAAGAATCAAATTCATCACTGGATTGGATTTTTTTTGGTACCCTGACAGACAGTGACAACGTCAGTAGTTGACGTTATTATTGACATTGACATTTGATTTGTCAAGTTGATGTGATTTGTGATTTTTTTTGTGATGGGCGCCTCGTTTGCTTGGCTCGATTTGGCCATCAAATTGAATCGATTTAATCTACTATAGGTGTACCAGTAACTGATGACAAAAATGGTAAATAAAATATGTTGACAGCAACACTGGGGAACATGGAATAAAATGTTTTGATACTTGTTTTTTTCCCTTACATTTTTTATTACACTTATTGTTTATTAACAATTCTAATATGATAAAGAGGAAAAATTTGAATATATTTCTGTTTGTTACTCTTATGGGATAAGGGCAGGAAAAAGAAGAAGACTCTTTTGGACGGATTTTGATAAACCTTTACAGAAATATAGGTTATATATCAGAATAAGACTTAGGCGATATTTTGTGCAGTACAGTGATGTTTGATTAGTTGTAGTTTTCTATGAGCTGATGAGACGATTGGGACCTACCTACTTATACCCCTACCCATGAGTGACCAAAATAAAAATATTTTTTTAAAAAGAGTGAGACAATTCGAAATATGTATCTAGTTCCATTCTAAATTATAAATGCGAAAATAACTCTGTCTGTCTGTCTCTTCGTCACACATAAGCCACTGAACCGATTTGAATAAAATTTGGTACAGATATAGTCTAGGACCCGAAAAAGAACATAGGGTAGTTTTCATCCCGGAAATCTCGCGGGAACAGGAACGAAGTCGCGGGCAAAAACTTGTATAAAATAAATTAAGATAAACCAAATCACTATAATATTCTTTATTTCCACAACAAATATGAAAGAAATAGTTTTTCACTTTGTGATTGGTGTTCCAGTTTGGATAGGGCATTGCAAATTTAATTCATCCTGATTACCCATTAAGAAAAAAATATTCTGTACTTTATCAAGATTACTGACTATGGTAGTGATCGTCACATAAAGCAAATCAAACGCCTTTAGGCGGCTCATGTCAATCTGACACCAAGGCTACTGCTTTCTTCATCTGCCTTCTGCAATAATTCGTCGTATAGTACTAGTACACGCCCCTGTAATAAGCCAAAGTTATATATATAACATGTTTACGTAATATATATACATATGTAAAACTCATATAAATAGATATGAAACAAAGTATCAACTTTGGCGAGTCATACTAACCAGTCAACGTAAGCACGCGGTCTAAAATCGAAAATTGCGTGTAAGCTACACCTTCTTCTTTACAGATTTATCGGTACACGTTATAAACAGTGCTTCTGGATTGTGACCGCGGTGGTTTCTTAGTAATTCTTTCACGTTTTACTAAAGATTTCTTGAAAATAACAAATGTAAACAAACAAACGTAATGTCACTTGACAGATGACATGACAAGTATACCATATGAAAATCATTATTTGTTTTACTTTTAATTTGTCATGAGTTACTGGTACACCTATACTTCGATTGGTTTTTTGCAAAGTCTTTACCACTCAGATATGTTATTACCTGTCGATGAGTTATTGCGATATCTGTACAAACAATATTATGTATTATGCCGATTGCCGATTTCACACGAGGGCAGAACAGTGGGCAGTACAGTACTGCTACTGTTTGAACGAATTGACGTTACACACCGCTGAAAAAATTGTCGCAGATATTTTGAAAGAAATCGAGAAGTAATACCGCATGCGATCTTGCCGGCTGAACATAGCGCACCTGTGAGGTAGAGGCTTAAACCTTTGTAAGCCTTCGAACACACGTGATTCGAGAAACAGTAAAAAGAAAGACAAACAATAGCTGCCCAACAGCCGGCTGTCGGTTGGTCAATGAAAGGTACTTTAAGTTGCGCAGTTCTCATCATTATAAAACACTCAAAAAGGAGAACGGGCAAAAGTGGTCCAAATGGCGTCGGCTAATGAAACCTAGTCCATAATGTAATGGTATGTGAATGTAGTATAATTTTTACTATGGGCACCAATAAATCGGCCTACGCGGTGAAAAAACTGGTACCTATTACAGACGAAAAATTGAAAAAGCTGCCTATTTTCCGGCCAAAACTTATTTGACAAAAAAAAAGTAAAACAAATAATGATTTTTATATGGTAATGTTGTCATGTCATCTGTCAAGTGACACTACGTTTGTTTGTTTACATTCGATAATTTCAAGAAATCTTTAGTAAAAAGTGAAAGAATGACTAAGAAACCACCGTGGCCACAATCCAGAAGCACTGTTTATCACGTGTACCGATAAATCTATAAAGAAGAAGGTGTAGATTACACGCAATTTTCGATTTTATACCACGGGCTTGTGTTGACTGGTTAGTATGACTCGCCAAAGTTGATACTTTGTTTCAAATCCATTTGCATGAGTTTAAAATATGTATATATATATTACGTAACATATAACTTTGGCTTAATATAGGGGCGTGTACTAGTACTATATGACGAATTATTGCAAAAGGCAGATGAAGCAGGCAGAAGCCTTGGTGTCAGATTTACATGAGCCGCCTAAAGGCGGTTGACTTGCCTTATGTGACGATCACTACCATAGTCAGTAACATTTCTTTCATCTTTGTTGTGTAAATAAAGTATATTAAAGTAACTGGGTTTATCTTAATTTATTTTATACTAGCTTTTGCCCGCGACTTCGTTCCCGTTCCCGAGGAATTTCCAGGATGAAAACTATCCTAAGTTCTTTTTCGGGTCCCAGACTTAGCTGTACCAAATTTTATTCAAATCGGTTTAGTGGCTTAGGCGTAAAGAGAGAGACAGACAGAGTTATTTTCGCATGTATAATATTAGAATGGATTTACCAGATGTACATCTCTGTATATGATGTCTTACTCTTTTAAAAAATATCTTTATTTTGGTCACTCATGGTTAGGGGCTAAAATTAGTGCGTAAAGCCTTTGTAGCTTTACCCAGACTGGGCCACAAGCATGTAGGTCCCAATCGTCTCAACAGCTCATAGAAAAATACAACTAATCAAACATCACTGTTGAATAAACTGCAAAAATTATGGCCATATTTCTGTAAAGTTTCATCAAAATCCGTTCAGTAGTTTTTGCGTGAAAGAGTAACAAACAAATATATGTACAAATTTTTCCTCTTTATAATATTAGTATTGTTAATAAACAACGAGTGTAATAAATTTTGTGGGGAAAATACAAGTATCAAAACGTTTTAATCCATTTTCCCCAGTGTTGCTGTCATCAAATTTTATTTACCATTTTTGTCATCAGTTCCTGGTACACCTATAACTATTGTATTGTACAATCGACAAAATGGAATCATGATCCACCATAAGCTTGTTTTCCTACAGACATTCAAATACAATTAGGGTGACAATCGCGTAAACATGTATTAAAAAATGTCACACGTCTAGTCTTATTGTTTTGACAGCTTCAAACGATTTGTCGTCGAAATGGGTCATGATTCAATTTTGTCGATAGTACTTAGTGTAGGACTTGAGTGCCGGCTCAAATCGAGCGTTTAGCGGGGCGGGGCGTGCGGCGACCTTATCAAATACCAACTCTTTCAATTTCCAGAACAAGCAGAATGTGTACCAGGGACATGGCCACGGAAGAACCTCAGCCAGGACCTTCCAAAAAAAAGGCTCATAAGTATAATTTTTGTGGCCCATTACATTTGTAATATCATTAATAATCATAAGTAACGACAAATTTAGTTTTTGTTTACTAGTCCTACCTTTTTATATAGGTACTAAATTATGATTATTTCGATCCTGTTTTTTTTTTAATTTACTTGTACAGACAACTAGGAAAAAATTTACAAAAGACAGCATGCTAAATAGTTGAATGTAAAATGCAGTGGGTTTTGAAGAAACCGTTGATTTGCTAATGTTCAACTCGAACTTAAAGGCCAATCGATTTGTTTGAAAAAGAAACTAATTAATGATATTTTTAGAGAACTTAAAGTACTGTTAACAAACTTCTGTAAACTTGTACTTCTTTAAAAGGAACTTTTTACTAAAATTTATCTGTTTTCGAGTTTTAGGCAAAAACCCGGAAAAACCTACGATTTTATTCTTTTTTTCGTTTTTTTTTTAATGTTGCGTCACGAAATTTTGTTTACAAACCTCAGATTCGGATTCAGCATCCCAAAATACAAAAGTAATTAAAGAAATCAGAACTACCCCAAAACTTTTCTAGCAAAAACACAATTTAACTGTAGTTTATTAGTAAATAAATCACATTTTTTTTAGTTACATTTGTTAAATATCATTACGGAGAGTCGTGATGGCCCAATGAATAAGGCGCCCGTCTCTCGTGTAAGAGGTTGTGGGTTCGAATCCGGGCTAGTACCAATGTGTCTCTTTCAATTCATATGTACTTTCTAAAGAATATCTTGTACATCACAGACATCCCGTGCCTCTGAAAGCACGTAAAGACGTGGGTCCCGGTTGTCATTTGTAGAACTTTGACAGTCGTTACTGGTTACCCAGAAACTCTGACCAGTCTAACCAAGAGGTATCGTGTCGCCCAGTTACTGGGTTGTGGAGGTCAGATAGGCAGTCACTCCGCGTAAAACACCGGTATCTAGCTGAATCCAGTTAGGCTGCCAGCCGACCCCAACACCGTTGGGAAAAGGCTAGGGAGATGAAGATGATGTTATATTTCATTACGTATAAATTACATTTGTTAAATACTATTGGTGTAGATGTGTGCGTGTAGCTTGTCCATATAGGAGCACTGACATACTATATGTGCTTGATTTGTAGTTTAGTAAAGAGACGGCGTCCGCCACCTTTTTTTTTAGATCTACCGTCCATGGGTATTTATAATAGTGTTAATGGTCGCTAAAAAAAAATTTACCAAATATGGAAAACATTCAGTTGTAATATTAAAAAAAAAGTGAGCCGTCACGGGACGCCTGGCAGATGTGAAACATCGACATTATTGTCCCTACGGCATGCGTCGCCGCGCCAGAAAGTTTTACGTACGGCTATAGATGTTTCACATCAATACATTTAGGAATAATTAACGTAATAATAATATTTTACATTTCTCTACTTTGAGATCGTCTGAGGTGTGAATATGGCATAACATAATATTTTATGTTATTTAGTTTTTAGTCTATGACTTCAACTCCAACCATACTCCAACTGACATTTGATTTTTGATTGGTTGGTGAAATGGTGACACTGACAATCAGTCAATGGTCGTGGTGTCTGGTCTCTGGTGTCACATTTTCCTAGCTTTCTAGCTTTATTTCATTATATCATAATTTATTTCTCATATTCCCATGAATTGTGACAAAGGTGTTAGTTTAGAATCAAGTCCTTTGTAATTTTCATCAAGAATGAAGGTGGCTTAATCCTCAATCATATAATATTTTGTGGAACCATAAAAAATTGCTAATATGTAACTCAATACTCAAGTGCATTCTTGTGTTACATTGTCAAATTGTTATATTCGTGTGTTATAATTTTGTTGTGTGTCGTTCGTTTTCGGAGGTTTTATATGTCAGTGGGTAGTCTTAGGGGTATGTTCGTTGTTAGCTAGTAATGTGATTGTTAGTTCAATTTCTTTTTGTGTCTGCTTTTTCCTAGCGAACATAAAGTGCCTACGTGCCTGGGGGCAATTGCAACTAGAAAAAATATAGCTCCAACTTTGATTGTACGCAGTTTCTTTTATATTATTGTAAAATTTCTATACGGTAAACCGTCAGTCATTGGACAGTTAAATTTTTTTTTCTACATCCACGTAAGTCTTCCTGCTTTTATCCCATCGTTTTACTACAGATGTAGTAGACGAGCCGGTGCAGTAGGACGCCATTAAAACAGACTTATTGTCCTTCCATTTAACAATAACCGTTGGTTTGCAGACATACGCTTGACTTTCACCTCGAGTCATCCTAGCGTCAGTTTTAAATTTAATTGCTGCACGGTCAGGGATTCTATTGATCATTATCGTTCCAGTGCTGTGAAGATTTCTCTTGTGCATCTCTTCGATCAATGCGACAGTAGTAAAATATCTGTCATGGTAAATACAGCTTTCAGGTGGAACACTCTTGCTCAAATGGAGAACTACAGAAGGCCCAAGCCCGAGTGGCGAGTCTCCAAACATTGTTTTAGCTCCCTGATAAATGTCGAAGTCAAGCATCAAGCCTTCACTTGTGGTCAGTACAAAGTTTTTAAGTCCAACGGGGCGTGGCTTGTTTCTAACTACTTGACGAAGACTGCACCTGCCAGTAAATGGCACCATTTGTTCGTCAATCGAGTAAAACCCGGGGACTCTTTCAAGTTTGTTGCAAGTAGCTTTTACTTTGTTTATCATCGGCTGTACCTTCCACAATGGATTGGTTCTTTCACTTGGCGGAGCTTCGTCTGAATCAACAACGTGCAGTGCATTACGAATAGTTAAAAATTGGTCACAAGCCATTTACTTGCTAATAACCTCCAATCTCAATCCTGCTCTCCAGTACATTGGGATACGAGGGTAAGGAATACATCCAATGATGATGTGAATCGAAAGCAGACTGCAGTAGTTTTAAGTTCGCGGCCCGTTTTTCTGAGATGATACAAGTTTGTGCATCTAGATATTTCTTCTATAAATTTTTTATCAAAGTAGTCAGAAAAATATTCCATAGGGGTCCTCACAGTAGATACTGGCAGTGAAGGATAGTCATGAGATGAATCTTGGAAAGGTACCTGTTTCCAGACCCGCTTGCGAGGAGCTAGACGCGTAGTTCTTTGGCGGCGTTCAGCTGTTGAAGGTGCGAGAGTGTCAGGGCGAGTGTTTGGCTCGGGATCCAGATCAGGTTCTTCTTCGGTTTCTATGCCAGAGAATATTTCGTCAAAATTTAGGTCTTTCAGGACATTTGGTTGAAAATTGTCATCATCTTCATCAAAATCCTCAATTTCGGAAAGGTTTCCATCGCCCAAGATTTGCAAAACTTGATCGTCATTTAAATCCCGACCTAAAAACGATAAAACATATAAATTTTAATTAAATTCAGTCAAAAATAAACAAATAACGGTTGACATGTTTTGAATTTATTTCTCGCACGCACAACCAAAGCCACACGATCGTAGCAGTCAAACTTTACGACTAATTTGTGTCAAAATTACAATGAAATCCATCAAACTAAAATAACTAACTTATTTAATGTTCTTTTAACTTGTAATTTACATAGAAACACTACATTACTAAACAAATAATACGAGCAACAAGTACTTACCTGTGACGCTGCGAGGGTCAAAAAACGCCGCCGCCATCTCTCATCAAGGCTCACAGGACACTGATCGCCCGCCCTGGCCCCGCGATTTTGTTAGCGTATGCGAGACACCCGCACGGTCGATCGATGCCGGTTGCGTTCGCAAAAAGTGAACAATTTGGCGCCAGAATTTTTTTAAAGTAAAACTCATGCTCGTTTCAGCGCGGGTGTAAAGGGATCAGATACATCCAGCGTAGACATAAAAAAACTCTTACAAACCCGAATTTTTTCGCCATCTTTGTCTTTAAAATAAAATGCGTTATTATTTCGACGTGTTCCTTTTTTATATTGATATGTCGGGACAATAGAGGACATATTGAATGCTACAAAAGTTCTTTTACTTTGCAAATCAGGTAATTTATAATATGCGTCAAAAATATGGCGTCGAGTCTCATCATCAAACTTTGTGTTACACTTTAAAAGTCCTGGCTGCATTTTCCTCTTACGTGTAATATTTTGGTTTAATTTACGTGAAATATTTTCTTCTTCATTCTCTTTTACTGTTTCAACCGAATCTGACGATAAATAATTATTTTCAATGTGATAATTAGGATCTGCGATACTATCATCCGATGAAAAATCTCTTTCTTCCTTTTCTTCTTCACTTTCAGCATTCATATTGGTCAGTTAAACAGCTTTTGGTTCACTTTCTATTTGTGAAATACTTTCTACTGCAGTCTCATCTTTTTTTATTATCATTTACTGACTCTATACTTACATTATTTTCTTTGGTTTTATTTTCTAAGCTATGGAAGTGGAGTCCTTTTTCATTTCATAATGTTATTGGATTCTTTATTACATTCTTCTCTATTGCTGGAGGAAGATGAGCTAGAAGACGAGGAAGATGAGCTAGAAGTCGAAGAAGATGAGCTAGAAGATGATGATGACGATATGGATGGTGATCTTTGTCGCAAAATCAATTTATTTTCTTGTGAATTATTACCTGAAATCCAATAAACATTTATTTATTAACAGAATAAATACAAAAAGCAATAGTTATTTCACGGGTTTCTTGCAGAGGAACAAGCCATTATGTAATAGAAACACTCACATTTTTGTAATTCCCGGGAATCGAACCCAGGAGATTACGATCAGCCACTAGCGTGAGCGTAAACTATTTGCAACAGGACAAACTACTACATCGGAATAAAAATGATATCGAAAAATCTTTCGACTGGTTGAATTCAAATATTTTATTTTGCTTACCTGATGTGTTATTATAATTTATATCATTTTCGATATTTTCATCGCAACTTGTTGCATTTAGCGGCAAACTGCTTTTATGTGTATTGGAACCTAAAATATTTTAAATAGTTAAATAGTTGAAAGAATAAATAAAATTGAGATAAACTGAAATACCGATACGAAAATTGTAGGCTAACCTTGTTCACTATTCGTTAAATCATGTTCCCTTCATTTCCTTTATTTTGACTGGCCGCTTCTTTCAACTTTCCCAAGAATAACATTCTTTCTGCCATCTTGAATAACTCTGATAAAGATAATTATCTAAAACAAATAATTTAACGTAAATAATTAATTATCAAATAATACCATGTAAAAAACTAACTCAATATTTCTATCCCAAAATCTCTTAAACACAGACGCATTTCGTAATAAGAAGCAAAACCATGTCCACTTTTTTCAAAAATAAGGACGTTTCTTATTTACGATAAAAATAAAATCCGTTTATTTTTCGTGAATATAGACTCAAGTTACAAAAAGTCGGTATAAAATACAATATCATAAGCAATCACTCATATTTATTCAAGAATACAGGCGTAAATAGAAACGAGACATAAAAAGATACTTACTTTTATCAGGAACAACGACGGATCACTAAATGAGTCACTATTCTTGAAAAAAAAATCAACAATTGTTGCAACTAAACTGTAAATACGTCGGTATTTTCAAGAATCGACCGTGCGTTCACTCTGTTGTCATTGGCTCAACTGAGATGAGTCTTTATTTGTGATTACGCTTCGAGTGTTTTGTCTCAAGTGAATAATGACGCTGTCTCTTTCTAACGAAAGCTGGCGCGATATTGGCGTTGCGTCTCTGTTCACGATAAAATATCAAAGATTTATGATTGTTTGGCATACAGAATTCAATTTGACAGAATTTTGAATTACGTCGGTATTTTCGCAAACCAGCGATGTGATGTCAATATCACTGTCAGAAGATTCTGACTGAATAGGATTGGACATTTTTCTTTTTTTAACTATGCTTCTTCCCTTGTTTTCTTTAAGTTTTCTTTTATGAGTATCGGTACATTTATTATCAATTAAATGGTGTGATTTTAACTGATGGCACTTACAGAGCCCTTTCTCCGTTTCTTGACCGCAAAAGCACGAAACGTCTCTGTAATATACCGCAGCATACTCATTTGTTGTAATTATTTGATGAACATTTAATGTTCCTGTCACCGCTACCAGATTCAATGGTATAGACTCTTGTATAGTACGAACTGCTTCCTCCGTGATGTAGAAAAGCTTAATTTTTTATTTCTGTGCTTGTAAGATTTTGTAGGCTGTTTCTGAGGCTGCTATATCATTGCCGTAGGCTACTAACTGGTCGAGTTTTCTGTTGATGGACCCGCCAACTCCATCTGCTGGCCCTTTGCCGTGAGAGGCTTCAAAGAAATTCCACGTTGCATATTCAAGAACACTTTCACAAGTCATTTTAGACAGTAAAAAGAAATTCTTTTTTTGTCTATATTGGGTCGTAGGCCCATCCGAGAAAAAATGAACAACTCTTAACATGGGGCAAACACTCTTGGCGTAATCAATGATGGGATTTAAATGAGCCCATATGGCACCGGGATCATGTGCAGTTGATGGAGAAATTGTGCAGAAAGATATTGGTTGAGAGTCTTTGGTGTATATAACTCCCGTATGTAAACTGAACTGATTTTGACTAGATCCAAAGTGTGCTGATTGAACTTGCTCCGACAGTTTACACGTATAATTTTCGGAGAAGTCACACAATATCGCAATTTCATCACGTTGTAAAGTCTCGGTGCATTTTTTGAATTCTTTGTACTGGTGGGAAATGTTGTAGAAATGTTTTTTGAATAAGTTTAGCTCCTGTTGAAACTCTGAAACAAGCTGTTTAATATTGCCAGTAATCAATTCCTTAGTAACTTTCTTGGTTGTCATTTCTTTTGGTCCTTCTTTAGTAGCTTTGGTAAATGAATGTTTTTTTAGCACCCACTTAAACCATGATATCTGCTTATCTTCGTCATCAATTGTTATATCCATCACCTTGTTTTTGCATGTGATGCACGTGGAATTCATGCAATGTATAGAACTACTCTCACACGCAACTTGTTTAACAAGCTCGGAAAGGTTGTCGGTTTCTATTAAACGTAATGATTTCAGTTTGGTGGCTTTAAAAGACAGATTCGAATGTTTGGTACAAGCACATGTGTTTCTGTCATTGATGTTTGGTCTTTGTACATAAAAGGGTTTAAGTCTTACAAAAGTTGCATATGACAGTTTCCCTCCTTCTTGTCTGTATTTCATGTGCAGGTTTAACATGGAATCAATAAGGTAGCGTTTTTGTTTTTTATTTTATGTTGTGTCTTGGTCTCTTGTTTTCCAGCAGTCGCTCTGCTGACATCATCTCTACAAAAGAAGGACTTGATTTCTTCGGTATGAATAGTTTTAATTCGCAATCTGTTGCTAATTGGTTGTCTTTTTTTAATCCGATTGATCCCCAGTTTTGCTGATATTGTATTTTTCATTTTATATCTATTTGTTATTTCATTTTCAACAACTTTCTTTAAGACTGCTTTGGTTTTATTCGAATCTGCATTTGAATATACTGTTTTTAGTGAATCAGTCAGCAGGTTCAATTCAAAGAGCTTTTTCTTTATTTTTTCTTTGTTTTCATCTGAAGCAGATGGTAAAGTTTCATCAACAAATGAACTGGCTCTGGTTAGCGGCGTCGCGGCATTAAAAGTTGTAGTTCACTGTCTCTATTTTGTACTTGTTCGTCATTCATTATTGATCGTAAATCATCGTAAGCTTCGATTTTGCTTTTCAAGTTATCCACTTTGAACTTGTATCAATTTATTGTTTTTTTTAGCGTTTTTATTTGTTTATTTAATAGTGAAACCTTTTTTTCCAGAACTGAATTCTTCCTACGCAATTCTATGTTATTTTTTTGTAGTTCTTCTGGTTCTTTGTCTTTTTGTTTAGGTTGTTTTGTTTTCGTAGCATTATTCTTCTCTTTTCTCTTTTTTTTTTCTTCGACAGTCAAACTTTTGACCTTTTTTTGTCTATCTTTCACCTTTTGTAAATGGTTTTTTCTTTTATCTTCATACTTCTCTGGGTTTTCTCGTTTCAAATTCTCAATATATTTTTTAGGGTTCCGTAGTCAACTAGGAACCCTTATAGTTTCGCCATGTCTGTCTGTCTGTCCGTCCGTCCTCGCTTAATCTCTGTGACCGTTAGCACTAGAAAGCTGAAATTTGGTACCAATATGTATATCAATCACGCCGACAAAGTGGTAAAATAAAAATTGGAAAAAAATGTTTAATTAGGGTTGCCCCCCTATATGTAAAGAGGAAAGTTTTTTTTTTTTTAATTTCAACCCTGTCGTGTGATATATTGTTAGATAGGTATTTAAAAATGAATAGGGGTTTACTAAAATAATTTTTTGATAATGTCAATAATTTCGGAAATAATCGCTCCAAAAGGGAAAATCAAAGCGTCCCCGCCCCCTCTAACTTTTTTTTGGTTTAAAAAATATGAAAAAAATCTGTAAAGTAGAACTTTATAAGGACTTTCTAGGAAAATTATTTTGACTTGATAGAAAGAACAGTTTTTGTACAAAAAAGACAAAAACGATGTACAAAATAATTTCTGCGTACTTAGTATGTCAACGTAACAAAAGCCTTTTTTTAAACTAATAAGTGGGAACACTTATTGTGACGGACGGGAAACTACGGAACCCTACATTGAGCGTGGCCCAACACGCTCTTGGCCGGTTTTTTTGCCTTTCTGCAGCTGTCATAGGCATCTACAACAAGTTACAGTATTTTTTTTTAATAATATACTAAAGCCATAATAATTATTTAACTGCGCTGAGGTGTTAACTGATTTAATTTTGAATACCTATTATTTACTTTTTACAGCCTGGCAACAGAGTTAGTAACAGTCCCATGGTCCACACAGGGAGCGGGGCGTAGGCAGCGGGGGTGATTACAGGCGCGCGCGGGACGTGCTGTCAGCTGTCACCGTACCGCGCACCCCTGTAATCACCTCCGCTGCCTACGCCCCGCTCCCCGCGTGGACCATGGGAGTGTCGCTAACTTTGCTGCTAGGCTGTAGCAACCACCACTATTATGTTGCCACAACAACCACCACTCATTGTTGCAAATCGGGAATTGTACAAACTAAGAATTTTACCAACCATTAAAAAAGGCTCTAAAAGTGTAAACATTGTCACCTTTTGTTATTTTTTTTTCTGGGTTTATCAACATGTTTCAGTGAAGGGGATTTAATGCTCGAGGGAGTTATTTTACACGCCTTTACGAATAACATTTGTTCTATGACTTCTGGAAATTCTTGAAAATTTTGTTTCAAGGTTAAGTTTATACGAAAAACAGCTGTTTTGGGAAATACAAGGTGTATTTTTGGTCCTGCACAACCCGCTAGGAGATGATTTTACTCATAAAAACAAACAACTTTTATTATGGAACCAACTCTGAAATCGCGAAAAAAATATCAGCTGGTTCATACATTATGGTCCGAGGGCATTGAACTTTTCTAAGAAACAGCTGATATTTTATTCGCGATTTTAGAGTTGGTTCCATAACAAAAGTTGTTTGTTTTTATGGGTAGAATCATCTCCTAGCGGGTTGAGCAAGACCAAAAATACACCTAGTATATACGTTTTAATGTTTAAAATAGCAGCCTTAATTCAATAAACATGTAAAACAGTAATTTAAAGTAAATGACCTCTAACTGCAAGAAACAGCTTATTCTCAAAAAAATATAACCCCAAAATTTTCGAAAGATGGATTTCCGTATAGTCGTTTAACAAAAGTTGCTTACCTAGACGTGTAAAACAACCTCTTTAAGTATTAAATCCCCTTAGCTGAAACGCGTTGTATATAATTGTTTTTATAGTTGCAGTAGTGTGTTGTATCTACTTATTATCTCTTCGGCTGGTGGTTTAGTCAACAACTAAAATTACAGTAATGTCCATTCTATTGCTGATAAAAAAAAAAACAAATCATACCTATACATATATTAGTATAACGTTATGAAAAGGAACAGCGTTTCGGCAAAAATCTAACGGGTAAAAAAATACCACTACAATTTACTAGGCAACCTTTATTATCTACCTAGTAGGTATACTGCATAAAACATCCAAAATTTCTTGACGTCAGGAAATTGTCACGAAATTTTGTGAGGAAAATCAAACATGCAATCGTATTTTTCTAATTACATCGAAATTATCTATTGGATCTAACAGCAAAGTGTTTCTGACTACTTATCACTTTACTCACAAAGTTTTGCATGTATATGATCATAATATTACTTACTTTTTGAGTTCAAATCACGTCAGGAAATATTTTATAAATGAATTTCACTTCAGTTCAGATGCTCCGACTGTTTGGCTAACTGACAGCTAAAAACAAAATGGTGGCACGATTTCCTCATTGTCTATGAAATCCAACAGCATTGCCATCCGCAAAAAACAAATTTAAACTTCAGGAAATGGTTTGGTTGTGTTAAATAGCGTCAAGAAATGTGTCACGAAATTCGTTCAAATATTGTGAGACATATAATATTTTTGAATTTTAAATAATAGAAAAGATAACTAGAAGCTTATTTGTGTATTTAAATAGTGTCAGATATTATTTAAATAGAGAAAAAAATAAATCCCATTCTAAGTATTTTCAAATATAAGTTTTATGAAACATTTTTTTTTATATGGCGGGCTAATTTATTGTCCGATACAAATTCATTTTTTTTTATTTGTTATTATTTTTATGGGTGTAAATATGATTTTATTAAAACAGTATATACCCGCACAGCAATTTAAGTAAAACATTTCTAAAAACAAATTTCATTTCATTATAAAAATCAGTTTTTCATGAGTGGACAATTAAAATTTCTAAAAGTGGACAACTTTTTGAGAAATAGTCTAAACTCTAATCAGTCTTGATAGTAGAGATCATAAAAGATTAAGCACATAAAATCTCAAAAACCAAAATAAACGAAAACTTTGTAAAAGAAACAACTTAAAATTATTATTTGGAACTTTTCGGTTATAAGATAAAAAATAAAGGTAACTACAAATTTACAGAGGTACCTATGTAATTAGAAATATCAAGCTTGAAAAACATCACCCAATTTCAGAATTTGTTTTCTTTGCACATATCAAATAGAATATGTGCCTCTAAGTCTTCGACAGTATTGTTACCTTCATTATCAGTAAGATCTTTAAAGCTCAGAATATCATCGTCACCATCATTTTTGTTCACTTTGCTATAACAAACATGGCATACATAAAGATCTGAGGCTATATCTTCAGGTACATGTTGTTGGTGTTTCTTAGGTACACATTTAACCCTTAGCCACCTAACATGCATTCTAGTTACACATCCACCTAATGTTGGTCATGGTGACCGCTTGCATATAAGTACTGTTAGGAAGGTAAAAAGCTCAAAAATTGCTACAAATTAAAACTACATCATGTTCTTCAATTGGTTTTATTTCAAATTATTTAATAAACTCTTCAAATTAACACTTTTCACTTTTTACTATGATTAATAAAAGTTGACTTACAAATATTTTAACAAATTATAGGTTTTTTAATTAAGCTGAGACCTAAGCAATAACAATCAATGAGACTTCTAAATTTTTAATTATTTTAGTAACTTAAACATATAACCTCTTATATAAAACTATCATTGGCACAATCAAATCACAATCATTACAAAATTACAGCTCCCTAACATTTACAAATTGGATTTTTGCACTGAAAACGCAAATGGAATGTTTTACGTTTCTTTTTTGGGTCACACGTTGAGCAAGTTTTGCGTGATTCTAATTTGTCAGAGCTGCCTGCCGAAGATGTTCTTGGTTGTTCATCTATTTTGAGAACCCGGCGAATAGCATTTTGAAGTTCTCTTTGCACTCCAAACTGGTTTACTCGACGTCTTAAATGGGGTTCGATAAGATCTTCAGCCAGTCGTTTCATGAAATTCAGTCTGGAGACCTTTATCTGAGATTGGTTCATGCTGCTGATGATGTATGCAAAATTGAGGAGGTACTTCCCTTTTATTTTTTTTAAAGGTACCCACAAGTGTCAGCTGTTTTTTCTTTAGGATGTTCATGAGCTCCACTGAAGTAAACCAATTGTCAACAGTGATATTTCTGTGGGTTCCTTCTATCGATGCAACCAATCGCAAAACAGCTTGCGTGGGTTTGTTCAGTCTTTGGTACTCAACGAGCAAGCCATGGCTATCCGAGTCCTATCCCAAGTATAAATAGCCATCAACAAGGTATCCATTTTTGGCGTCAGTCAGGCACATAATTTTTAACCCATATTTATTGGGTTTTTTCGGCATGTACATTTTGAAGCTTCACCGCCCACGGAAACCCACCAACATCTCGTCAATACAAGCATAACTGCCAATTGAACGAACTTCTTTGCAGTTTTGTATCAGCTTATCAAACAGCTGAGATATAGGTGCAGCCTTATCAGTGCTACGGCGTTCATCTCTGGTGCTCGCATCATCAAATCGAAGGCAATATAGTAATGTTTCAAACCTGTTCTTGCTCATTATACAACGATAAATCTCTCTTCCTGTGCCATCTGTGCTGTACCAACATGTGTAATGTGTGTGGTTTTCTTTGAAAATTGCGGTATAGTACAACATACCGATAAAAGCCTTTTTTAGTTCCACTAAGTCGAGGTCTTGAACACATGACTGAATTTGATAGTTATCTAGTCTTATCTTTCGAATTTTTTTCGTTTGTATGCTTAACAATTTCTTCTAACATATCATCAGTAAAAAATAATTGCCATATATATCGAATGGTGTTGTATTTATGTTCAAAACATCTCTGAAGTTCCTCCTCAAGCCTGGCGGTTGGCAAACGATGTTGTGTCGCAAAGTCCTTGATCGCGAAACTGGAGGTTGAGACGACCAACAGAACCAATTTTTTCCGAAATAGTTCCGGTACCTTGTCTATGGAACATCATCATCGGAAGATGCATTATCATCAACTGGCAGATCATCATCATCATCAGCTGGCAGATTATCGTTATCTTCACTTAACTCGTCAACATCAATATCAGAGTCTGATTGACACTCACCATCAATGACGTGGTCTACTGGTACATCTTCAACGTCACTGCAATCTTCATTTGGTATTTCTGGCACGTCCCTTTGATCCTCGGAATCTGAGTCACACTCTTCTAACCATTTACTGATACTTTGATCACGTTTAGACATGATAAACCTAAAAAAACAACAAGAAAATGTTAACACTAAAAGTAACGTAATAACCTAGCGTCGGTCGCCATGACCGCATAGAAATATGTTTACCTGAATCTTTTCACTGCACGCACGTGTTGCTTGGTCGAGCGCGGAGCGCAAACTGGAGAGGGAGGGGAAAAAGTACACAGAGTCACAGGCGTGTTGCACGCGTAATAACGGAAATATTTGAAAAAATATATTGCATGGAGTCACTGTGACCGACGCTAGGTGGTTAAGGGTTAAACATAAAGAAATTTACGATAAAATCATATAAAATCTTTGAACACAAAAGAGGGACTGTAACAAAACCGACGGTAACAAAATTCAATGTTTAGAAAAAACAGCTGTTCCCTACATTTCGACAACTGAGATGTGCACAAATGTATGGAACAGCTGATTTTTTTTCTGGATTTCAGGGTTGGTCGCATAGTAAAAGATGTTTATAATGATCCCATAAGAGGTTTCGCATATACTAAAATAGCCTTGAATATAAATTTGTACTTTTTAGCATACTGAGCTTCTTACACAATAATTAACATAGTTAATTGTTCCATAAAACTAAAATTATAGTTTTATACAGTACCTGTAGTTCATCCGCTGTGCTTGTTGTGTGTGGTGGTGTGTGTGTTGCAGATTAAAAATTGTTTTTTTTTGAACTTTCAATCTAAGATGGAAATCAATCTATAACAAAAAGTCTAAATTAGGAGAACTGATAATATAATTTAATCTAGAAAAAAGTCAACCGCAACTACCTTCACTATATTGAAAAAAATTATCGCAAATATAATAAAAAAACCGGGACCGTTACCGACGCAATCTTTGCAACAAAATTGCTTACAAGCCATACATTTTGTTACCTGGCCGAGTATTGCACATCTCCATTTATTGCAATTTTGAAAATTCATGTTTCTATTGGATTGACGAAGTTTTGGAATAATGTGTACGTTATTTTGCTCAAAACTAGGGCCAGGAGAGGTTGGCAAAATAATCAAGGGCAATTTCTCGATATCCAGTGCAGAGTTAGTACTGTCTATAATATTCTCTTTGTCTTCCTTATCAGTTGTATCAAGTAAAATTAAATCTTCTGTTAGAATAATACAAGATGGTGCGGGTGATGGAAGCTGAAGTTCAACTAAATCATGCAACAAATCAACCTCATCCTCAACTGCAGAAGATGGAAGTGGTTGTATTGGATCGCCGTTGTATGATAGTAGACAGTGTTCACCCAGAGAAAAACAAGAACACTTTCCTCTTAGCGGGTCACAAAAACAACTGACATCTCTGTAGTTTATTTTATATCCGTCTGTCTGTGTGTCGGTAATTATTTGGTGTACTTTCATAGTACCGGGCAACACTCGTACATTGTCAGGGATTGCATTCGTAATTGTATTTATAGCATCTTCCTCAATAAGGTGAACCTGTATCATTGTGTCAGATTGTTTGATTGCCTTGTATGCATCTCTAGCAGTATTTATATCGGCGCCATGACATACCTTCATATCTAACATCCGTTTTATGGTGCCACCGATTCCATCTGCCACGCTCTTGCCATGGTCATTTTTCGAAGCCGGTGCTTCGAAAAATGACCATGTTAAATAAGAGAGATTAAGTTGCCTGGTAAATAGAGTATGTAAAAAAAAAATAGTATTTCTGTTTATACTGAGAGGTTGGACCGTCCGAATAGTAATGGATATCATCTACATTGGGGCACATGTCTTTCTTTAACTGTATCTAAAATAGGAGTCAGGTGGGCCCATATTGCTGGAGGTTGGTGAGTGAGGTTGTCAGATATCGAGCAAAAAGATTGTGAACTATTTTTTAAATAAATCATACCGGTATGGAGACTGATTTAAAATTTGGAAGCACCAAAATGCATGGATTGTATTTCTTCCGTTAGTTTACTGTGATAATTTTTTGAAAAATCACAAATTATAACAGCCTCAGTAGTTTTCAAATTAGTGACTAATTTTCGATATTCGTTTTGTTGATGAATATTGTTATAATGATGTCTCATAAAAGCTATAATATCGTGGGTAAAATCATTGATCAATTTTTGTGCTGTGTCAGTTTTAGTTACTCGAACAGTCTTTTTTGTGTGAACTGTCGTTCCACCCTTTTTTGTATACGCATGATCTTGGCGTTCCCACTGCTTCCAATTAACCGTATGTGATATGTCCTTATCTTCCGCAAATTTTGGGGTTTTGTTTTTGCATTTCTTGCATTTATTGTACATACATTCAAGATTTTTGGTGTCACAAACTAAATCTTGCAACAATTTATCAAAATCATCGTACAAGTCATGGTACAAGAAGAGCCTAGCCTGAGGAGGGTGATAACTAGTGACAACAGCATGTACTGAGTGAGATATGTTGAACAAACACTGCGGGTGATGACGAGTTGACAATACTGGACCGAAAAATCGATGCATTCTCGTTGAAAGATTGGACGAGAACCTCCCATGGAAGATGGCGCGGAGCTTAGTACGAGCAGTGGATGTTGCAACTGTACGCATCCTGAATCCAAGTGAACAAGCACAAGTTATCCGAGGGTACCTGTGAGGAAGTAGCATGGATGCGTAATTGCCAACATCCGCCTTCTCGGAACGTTGCTCAAGATACAAGTTCTCTCATCTCGAATCTTCTGGAAGATTGTCGCACAGATTTATCTGCGAGAGAAATCGAGAAGATGTTACTTCAATACGCCGACATTTTCTCTGCACATGACGCTGACATAGGGAAGACTGGATTAGTTCAGCATAGAATCAACACGGGAAACGAATTACCTATTCATCAGCGACCTAGAAGGTTACCAGTGGCAAGAGAAAAGGAAGTGGACGCCATGATTGAAGGGATGGTAAATGATGGAGTTATAGAGCCTTCATCTAGTCCCTGGTGTTCTCCTGTGGTCCTGGTGAAAAAGAAGGACGGCAGCATGCGGTTTTGTGTGGATTATCGTCGGCTGAATGACATTACAAAGAAAGACAGCTATCCATTACCCAGGATCGACGACACTCTTGACTCACTGTCAGGAGTGAAGTGGTTTAGCACGTTGGACCTAAAAAGTGGCTACTGGCAAGTGGAAATTGACCCTAAAGATAAGGAGAAAACCGCATTCTCTACGGGAAAAGGACTTTGGCAATTTAGGGACTACGCACACTTATTCAGCTCCATTCGCGTTTCGCTGAATAATTTTGATCACACTTATACAGTTATATTTTTATCAGCCGCGTTCCACGTCGTAAGAATGAGAAAAGCCGTCAAGCTTAAGGAACTGAGCACAGTGATTAAACTCTATTCAGCTTAGGTCCATAGAAAATGACGATTTTATACAAAAGCTGAACAGACGCGGAAAGCTGAAAGGATGCGTACGCGTCTTCTTACAAAAGCGTAGTTTTCTATGAACACAAGCTGAATAGAAAATGCCAAAATCTTTTCGCAAAACGCGAATTGAGCTAAATAAGTGTGCGTAGTCCCTCAATGTTATGCCATTCGGATTGTGCAACGCTCCTGCAATTTTCTAAAGGTTAATGGAACAGGTACTTGCTGGTTTAATTGGGGACACCTGTTTAGTTTATTTAGATGACATCATCATCGTGGGCCGCACATTCGAAGACCACCTTCAAAATCTGGAACGTGTGCTGTCTAAAATCAGAGGAGCTAATCTTAAGCTAAGTCCAAAGAAGTGCACCTTCTTTAGACAGCAGGTTAGTTTTCTGGGGCACGTTGTGTCTAAAGAAGGAGTGCAAACGAATCCAGAGAAGATCGTCGCTGTCAAGGATTGGAAAAGAAACTTAACCCACTTGTGCACGACGACAACAAAATATAGTGGCGCGCGCCGCCGCTATCTATTTTTTATAATGTACCGAGAAACATGTATAATCCTGTTGGCGTGGTTAGTGGGCCGACAGAGCCGCGAGCGCGACAGGAAAGAACTTGTTTCCGTGACTTGA
This sequence comes from Athetis lepigone, assembly GCA_033675125.1. Classification (NCBI taxonomy): domain Eukaryota; kingdom Metazoa; phylum Arthropoda; class Insecta; order Lepidoptera; family Noctuidae; genus Athetis; species Athetis lepigone. The sequence continues at coordinate 490,716 of CM066221.1, forward strand.
TTATTTCACGCATCGCCCTTGGTCGCACGGTCGTTTCACGCATCACCGTAAAAGGTAATGTTCGCTTCGCGCCCCGCGCGGATCGGCGCGTATAAAAGGGCCCGATCCTGGCGAAGCGAACGCAGTCTAACAGTCGCAGTTTAAGACAGTCACAGTCTCATCACAGTCTCAGTCAGTCAACAGTCAGAGTCAACAGTCGTTCTCACAGTCGTTCTAACAGTCGCAACACAGTCGCAAAATAAGTAGTCTCAGTCGGTTCCACTATATGTATGTCAACGTGTTAATATTATGAATAAACCACCTTCAATCAGTATCAGTACTTGTTTCTATTAAATACAGTTCACTCGCCACACATTCTGGTCCTTCGAAAGCCGAATTCACAAGATCAAGCAAGTTAAAGATGGTTTTAACACGCAGCCGTAGTGGCGACACAAGAAGAGAACAGGCCCAGCAAAGAGCTTTCAGTGTCCGCCGAACCGGGTGCCAGCTCGGCACCAGAATCGAGCTCGGTCGGCGTATTAAACACAGGCAGCGGGTCTACAACGACTACGAATACCAACGCCACGCGAACACAAGGTACGCTCAAGCCTGGCGACACCAGGTCACATCGATCTACATCGTCGAAAAAGAAGCGCCTCGCAGAGCTGGAGGCTAGAGAACGGCTGGCTGAAATTAAACTCAGGCAAGCGCAAGCAGAGCAAGAGCTGCAGCGCATTAGAGCCGAAGCTGAGTCGAGCGCAGACGAAGAGATGGAAGACGACCTCGCCTTTGTAAGGATTGGAACGTGGCTCGCGCGACCGGCGCCGCCACCTAAAGGTGAGAGCCAGCCACCGCAACACGACGTCAGCAACGGGAAGAACGGCAAAGATGCAGCGAAGGACACCGGCGCCGCGACAGGCGCTCAACCGCTGCGAGACGACGTCTACAGTGAACGTGTGTGTTCGAATACAAAGGGCAATATCGCGAGTGATGTGAGTGACAAAGTGATAGACGTAGGGACACTCGCCGCGGCCCTAGCCCAGGTCGCGCGTAGTTCAAGAGAGCCCCCGAGGTACGTCCAACAGTTACCGATATTCGACGGAAAACCCGGTGAGTGGATAGCTTATAAGGCCGCGTATTGTGACTCACACACGTATTTTTCCCGTGTAGAAAATGTCGCTAGGATTAGGATAAGCCTCAGAGGCGCCGCAAAGGAAGCTGTAGGTTGTCTATTGTTCAGTCAATCTGACCCTCAGGTCATTCTAGACGCACTAGAAAGACGTTTTGGTAGGCCCGAGGCCTTGATTATGGCCGAGTTAGATAATGTAAAAACATTACCTAAATTAAATGATAACCCTAGGGATATTTTTATTTTTGCTAGCCGTATTGCAAACACCGTGGGTACGGTAGAAGCTCTAAAGAAAAATAAATATTTACGTAGCCCTGAAATGTCGCGTTGTATCGTTGAGAAGTTAACGCCAATATTAAAAAACAAGTTTTATGATTACGCGGCTAATAAAAAAACCGAAGATATTCCCGTATTAAAACTCTTATCTATGTTCATGAATGAAGAGGCAGACAAGTGTGGCGTGTATGCTAAACCAGAACGCGGGAACGATGATTCAATTAGTGTACGACAACGGCGCAGAGTTAGCGCGACAACGGCGCAGAGTTGAGCGCACCTTCAACGTAAATAAGGAAACATCTAATGACCAATGCCCGGCGTGCAAGCAACACGGCCACAAATTACCAGACTGCAGTAAATATAAACAGCTAGACATAGATACTCGATGGGATATAGCAAAAAAGTCTAACATGTGCTTTAGATGCCCACGAAACAAACATAAAAGATTTATGTGTAAAGCGCCTATTTGTGACGTAAAGGAATGCAACATGAAACATCACAAACTTGCACAAAGATCGTAAAGTTGAGGCGTCACACAACGTAACGACGCCGGCGCCGACACCTGTTATCACACACGAAACCGTTACGTCGGCGCGGGAAAATGAATCAATGACTTCGCCTCAGAATTGCCGCGCGTATTTAAAGATAGTACCTGTCACATTGAGCGGACCACATACAAGCGTAGACACATATGCCTTGTTAGACGACGGAAGTACAGTCACCTTGTTAGACGCGTCAGTAGCTGATATCTTAGGTGCAGATGGGCCAGCGAGTCCTATGTGGATACAAGGCATACCGCCGCTACCTATTTTTTATAATGTACCGAGGAACATGTATAATCCTGTTGGCATGGTTAGTGGGCCGACAGAGCCGCGAGTAGGGTTACCAGGCCTAAAAATGCAAAATCCTGTCTGACATGTCTAAAAATCCTGATTTTGAAAAAAAAGTCCGGTCACGCACCTGTATTTAATAAAAATCATAGTATTTAAGTACGTTTTTATTTACATATATTATTTAGACCCATATTTTTGGTTGCCAGCAACCGCATGCAAAAAGTTGTTTTTTCCAGCTATTTCGCAATAAAATTGTTCACACGTCACGTGTTTATAGTTATATTGCGTAAGCAATATGGCTCTCACCGACTCCACTGAAAGTCTGTTTCTCTCTTTGGTCCACTGAGAAGTCATGAGAGAAAAAACTCACTCCACATTTGCTTTGTGTGGCAAATCGGCATCATCTCGTCCTTCGATTGATGAAGCGAACGGAAGGCAGTCATGAAGACCTGCTGTGCCGTGGGTAAGGTAATGGTTCCTATTTCCTCTCCAATCTCCAGGAACGTTGGCGTATCTGTTCCAATACAGACAACACCATGGATCGACAAGGCCATGCTCGTCATGGTCAATCTGTGGCCGAATGGTCCTATAACACAGGACTCTGGCGGCGGTGACGATTCTCAGTGGGACAATCGTTCTTGATACCACCTTTCCTTCTCCTGATATGAACTGGCGGTTGCGGTTCACGACTGCGGTAGTCGCCTTCCAGGCGAGCTGTTGCGCTACACTGCCATTGGTGTTCTTTGGTAACGGCAGAATCTTGTAACGTTGCGCCTCGCGGGTGCGACGATATACAAACTCGAAAAGACCGCGATGTATTTTGTAGCGTGGGATCACGTACTTGATATCTTCTGGGTCTTCGAAAACTTGTAGCATTTCAGCTATTTGGTTCTTGTTTAGGGTAACGGCTTGACGCCAACCAAGCATGTTTGCGGTTGGCAGGTGTAGTTGACGTGGAGTCTGTGGTCTCTCGTCTTCATCCTCCTCTTCAATACCCTCAGCGATGTCGTCATCATCTGGTCGGGGTGCGTTGATGTCCGGTTGTCGGGCTAGCCTGGCGGCTGGCTCGCGTCCACGTTCGAGGGCTTCTCTCGGTACGATGCCTTGAGGCATCTGGAAGTCTCCTCCGCGGTTCACTGTCTTGGCAATGTCGCTTAGAACGCGGTTTACAGACATGGTCGGCGCGATGAGCGTCTCATAGTCGCGGTGAGTCATATGGTGTAGTTCACCGAAGTGGCCGTCCCCATTGGGTTCTCTCGCATCTAGGTAGTGCTTGACGCCTGTTCCGTCCGTGAAGTCGCCCATTCCTGCAAGGTAGGTAGCGGCTTCGGCTCCAACGATAGCTTCGTATCCATTCACAAAGTGACTTAGCCTGTCCTGATCTGGACTAGCTCTCCCATGCTTCTGAGCGATCAAGGCGACTTGGTACCACCACATTACGTGATGATAGTACGCGAAGGCGCTCTGGGGCACGGTTTTGGACACTTGCTTGTCGCAATCTGATAGTGCGTTGTACTCATGTTCCACGTGGGAAACGTATCCCGCTGCGTCAGCTTTGAACTCCTTAATTGAGGTCTCAGAAGTTAGGCCTATTTCGCCTTCGGTGACCAAGCTATCTAGCCATAATGAATCATTTGTTAACAGTGTAGATGTAGTTGATAATCTCGTAGGCTTTGGCAGACTTCCGTCTGCGGTTAATTGTGGTCGTGGGCGCTGTAGCGGCTTCTTCTTCTTGCTGTTATGCTTATGCGGCGGTGGTGCGGATGCGATGTTGGCATTCTCAGGTTGCGATGACATAGTGACTTTGCTCCTTTTGAATCATATAGACGTAAAAAAGGAAGTATGTCTAATTTTAAGAATTTTGTACCTATAATGCTAGCCGTAATGGGTTCATTATCGAAACCAGTTCTGTATCTAAAACTGCCTCTGTTAACTTCCACTTCAACAATGTCACTAATGTAAGGTCGTGGTGACAATCTTATAAGTTTGTATTGGGTTGTATAGTCTTGCCACTCATAAAAATCATCTATTGTAATTTTTTTGATATTTACATTTTTTCCAGCACTGTTTACAGCTTCGCAAAAGTCATCAAAGTCATATATATTTTATTTTTCATTCGCTTCATCGCTAATTCTACTCTATGGTGAAAAGAGTCTGCAGACATAAATGTGTGTCCGGCTTCGAAGTATTTAACAGTAATCTTTTCTGCATTGATCTGATCCGAATTTATAACATAGATTAAAAACGAACATTTACACTATCGTAAATAAAACGGGCACGACGCAATCGCGGCGGTAGGGTAGGACCCCTGTTTGAGGAGTGGTTGGATAGGCGTCACGGCGTCCTGACCTACCGCATGACACAGGTCGCATGCGACGGACGTCGCAAGACGATCTCCGGCCTCCGTAGGGCATGCGGGCGGCGAGTAAAGGGCAACTCGCTGTCCGATCATGGACCATGCCAAGGCCGACGGCGCATTGTGTTCCACGCGCGCCTCAAAGAGCGTCAGTAAAATAACGGGGCCCCCCTCTCAGAGGGCCAAAGCCTGCCGGAGTCGCGGGACTTATCTCATTACCGTGACCCCGGAACATAAGGGCTGTTGATCTGTTGATCGTCTGATATTCATAATGTAAATACCAGGAACAAACACAATCTTGCTGTACATCACACTCGCCTCCACAGAGTAGGTAACTCGTTCATGGGTCAATGTATACGTTTTTATAATAAACTTCCCACAGATATTCGAAAATTACCCATTAGAAGATTTAAAAGCTGTATTAAAAGCAAACTTTGTAAAAAAGGGTACTATAAAATTTCAGAATATTTAGAAGACATTAAAGCTTGTGATTGAACTGCTCGCTCTGCTAAGCTCTGTTAACCCATACTAGAATATATTTTTTTGGTGTATAAAAAAAAACATTCATATTATTATAGTGTACAAATCATGTAGAATGCACTATGTGACTATTTTGCACGCGGCTTGCAAGCCCATTTTTTTTGAAGTTCTTACAAGTAATATTGTGTCGGTTCGTGGAGCTCCTTAAAATTAAGTTGAGCTCACGTTGCTTGTTGAGGCAGGTGTACCTAAATATTGTAATTGGAACTTTCCTCAAGAGGTCTGACCGAAACGTATTCTGCATGGTTTGTTGCACAAAAAAATTTAAAATCTATGTCTGGACTTTAAAAGAGACGATAATCCTTTGAGTTTGTTTCGGCATTTCTTCTCAGAGGTAGTCAGCTAGGAAATGCCGACTCCATCTAGTTTAAAAAATGACATGTAAAAGTGATTTAATATCCTACTTGCATAATAAACAATTTCAATTTCAGTTGAAGGACACCGTGGATTATAGTCAGTACGAGTCTAACAGTCCCTCCCGCCCTGCCTGGGGTGGGAGGCCTCATTTGATGATTTTACCACAAAAAAAACATCGTAAATAAAAACAGTGAACCTATTGTGTTTTTACTTACTATAACTACTCTGATGTGATGTGACTGATTGGAGTACTTACAGTCGATGGCACATCAAGAATATTGTTAAACTTACCTACACTACGAATACGACTCGTATTGCATGCTTGATAAAGGCAGGATGTGCAGTTGAGCGCATAATTATCTACTGAGATGAAAACTAATTGTAATTTCGAAGTGTTGTTCTCAAAACTTCAAGTTTGAAATTAATTTAACCTCAAAGAAAGTGAAAAACTAGAGAAATAAACTATAAAACTTGCCGGGGTTGCGGAATGTTTATAATAGTTACCGTGACCCCGGAACATAAAGGGCAACCGAAGGAACATGAGTGGGTTTTAGTCAGTAAGTCTGACACTCCCTCCCGCCGCCACGGCGGGAGAAGTCATTTGATGATTTCCCACACCCAAAAAAAAAAAAAAATATTAAACTTACCTTGATATTAATACCCAAAAGCTTATCTCTGCGTAATTAGAAATACTGAATTAAATCAAGTTTTCCTTATTTTAAACACACGACAAAACTTTGAATTAGCTTCCTTCCGCAAACAAAACAAACTAATAATGTTTATCTTCATTTCACGACACGCTCTTTATAATACTTAGGTATAGGCGTATCTCAAACCTTAGCGAACTAATAATACCCACATTTACTTAGCGCAAAAGCGCTAGCTCCGGAACTTTTTAGAAAGATGAACTTAACGCTTATTGGCTTAAACGACATGCCGTCAAATCTCTAAGAGATTTGAGATAAAGACATAGTCTGGGACCCGACTACCCGAGAAAGGACATAGGATAGTTTTCATCACGGAAATCCCCCGAAAACGGGAACTATTATTCCACGCGGACGAAGTCGCGGGCAAAAGCTAGTCTCTTAGTAATTTTAGGAAAAATTTAGATATAGAAAAACTTCTTAGTGGTTTATTTAAATGTTTTAAATTCGATATCGCTATTTGGCTTATTCCATTACATGCGAAATTATTCTATCTATTGAATGATATGAAAAAACTAAAAGGGCGTGTACGGTTTGTGCACTTAACTTGAAATAATTATCGGCTCACTGCCTAACACGCCGCACGCGCGTCCGTCCAGCTTCGTGGTTCCTCACTAAGGGAGGGGAGTATGCCACGCTCCCCCACCATACTATAGCGCGCGGCGTGAACGCATGACACGACAGAACTATATAGTATAATCCACAAACACTACAATCTCCCTAGTCTTTTCACAACTATGTTGAGGTCGGCTTCCAGCTTAACCGTATTCTGCTGGCTACCAAGGTTTTACGTGAAGCGACTGCCTTTCTGACCTCCTCAACCTATATCAAACTCAACTTAATACCCCTTGGTTATGCTGGTCAAACTTTCTGGGTTCTGACTGCCCGCAACGACTGTCAAAGTGGCGGTGTCGGCTTTACGTGCTTAGGCACGGAGTGTTAGGGTCTACCCACATTTATCGACGCGGAATCTGCTTAAGCCGAGTGCGTATCACCACAGCGTCGTACGAATGCGATCAGCGAATCGACAAACGGCTCGTTTCGCCGTCGGCCGGCGTCGTGACGCGTCGTCCGAGCCGAGCCGATGCGAATGGTATTGGTATCACCCGTATTCCGTAGACATAAAGGACCAGGCTGCTCATCACAATCGAGACAAAGAATAAGGCGTGTCTTTACAGTTTTTTTCTGTTTTCTTACATACTTTACATCTTCGGCGCATTGACTTTCCCTTCCGAGGACATGGACTTTAGAAGTGAAAGTGCGAAAATTAGTAATATTGACATCTGGAACTAAACTCTCGATCACTGACAATCGGAAATCATAGAAAGGTTTCTTAGTACCTGATAGTAGGTTGTAAGAATTATACATCATATGTTGTAGAATATGAATTCCTAACTTTTTATACCACCTGACAGTTTTACGTTCACAGCAGTAATATGATAACACAAGCTTCTGCCCGCGACTTCGTCCGCGTGGAATAGTTCCCGTTCCCGTTGGATTTCTGGGATGAAAACTATCCTATGTCATAGACATAGGATAGTTTGCAGGAAAGTACTTTAAGCGGAAAAGCGTAACAGACAGACAGAGTTACTTTCGCATTTATAATATTAGTATGGATTTGATCCTGATGATCAACTCCGCCCATATTTTTATATTGATAAATAACCCACAGAAATCACATAATGCACGGTTCTTTTGCTGTACCCCTCTACCCCAGTAGCCTCTGCAACGATTTTGGCAATATTCTCATAATTTTTAAATTCAAAGCTTTCTTTGTCTGCTTTTCTTTTCTTATAATATTCAGCCTTAAAATGACTGTCTTCATATCACGAGATAACGCACGACCCTGCGTTATCTAATGTGCGTCTGACATAGACAGCCCGATACAGAATGCCCGAGCCGATTCTCCTCCCCGTCCCGCCGCGCGCATACCTCAGGGAGTGCACAGCACTATTACGTTTACGTTTGAAAACTACCTACGTCGTAATAAAAAAAAACTGGTTAGAACTTATAAGTGTATTCGAAAACAAAAAAAAAACAGCTTTAAAATAGGTTATAGATAGATGGGGTCGGTTTGAACCTGTCTCACTCTCTTGTTACACCGCCTGGCGGAATACCAAAATGCTACGCTCCTAGTTAGTGGGGGTAGAAAGCGGTCTGGGCGAACTCGTCGCGATGCGTAGCGAGCCGGAGTAAGGTCAGCCGACGAGCTGTCTGTCAGCGGGGCTGATTCACCAGGCGATAGTAGGGGTGAACTTAAACCCCGAAACGCCACGCCATAGTCAAAAGATTTGTCATTTTTATTATAATAAGTATCTTTACCTTACTAATATATTTATTTTCACACACAGGAGAAATATGCAATTTTATAACGATTTAGAGAGATGAAACTTATCAATTTTGATAAAATATGCCCTTAAGGGTTAAGGACCCCAATACATAAAGTATACTTACAAAATAAAAAACAATTTAGTTAGAATATATTTAATATTATAAACGGCTTATTTAACAATACAAATAAAAAAAGAATTTGTGTTGTTATGTAATTTTTTTTTGGTTACACATTTTGGCACATGCCACAGGTGACCTTGGTTTTCCGGTCCTTACTCCTTGGACACATGGCACAGCTTTTCTTAGCAGTGGAAGCAGAACTTGGTTCTTGGAATGGCCGCTTCTTTTGCAAGATTTCTAGGAGAACTTGAAGATTCATGGGCAAAGAGGGCTGTTGTAGATAGTAACCTCTGTTGTGCTGTAGACACATGTATTCTTTTAGATTAAGTTTTTGTATTTTTGATTTTTAAAAGAATTGTCACTTGGAATAAACACTCTTGACAGTGAACATCTTTATAGTAATTTTATTTAACAAATCCAAATATTACAACACGTTATCAGCACGAAGCTCTTGAATAAAAGAAATAAAGAGCTAAAATAAAGTGTGATTTGATAAATAAGTGTTTGTGTGACCGGAAATAGTAAAATTTAAAAATGTCACACGAAAATGGAGATGGTTCAAGTGTTAAAAGTTTCCCTTCGTCAAGCTCATCTATTCCATCTTTTTCCTTGAAAAATAAGGATGGATACCCTACCTGGAAATTTAAGATGCGCAATTACCTTTCGCATGAAGATCTGTGGGAAACAATCACAGGTTACCCCGATGGAGACACGACTCCTGCTTCTTGTAAGGTAAGAAAAGACGCTAAAGCTCTGGCAAAGATATGCTTAACAGTAGACGGTGCAGCTATAACACATGTCAGATGTGCGAAAACTGCTGCCGAAGCATGGAAATCTCTGCAGCATGCTTTTGAAGATAAGGGAATGGGACGAAGACTTGCTTTAGAGCGCAAATTATACAGGCTGAGTCTGTCGGACTTCGAAAATATAGAGCTGTATATCAATGCAGTTTTGTCAACTGCACAGGATCTCGCAGACATTGATGTAGTCATAGAAGACAAGTCTATAGCTGCAATATTATTAGGAGGTCTTACTCCAAAGTAAGATCCTCTTATAATGGCTTTAGAAAACTGCAATATAGACGTGACTACTGAGTTGGTGAACACCAAACTGCTAAATGAGATGTCAAAGGATGTGGCTAAACCAAAAGATTCCGTTTTCCATGCGAAAAAGAAGCCAAAGCCGAAGAAGAGAAAGATAATATGCTATGAGTGCAAGATGCCTGGACATAAGAGACCAGACTGTCCATTAAGAAGTACCAAGAAAAATGTTAACAATACTTCATTAACAGCTCTCAATACTTCTAGCACCTCAATCAGAGACGTTTTTTATGTGGATTCTGGCTGTACTCGACACATGACTTCCAGACGAGATTGGTTTCAGAGTTTAAATATTCAGAACGAAGGTACAGTTACTGTCGCAAATGGAGAACAGATAAAGAGCTGCGGAGTTGGACAAATATTAATAAACACACCCGAGAACGTTGTTAATAAGATTAGTGACGTTGCTTTTGTACCAGTTTTAAAAGCTAATTTATTATCTGTACAAAAAACTATTGAGAAGGGTTTTATGTGTTTTTGATACAAATGGTTGTAATTTTTATAAATCTGATAATTTTCGTTTTACAGGTGAATCTGTTGCTCATGCCTCGCCCTGTGGTGGATTGTACGTTTTAGACGGTACAGTCAATGTTCCTAAGAAAGTGGTGGACAATTGTTTGACGCAGGATGTACACTCTGACTGTCAGGATAGTTATAAACTTTGGCATAAGAGATTAGGACATTTGTGTCGTATAGGCATGAACCAACTGAAGAATCACAAGGTAGGCGTAAAGTATTCAGTTGTAGATAAAAACAGTTGCATTGCTTGCGTGGAAGGTAAAAAAGCTAGAAAACCTTTTAAGAAAGTAGCGTTTAATAGGGCCTCTGCCCCCCTTGAACTGATCCATATGGATCTCCTGGGACCGGTCTCTACTACCTCTTTTCAGGGGAACAGGTATATGTTGACAATAGTAGACGATTTTACGCGAATGGTTTTTACCTATTTTATTTCTTTCAAAACTGAGGTCAAAAATAAATTCTGTCTGTTTCAAAACTTTGTTGAAAACCAATTAGACAAGAAAATAAAGGCAGTTAGGACGGACGGCGGTAAAGAGTTCGTTAATAAGGAGTTTGTTGATTATCTTTTATCTAAAGGTATTTTACACCAAACGACGGCGCCGTATAGCAGTCAACAAGTTGGAGTCGCGGAACGCACACATCGTTCCATTACAGAAAGGTCGCGCACATTGCTAGCTGAAAGCTCGTTACCAAAGGTATTCTGGGAAGATGCTTTCCAAGTTGCTGTTTACCTGAAGAATAGGTCTCCTCACAGAGCCTTAGGTGGACAAATTCCGTATGACAAATGGTATGGACGTAAGAGTGATCTTAGTCATTTGAAAGTGTTTGGATGTAGAGCACTTGTCCATATTCCTTCGTGTCACCGACGGAAATTAGATGTCAAGGCACGGGAAGCAATTTTCGTTGGTTATACTGAGAATACTGGTACCTATGTTTTTAGGGAACCTGCTAACCCACGAAAAATATTTACATCCAGAGATGCTACCTTTTTTGAGAATATCTTTACAAGTTTAAAGCAAAGGCAACCCGAGTCTGTAGCACAGTCGGACTCTACAATTTTATTTGAAGAGAAACAACATTCTGAGTCAGACTCTATCTTATTATTTGAAGATAGAAGAGAGCCTGAGTCTGAGCCTGAAAATATTCAAGATTGTCAATTCTATGACTGCTGTGATACAAACCCTGCGGCTGAAGCATCTTTACCAATAAATGTAGAAAGTACAGATGAATCAGTGACTTTGCAAGAGCAAGAGCCTCTCACTGATTTAGTGCAGCCTAGTGTGGTAGAAGAGCCAGCTAATATGGAAGAGGAATGTCTTCCGGAGCGCAGATATCCGAGAAGAGATAGGAAGCTACCAGATTTCCTTTCATACAATACTTCAGCCATAGATACCAGTGAACCTGTAACGTTTTACGAAGCTACTCATACCGATGATGCGGATAAGTGGCATCATGCTATGGAGAATGAGTACAGTTCACTTAAGAAACTACATACATGGGATTTAGTTGACAGACCTAACAAAAAAGTTATTCCATGTAAGTGGGTTTACAAAATAAAAAGGGACACTTATGGAAATATCCAGAAGTATAAGGCGAGACTCGTTGTAAAAGGTTTTCATCAGGTCGAAGGAGTAGACTACGACGAGACGTTCGCACCAGTGATTCGTCATTCTTCACTGCGTACTTTATTTGCCTTGGCTGCAGAAATGGGATTAAAAATGAAACACTTGGATGTTGATACTGCGTTCTTAAACGGAGATTTAGACGAAGAAGTTTTCATGGAGCAACCCCTTGGTTTTATCGAAAAGGATAAGGAAAACAAGGTTTGTTTGCTGAAGAAATCCCTTTACGGCCTTAAACAGGCACCGCGAGCATGGAACAAGAAGTTGAATGAAACACTATTAAAAATAGGTTTCAAAGTAACTCCTTCCGAGCCCTGTGTGTATAAAAAACTTTTTGGTAAGGAACTCGTAATACTGGGAATATTTGTCGATGACATTATTGTCATTTTTAAGTCTGATGTGACATTTGATATTGTCAAGAAAGAATTATCGAAATATTTTTCATTAAAAGATCTTGGAATATTAAAATGTTACTTAGGATTACAAATTGAATACGATTCTGAGAGTATAAAAGTAAATCAGCAAAATTATATTTTTTCTTTATTGAAAAAGTTTAACATGAAGGATTGCAAGACTGTGGATACTCCTCTTGTTAAAAAGAATATGGAAAGGAGAGCTGATGGTCAAGTCGGTGAGTCTTACCCCTATGTACCTAACGGTAAACTCACGACCCGACATTGCTTACGCCACGAGCTACTTTCTGCAGTACTTGAAGGGTACTATAAACTACTCGTTGGTTTGCAGGAAGAGTGGAGAACCTTTAAAAGGCTTTTGCGATGCAGACTGGGCAAACTGTCCAATCGACAGAAGGTCATATACAGGATATGTCTTCAAATTAAGTGGAGGTCCCGTATCCTGGGAGTCCAAGAAGCAGCCTACCGTAGCCTTAAGTTCAGCCGAGAGTGAATATATGGCATTATCATCTGCTACGAAAGAAGCGTGTTACTTGCGTCGTTTTATCTATGAAATAACAGGTAAACTTACAACAGTTAATTTAGCTTCTGACAGTCAGAGTGCCATTAATCTCGTTCGAAATCCAGTACACCACAGCAGGACGAAGCATATTGATACTAGGTTTCACTTTATTAGGGAGAAACTGTCTGATAATGTAATTAAATTAGAATATATTAAGAGTAGCGATATGCCTGCTGATGTACTTACAAAACCACTTCAGCCTATTGTACACAAACGGTGTACTGCAAGCTTAGGTTTAGAAACTTAATTATTTTTTGTGTTTGTCTGGCACAACTTCGATTAAGGGCGGCTGTTGTAGATAGTAACCTCTGTTGTGCTCTAGACACATGTATTCTTTTAGATTAAGTTTTTGTATTTTTGATTTTTAAAAGAATTGTCACTTCGAATAAACACTCTTGACAGTGAACATCTTTATAGTAATTTTATTTAACAAATCCAAATATTACAACAAGGGCCATGTAAATCGTTCTTCCATTTAGTTAAATATTTATTTTTATAGCTTCGGTTTCTTCTGTTACTACCTTAGGCAACAAAAAAAGCTCTTTGACATCTGGAAAAAAATCGAATTGCTTTGAGTTGCTGTATTTTGGTCGAATATGGGATAAATATGAGTCTGAACTAATTAAAAAAATATGGAGCAAGTCCTCGTTGGTCTTTATCCTGTTAAATTTTCTTATGTGAGATTCCCGAACTCCTCGAAATTCTTTATTTCTTGCTTCTCCCGCTTCTTCGGGTAAAATGCCAATTGGTAGGAAGCCAAAGTGATGACAAATGTCTGCACCGTGTTAAGTAGCTTGTGCACACTTGCGGAGTATATAACCATGGGTATAGATGAACAAAGATCTCAGCTGTTTCTATGCAATAAGTCCTGAATTTTTCAATATCTATAGCACATTCTGAAGAAATCATTTGAAGAATAACCGCAAAATGCTTCAGCAGGTCTTTGTCAACATAGGTTATTTCGGTAGATTTCTCAAACTCAAACTCAAACTCTCCGTCTCTGTCTTTATTGCATTCATGTGTACATTAGTTGTTACAATTAATTATATGTAAGTTTCAACATGAAACTTACATAATGTGAATGTTCTCATAATCTCTAAAAACCTTCTAGCTGTGTTTCCGTCGTTTGTGGTTCCAAAGTCCTTTCTTCACAAATTCTACAAGTATTCCCATTTGCTGTTTGAATTCTTCTTGTGTCAAATGTTTCTTCGCAGCTTTTAGTTGCTTGTTAGCACCTCGTGCAGTCCACATCTCAAAGTCCATGTTGTAAGATATGTGTAAAATACACTCCATACAACGAATCCACATATGAAGAGTAGAAAGTCAATATTTATAAATATCTTCTCGAACAGGTCTTGAAAATACTTCTCACAGCTTGTTCATCTCAGTCGGCTTTGCAAGGCAAATCTTGCAGGCAGATGCAGACGAAGTATCCGTTATAAATGTTATAATAGTGGCCACTTTTCCGTCGATCATCTCTAGCCCTGCCCATTTTGTAGAATCGATGTTTTTTATTTCTTCCTTCTTGCTTGATGTATTCTGCTGTCTCTTTACAAAACACGAACTTAATCGGCCTGCAATAATGTGTTGAAGAAGATGTTGAGTTTTCCCATATGATACTATTATTAGAAACTTATGTAAAAGGGGCAAGACTTAACATGAAAACCGATGAATCACTGAAGTCTACATTTTCACTCCTTTGCTTTTGATGGATCAATCTGGGTACCGGTAATTTGAAGAATCTTCTGGACTGTCAGATCCAATAGGGCTTGAAGCTTCACTCTGGCTCCTCTCTCAGTAATTTCTAAATCATTTGGTATGTGTGTACCCCAAGAGGAGTCGGTAGGGTCGTGTCCATAATATTGCTCTCCCCATCTAGTATAGAATTTCCGTTGGCCAAGTTGTCCTCGAAGGCTGATTCTAGTGACTGAGGGTATACGTGTTAGTTAATTCTTTAATCAGACAAACTAAAGTATTGTCTGACGATATGTTTCCGATAACTTCATCTTGGGGTTGATAAATCTCGAATAAATTAACAGTAGTGCAATTTGGCCAGCTAGTGTTTGATTGTAACCTCGCGGTATGTCTATTTATGAAAGTTTTCTGATTTCTAGTAGCACTTGCCCATCTGCAATTAATATTACTGATGTAGTTCTTCAAAAAGGTCTTGAATATTTCTAAATCTTCTGTACATGTTTCAACTGGGATATGTAGAATAAAGCTTCATAGAGTCGTGCCCATTTTTACATGTCTCCTTCAACACATTTTTAGCGAGACATTCATTAATGAATTAACACCTACTATATTCAAGAGGCCATAAAAAAATTCCATCGGGCACCTTTTTGATCTCCTAGTCACGCTGTACTAGTGGCATAGCTGATCCATCAAATTAGCTTCGCCTTTAGTCTTATTATAATACTCTATTATCTCTGTTAATTGAATCGTTGCATCAGGATCTTCTGTTGGATGCATTGTTGACAACATAGTGACAATATTTTTATTTTTGGATATTGGTGGACGGTAAAAGGAAATTGCCCAACACAGTATAGGACGCCGTTGCGCATCGAAAAAAATGGTATCTTAGTGTAAATTGGATATAACGGCGGGGAGAGGTCGTACTTTCCAAGGAAATAAAAATTACCTACTTATTTTGTGGGGTTTTTGTTGAATTTTGATTTATATGTTCAAGTTTTGAGGTTAGTTTCGTATCATAACTTCTACCAAAAAAGTACTAATTACAACAATATTATGATTTATATTCTCATATAACAAAACAGAATAGTTTTAACAAACCAATGAAAGTTCCCAAGTAAATGGTAATTAGGTCATACCAATCTAAGTGGCTTATAGGCATAAAGAGTAGAAAATAAACAGGCAACGCATAGAATAGGGTTTCCTATTCACTTTATATTTGTTATGATTTATTTTTAATATGATGTTTACTTATGAAATCATCATTTTTGTACGAAGTCTCTGTAACTCCTGAAATAATAAAATCTAAAACGTTACAGTTTTCCTCATAAGTTCATCGTATTGACAGTCAATGTGATTTTATTCAGGTTTTTCGAGTCGGCCGTTTAGTTTGTCGTTGTAGTATACATATACACATATATGTGGAGTTTCAGCTTTCTAGATCCTTTGAATACACGTGATTCGAGACACAGTAAGACCCTATCCAGAAAGGGCGAATTCGCCGCGATTAGATTCGCGCGAATTCACTCGCGCGTTGGTGAGATACTAGGCACCAATACATTGCGTCCACAAGCATCGCGCGAATAATAAACTCGCGCGTAATTCGCGTGCAATGCCGGACTCTCGACTCGCACGTGATTCACGCGTAATGCGCGTGAGTCGAGATACTAGGGCCACCTTGTTGCGTCCAGTTAACGCGCGAATTTCAGAGCGAGTGCACGTATAAAAGAGAAAGAGAGGGAAATAGAGCGCCAACATTTTGATACGGAATTAGCGCGTAAGTACGCTCTTTCTGGACGCAACATTCGCCCGTGATACGCGCGAGAGAATTGCGACGAATTCAGCAGACTTAAGCCCCATTTTCACTAGGGGACATTTGTCTCGCGACCTTGTCGCCCAACACGAAATGTACTTGTCCCGCAACATGTCGCCCGATTTCGCTTGCGACATTTACGAGTTGCAGAACTTAGTACAGTACAGTACTGGCTAGTGTGAACAAGTCATATGTCGAGAGACAAAGTTGCAGAAACAAAGTACGTGAATGTCGGACGACTTGTCTCCGCGACATGTCCCCTAGTGAAAACGTGGATTTATTAAAAGACAATAGCAGTGCGACAGCCGGCTATCGCTTGGTTTACCGTTAGGTCTGAGTCAAACCGAAATGGCAGCGGCCGGCAGCGACGCGGCGAGCACTTTCAGTGTGAAATAATTTTAAACTTTAGTATCGCTTGAACAGCTTGAAAAGGTCGCGAGGTCGCCCGCGGCGCCGCGAGCGGTCGCGCGTCTCGCGTTTCTTGGGACGCTGGCGGCCGCTGCCATTTCGGTGTGACTCAGGCCTTAAGGTGGCAAGAGGAGGACGGACGGATGGAAGAACGGATTGGCGGTCGGCAATGACGAAACTGTAAGGGTTCTTTTTGTAAAAACCATTCGTAACTTATTTTATTATTGTAAACAGACAAAGTCATCATTGCAATGCGTGTAATTAAGCATTTGTAATATTAATGTGTGGAAATAAAAGTATTCAAAAGTCAAAGGCATTTATTTCACTTGGATTATTTACAAGCACTTCTGAATAATTGTCAAAGAGTAGGTCTGTTATTCAGAATACTGATTTGTTTCTTCAGATCTTCAATTAATGTGTGCTACAAAGCACACATTGTCCATAAGCTCGTTCAACACTCATTACACTTCCAACAGTTATAACATTTCTGAGAGAAGAGGATGTTCTTCTGACATCTAAAAATAAATATAATAAATATTATTACATAATATTTATTAATCTTAGCATTAGTTTAATAGAAAATTCGTCCGGGTGGAAGTCGAAAATGATTCTAATAGAATTTTCAATTAGTATTTTACGTTATCTGCTGTTACAGTTAGCTGTACAACAAAATACAAATAGTGCTATTGGACCATCTTTGGTATTATCCATAATAACAAATAATATTGTTAATAATATATAACAATAATAATATATATAATTTTCCCCTACTCTAACGTCAAAAAAGCGTGTCTTAAGAAAAGCGGTACAAGATACAATACTATAGTATAATACGATACTAACCGTTGCCGGAATAATGCAGTATCGTAGAATTGTAACCATTGCATCCGTTGCTTCCCCCAGTTGACGACGGGGTAGAGGATGTTTCAGAGCAAGAGAACAGTCCACACAGCGTGTCATTTTTCACTAAATTGTTGGTACTGCACTAAGAGAGAAAGGATCCGAAGTCGTAAAACCGTCAACGTACGAAAGTTTTGAAAAGATAGCTTGATCGCGCAGCAATCGGAAGACTCTGCTGGACACGAACTCAACGTAATGATTCGTTATCTAATAACGTAAAATAAACTTAATTTTCAATCAGAACATTCGTCGCTTTGTTTGACTTAAAATGACAATTTTGACTGTTAACATTTGAATTTTCGTGGCAGTGCTACCCACAGTTGATAAAAATCCACCATAAGTGATTACTTAGACACCTAAATACTTTTTGTTAGTAAAATAACATTATTTTTAAAATGATAAATAAATATAAATTGTTGGTAACGCAAATAAATGTTATAGTCGTAATTATTTTAGACATCAACGTGTACTCTTAAAAATATGTATAATAAGGTAATACTATCAGTTAAGACTGATTAAGGGAAAGTTTATAAAATTGGCAACACTGCTTTTACTAAAGTACGTCATTAAAGGAAGAATGCAACAAAGTCGAATAAATAACTAATTAAAGATAAAATATTAACCCCGCAAAAGATTTCCATGAAGTTATTTTAGGAAAGTTAAAATAATGTGTTATGATTTATGAGTATATTTTTGTGGCTATACCGTCTTATTTTATAGCGATGCTAGATTTGATCATTCTCCTTTGGTACTGTTATCATATTTTTATCTCATATCTGACCAATCACTGCTATCCCTCTAATTTATTGTAGACTTTTGGATCTTATCTACATCGGCTGTTAACAGTTTTAAATGGTTGTGAAACATTTCTCTGGCTGTATCTAATTCATGTGGTGTCAGATCAGAAGAAGTACTCTGAGGACCGCAGTCATGTAAATCTGTTTTGTCTTTGTTTAGTGCTCTGTTTTTTCTATGAGAGTTAAATGTTAAATATTTTTTTCTTCAGTCATCTTTTTTCAAATTTTTTTAAAATGTTTTCGGACTTTGACAAGACTATAACAGAACGTCGTGCCTTATAATCTCGTCGAAGATAGAAATTTAATGATGTATTACGATTGGTATCTAATCGTTCATACATCATTATCCTTCCATCTCACCATAAGAATTTCTTTTGTCTTGTCGAACCAGTAGTCGTGTTCAGATGACATCAAAGGACAACGTTTGGCTCTGTTCTCACGTAAGGTTCCAGTAGCATTGTCTCGATCGTAATTCGTAAAGAACTTGTCGAAGTAAGATACAAGTTGTTCTAGTTTTGATGGCTTAGTAAAGTCTTCAAATGGCATAAGCTGAATGTCCTGAGCTTGGCGCCGCGCCTAAACTGCTCTGGCACCACGGATAGAACTATTGTCCTGACAAAGATAAATGGTGCCTGACGGGAAGTAAATGCCACAGTAGGCACCAATATGTCCCTCAGGATGTTAACGTACGGTTCCGCAGTCATACGGTCAGATGTCTCCAGTACACCAGGACCAGCACAGCACATACATCCCAAAAATCTTAAGCTCGGCCGACCACTCGATCTGTTATGTATCACATTTTCTACGTGGTAACGTGTGTTATCATGCCGCTTCAAATTATACATCCGTCTTTGTAGGACTTAAAAGTCTTTTCTTCGACAAATATTTCAGCATTATTCTCCCAGTCGAAGTTGTAATATTGAAGACAAAACCTTATACTACCTTCAGCATGAACCGGAGAAAATACATTTTCTTTTGCTGTGATTCTAGTTTTTATGCCTACAGCCTACAATCTGCTTCGGATGGTTTGGGTATCTATATCTACAGTGATACCTGAAACAAAAATATTCAATTCAATTTATTTGTTGCTGAAAATACATTTAAAGATGTACGGATAAATGCGCAGTTTTTATGTTCTGCCAATTAAGGCGTGCAAATCTCCCAATATTTCCAAAATTAAAGAACTTAAAGTTGCCGCGGTCCGATCCGCGCTGTCATCGCCATATTTAATAAACCGATCTACTACTTCGAAATTACGAAAATATCTTAAAATCAGAACTAATTGTTCTAGGCCGCTTACGTCTTGGTAAAGTCTCGTCTACCATGATGGTATAGGTATTAATTTTATCAAAAAATAACGCCTTAAAGTTTCCAAACAATGACTCCATTTGAACAACTTGGATGAACGCATCATTCAGTACATATTTTTTCTTCCTTGTTAGTTTTATTTGAAATCATATTCTTACAGACTCTGTAATATGTCGAATCCTTGACCTAGGTGTTTAGAAACTGTATGATGTTTGGATTTTTTTCCAACTGTTTAGTTTAATTTGTGATGCCACGATTTTAAAAAGTTCGTTTTTCGATGCTGTTCGTCTATAAAGAGATGATTTTACACTCTGAAAGTTCGGTACTTTACATATTAAATCCAACCCAGAAGACTGAAATGAGCCGCCCATATCATTGTAAGCTTGAGGTACAGCTGGGTAATTTTCTTAAGCAGTTTGTTGTTTGCAGCTATATAGTCACACATCTATTTCATTTTTTCAAGTCTGTGGTACAGGAGTGTCTAGTTTCATGAAGAGCGTTGTTATCCTAAAATACAGATAATTAATAAATGATGTGTATCAAAATATAAACAAGCAAACCACAAACTCACTTTCAAACGGGAATGCCCATCTCCCATACAAAAAAAAAATGCCTGAAATAGACAAGAATGAAATCTACGCCAAATTATCTTTCAAATCGAACGAAACTCAATGACAATTTCAATAATTATGTAAAACTAGGGAGTACCTTGTTTAGAATATTTTTGCTAAAAGATAGGTTATGTCTAGAGGTTACTAAAGGATTGAAAAAATAATTCAACACAAATCATTTTATTACTTTATTCATCATTATACACTATTAATAAATCATCGAGAAACTGTGCAGGAGGATGGATGTTTGATTGGTATCGCGCCCAAGCTAAGTACCATATAATTGACATGATGTGGGCACAGGTACCAACAGTCCGACTTCCCACTAGGCAATTACAGTAACGATTTTGTATAGCATCCCTACCAGTTAAAGAAAGATTAATTATCAAATACACAAAATATACTTTGGTTGAAATGTGCCTGCTATGTATTTTCCCTCTCAATAAGTAACAATTATCTGGAAGAGCCAATTCCTCAATCAATAAATTATCCATCTCCGTGCAAACCTCATACTATACATGCCATTAGCTCGCGTATGCTTACCATAATAGGATCGAGCCTGCTTTATTTGATAAGTGCCACATGCAATCAAAACCATTTCGGTATAAGTCAGTTGTGAAAAATCAGCAACATTACTATTATTCACATTAATACTTTAGAATTGCGCTCTGCGACGATTTAAATTATTATTTATTACATAATCAGCTCGCCTGTTTTCCATAAACATATTAGTATTTATTATTTGGAGAATATCTGCAGCATCTGGCCTGTAAACTTTTCTTGAATGAAATCGATTAATTAATGTTGTCGCAGTGCCGCTATAGGGAAATCAACCATTAAATGTTGTATATCCAGCATCAACTCGGTTAAAAAAATATGGCGAAATATTTTAAAATGCTGCTTGAAAATTCCACTTACGGCTTCCACAACTCAGCGACAAATAGTTACTTTCCTGCTTATGTTGGCTTCGAAAGTTGATTATTGGAATTCATTTTCTTGTAATGTTGATGGCATGTGGACACTATAATTACATGACTCCAAAAGTGGAACAGTGTCTCTGAACCCTCTATCCAATATAAACACATCCCCATCTTGAAAATATTGCCTCAGTCGATTATTCGGATCATTAAATTCATTGAACATTATTGTAGCAGAAGTTGTTGCGGGTAAGGGCCTAATACTTCAAGAATATATATACATCGGAGCAAACAAGCATAAATGGCTTTACGAGGTTTCTATATTTGTGGAGAGAATATGTTTCTTTTTGATCTTTTGATCTTGATAAAGATAATTAGAGCTCTTTTGTACATAAATATGTGTTCCATCCACGATGACTACAGATTTTCTTTGACCATCAACTTCACCAAACAGTAAATTGGGAATTATTAAGTTCCTGGTCGCAATTTCTTGTCTGGTCATATATCCAATTCCTAATTTTATGGGTACAAAACCTTTTTTTGGTTTAATTTGAGTCTTGCTTCAGCCATAAGTCTTTCTAGAGTTCTTATGGGTATTTGAAGTAAAGACGATATTCTTTTATCGGAATCCCCAGTTCTTAGTTTCATTAGGTAGGCCGTAAGGGCAGTAGAGCCTCTATGCCTTTGTGCCACACGGGAACCTCGCTCATTAAACTAGTAAATTGACTTTGACTCCTTCCAAGAAAGCACCACAACATACATTCCTCCATCGAGTTGATATTTTCGAAATATTAACTCGATGTCTATCAGGTGATATTGCAACCTGGATAGAAACAATGTTTAGAATGCACTGGATAGAAGCAATAAAATAACTAATAATATCAAATGAAAAAATACTAAAGTGAACCTATCAATAGTAATTAATTCAAATAATTTGTTGTATAATAGCAAAAAAAAAACTTACCTCGTCAAAAGGGTTTATCATTCGAACTTAGTGTCCAATTTGGTGATTCGATATTTGAAAAGATCGAATTTACCGAACTGATTGCGGTTGCTGTTAGTAACGTGTGTTGTTAGTAGTAGTGTGTTTTTGTGGTTTGTAGTAGTGGTTTCATTATGTACTTTGAAAGTAAATGACTGACGACGAAACACACGCGGCACAACGTAAACTAACAAGGAGTCAACCGCTCATTCAATACTAACCACAGTCCATAGCGAAGTACAACAGGGGGTTGGCGGGGGAGAACTACTGTATTTTACACAAGTATTCATTTTCTTATTATTTATAAATCAAAACCTTTAATATTCAGATCCTAATATGTAGTTAAGTATAGCTGCTATTTATGACACCACACCACTGTTCTATTTACAGACTATAATGTTAATTCAATCTTCTAATAATAATATTAATATAGCTAGCTTAGGAGCTACTTTCTATAGCATGCTGATAAAGGGGGTTAATCCCCTAATATCATTGGGAAGACTTTCGTTTATAATATAATCAGCCGGAATTATTTCGTCAGGATTTAGCAGAAGATGATGTTCATTCCACTGAGCACCTGGAATAGAACTATTAGCACGAAATCTTCTTTTTATTTCGACTGGAGTTTCTTCATCAGATAACTCTACAACAGTTTCACGTAAATTAGATAACATTAAGTTTTCTGGTCTCGGAAGCAGATGACCGTTGGCTGTCACCGAGAGATTATAGGATAAGTTAAAAAGTCATTTGCTAAGTACAATTCCGGTTGAAATTGATGCTACTTTATTTGTCAACATTTTATTTATAAAAATGTAGAATATTGCTTATTCTAAAAGAGTCGCATGTTGTTTATTTGTTTTCTTATGATTAATTTGTTTTGAAACGCAAATACTTAGGTCGATTTGTTGCTTAATTCGATAACTAGTTTATTTAAACGTTTTTACAATTATTGTTTGTTTGTTTTGTTAATAAAATATTGTTCGATTGTGAGGTTTTTGTTGACAATGTGAGTTTGTTCAAAATTATGATGTTAGGTTTACGTAATTGTCGTTTAATGAAAACTTCAAATATTAACGAAAGTGTATCGATATTAGCGATGGGGATAAGGAACATTCTCAAAATGGAAATATTCTCGAAAAGAGAATGTTGTAGAATATTCTCATTAGCACTTATGAGAACTTAAACTTTTATGTGTTTCTTCCAATTTTGAACATGAAACCGATAATTATGATGATTTTAATATTAAAAAAAAATCATCATAATTATTATAATAATTGATTTTAGGGATCCTGATATCAGACCCAGAAGTCGCCAATCCATCCGTCCATTTGATAGTAGTAATAATGGCTGACAGTAATCTTACCGAAGCTCAATATGACGAGTCTTCAAGGGGAGTTAATCGAGGAAGACGTCCACATCGTGGACATAGAGGTTCACGCGGCAGAGGCCGTGAAAGACAAAATAAAAATACAGTTAAAAAACAGTTTAACCAGCAAAGAATGGAAGCACATAGATTCTAGACCGAACTTCAAACACAGCAGAAGAATTTAGATTTGCCTGGAGGACACGGTCGAGCACACGGTGGAGGTGTGCCGCACATGGGCGCACCACCGACGTGTCCTCGTAGAGGCGATCGGCGGCGGTGACCTCTCGCGCCCGGCACTGGTTCAGGCCATGCTGCGGGGCGAGACGGAATGGGATGCCGTCGCCTCCTTCTGCGAAGCAGTTATGCTGGTGAAGGAAGCGGCGGCGCGCGAGAGGCAACGACGAGCCTCTCGCCCCGGACTAAGACCCAGGCGAAGAGTCGCAAGACTACTACCGGCCACCGTAGGCGCGGTTCTGCGGATGGCAAGCGATGGGTAGCTCGCCGCCCGGCTAGGACCAGGACCGCGTCGACGGCGAGTTAGTGTTCCACGCGCGTCTCAAAGAGAAGAAGTCAGCACAGAAAGGGGCCCAACAGGGCCAACGCCTGCCGGGGTTGCTGAATGTTTATAATAGTTACCGTGACCCTGAAACATAAAGGGCAATCGAAGGAACATGAGTGGGTTTTAGTCAGTAAGAGTCTGACACGCCCTCCCGCCGCACCCAGGACGGGAGCAGTCATTGGATGATTTCCCACTCACCAAAAAAAAAAAAGAATTTAGATGATATAAAATCGGAAATATTTGCTTTTGTAACTAATAAACAACTTGAAAAACTAACATCCAATGTTAATAAGAAGGCACAAATGCTGCCCGTCACATTTAAAAATATAGCTTTATCTACAGTTTTCGTTTTACATACCGCCAATATGTATGCTATTAGAGTATTTCTTGCCGCTTTTGAAGCAGAAATTATTAAACTCAGGAAAGAGTCAGGTCTTTTAATGCGCAATTCGGAAGCTATACAATGTGTAACTGAATTAATGCACATTGAGAAAATAGTTTGTTCAGAATCGTTTACTGAATCGATTTTTGTAATCTTTAATATAGGTAATATTTTATCCCAAAAATAATTAAAACTACGTAAACTGCTGTCACACTTCTGCTGTACAGTCAAAACAAACTAAAATGGATGAAATACCTACTAAGCTAGACCTTATGCAAGTGCGACTGTGTGCATACGTAGATTTGTAATGTGACTATAATTTTCTCCTACAATCTGTACAACTAATTTATAAAAAATTGTTCAAAAACATAATAATAAAAATTCAGTGTATGTATTATGATTATAACATAATATTCTAGTTGGGGTGTCTGGTGGTGTGCGTTTATTCCGGGACATGTTGTATATTTACTTTCAACAGCACGTGCAAATTTTGTCGAAGATACCTCGCGCTTTAATGCTTTTCCTTGGGCAATAAAAATGATTATAGATGCAATTGGCATAGTTACAGATTCTAACGATGTAGCTTATTTACCAGTAGTCGCTGATACCCGTAGAGATGGAGGTTTACATCTTGTCTGTTGTAATGACAGGTTCATTATGTGTTTTATTTATTGCAATTTAACGTTCTTATATTAACAAAAATAAAACACAAAAAGATATTGGTGTACATTGAATCCGATATCTATGCCGACGTCATGTCCTTTTGGTTGTACTGACGTTCAAATCTAGCTATCTCATCATACCTTTTAAACTGGAGCCATTCCGTACACATTTTGTATAATCGTTGAAAATTAAGATCGCTGTCCAAATATAATCTGTCTGACCTCTTCCTGGTGTAATATGACTCAACTAGTTGCAAGCTCTCGATATGGTCACATGCGCTACTGTTATGTATGTGGCAGGAATAAAGTAGTCGTATGCATAGGAACGTTGTATTTATTATTAAATCTAATTATTACATAGTAAAATATTAGCGTGGTAGACATCTTAGACGCGGAATAGCGGAAGTTGACTTGACAGCTAGTGCTGCGCATGTATTGTAGTGATGGGCGTAACAGCTACAAAAACTATTGAGTTCTATCTGAGTTAAGAAAATATGATCTTCGACCGTTTTTTTTTTCGAACAACCTTTAGCGGGATCCTCGGTATTATTCATGTTAATGACCATATCACATAGTTTTCAGCCTCTACGTTTTACAATTTGTATACGTTCCATGTTACTAATAAAAATCACACACAAACATATCAATTATGTAAAAATCGGATCACAGGCGCGACCTCCACCCGACGGTAGTCCGGAATGAACTGTTGCATGTCACATATACGCGCCCCGCGCCTTCGCCCGCGATTACCGTTGCGGAGGTGGATACAATGGTATACGTTGCCGCTGTAATAATGATGCGACTTTATACGTGAGGCAAATATATTTAAAAAATATTTTTTTTTATTTCTTATACTCTTAAAACATAAAGTAGGCCAAAATTGGCGGTTTGGTTTAAAAACATAAAACATGCTGGAATTTAAATAAAAAATATGTATAATAAAAATCAAATATACAGGGTGGCGCAATAAAACATGCATTTATTAAGTATAGGCTAAAATAATTAATACGGAAGCTACAGTTGAAATAAAAGACAGGATGATTATCATATAACATTATCTAAATGACGGCCCTCTTGAAGACGTCACTCCTCTAAACGCGAACGCAGACTTGTGAAAACTCTTGTCAATAAGTCTGTGGTGATTGCTGCCATTTCCCTGCGGATATTTTCCTTTAGCTGATTGACGTTCTTCGGATTGTTCATGTAGACTTTGTGTTTGAGGTATCCCCATAAAAAAAAGTCAGGGGGCGTTAAGCCAGGGCTACGTGGGGGCCAAGGGGTATCTATCACCTCTTTTGGAAAGTGACTTTGGAAGTTCTGATGTGTGACAGGTTGCTCCGTCTTGTTGAAACCAAGTCCTCGTATTCGCTATTCTTAATCTCGCAAGTTCTGGAGTCAAAAATTCCTCTAACATCGCAACATAGCGGTAGGCGTTAACGGTGATGTTTCGTCCTCGTGAATCTTCAAAGAAGTAAGGGCCAATAATTCCCTTGCTTGAGATTGCTGCCCATACCGTTACTTTCGGACTGTGCAGTGGATTTTGATGTTTCAATTTAGGATTCTCGTCGCTCCAATAACGACAATTTTTTCGGTTAACAAAACCATGTAAATGGAAATGGGCCTCATCAGAAAAAAGGATGTTGTCAAAAGTGGAAAATCGTCTAAGTATTTCTTCAGAAAATGCCAACCTAGCTCTGAAGTCGGTCTCTTTCAACTCCTGTGTTAACTGGAGCTTATAAGGATGCAGTTTAAGATCCTACTTTAAAATTCACTGTAAACTTCGTCGTGACAAGTGTAAAGCCGCCGATCGCTTCCGAGTAGACACTTGCGGATTTTCTCGTACTGACTCCTTTACCCTCTCAATATTGTCTGTGGTCCTAGACGTTCTCGGACGAGCTTTTGCTGGGGGTTTAAACGTGGAACCGGTCTCTTCAAAACGCTTTACCCATATTTTAATTAAATTTGCACTCGAAGCTTCATTAATGTGTTTTAATCCATAATATTCAGAACAATACAGTCGCCTTGTAGAGATGTATGAATGACCGTTCTCGTAAAACGCGCGAACACAAAAAGGGCGATGCTTCCCGTCGAAGTGATTCATGACTACTAAAACTCCACGAGTGTCACTATCCAACCACGCTAGGCTCTCCCCGCCCGCGCAACACTTACCCCGCCAAAAAAGATGACGCAATATGCACGTTCTATTGCGCCACCCTGTATTATCGCATTTGCGAATCGAAATTACAATTTTCTCTTCGGACTTTTTGTTCAGCAAATAAATCTTCTTAATTCGTGTACAATTCGATTTTCTATCGCTAAGATTGCAAGACTCGATAAGCGTTCCTGGTTCATAAAATACAATATTTTTTAATTATTGTATTCTTTTACGCAGTAACATTCTATATAATTTTGTGCTGGCAATACTCGTTCTGGCAGCAGTATCAAAAAATGCATAACCAGTTTCACCTTTAATGAATATCTCAATCGTTGGTATCTTAGTATTGTTTTCCACTGTAGTTTGCAACTTACAGAATGTTACTGGTTTGGGTGGCGTTTCTTTATTTTTACATGTCTCACAATCGCTTCGGACTACACCCGGTGTACCACATCCATAACAAGTTATCTTGTCCCTGGGTCGACTCGCTTGCTTTAATGTCTGCCAATCGTTTGCGAAATACTTCTAAAACGTAGCCCTTCAATCTACAGAAATTGCAACGTTTAAATGGTTTAGGTACATTCACTCCGAGTGGAAATTTCTCCGGCCTCCTTGGCTAAACTTTTAAGTAGTCGTCTTTTTTCTAATAAATCACCGAATGTTTTGATATCATGTCTGTCGATCTGTTTCTCGTAGAATATTTTCAACAGTTCATACACCATATCCAGATGTTCCTCCTCCTGTTGACGTTTTGCTGGTAGCTGTGCTAACAAGGCTCGTTTTTCGTTAACAAATTCGTCGATATTTCCGCCACCTTGTCTCTTACTGAAACATTCGACGTACATTTCGTGCGGCTGTTTCTTTGGTGCGAATGCTGACCTTATTGCGTCAAGAGTTGAATCCATTTTTTCACTTTGGTTTTTACGCCCTACCACCAGCAGCTTTATCAGTAAAAAAAGCGTGAGTCCTTCTAACGCGTCTTCGTCCGATATTTTTTCAATCTTCTTAAACACCGAAATAGTTGTTATAAACTCTTCCACTTTATTGTAACATCTTTCGCCGTTATACTTGGCTTTGCATTGGGCAAAACGTTTAGCTGACATCGTAGTTGATGAAAATTAAGCAAATATTTCACTAAACTGTTGCATCTTGCATCTGTTCCAACGTAATTGGTTCTGATTTTGACATTTTATAATATTCAACTTGCGATACTAAAGGCAAATACCATCTATGGCCTCTAAAGTCTGTTCTATACAAGGCAACCAACATATCTGCCAAGTCTTCGCCCCCCATATGGGCGTTATAATGTTTTATTATGTCCGGGCAGGATACCGCTACTCTTCTTTTCGCAACTTTATCATAACGTTGTATGGTACTGACAGGCTCCGCTGCCACATAACTACTAGCTGTGGTTACACATTTGTTGTCGTACCATTTGACGATACATAATTTATTTTTGTTATAGACAACTTGCGAATAAGAGCCTCTAGGTTTTTTTTTTCAGAGCTTTTTCTGTAAGTAAACATTTTTCTGCTCCTCGCAGTCTGTTAGATCTAATGGTGCCTAAAGAAAATATGGCCATTTCTTCTCGTAGATAGTTCACCAACTCTAAACTTGCAGAAAAGTTATCAAAATATACCTCGG
This sequence comes from Athetis lepigone, assembly GCA_033675125.1. Lineage (NCBI taxonomy): Eukaryota > Metazoa > Arthropoda > Insecta > Lepidoptera > Noctuidae > Athetis > Athetis lepigone. The sequence continues at coordinate 519,753 of CM066221.1, forward strand.
AACAAGCACGGTCTGGTATACTTTTGCATAGAGCCAGAACTACCTTAGCACCAAGGCCAAAAATGGATTCCTCAGGCGCTAGAAATCATACCGGAAAGTATCTTCACAACCATATACACACATCAAAAGTGTCTAGGGATATTTCAATTAAACCTAAATTACTAAAATTCTATTAACTTTTTGTTAAAACATGTACACATTAAAATAAACCTTGTTTAATAGACTACTTAATCTGATAATAAACTTTTAGAAAAAGTTAAATTTAAAAAAAAACTTAGAAGAAGAGGAAAAACTCAAACAAAATTTCAATCTTAACTTTATTTTTGAAACATCAAAACTTAAACAAAACAACAATTTTTTTTATAAAAGTTCTTGAAAACTTAAAATTAATATTCCGTGGATCCACCTAAGACTCTCCTGACACATCTGCAGCGGTTCTGCATACTCAAAACAAGGGTGTCAATATCCTGTTGTGGAATACTGTCCCATAATTGCCGTTTCTGAAGCCATGAAGACCAGTCAGAGCGTTATATCCAGGCTTTGGTCATGTTATCGTGTCACGGAGGAAGTGGTGGAACGGCACCGAGGACCTCAACGCATTACAACACATGTACAGGACCGATTCATAGTAAATGCTGCACGAAGTCAACTAAATGCAGCGGCGATGCAATTGGTTCAAAGGCTACAGAGAGAGTATGGTTTGCTGGTAAGCGGTCAAACTTTGAGAAGGCGACTGCATGAAGTCAATCTACGTGCTCGTAGGCCATTTTGGGTATCAGCACTAAGGAGAGGTAATCGAGGAAGAAGATTACAATGGGCTATTGCACACGAAAACTGGAACCATTCTCAATGGTCACTTGTGCTTTTCACTGATGAATCTAGGTTTGGATTTCATCCTGATTCGCGAAAAGTACGCGTTTGGAGAAAACCTGGACGTTGGAATCGACTGCAGCACCCACAACAAGTTCATGCATATTAAGGTGGCACGATTATGGTTTGGGCAGGAATTCGTCTCGGCGGTAGAACGGACCTCGTTTGGATACAAGGCAATATGACTGCTCGAAAATACCGAGATGAGGTGCTAGAGCCTGTAATCTTGCCCCACAAACAGCAAATGGGACAAAATTTCCAGCTAATGCACGACAATGCCCGTCCACATACGGCGCGTATCGTCACAAGTTGGTTACAACAGCATGTTATCCAAGCTTTAGACCGGCCTGCACAATCCCCTGACTTAAATCCTATTGAGCATGCCTGGAATATGCTTCAGAGAAGAGCTCGTAGGAATTTCCCTGTTGATATTGAGCATCAAAACCAGCTTTTCTTGCATCTTAGCAGGATTTGGGACAGTACTCCACAACAGGATATTGTCACCCTTGTTTTGAGTCTGCAGAACCGCTCCAGATGTGTCAGGAGAGTCTTAGGTGGATCCACGAATCAGTCTGCAGGGCTTCTCGGTTCGGATGAGAGTCGCTCAGCGCAATGTCTCGGACTAGCGATCGTAGAACCGGAGTGGTTCCTTCAACACCGGTCAGCAGCTGCAGGGCAGAGGTGCGAGTTGTTGCCTGCATCGTGATGTTAAGGGTTAGCTGCACTTTCCATAAGACGTTAGACCAAGAAGCACCCTTGTTGTTAACCTTTATGCGCAGCATGTTGAGGACTGTGCGGCAGTACCGTTCGACTTGGCCGTTCTCGCGATGCATCTCAGGTGTGATAAAGTGTATAGAGGACCCAAGCTCAGTTACCCACTCTTGAAACGCAGCACTTTCAAACATCCTAGCTCTGTCACACACTATAGTTGACGGAGTGCCAAACAGTGAGACGGCATTGGAATTCCCTTTTCAATTCGTCCGCGTCTTGCCGGTGTAACGCGTACAATAAGCAAAATTTTGAAAACGAGTCTACATCACTATGAGGATGTATTTATAACCGTTGGACTCTGTTAACGGCCCAAGAACATCGGCATGTAACACGGAAAAAGGAATATCCAGTTTTGTCCAAGACTTGATTGGTTGACTCGACTCGATTTGAGGCGCTCGAGGCACTTTCTTATGTGCTAAGCAAACGATACAATGGCCAACATACTTTTTAACTAAATGTCTAAGGCCAGGAAACCAAAAGTGACGCAGTATCAAATCGACAGTCTTATCGACGCCTATGTGATCGTGATCGTCATGAAAGACTCTTAAAAGACTAAGCCTATGACCTTTCGGTATGAAACACAGAAGGCGCGAGTCTTCACCAGTAGGCGTGTACTTATATGTAGTACAGCAAGTCATTTTTAATAAAAAATCGATTGCTATCTAACTGGCCCTCTCGAACCTTCTGCATTAGATCCTGAGTCTCCAAGTCGGCAGTTTGAGCATGTTGCAACCCTTTCGGTACTCTAAAGAAAACTGAAAATCCTGCATGTAAACCCACCAGCGAGCTACACGAGGCAGTAAATCCTTTTTGCGTTCAATAATTTGGACCTGCAGCAGTAGAATTCGGTTCTGAACGATAGAACGTTTGTTGAACGCAGCTGTTCTGATCAAGATCTGTGTCGGTGTCTGTTTTGGTTAGCATATTGGCCAATTCTTCTTCAGCCTCTTCATAGGTTTGAATTTTTTTTCGTTTTATCGTAAGCCAATCTGCGCGAGGTTGGACCCTGCTGTCTTTCGTCAATACATCCGCATTAGATCTTGGCCATCGAAGTAGCCCTTTGTTCTCCCATATGGACGGTACAGTACACAATTCTGGGCGGCCCTTACGACGCGACCGACGTGTTGAAATTATTTTAAAGGGCAATTTTCTGAAACGAAAAATTTTATAATCTATCTGTTTGAACATTAAACAGTTTATTAAAATGCAATTTTTATTTAACGTAAGTATCAATAGGTTATCAATAGGTTAAGAGATGAGACCGCAATTTAAATAAAATTAATTACATAAGCTGCTTTTGATTCTAATTCATTTTATAAGATACTAGCGGCCCGTCCCAGCTTCGCACGGGTAGATATAAGATGACACAATAAAAACACAATAATAACAAAATAATAGATAACACAATGATAACAAAACTTTTTTTTAATTTGATCGCAGCGCTAACTGTCGGGACAGACTAAAATTAAAATTCGAATATTATTTAAAATTTGACACTGCGATGGTAGCGCCGACATGTTAAGAAGTACTGCTACGCATTTTCTTATAGAACCTTTTTAATATCATTGTTTATGTTTATGACATCTGAAAGTGATTATTATTTAAAATTTGACACTGCGATGGTAGCGCCGTCTGTCAGATCCAATGTAAAACATTCCAAAATCAACAACTACTAATAAATTAATTGTGACTGCCAAATAATAACAGACAAATAATTAGCAATAAATTAAAATTGCGACTATAATTTGAGATTTAAACTATCCTATCTCTCAAGTTGGATCGAACTGCACATGGTGTGCGAATTTTATTATGATCGGTTAAGTGGTTTAGGAGTCCATTGAGGACAAACATTGTGACACGAGATTTATATATATTAAGATATTTGTTCCTGACAATTCATCACCTAGCTGTTTTTGATACCAACCGGCAATGACATTGACATTTGCTGCGAACCTTAGTGATGTGCTAAAGTTAAATCTTCGTCGATATAGCTCTTTGAATTTTATTATTTTCGACGTTTTAGGGACTTGGACGTTATAAGAAGTTTACACTGTATTTATACGATCGATGTTTTATTTCTGTTTGATCATAACATGGATAAATATGATTAAAACACATGTGTATTTTATCAGTTTTTTATTTTTACAGTAGTAGTAAATATGCGAAAATAATAAGATCTAAGACCTGTTTAATACAAAAGTGACGCTAATTGCCTGTGGAACAGGCAATTAGCCTCAATCTTTTTTTCTGACTAACCGACCGACTCTTAGACAATTCATAAGTACCTGTAAATAGTCTAAGTGAAATAAATGCTTTGAATTTTGAATAATTAGACTTATTTGTGAAAATCAGACAAACAGGCCAGAATTTTTTAAACCACTAATAAAGGCGGTTCTTCGTGAGGTTTACAGGGTAGTGCATCTTCACGATCTTCTTCATTTTCATCTAAAGACTCAGTGGTAAGAATATTCGTATAATATTCAAGGCTAGGCAATGTCTTCCAGTCGTTTCCAAAGTGCTTTTGCAAGAGTTTGTTGACGTCTTCCAGTTTTGCTGATTTCAAATTAATGAGACCAGGGTTGATTATTGTAGGATTTATGTCTGAAATGTTCTTATTCTTTTTGCATACAATTTGGAACGTGCTTAGATCTGATTTATAATAAAGTTCCCCTCTAATCAAGGCATTACCAAGTCGCTTTGATCGTTTGATTATGAATCTTTTAGAAAGAGTTACTTTGAATGGAAATGGACTTCCGGGTGCTTTCATTGCCGACCGAACAGCTTTTCGCCAATCGAGAACTTCAATAGTATTTAAATTTGTGACAGTTGCGTGGTTTTTCATTACTTCAGTTTACTCTTCAGGGTCTATAACAACTTCCATTTTTCTCAACTCTTTTTTTATGTTGCCAAAAACCCGATCAGCTGGCGTAAAAGAATGCGCAGGGCATTCTTTTATGCCAGCTGATCGGGTTTTTGGCGGTAAAAATAAGTTCTATGATTTTGATATGTGGTTTCGACAACAACCACTTAGATAACATCCCAAGCATTGTCGTATTTTTATTTTGACCCACGCAACCGTCGGCTATTAAGCGGGTACGCGTGATATTGCTCAAGTCCGTTTTATTAAGTGATGAAATACCACCGACGCTATTTCATTGGATCCTTTACAGTGAACGTCTTCTGTCCAAATATAGCAAAACACGTTGTTTTTATTCAAAGAATCTTTTGAGCTACCTTCAACCACAGTTGCATTGTATAAATACAATTGCCTGCTGTAATAACAAATTAGATCTGGAACCTTAGGGAGTGGAAGGTTTTTTTGACAATCAAATGAGAATGTTTTCATGCCTGAGAAAAGTATAAAATGCGTTAGCTCGGAGGCGATGGACTCTTTTTTGTATCCTCAGATCGTTTCGCTTTGATTCGTCCTTTTCAATTTTAAATCGCTCAGCAAAATTCAATCAGGTGGAACACACATCGGTACGTGGATTGCCGAAGCCGAGGTTATAATTCTCGTTAAATATTTGATGAAAGTATGACCTTTTTATAGCCGTGTGTGCAGTTTCCGCAATGAACATTTTATACAGCTTATTTATATTTAGCGTACTGTACAAATATCGTCTGGCGGAGCTGCTACCACGGCAATAGTGGCTGTCTGAACATTTTAAAGAATTGATGTATGCTTGAATTACATCTTTCTTCCATTCGTATAAGTGAGTTTTATGGTTCCCTCCTCGTCTCTCAACATTACGAAAAAGTTTGCAATGACATACTGTACTCGGTATTTTGTAATGTTCAAACACCGCAAAAACGTATTTTGACGGAATAAATTATTTGTTGGCATAAATATGATATTTTATTGTGAACTCACGTCCTTTTCTTGATGTGTTTACTTTGCGTCGTTTTACAGATAGACCATTGCAACATTTTAAGATAATAACGTCTTGCGATAATTTGTCAGTGTTTTTATAAAATAATTTATGAAAATGCAATAAGTCCTTCATTTTAAGCATCTTGCACTTCAATCTATTCTCGTTACAGGGTCGCCGTGGCAAATCTTGTGATGAATATCTGAAAGGAGATAGTAAATTATATTATTTTTAGCACCTATATCGTAGAAAATTTATCAAAAAAACTACTGTGACGCATTTGTCACGGAAGTTGTTGATACTCAGTGTGCGTCTCTATAAAGTGTAGTACATGTGAAAAGGGATATAAAAAAATATAAAATAGCCTAAAATTGTTACAGAAAAAAAAAATAAAAAATTATGAATTAAAATAACTGCAGAATTGAATGAATTCAAATTAAATTACACTGTCATTAAATTAAAAGTAAGATAGAAATTAAAAATAAATAAGATATTAAAAGTAAAAATATCGTGGTGGCTCATAAGTAACATACCCCATAACTAAACTTACCGCACCTTTTTCTTTAGATTTCGCTTCCAAGTCTCTGGGTTTTTTCCTTTTCTTCGCGCATTTTTCGATGTCACAGGAGTAACGTTTACTTCCATTATAATTATGGAACACAAAGGAGACATTTTTTTTTGTTTGGGGAATAGGCCCACCACAAATTGTGGCATTTATTAATGAAATGCACGTTCGTTTATTCCTTATAATCTCTAGATTACAGTGGTTATATTAGCAAAACTCTATGTAACCGGAATACTGTGAAATACGACAATCAAAATATGACTCTCATACTGACCAAAAATCTCACAAGAGAGATTGTTTAATGAGTGAATAGGTCTCCTAGGTATTTAATGTTAGAATAGTGCACTGTTCAATAATAATATAGTATATGTCGGAGTACAGATGTCGGAGTATAGACGAGAGGGTGGTGTAGACCACATCAGGAGTGGCTTTTCTTTATTATCTTGGTGTATATTAAAACACAGCAAAGTTACATGATTCAATCAGTACACAGATTGGTACACACACTAAAGGTTCTACATCACTATACTCTTCGCACAATGATTAGTCTTTACTCAATCACATTACACAATGATTACAAACAGAACTCTATTAGAAACGGAGAACAGTTCCCCGGTGCGCGCACACGTCTTATTTCAGCTCTATCTGAATTTCATCTCCGCGTCCTGTCGAGTGCCGCGCCGAGACTCTGTTAAACGATAATGTAAACAATGCTTCACTATCGCTTGCGTTTCCATAGCGTCCATTGATGACCTTCCGACATATAAATCAAAACCATGTTTATACTACGTAATAGGTTTTGATGTGGTTTTCACGATTAATTTATTTACTGTTGTCGTCAATGATATTTATAAGTAAAGTTGTCGCACATTTCGTTGAAGTCATGCGGCACACTTATTACAACAGCTTTGTAGATCATGCACTGTATCTACAGACGCCATTTTCATAAATTCTATTGAATAAAATTACGAAAAGAACACGAGAAGCACTTGTTAGATTTACACAGATGTAATTACTATTATATAACTACGTATTTCACGTTGTATTAGAGGTTTGTAAGTTAATTTATAATTTAAAAATAGTAAAATATGTAAACAACATAATTTTAAACAAAATAAGATGTATTTTAATTTTTCACAACAAATAAGTATGAATTTGACTTCTTTGTCGTAGTTCATAGACGTCTATAAAAGCGAGTGTTACGACGATTTTAAATCACTTTTGATCCAGACGTTGAACGGTGCGGAGCTCTCCGAGATTGTATATTAAGTATAACTTCTTGTGTATTGTGATAATGTTACCTATGAATATAAATTTAGATTATGACTATATTATGTGTATTATGTACATTGTGTGGTTTATATTTATATTATGACTTTATTTTGTGTATTATGTATATTGTGTGATTTGAATAATGTAACCGAATAATTGTAATATTTTATCAAGTTTAAAAGAGTGTTCATGGAGTTTCTTGCTGGCTCTTCTCCATTGGAACCTACTATTTTGGAACCAGCAAATAGCTTATCGTTAAATTGAATAAATGATTTTGAGTTTTACCTAAAGTTTATTTTATTATAAAATCACATTTAAAATGTAGTATATAGAAAGATTATTAATGATAAATTGCTTTTGTTTCATACAGAAGGTTTAGTTTCAATGACAACTTAAATTTATAACCAAAACTGGTTTCAATTACAATAAATGTTTTCCACATAATTTGCTTTTATGTTTAAATATTTTACCCTTTGTTTTTAATAATCTAACATCAGAAGTGGGGATAACCCATAGGCCCAATATTACGATTCTAATACTTATAATTTTATATTTAAGGATGGATGCTGAGACAACTGGAAATCTTCTTATGGCTATCGGAGACGCTGCTTAACAACATCAGCAGAAGGATGTTGACATGGTTTCTCTGGTGTTCGATGCGGATGAAAATTTTTGCGGATCGAAAAATTGGTGTAATAGCATCGAGACACTTCGTGCTGATTGAGGTGTGTGAAACTCCAGTGTCGAGAAGGCAGTTTAAGCCGGTAAGGTTTTTAAAGGTTTTGTTGTGTAATAATAATAATTGTATTTACTATTTGTCAGAATAATGTTACAGTAGATCTTACAATTATTACATGTCCAAATTATTCTACAGTTTTCGGTGTACAAATACTTATAGACTACCTACGGATTATATAAATACAGTGTACGGACTTTATAATATTATGTAGTAGTCGATATCATTGATGCTAATCCCTAAAAAGTTAATAGTCCAAAAACTTAGCAAAACATTATGCTATCTGATAAGTTTACTATAAATATCATAAATGATGATTATCTGTTCAAAGTATAAGAATATTATTATATTATTACGAGTTAAATAACAGAAAGGTATTAGGCTCAGCGTGGCAAAGATAATTGATTTAATAAACTTCCTCCTGATAACCTAGCAAAGGCATAGGTCTAGTTATTTACTTTCGAAAACTTGATTACAATTAAAAAAAAAAAAAACGAAGTGATGCAACGAATCATTGTTAATAGTCTAGAAGTTCAGGTATTTAAGTGCGAAAAGCCAGGTCAACAAATATAGGTTCTGATTCAACACTTCAGGTAGTCATAAATGGTCGAAAGAACCGAGTCCGGATAAAGCAATAAACACGGTCAAATAGAATAACGGAATCACAAGCTTCGTCACCATTATTAATTTGATATTTAATTTGACAATCGACAAGTACTTGATGTCTAAGTTTAACTTTTGCGTTACCTACACTATAGTTACATTATTATTGTTGAATTTTGGATTATCGAATCAATAAAAATATGATAATATAGGTACAGAAATAAAAGTAATAGTTGTTTAAAAATACAAAAAAAAGATTATACGAATCGCTTCTTAAATTGTGTAGGTAAGAAGTAATTTTAATTTGAGTAGGTACTTTCCTTCTTAAATACCTTCTTATGATAATATTTTTGTAATAGTTTTGAAAATGTAATTTTGTACAGATATCATTATAATTTGGTATTGGTTACAATTACGTCTCCTTACTTTTCAACAGTATACTTCTACAGATTTTATTTTGTAATTCATAGTTTTTTTATGAATAATCATAACTAGCCCAGTACAGTGGTCGCTTCCGTGGTTTAACCATTTCCCTGTATTTTTATTTTTTTTTAAACATTCTGTAACTTTATTAGAATCCCCATGACTAACACTGATGGTATACGTTTTTACAAGTAAATTATATATATATAAAGGATAACAAATAGATTAGTCAAGTCATTTTATCAATTCTACAATATCACAGTTTTAGCCTTTTGAAAATATTGCATAATGAAACTCGTCAGATTGGCCAAGCGGATCAATTAATTATTTTCATCATCATGGAAGATACAACAATCGATTAATACCACAATTCCGAGTTCTGTAATGCTAATATCCTTTTTAACCCTAGCCCATTTAAATTTAGTTAATGTGTCCGGAAAGAATAGATCGTGAACTAGCGTATCGGCGTTTGTGTACCGAGGCAAATAAATTCATAACTCTATTTGATACAGTACTGCGTAATAATAAAATTTTTGTAGTTGATGGTACGGTTATATAAGACTAGGTTTAAAGATTCCTACGAAATATTTTCAGTCCTTCCGTTACACTACCCTTATCGATTCGTTTGTTGTGATAGTTTTGTTACTGATAAAAACGGTTATAGTTTTGCGGTATGGTTGCGGATTTCATTTTATTATTATTGTTAGTCACAAAAGTGAAGTAAAAAAAAATATATAGAAAATACTGCTTTAAAGTTTATGTAAACCATAGGCGACATGACAAACTAAGAGCAAAATTTAAAGGACCGTACGAAATTTTGAACATACTTGATAATAACAGGTTTTCATTAAGAGAAATATAACGGTTGCTAAAGATGAACTTCGTACATGGCCTGGTAATTGGGTTGATCAAAACACTAGTACAGAAGATAATGATCCTGTCTAATATAGCTACATTTAGGTATATACAAGGTGTTTTTCTTGAAGTGCTCATCCTTTCAGGGGGCAAGTATGATAGTGATTCTCGACCCAAATCCACAATAAAATTGGTAGGTAATTTTTTTTAATTTTATTCATATCGGTAAGTGTGCAATTACCGTTCTGAAAATGCGGCCAGTGTGTAGCCTCTCTATGACCGCGCGCTCACGCACACAAACAAACGCAAACAAAATTCATAGACCCTACGCGCGGCGATGGGGATGACGACGTCCCTTTCTATCCCACAAGCCACGCCCCGCGGCCGCGCACACGCAGAGATCAATTTTTCAGTGTCATTGGAATCCCCGGCGCATGCGTACGTCCGTCCCTCAGGTGCGCCGGTTAGTGAGCGCGGTATCGGAATACTACAATGTTGACTTGGTCCTCCAGTATGTCTTCAGTGGAGACACCGTGTCTCGAGCCATCGCGATGTTCAGAACCTCAGCCAAGCTGATAACGTTACGCAAGTTACATTTTGTCACCAGTGTTTCACAATTATGTGCAAAAGTGATCAGTGCTTTCGACACTTTAAAAACGAATGTGTTTGTGTTACGTAAGCTGAAAAATAAACAATCAGCAACGTCGCGCTTGACTGTGCCTGGAGCGTGAAGGAGCAACCTTCAAACAAATTCTCGAAGTAGGTAACAAGTACGTAATTTACTTATTTGTACAAAGACAACCATTAGTAAGAGGTCGATAGCTAAATCACCGCCCCTAAGACGACCCACTGACCAATCAATGTTATTACTCTAATAAGATTATTTAAAAATTTTAACTACCCTAAAAATACCTACCTAACAGGCTAAAAATAAAACACTTAAAACCCTAACCCGTAAATACCTACTTATCTGGCACAAATTGTCTTGAGGTATTTTTGTGGTACAGCTCGATAAAAAGAACGGATTGAAAATTTAAAATCAACCAATTTAATTCACGAATAAACACGAAATTATTACGGACCTTGGGGCTGAATTTACCTACAGAGCGCAATGAATGCGCCGAGCAACTACATGCCGAATTATTATTAGGTATTACAGACCTAAACTTTCCCACTGCAAGACCTCCCTACCTATTACTTATTTTGTCGAATGCTGGATTGTACGAAAAACATACACAATGCGAGGTCAGCTAAAATACCTACTTCTTAGTGCGTCTTAGTAATACTAATAAAGCAAAACTAAATGAGCATTACATGCCTACATGCATACCTACCCATGTTTCGTCTTTATCTTGCAATCATAATTTCACTTTCATTTCACGTTTGTTTATTTTGTATCACAGCTGATTAGGTACTTAACAATCGATGCCAAATCGCCAACGTGCCTATTAATAAATTATGTACATAAGGCTAAGGATTTCGCGTCATAAACATTAGGTTGCGGGTTCGAAACCTAGCAAGTAGGTACCACTGTTATTTTTCTAATTCTGCAGGTACTTTTTCTAAGTTTTTACCTTTAAATAAGAAAAGTCTAAATAAAAATATCTTTTAATAAATAAGAAAACTCGTTTTATCATACACGAGTCAGAAAGGGTCAATGACCGTACTGTACAGCTGTTGTGTCGTCCTTGGCTAGTTATCTAGTCCTAGGATAGTCAAAAGCCAGAAAGCCTAATAATGTACAAAGAAAAGTCTAATTAAATTTTTTTTTAATAAATTAGAAAACTCGTTTTATCATACACGGGTTAGAAAGGGTCAATGACCGTACTGTACAGCTGTTGTGTCGTCCTTGGCTAGTTATCTAGTCCTAGGATAGTCAAAAGCCAGTAAGCCAAATAATGTACTTACATGACTGTGATTATCGAATTAAAGAAAAAGTTGCTCTAGGTACCAGCGCATAAATAAATTACAATTACTTTTTTTTACCGCCGCACTTCAATTTACGAAACTTTGAGTCCACGTGGACTGAGGCGGCTAAGCCAAAGAAAGTAGTGAATATTTCGCCAAAAGACAACCCGTCGTGTCATTGGTCCGGCTTACATGTACTTAATAAGGATCCCTGATGCCCTTGAGCGTGTGTGCGGAGTGGGCGGAGCCTCGTACAGGCACTTACACACACAGTGACATGTTGGGCGATAGATCTAGAGGTGATTCTGCATTTTTTACGAGGTTTATGATTCTACATAATTCTGAAAAACAGTCAAATTTAAAAAATAAATATCTCAAGTACTATTAATTGTTGACCAGGTATCGTATTTTTATATGATTATTTACGAATGTTATAAAAACGTCCTGGGAGGTTAAGCAGTATAAGAAATGCACCTTGTATATAAGTTTATTATAAGTAATTGCAAAATGAAAGATAATTATTGTAAAAGTTTATTGTAAAATGAAAGATAACTATGATGATGGCTTTGGTGATGATGATTGTAATAATGATGATGATTGTGATAATGATGATGATTGTGATGATGGTGATTGTGATAATGATGATGATTGTGATAATGATGATGATTGTGATAATGATGATAATGATGATGATTGTGATAATGATGATTATGATGATGATTGTGATAATGATGATTATGATGATGATTGTGATAATGATTGTGATAATAATGATGATTGTGATAATAATGATGATTGTGATAATGATTGTGATAATGATGATGATTTTGATAATGGTTGTGATAATGATGATGATTGTGATAATGATGATGGTTGTGATAATAATGACATTGATTATGACATGATGATTGTAAAACGATTACTAATATTAAGAAAACCTAATGATAATGAGAATATTGTTATTGAACAGTGATTAAATTATAGTTACGGTACTTCGAGAGCGAAGTACTTGTCAGTATGGCCGTGTTAGATTTACACAGATGTAATTACTATTATATAACTACGTATTTCACGTTGTATTAGAGGTTAGTAAGTTAATTTATAATTTAAAAATAGTAAAATATGTAAACAACATAATTTTAAACAAAATAAGATGTATTTTAATTTTTCACAACAAATAAGTATGAATTTGACTTGTTTGTCGTAGTTCATAGACGTCTATAAAAGCGAGTGTTACGACGATTTTAAATCACTTTTGATCCAGACGTTGAACGGTGCGGAGCTCTCCGAGATTGTATATAAGTTAAGTATAACTTCTTGTGTATTGTGATAATGTTACCTATGAATATAAATTTAGATTATGACTATATTATGTGTATTATGTACATTGTGTGGTTTATATTTATATTATGACTTTATGACTTTATTTTGCGTATTATGTATATTGTGTGATTTGAATAATGTAACCGAATAATTGTAATATTTTATCAAGTTTAAAAGAGTGTTCATGGAGTTTCTTGCTGGCTCTTCTCCATTGGAACCTACTATTTTGGAACCAGCAAATAGCTTATCGTTAAATTGAATAAATGATTTTGAGTTTTACCTAAAGTTTATTTTATTATAAAATCACATTTAAAATGTAGTATATAGAAAGATTATTAATGATAAATTGCTTTTGTTTCATACAGAAGGTTTAGTTTCAATGACAACTTAAACTTATAACCAAAACTGGTTTCAATTACAATAAATGTTTTCCACATAATTTGCTTTTATGTTTAAATATTTTACCCTTTGTTTTTAATAATCTAACACACTCATCTTAGAAAACTATCGGAAACAATAAGGCTAAGCTTACATTACGCGCAACAACCGCGCGTCGCCGCGCGGTTGGGGCGTTCGCTTGTCGGCGTAATATGTAAGTACGTGCAGCCCGGGTGTGTCAACGTTGCGTGACAACAAACAAGGAGGAGACAATTTGTTTATGGATTTTATACCGAAGGCTGAGTCGTCGCAGAAAAAGACAAAGACAATATTGGTTGCATCCTATTTCAAGTGAAAAATGTTTGTCAAATTAAAAATAATTCTTCCCACGATCGTCAATTTTTTTATTTTATGTGAATTAAGATTCCTTATGGCATCTCTTTTTAAACTTCGTCCACATTTTTATTTATGCGTCTGCCCGTCTCAACTCGCGGCAATCGAATGAACATATACCTACGTAAAACAAATGTAGAACGCGCGGTAATGCCAACGATTATCACTGCTTACTTTGGTCTTGTACCGCGCGGTTTCGCGCGGTCGTACATATGAGCTTACCCTTAAAATGTAGTCTGTCAGTGTCAAACTCATTGAAACTGTACCACAGAGCATCTACAACGGGATGTTAATTAGGTACGTTTCGTTTTACATAATATATTTATTTTCACGTTGAAATAAATGTAAAAACGCTCCTAAACAAGCATTTTTCCGTAACAGTTTTTTACTATTACTTCATTATTCCCGTTAGATTTCTATATAATATTTGTTGTTTTAATTATAATAAGGTGATCACTTGTTTCATGTGTAAAATGATTAATACACGTTACCGTTTAATAGTGGGCCCAAAAAAAATTGTCTCCTTTATCTTACTAACTTCAGAAAAACACTCAAATATTATTATAATCAAGTAAATCTGCAGCACTCATCGCCTCGCTGTGATTGGTCGATTCCGATTTGCCGTTACATGCCGTTTTTTAGCTGGCTTTGATCCCAATGGAGATTTATAAACTGGTTTTTGCATTATTTTAAGCTAGGTTTGATTCAAAATTATAAGTTGAGTTCATAGACAATTGACAGACGTTTATTTTTCCATTCACAGTTCAGATTTCAAAAAGATGCAACGAGCTGCTTTTGATTCTATACCCCTCAGTTAACCATTAATATAATTTTAAAAGAACTAATTTTTATAAGCATAACATACATTAAATAGAACATCGTTTGACATAACATACATTTAATATAAAATCGTTTGACATACCATTCAAAAGATATAACACTTGTTTGACATACGATTTAAATCAACTAAGATTATCGTTCAAGACAGGTCAACGGAGCCCCGCTGCGCGGGGCTCCTATTTCTGGGTAGTTACAAAAAAAAAATAACCACGACTAACCTAACCTGTCCGAGTCGGGGTGCCCTGATTCGGGGCGAGGAAGAACTAGTTTAGCCTAGGCAAAACTATTTTCTCCTAAAATTAGGTATGGCTGGTAACAGAAATTTATATTAAACGATTTACATAATTCGATTAAATAAACGATATACATATTAAACGTTAAAACAAATTATTTTGGATTATATAAACGTTATATCAAACAACGTTATACTAATTAAGTTTTAGCATAAATAAATGTTATATGTTAAGAAATTATATCAACAATTGGTATATCTCACGTTGATTATATCTTAATGATTTTATACGTTATGAGACGCACCCCATAACCGGTAACTCCTTTCTTAAGATCTCGTTTTCGTTTCGCATAGGACGAAGCACGGTATCTCAAATCGTTGGAGAGGTAGCAAAAGCCATTTGGGAAAGTTTACAACCTATACATGCCTAACCCTGGCGATAACATAAGGAAACAGTAAGAATTAGGTTACAGAGAAATCTGGAATTTGCCATACTGTATTGGCAGCATCGATGGGAAACATGTTAAGATAAAATGCCCACCCAGTAGATGCGACTTATCTATATTTAAAGAATGCACTTTCTGGAAAAGATTAAACGATGGCAGATTAGATTTACCAGAAGTTCGTCCGCTCTCTACAGGTTTGGAATCACGTGTTCCATTTGTGATAGTGAGTGATGAAGCATTTGGTTTGCATTACAATCGGTTAAGATCCTATGGAGAAACTCATTTAGAAAAAAATAAAAAGATATCTATCGATTAACAAAAGCCAGACGTTATGTGGAGTGCGCGTTTGGAATATTGGCAAATATATGGCAAATATTTCATCGTCCATTGGACGTAAGCACCAGCAACAGCTATCTCGATAGTTAAAACTTGCGCTGTGCTCCATAACTACGTATATCATGCACAATGAAAGTTCATATGCGAACATTGACAGCAACGATTCAACGATATCTTTGGGAAACGTACTGTTACCGACTACGGTGAACATAGGCTTTTCTGACCGTCCTCGGCTAGCTGGTGTGGTATTGAGCGGATGGATGGGTTCTTTTTTACCTGTATGGATGTTATAGGTACTCAAGGGTTAGGTTGTTCTAAACTAAGAGCGCCACAGCAGCCAAAGCTACAAAAAATTTTTTTCACAGTAAACTATGTTCCTGTTCTATATTTAACAAACATTTAAGTAAGTATGAAACTATAACAACAATTTCTTTTCTAATTTATTTTAATTTATTTCCAACAGTAAGTTTCTAAGTTTATGCTTACATTCTAAATTCTTGGTTTTTATTATAAACTATGTTTATGTTATTCTATTCTCGCCACTCCTCTAATACAGCTGTTTTAAGTTCTTCCACGCTTGAAGGTACTGGATTTCTAGCCCGTACTCTTCGTTTGAACTCATCTCATAAGTGCAGTCTCAAGAGCGCTGGCCAGTCCATTGTGCGTATTTCGACTTCTTCAATAAACTGTCGAGTGATCCGCGACGTGTGACAACGGGCATGTCGTGCATTAAAACGAAATCATCATCATCATCATCATCATATCAGCCGCAGGACGTCCACTGTTGAACATAGGCCTCCCCTACAGATTTCCAGTAGGACCTGTTGGAAGCGGCTTGCATCCAGCGCGATCCTGCGGTTTTTACTAGGTCGTCTGTCCACCTTGTGGGTGGACGTCCTACGCTGCGCTTGCCGGTGCGTGGTCTTCATTCAAGAACTTTACGGCCCCATCGGCCGTCAGTTCTGCGTGCTATGTGGCCTGCCCACTGCCACTTCAACTTACTAATTCGCTGGGCTATGTCTGCAACTTTGGTTCGTCTACGGATCTCCTCATTCCTGATTCGATCACGTAGAGAGACTCCGAGCATAGCCCTCTCCATAGCTCGTTGGGCTGTCTTGAGCTTACTAATGAGGCCCATAGTTAGAGACCACGTTTCAGTGCCATAAGTCATCACTGGTAACACACATTGGTCGAAAACTTTCGATTTAAGGCACTGAGGTATTTTGGCCGAGAAAACATTACGCAATTTCCCGAACGCTGCCCAGCCGAGTTGGATTCGGCGGTTGACCTCTTTCTTGAAGTTGGACCTACCTAATGCGACTGTTTGTCCTAGGTAAACATACGAGTCAACAACTTCTAGAACCGTGTTCCCAATTGACAATGGGGTGGGTATAATATGGCCATTGCACATTAGCTTTGTCTTGTCCATATTCATTTTAAGACCCACCTGTTGGGAAACTCGATTGAGGCCTCCGAGCATCGTGCTGAGATCTTCCATCGATTTTGCCATGACCACAATATCGTCGGCAAATCGAAGGTGAGTGATGTACTCGCCATTAATATTGATGCCGAGTCCTTCCCATTCCAAGAGCTTGAAGGCGTTTTCCAGAGTGGCAGTAAACAGTTTCGGAGATATGACGTCTCCTTGTCTTACGCCTCTTTTTAATGGAATCGCCTTCGAACTCTGTTCCTGTACTCGGACCGACATAGTGGCGTTATTATACAAGCACTTCAACACTTCGATGTACCGATAGTCAATGCGGCACCGTTGGAGAGATTCGAGCACTGCCCATGTCTCCACCGAATCAAAGGCTTTTTCATAGTCCACAAACGCTAAACATAAGGGCAAGTTATACTCTTCGGTCTTCTGTATAACTTGCCGCAGCGTGTGGATGTGGTCTATGGTACTGTAGCCTTTTCGGAAACCGGCTTGTTCGGGAGGCTGAAAGTCATCAAACCTGAGGTCGAGACGATTCGTGATGACCCTCGAAAACAACTTGTAAACATGACTCAAAAGCGAGATGGGTCTGTAATTCTTCAGTAAGGTGTTGTCACCTTTCTTAAAGAATAGAACCACCACGCCCCTGTTCCATGCTTCTGGCGTTATGCCTTCGAGCAAGACGGAGTTGAAGAGCTTCTGAAGGACTTTAAGTACCGGTGTTCCACCCGCATTCAAAAGCTCTGAAGTGATTCCGTCTTCACCCGGCGCCTTATTGTTTTTAAGCTGATTAAGGGCCATCCTAATCTCGTACATGCTGATGTCCGGGATGTCTTCGGTATAGTGTCGGGTCAGCTTGGCTCTTGGATCTTTGGCCGCGCTGCTAACAGGTTTGGTGACCGAAGCGTATAGCTGTCCATAGAACTTCTCGACCTCCTCTAGTACCT
The DNA here is from genome assembly GCA_033675125.1 of Athetis lepigone. NCBI lineage: Eukaryota > Metazoa > Arthropoda > Insecta > Lepidoptera > Noctuidae > Athetis > Athetis lepigone. The sequence goes on from CM066221.1 coordinate 537,958, forward strand.
CTGCTTTGGTCGACGCTAGACTGCCATCCTCACGTTTTAGCTTTGTCAGCTGGCGTTGCCCAATAGACATATCTCTTGCAAACACTTTGGAGCCCTTGTTCCGCTCAATCGTCTCTTTGATGTGGTTAGCATTAAAGAGACGTATAACGGAAAACGAAATATTCGCCAATAAACCCTGCGTAGGGCATAACATGGTCCTGCAATATGTCGGTGATATACCGATCAGCCGTTAGCCCGCTCTACGGCCTCCCCCAGGCACAAAAACAAGCTCGGTTTTTCCTTCTAAGGAGATCCCTGCCCACATCATGCAAAAATCTCCTCCGTATGCAACTGTTTCAACGAAACAACATTGAGTAAATCGTTCACCCGGCCTCTTCTGTCACTTCCATGCAGACACATTCTGCACTCGTCAGTGAACAAGACTGACCGCCGCGCTATGTCCCAATCGACATGTTCTCGAGAAAACTGCAGCCGCACTTGTCGGTGACCAGCAGTCAATTCGGGGCCTGACACAGGCCTTTTTGGAGTTAAGTTGGCTTCCTTCAAGCGTTTTCTTTCTGTCCACTCGCTAACAGCCACCCCTCGTACACGTCTCAGTTCTTGTTGCACATCAACACCCATTGAATGGCGATTGCGCAACAAGGTTGACGGCTGGTCCGTCATACTATACATACTATAAGGAAGAGCCAAAGAGAAAACAAATGAAATAATACGAAAATTATAATATGAAGTAACATCCTTATTTGGCATATGAGGAGAAGAAGAACTAGGTATAACTTGTTGTTGTTGTTCTTGTCCTAAGGCACCCCGCTGGTGCAGAGGGCCCCAACAAGTTTTTTCCAAGCCCGCCGGTCCCGCGCGATTCTACGAGCGTCTTCCCATTTAAGTCCTCCCTTCCCGAGCTCCTTGTCCACCGATCTTCTCCATGTGTGTACTGGCCGTCCGCGTCTTCGCCTACCCTCTGGCTGCCACTCAAAGGCGATTTCAGCGGTATTAACATCTTCCCTACGAAGAGTGTGGCCAATCCACTTTCATTTACGCTGGGCAAAACAATGCAAACTTTGCGCCATGCCGCAGTCTATAATTCGCAAATCTTTATAATTTTCCAGCGTTTTATCCCATCATATAGGCCTAATTTCAATTAGTGAAATATGAAGTTCGGGTCAATATTTGTTTGCGACATTTTTCGACGAAACACAACCTTCTCGACGCCGCCGCGTAAATGAGCAATGCGCAAGCGCTACACATCACTCAGTATCATTGAAAAAAACTTAGTTGTTCCGACCATATAAAAGTGATTTTTTTCTGTCCGATCCTGTCTGGCCAGCAAGCAATTTTTTTATATTTCACATGTCCATCTTTTCCACTTGTGTTTCACCACATCATCTGCAATAAAAAAAAATCATTTTTGATATTATTATTAAAAAAAACGCACGGCATTTCACACAAGACAATCGTCGCTTAGAGTGCATACGAATTTATCATCATAGATGTTTCTTTTCAAATTCACACAAACCCAATTTCAACACAATAACAAAGTAATTTATTTTTATTTATATCAAACTTCTTTGCGGTGCTGTTGCGCCCGTCTTTAAATTAACAAATATTATAAAAAAAATATAATTATTAAGGGTAGTCGGCTTGCCCGATCTACTCTGCGAAAAACAATAATTTCCCCTTAGGTCCATAACATACTCAAAACAACATACTACATGTATGAGGTTACATGGCAGACATCGCTAGCTACGGGTCGTTTAAAGAGCCCATTTTTTGTCCTAACATCGACAACCCTTACACGTCCGTCAGTATCGGGGTACCAGGACTGTAAGAAGAGTCACAAAGACTGAAGGAGTTGGAGTCGATTATTACTACCATGTCTCCAATCTACAATTGTGTACCTTCTTCTCGTCGTTTCCGACGCGGTATTAAATCAGGCAATATCTCTTTCACCGATCTGGCCCAAAAATGGTCAGCTAGACGCTGTGAAATACGCCACTTGGTGAAGTTGGGATAGCGGCTTTTCGAACCAACAAGAGTTATGTAAATTAGCGGAAAAATATTTTTAATATTGGACGGCACAGAAAATTGAGCAAAACGAAAGCGTGTAATTGAAATTGTTTATTATGCAAGTAGGATATTACATAACTTTTATATGTATTTTTTTTAAACTAGACGGAGTCGGCATTTCCTAGCTGACTACCTCTGAGAAGAAAAGCCGAAATAAACTCAAAGGATTATCGTCTCTTTTAAAGTCCAGACAAAGATATCAACGTTTTTTGTGCAACGAACCATGCAGAATACGTTTCGGTCAGGTATCTTGAGGAAAGTTCCAATTACAATATTTAGGTACATCTGCCTCAACAAGCATCGTGAGCTCAACTTTATCTGAAGGAGCTCCACGAATCGACACAATATTACTTGTAAGAACATAAAAAGTGAGCTTGCAAGCCGCGTGTAAAGTAGTTATATAATGTATTCTACATGATTTGTGCACTTACAATAATAATATGGTTCTGTATTATACAAAAAAAATGCTAGTATGAATTAACAGTGATTAGCAGAGCGAGCAGTTCAATCCCAAGCTTTTTTGTCTTCTAAATATTCTGAAATTTGTTCTAAATATTCTGAAGTGTGTAAAAATACTCCTGTCCGGGTGATCAAATTAAATAACTGCTTTGTGCAAACAATGTTTTTAATCACTGGTTTTACTTCAAATACAATTAACAACAGATTTATAATAGTTTTCCAATAATTAACAAATGAAAAGCACACGCGACCGTTGGTTCGTCTCGAATGATAGGACCTGTCAAAACTGCCCAATATGGCCGGCGACGGTGTTGCCAGTCCACAAAATATTGATGACAATAGGGATGACGACAGCATAAAAAAAATGACATTCTGTTTAGTCCGTCTCGTAGATCGGCCAAAAATACGGGACACGTATTTTTTGCTTGATCAAAATAATAAAAAAATACAAAGATAAAGGGCAACAAAGTTCCGGAGTGGAGGGTTTTTGACGTCACCGTGCTGCAAAAATTGTATCAGATTGTGACGTCACGCTCAACTTCAATGCACTGTATCTTCGTCATTTTTCGTTTAAGAGAAAAAAGAAAAAATACGTGTCCAAAGTTTTTTAATAATCTAACTGACGGACTAATTCCTTTTTTTTCGTCGTCTCGCCTATTCTATTAAATGAACGTAGTTGGTAACATATGGGAATATGACTAACTTGGGAGCAGTGGACGTCAGGTTGGTGCACCGACATTCGACGTGGATGATGACACGCGTTCTCGGATGGTTTTGCACTCGCGTTCGGTAAATCGATTGTATGTCCCACTTTGTCACTTTGTGTCGGCAAACACGTCAAATAATTTAAATTATAATGATGGTACAGCGGTTGAGTTTTGGTGTCAAGCGGTTGGCTGCTTGAAGAGAACAGTGCGGGATCTTCATGGCGACTCCTTGTAGTCGCTGCGGGGGAAACGCTTCTCATTGGCATTGCGGTGTAGCACTTTGTTGCGGCGTAGGATTGGAAGGGAAGCCGGAGTATGATTGGCTCAATAATGTGGTCCAAATATGAATTCTAGCCTCAATATGTAAGACGCGTTTGGATACGTGATACCAATATTTTTATATTGCTAGCTCGCGTAAGCAGCTTTGTTTACGTAAACACAGATCTTTGTCTGTAAACACTCCTGCATTAGGTAAATTAGATGACGAACCGATAAGAAAATGGCTCGGCGTCAAGGTCTCTTCGTCCCGGGGGTCCACTGTAACATGACCGAGGGACCGGCTATTAACAATATTCTCTACTTCAGCTAGCTAGAAGGGTGATTAGCGTCTCCTCACGCAGATGTCTCTCTTTCAGGAAATATTTGCGGGAGTTTTTACATCTAGTGTCACTTTCATATAATGGAAACGAATTGATATGATTAAACACCTCTTGATTTTTTTGTTCTAAATGTTTGTTTGCTGTATTCTTTCCACGTTTGTCTGTCGGTATATCACTTAATGTTTAAATGGTAGATATTATTTTTATTTATACTGTAGGTGACAAGTTAAAGCATAAATCACTTCTGAATGATAATTTTATTATCTGGTTGTGATAGTAATCTGCAAATTTTAAATGTGAATGCAAAGTTTGGTGGAGCTACACATGATTCACATATATGGTCTTCTAGTAAAGTTGAACCATATATGCGTGAACTTCATCAAAATAATGAACTAGTATGGTTATTAGGTATGTACCTGTTTATGTATTATAATAGTAAAAAGATCAAATTTATTGCAGTTTTCCTGTGTTTTGGCTACAGAAACTAATTTTTCAGGTGATTCAGGATATCCACAACGTCCTTGGCTTATGACACCTATCCTCAATGCAGTTCAAGGTTCTGTTGAAGAACAATACACTGAAAAGCATGTGCAAGCCCGTAACTGCATTGAGCGTTGTTTCGGATTACTCAAAGCACGGTGAAGATGTTTGCTTAGAGACAGGGTTCTTCACTATCATCCTTATGTAGCTAGCAATATGACAATGGCATGTTGTGTGTTACACAACATAGCTTTGAAAGTTGGCTTACCGCCACCACCACCACCACTTTCTCTTTCTGCTGCACTTGACCATGGGGATGATATAACCATGCAAGATCCCAACCCACTGCAACTGTGGGTAGCCAAAGTGAAGTAATCCAAGGAAGAGCCATGCTGAGTTGTTTATTGAATAGATTATAGTAAGATTATTTTAAGCTTTAAGAGATTTTGCGAGCTTTCTTATACTTGGTGGCACGCTTTGGTGAGGATGTAGACAGCTCCTGTATTATTGTTGCAGCATCTCGCTTCACACTGGCTCTGACACTTACTTGCGTCGCAAAAGTTTACTCATCGCTGCTGTAATTATGTAACAAATGTTGCACTTTCCTTTTTTTTTATTTTTCGGATCTTTCTTTAAAACTTTTCTGTGGTCTGCAACCACTAGTGTTTGGTTGTGATAAGTCTTCAGGTGCCACAAGCATATTGAAATTCAAATCTTCGTTCAACCAATCTTCGTGTTCTTTTAAAAATAAGTCTAACCTTCTTGTTTGCGAACCCATTTGACGCGAATATTTTCACATTCTTTTTTCAAGAATGCTTTTAATTTTTCGTCTTGCTCTTCGTTTTGAACTAAAACACCAAACTGCACCTTTACGAAGTTAATTACTTCATTTAATCGATCTTTGGCCGGAGTAGAATGCCAAAAATCGAATATCGATTTTCGCTGCATTCGGGCATCTATGAAGGAAAATTAAAAATATATTATAATCGCAAAAAATCGCAAGTAATGAGTACTATATCATCAAAGTATAATAAACAGGTAATGTATTAAGACTATTATCACAGCTTGACTGCGTTTGACTACCAAGTAAAACTCCAAGTCAAAATTAAGTAGAGGAAAAAAATAAGAAATCTATGTATTTTTACACTAATGCCACACATTCGTCAAAGTAAAATATTGGTTATTTTAATATCTTAATATACAGATAATTACCTCTATTTGACGAATCCATGAAAAAAACTACTCGAAGTCGCTCAAAACACAAAAAAACATGTACACTCTTTAACGTTAAAGGTCACACTGAGCGGGTCGGCCGACTACCTGCAGGGTTTCGGCGCTTTCGCCCTGTGTTATAACCGGTTTCGCGCGGCCTAGGGATGACTTACTGTTATTGTCAGTTAAGTAATATATTCAAGGATGTAAGGAGATCAGTAAATCGTTATTTTAAGTATTGTATTTAAATAACTATTGTCCAGCTAGATTGGTCAAATCGGATGTTGCGTAACACAATCACATTCGTTTTTATCGTGTCGAAAGCACTAATCACTTTTTCACGTAATTGTGTAACACTATTTATCTCGTCTGTGTACACCAACCGCTTAACGTCTCCCCACAAATAAAAGTCCAGGGGCGTGAGGTCCGGAGAACGCGGAGGCCACGCTACTGGACCAACGCGGCCGATCCAGCGGGTGCCAAAGCGTTCGTTTAAGTGCTCGCGTACTTGCCGTCCGTAGAGTGGTGGTGCCCCGTCCTGCTGGTAGAATGCGTTGCGATGCAATGACAGGGGAACATCCTCCAGCATTTCCTCGACGACATGTTGCAACAGCTCTAGATATGTGGCACTGGTGAGGTGACCGTCGTCGCGTCGATGAAATAGGGCCCAAGCAGTTGGTCCCCTATAATGCCAGCCCACAAAGGGGGATGCCCATGGACCATGGACATTTCGGCCCTGGGTGCACACATATAATAGCATATGGAAATGATAATATGCAATATAAAGAATGACATGGTTAAGGAATTGGTTTTAAAAAAAGTCCGTATTTTTAAAATATTAACTGGTTTTTATTTTCACAAACACAGTTTTTTCACAATCATTTTTGTAATACATACGTACATTATCAACTTTTGATTACATCTTTAAGGTATTTTATTATCTTATACATCATTTGTATCATCATACACGATCAAAACATCGTCCAGGAATGGAGCAGGCCGGAAAATATTAGTTTGATGCCGTGCCCAACCCAAATACCATATTACTGTCATAACATGGGCACAGCATCCTACCGTCCGACGGCCGACAATACAATTGCAACAATACTTTTTAATTGCACTTCTACCAGAATCATTGCCACAAATTAAAATATAAATGAAATATATTTTACGGCTGATGTGTCGACCCGCGATTCTAGCCCTAAGTAAAAAGCAGTTACTGTTAGGACTCAAGTTTATACCTTCCATAATGCTGCTCCTGTGGTCATTACATACTTCTATCCGGTAGCAACCATTAAATCTTATATGCTCACCATAATAGGAGCGAGCTTGCTTTAATTGGTATGTGCCACAAGCAATTAATATTAAGTCGCTGTAAGTTAAAACAGGAAATTCCCTAACATTTTCAGAGTCAACATTTATATTTCTAAAGTCTGCCCTAGCTCTATTTAGATTGCGTTCCCTAATATACTCAGATAAATCATTATTTGTTTCCATATTTTGATGAACAATTTCTAGTATTTGGTTCACATCATCCCTGTCCCTTATTTTTGTGTGGAATTTATTAATTAGAGCAGCAGCCACGCCAAAGTCTATCATCAAATGTGTAGAAGCCCTGTTAAAATAATTTTGGCGAAATATTTTAAATCCTGTTTTAAAAATACCATTCACCACCTCTACTACCCATCGGCACATAGTAACAGCTCTGGACTTATTAGCATCTCTTGTTGTTAACTGTGATTCACCATCTTCTGGAGACAACGGTACGTGAACTTGATAACCACAACGTTCTAAAAGAGGCAATGAGTCCCTAAAGCCTCTATCTAGGATGAATACATCTCCAGGCTCAAAGTATTGCCTTAATGAACTGGATTCATCACCAAATTCATTATTTATGATATCCGCATCTGAGGTTGTTGCAGGATAAGGGCCCAGAATATCAATTATGTAACCATCACTACAAACAAAAAGGAAAGGCTTCACAAGATTACGATATTTGTGTAATGAGTAAGTTTTTTTCTGGTATAGATAATTGGAACTTTTCTCTATGTATATATATGTACCATCGGCAATTATGATGGGCCTCCTATCTTCTCCCCCATAAAGCCCATTTGGAATACGAAGATTTCTTTGAGCTATTTCTGCTCGGGATATATGATTTATACCCACATTTCTAGAAACAAAATCCTGATTTAATATTTCGCGGGCCATATTCATGAGCCGCTCTAACGTGCTTCTTGGCACTTGCAATAATGCAGACATGCGTTCGTCACTATCTCCTGTTCTTAATTTCATCAAATATGCAGCAAGTGCAAAAGAACCCCTATGTTTACTTGACAGTCTTGGAACTTCAGACAGAATTTGTTGGTATTGTACCTTTGTTAAGCCTAGATAATAATGTACAGTATGCTCAGGCATACTCTGAATATTTTCAAAGTCTATATGATTGTGCATATTCTCTTTCAATAATGTAGCAAAATCCTCAATTTGTGCCGCACTAAATGTTTTAATAGGATTATATATTGACTCTAAAAGTAAATCCCAAGAGTTACTATTTAAATGGTAGTTACAGATTCTACATTCCAAAGGTACATAATAATTGTACTCACAAAAAAGACGTACTCGCAATGCTGATGGAACAGTGAGTCGATTGGAATCGTTACAACCAGGAAAAAAACATTGATTTTGTGTTATTGGTGCTCTTACATAATTCGGCAACAGTATCCTGTCTGATACATCTAACCTTTGTGGTTCCGGATGCAATTCATTGCTAGCTACTCCAGATTGCAACGAGGACAGACTAGATGGTTCCTGTTCTGCACTAGATGGTTCAGATGGTTCTCGTTCTGCAGTTGAACGTGATGCTGCTCTCTCAGTCCTTCTCCAGCAATTATGACATATACGAGATGATGGTGGCAGCTGAAACAATAATAAAAATGATATGAAAACAGAGTAAAAAGTAAATATCACTATCAGATATCAGCACCGCACTTACATATATTAAAAACTGTTTATAACCTACCTCACGTGGTGCAATCTGATGGGCAATCACATTCCTTATGAGTTCGTCACGTGAAGTATCTGACCCAAGTGTGTGTGATCTTATTCTCAAAAGTGACCTGCCACAGCTGATGCACACATGTCTATGACCAACAATCGGTGCATTTTGCTGTTCACTAGTTGGATGTCGTATTTGATTCCAGGCTGCAGTCCAACACGAGTGGCACACTACACTGTCACTTGTAACTTGAACCTAAAGAAAAATAATAATTAGATATTGATAATAAGTCAACTCAGCTAAAAAGTATTTATCAGAGGAAGACATGACAGTGACACATGGTGACATGGAACAACTATTTACCTGCTGAGGTCGAACCCATTGTTGTATTAGATTTCGCACTTCTGCGATTTCCAACAAATGTCTTCGAATTCTCGTGACATTTAAACCACAATTAATACAGCGTAAATCTCCTCTTGAATAAGTTATTGAGGGCTGGGAAGAACTCTGGCCGGTGTGTAAGCTGGGGTCATCATTATCGGTGGATATCGAGTCCAAGTTCGTGCAGGGGTTATCGGGAGAAGCGGGAGCGGGGTCCATGTTCAGGCCGTGGTCAGTAGGGTATGAAGAATTGTCGGAGTCCATTTAGATCGCTTATTCGTTGGAAAGATAACAAAACCACAAGAAAACAAACAAAATAATTCAAACGCAAACGAAGTCGACTCGTGATTATTAAGTTGTGATTGTAATGTCACAATTGTCACATGTCAGATTCGATGTTGCCACGTAACGGACATGAAATCGATATCGATATTTTTTTATTTTATTCCTATACAAAATAATAATCTTTGAGGCGCTTTATGTACCGGCGGCCTTTTAAAATATTATACAGGGTGTCCCAAAACTCAACGTCAAGCCGAAACGGGGTGACAGGATTGATCATAACCATCACGAGAAAAATCTGAAAAAAAATCTATCCCATGCAGTTTGAAAATTATGGGCATTTTAAGAAAAACCTAGAAATTTGATCAAACTGTACCATTTTTCGGTTATTGTGGTTATTCTTTTTTATTTTTGTTCATTTGAACTTTGGAAACGTAATCCTAAATAACATTTCTAGAATCCCAATAAAAAATAATGACACAATTGCCTCAAGTTTCCGAGAATTGAGACTATTTGTTAAACTACGAATTTAAAATTTTCAAGATTCGTCGACTTTGACAGGCCCTCCTATAAAAAAAATGTACTAGAGTGCCTTGGCAAGTGGCATCAAAAGTTGGCGCATTTAATCAGAATTCTAAAATGGTACAATACTTGTTAGTTCCATACAATAGAAAAGAGTTAAAAAATTAAAACCTCAAGTAACCCGATTTTTGCTATCTCATTTTACTCAGTTAAAATGTTTTTAATTCACACAAGCTCTAGGTAGGTTCTTAATTTTAAGACAAAATGATGAGAGAGATGGATAATGGGTATGTTCGCCATGAGTGAGCGAGACAGATAGTGACGCCACTTTTACCAAAGTGAAAAAAAAGTTAGTAAAATTAGTAAAATAATTAGGTTTGTTGGAATAAAAGTCAGATGATAGAGAAATAACGTTTTTTATTACAATAAATGTTCAAATTGTTTACCATCAGCCTCAATACAAGCCCTACATCTTCTTAAAAAAGATCTACTTATTAGTCGGGCATATCTTCGAGAGTTGATCGCCTCAGCTGCTTGAGAAATGCGTTCACGCAGGTCGGCTACGTTCTCAATGGGCTTTGAGTAAACTTTTTCTTTGAGAACTCCCCAATAGAAAAAATCCAGGGGATTTAAATCTGGTGAACGGGCGGGCCACGAGATAGTGCCCGAACGTCCAATCCACCTTCCCGGATATTCCTGGTCAAGGAAATCTCTTACTTGCACTGCGAAATGCTCTGGGCAGCCATCTTGTTGAAACCACATGTCGCGAAGATCTGCTAGTGGTACGTCCTCTAACAGGGTTGGTAAATCTTCTCTTAAAAAACCGGTCAAGTGCGAGTTGGAGTCGCGCAACGAGGGTTCCGTTAATTTGTTTATTTTTTTAGCGAAATAACTATAATATTATAATAATATTACGGTTTTCGCAGTTTTTTCTTTACTTGTGCTACATGACATTGCTTCTTGCTAAATTTCATGATTATTGGTCAATGGGAAGTACGGTGAGCTACACATCAAGCTATACATAACCAGTATAAGCTGACTTCTAATTGTACGAAAAACATACACAATGCGAGGTCAGCAAAAACTGGTTTTGTATAGCTTGATGTGTAGCCGTGTGTACCCTATAGGTTATAATTTCCTTGCAAATGTCTAAATATGCAATGTAAACCGCCGTATCTTTTTATTGCATTGATTTAGAAACTTGATTGTTTCACTGCTTTGAGAGATAGCAGACTTGCAGCTTAATATCTCGACGCATTTCTGGGAAAAAGGGTCCTGACAGACGGACGAACAGACGGACGGACGGTTGTGAACTAACTACAAATTTACGGTTTTCGGAGCTTTTCCTTTACTTGTGCTACATGATCTTGCTTCTTGCCAAATTTCATGATTCTCGGTCAATAGGAAGTACCCTTTCCGCCTTATTACAAAACAAGGTTTTTCTCTAAACCAGGTTTAAACCATTCAGCCAGGTTTTGTAATTTGAATCTTATTCTGATACTATCAAGATTCGAAATACAAAACCTAGCTCAATGGTTTAAACCTAGTTTAGAGAAAAACCTTGTTTTGTAATAAGGCGGTTTAGGTTTTGAGTTTTGATTCTCTTGCAAATGTCTAAAAATGCAATATAAACCGCCGTATCTTTTTATTGCGTTGATTTAGAAACTTGATTTTTTCACTGCTTTGAGAAATAGCAGACCTGAGTGTTTGATATAAATTTCAGCTTAATATCTCGACGCGTTTTTGAGGAAAAGGGCCTTGACAGACGGACAAACAGACGGACGGATGGTTGTGAACTAACTACAAATTTACGTTTTTCGGAGTTTTTCCTTTATTGGCGCTACATGACCTTGCTTCTTGCCAAATTTCATGATTCTTGGTCAATAGGAAGTACCCTATAGGTTTTGAGTTTTGATTCCCTTGCAAATGTCTAAATATGCAATATAAACCGCCGTATCTTTTTATTGCGTTGATTTAGAAACTTGATTTTTTCACTGCTTTGAGAAATAGCAGACCTGAGTGTGTGATATTAATTTCAGCTTGATATCTCGACGCGTTTCCGAGAAATAGGGTCTTGACAGACAGACGAACGGACGGACGGACGGATGTGAATTAACTACAAATTTACGGTTTTCGAAGTTTTTCCTTTACTTGTGCTACATGACCTTGCTTCTTGCCAAATTTCATGATTCTTGGTCAATGGGAAGTACCCTGTAGGTTTTGATTTCCTTGCAAATGTCTAAATATGCAATATAAACAGCCGTATCTTTTTATTGCGTTGATTTGGAATCTTGATTTTTTCAATGATTTGAGAGAGAGCAGACTTGAGTATGTGATATAAATTTCAGCTTGATATCTCAACGCGTTTCTGAGAAAAAGGGTCTTGACAGACGGACGGACGGACGGACAGACGGACAACAAAGTGATCCTATAAGGGTTCCGTTTTTACCTTTTGAGGTACGGAACCCTAAAAATGTAGGTAATTAGTTCCATACAAGTTCTCAGGCAGTTCAAAAGGCCCAATAATTTTACCGTTTAAAATTCCGGTCCACAGGTTTACTTTAAAACGATACTGGGATCTATCTTCTCGCATTAAATGTGGATTCTCCACATGCCACTCGTGATAATTGTGCAAGTTCATGTAACCATCTTTTTTAAATGTCGATTCATCTGACCAGAGAATTTTTTGGATGAATTGGGGATTCTCATTATGCCTCTGTAGCATTGTTCTACAAAAAGAAATCCTTTCCTGATAATCTCGAGGTAGAAGACTTTGAACTCGTTGTACGTGAAACGGATGCATTTCGGCTCTTTGTAAAATACGATGAGCAGTGCTTTTCGGTATTCCCGTTCTTTCTTCAATTCCACGTACGGAAATACTTCGGTCACGTGCGACCTCTTGCAATACTTCTTCCTGGAAAGGAAACACAGGTCTACCTCCAGCCTGTATTTGATTCGGGAAATGGCCGCCCTCTGTGAGTGAACGGTGCACATTAACAAACACGCGGTGATCCGGGTAGCGCTCTAAATTTGGATATCTTTCACGATAAAGTCTAGCGGCAGCACTTGCGTTGCATCTGCATTCCCCATAAATGAGGTGCATGTTCGCATATTCTTGTGAAGTGTAGCGCGTAGGCATGGTAGATAAAAAGGATGCCAACACAAAAGTCCAGAGAGAAGCCAAAGTTGCCGGTATGTTATCAACAAGTCCAATTCACAAAGATTCAAGTCCAAAAAGAGAAGCCAAAGTTGTCAGTACTAAATCAACACAAGCGAATACGAACGTGCGCAGTAGACGAATGAGCGAAACGTACTAACTGGTTGGTGTCGGACTGGTAGCGTAGCCATTTGCTTGGCAGAAACTAGTGCGAATGAAACAGATAGATACCATAGCATCTATCTGTTTCATTCGCACTCGTTTAAACGACGCATCTCCGTCTCAATGCGTGGCGTCACTATCTGTCTCGCTCACTCATGGCAAACATACCCATTATCCATCTCTCTCATCATTTTGCCTTAAAATTAAGAACCTACCTAGAGCTTGTGCGAATTAAAAACATTTTAACTGAGTAAAATCTGATAGCAAAAATCGGGTTACTTGAGGTTTTAATTTTTTTACTCTTTTCTATTGTATGGAACTAACAAGTATTGTACCATTTTAGAATTCTGATTAAATGCGCCAACTTTTAATGCTACTTGCCAAGGCACTCTAGTACATTTTTTTTATAGGAGGGCCTGTCAAAGTCGACGAATCTTGAAAATTTTAAATTCGTAGTTTAACAAATAGTCTCAATTCTCGGGAACTTAAGGCAATTGTGTCATTATTTTTTATTGGGATTCTAGAAATGTTATTTAGGATTACGTTTCTAAAGTTCAAATGAACAAAAATAAAAAATAATAACCACAATAACCGAAAAATGGTACAGTTTGATCAAATTTCTAGGTTTTTCTTAAAATGCCCATAATTTTCAAACTGCATGGGATAGATTTTTTTTCAGATTTTTCTCGTGATGGTTATGATCAATCCTGTCACCCCGTTTCGGCTTGACGTTGAGTTTTGGGACACCCTGTATAAGGCTTTTCTTTTAGTTTATTGGATTATATTTTTTATGTATTTCATAGTTACATTACAGTTAAATTGTGCAGTAGCGTTTTGGTTTTGATTAGTGATCAGAGTAGGTAGAGCTATTTTTTGTACTTGCAATACGTTGTCTCAAATTCCAGGGTTTCCGTTAGAATCCTGGTTAGAATGTCCTAACATCCATGTTTGCGGTCATTAAACCAAAATAGCTCTACTTTCTCCGGTCATTGTTTATGATCTAAAGAATTCATGGTAAATCATAATAATTATAAAAAAATAATAATAGGTATTAGCAATAAAATGAATACATCGTAAAAATGAATCGAATAAAAGAGAATCGATTATTTTTTTAATGAAATTAGTAATTGGCAACACTTTTTATTGTATCCACAAACCAATGAATTACGGATTTACCTAATTTCATTTTTACCTTTTCAGTACTTTTTTATGTGTAATAATATTGTAATCTTTTTTGGATAAATGAATACCGCGATTAATAAACATAAAATAAGATGTGTTTTTTTAACAAAAGCAAATTCTTGGGCGTTTCATGGCCGAAATCGGGCATCCCCCTTTAGGCCGAAACTAACTTGAAATGAGTCCCGCTTAGTCACGCGCGGGTTGTGTTCGCGATGCGTCCACCAGTACATTAAAGACGCCAACTCGAGTAAATAAACACTCGTCCGTCCACAGGATGTTGGCGTCTTGGTGATCCAGCAACCAGCGACAAAATGTAACTGGCGACCTTGCGGTAATGAAACGGGTGCAGCAGTTCCTTTGTCAGTAGGCGCCACACTGTCGAGTGGTGCACTTCGAATCTTCAACCAGCCTCCCGCGTACTAGCCCGGGGCTCTCGCCGGAAATACTCCAGGATATCTTCCTGCAAGGAGACAGGCAGACCTACGTTGCCGCGACCTTCACCAAAGCGAGGAACGTCAAACTGACGAAAATCACGCAGTCTCTGCGTGGCAGCCAGCATCACCCTGTTTGTTGGACGTTGCCGATTGGGGAATAGTTCCACAAACATCTCGACGGCTCGAGACAAGTTGACACCACTTATGGCATACAATCGCACCATTTCCGTCAACTCTACATTGGAGTATTGGTCCGTCTTGTTTGAAAACCGATAAGTATCGTTCGCTTACCGGCGCACCTGAGGGACGAACGTATGCAGGCGCCAGCGATTTCAATGACACTAATAAATTGTATCGATAGATGCGTGTGCGATGGTTGCGGGGGCGTGGCTTGTGGGATTGTAGGGGGACGTCACCCCCCGCGCCACGCGGTAGGTTCTATGAATTTTGTTTGCGTTTGATTGTGTGCGTGAGCGCGCGGTCTTAGAAAGCTTTCACACTGGCCGCGTTTTCGTAACGGTAATTGCACACTTACCGATAGGAATAAATTAAAAAAAATGACCTACCAATTTTATTGTTGATTTGGGTCGAGAATAAACAAAAAAACTACTTCATTTAGAAAAATAGCTTACATTTGTTAAAAATGAGGTTCTATGTGACGACCTTGGAATCGTATGCACAAGGCCGCTCTTTTGTTCAGGGACTCCTGGACATTGCGTACCATGTCTGGTGTTATGGTCCTGAACGCAGCCTCAATTCGTACTTTCATTTCCTCTAGTGTATCGCACCGCACTGTGTAAACTGTATTTTTTATGTATCCCCATAAAAAAAAGTCTAATGGAGTGAGGTCAGGACTTCGCGGAGGCCAAGCTATGTTAACTCTACCATGACCGATCCACTGAGGAAAGCGCTCATTTAAATAATGCCGCACATCTCGAGCAAAGTGCGCCGGCGCACCGCCGTTGAAACACTAAATTATTCTCCATGACAAGGTTCACGTAACGTTGCACCGGTAGCACTGTTAGGACATCGTCTAATTGGTTCCTTAAGAAACTTAAGTAATTTTGGTCCTTTAAACTGTGCGGCAAGAAAAACTGGTCCTACGACGACATCCCCGACTATACCTGCCCACACGTTCAGCCGCTATTGGTGTTGAAACGATGACTCTTCTTGATGACGGACTTGTAATTTGTGATCAATTTCGCACACATTCTGGTGCTTCGCAACTTAACTATGATGATAAAGAAAATGGATGTAATATTGCGTCTAGCTCGGCATCGATCAAAGCTTGCCCTTCAACTCCTTTTCGCTCACGATAAGCTTCAGCTTTCCGTATATCGCGTTTTGTTGGCTTCTTTCTCTTCTTGGTGTTCTCCCCGGAGGTCATAGACCTGCAAGAATTTCGCGTATCCATATCGCTGGATTTGCGTTTTCAGGGATACCTAAAAATTCGGTTGAAGCATGCGGGTTCGTGTGAGACCAAACATGTTCGTTGTGGATATTGCTGATTCCTGCTTTCGTGAAGGATGCTTCATCGGTCCACTTGGCTTCGGTACCACTCGCAAAAGGCCACACGAGGCAAAAAATCTGCCGGTGTCAGCTCTTGGGTCCGACAGAAGTGGTATGGGTGCTGACCGTCATTTTTCAGCACTTGCCATACCTGCATGTGGTTAGCTAAGAAGTTCAAATGGCAAACAATAAGTATTGTATTGCTTAAAATAAACACATTAAACACCAAATAGGTAAGATTTATCCACATAATTGCCAAATGCAGACACTACTGTAGTCATTGTTTATGTTTTAATTTTTATTTAGATTTTAATAATTTGTCGGGTTGATAAAAGTTCTTATTCCAAATGGCTAGCTATAATAAAAGTCAGTAATATTATTTATTAAACAAAAAATAAACATGCGAAACTATTAGCAGTGTGAAAAATAAGAGAACATTTGTTACGTAAGGCAACATTACATTTGATACACTTTATAGTTATATTTTTATGGCATAAACCACATCGAGTTTGTTTATTTTGTTTGTCGATTAGATGTCCTTTACCATCCAATCTAACAGCATCAGGCACACGTTTTATTACTGCCAGTGAAGATTTACGATTATGTAGTTGAAGCACTAGGGGCTACATTTTTCATAAGAAAATATGTACAAACAATATCCCTCGTAAACGATAAAAGATCATGTGGCGTACCGTTACTTTTCTTTGCAGCTGGAGATATTTTGTACAGCTGAAAAGCGTTATTGACTGCAACATTTAGTGGAAACATTAGTAACTGCCAGTACCATCTTTTCAGCCGAATCGCGATTCGATAACAACCCACATTTTGATCAAGTCGGTCTACGCCGCCCATATATTTATTATATTTTACGAAGCAACGAGGTTGGTCAATATCCTTCTTCTGCTTATCACAGTATCGTTTGACTTTGCTTATGGGTTCTGAACCACATTGAGTCGAGGCCACTGTGACAATGTTATTGTCGTTATATCTAACGAGAATGATATTAGATTCTGTATCAGTACATTGGTGATGAGATCCTCTACTAGTTTTCCACATTCCTAAAGTGAGACGTAACAAATGGGACAAAAAATCACAAATGTTACATTTGGTTGGGTATTCAGAAAATTCCAAAGGCTACAGATTATATGACCAGAAAACCAACAAAATAACTGTGGCACGAGATGTTGCGGTCGTGGAGAGCCAGTTGAATGACACAGTAGATGTTGTGGTTGAAGAGAGGGTGCCAGACAAAGATATGAACACAACTGTCGAGGAGGAAAGTTTCATAAGCATGACAATGATAGATCAGGCAGAGAAGATCTACTAACATTTATATTATAAGTGATTCATCAAGTGATCAGGATGATGAATATAGTGAGTGCTTAATAACAGATGACAGTTTGGTTGCTACTCAGAGTGATGCTGTCATTCAAAAAGAAAAGCGTGTTCGTCGTGTACCAGATAGGTATGGTTATTCCAATATGTGTGTTGAAGACTTTACTAGTGAACAAATATCCCTACAGGAAGCTCTCACGGGATCCAAAAGGGAGCATTGGTGTAGAGCTATGCAAGAAGAGCTGCAATCTTTTAGAGACAATGACACATGGTTCTTAGTGGACAGGCCAAGTGAGAGCACAGTAGTGAAAAACAAGTGTGTGTTCAAAGAAAAGTGTGACAGTAGTGGTAAAGTGCGTTATAGGGCCCGGCTTGTGGCTAAGGGCTTCACTCAAATCAACGGTATGGACTATAATGAAACATTTTCTCCTGTTGTGCGTTATTCAACCTTGAGACTACTTTTTGCCTTGAGTGTTCAACTAGACTTAAAAATGAACCACTTACATGTACCAACAGCTTTCCCGAATGGTAATATTGATGAATGTGTATTTATGGATATACCAGAAAATTCTAATTTCAAAAATGTGAAAATAAAGTTTTAAATAAGGCCATATATGGGCTAAAACAGTCAGCTAGGGCCTGGTACATAAAAGTGGAATCCAGTTTACTAAAGTTAGGTTTCAAGAAATCTAAATATGAACCCTATCTATTTATGAAATATCAGAATAATTTAAAAGTTTATGTTGCTGTATTTGTTGATGATTTTTTTGTTTTTTACAATTGTGATAATACTAACAAAGGATTAAGAAGTGTATTAGAGTCAGATTTCAAAATTAAAGATTTGGGTCAAATAAAAAATTGCCTTGGCATGAATGTAAATGTTCAAAAGAATTGTGTAACTTTGGACCAAGAGAAGTTTATTGACAATATTTTGAATAGATTTAATATGATTGATTGCAAAACATCTGATACTCCAATGGAAGTAAATTTGAAATTAGAAAAGGCTGTTCATAACAATTGTAGTGAGATTTATCCTTATCAACAAATGGTTGAATCACTGATGTATCTTTCAGTTCTCACAAGGCCAGATATTTCTTATAGTGTAAGTTTCCTAAGTCAATATAACACATGTTATAATGAAACACATTGGAAACATCTGAAAAGATTGTTAGGATATTTGCAAAGAACTAAACATTTTGGCTTAATTTTTAAGAAAAATAGTACTGATTTACATGGTTTTGTTGATGCCGACTGGGCATCTTGTAACATTGACAGGTCTTATACAGGCTATTGTTTTGTTTTGTCAGGTTGTGTAATAAGTTACGAGCCTCGAAAGCAAAGAACAGTTGCCCTGTCAAGTACTGAGGCTGAGTATATGGCACTTGCAGAGGCTTGTAAAGAAGCAATTTATTTGAAAAAATTAATGTCAGAACTTGGTGTGTGTGATAAAAATAAACCATTAAGCTTGTATAGTGACAAAGTTCTTAAAAATTGGCTTCTAATCCAATGTTCCACAAACGTACTAAGCATATAGATGTACGCCATCATTTTACTAGAGAGTGTGTTGTGAATAATAAAATACAAATTAGATACCTAAGTACCAACTTCTTCTATGCCAGCAGATAAAACTAAAGCACTTTGTGCAAATAAACATTATAAATTCTTAGATCTAATGGGCCTAGGGGAAATAAAAGAAAAGAAAAAGGAAGTAGTTTATAGAATTGTTTTTATTGTTAACTTTTTATAAACTGAAATTTAAAACTTTATAGTGCCTATCCCACACGTCACTCCCCGCACCTATAGATTACGCCGTGTACACTGTACAGGCTCGCTACTAAATGTGTGTCTCTAGTTCGGCGCAACTCTATGCGCTGCGATGCTACCCGCTGTAGCACAGCAGCGGTTAGTTGGATTTTTACGCCCGTTGCCTGCGCACGCGCTCTGTATTCGCGCACACCGCGCCTCGCGTGCCGCTTCGGCGCCCCAACTCGCAATTGTATCTTATTAGTTTAGTACCTATCTAAGTCGCTATTTTTCCTGTTTTATGTTTACGAATGTCCGTTGTACAGTTTTACAATAAACAGTTTTACGAATAATGTGGTGGAGTGTTTTCTTGGTGTAGAAGCCCGTCCGCCATAACTGGCGTCCCAACGTGCGGCCGTGTTTAGTGTAAACCGGATAAACATAACTTATTTTGTATTTAAAACTGTTATTGAGTGCGACAACGACTCGAAAAACAGTGAACAAGTGTTCGAAACAGTGACTTTCTCGAGTTTTCTTCGTGCGGCGTTATATACTAGTTATGTACAGCGCCCGCGCCCCTCGTAGATTCGTTACTTTTCGCAGGTACTTTTGTGTTTAATCGTGTTTGTGACTGTTGTGATTACCTACCAAACACAGTGTATGTATATAGTGGATTTTGCCGTAAGTACGTTGTAAAACATTCGTGTACGACTTACGGGTCTAGTTAACGTGTTGTGAAACGCGAACGGCCATATTGGAACGCTAAAACTTTAGCAGTTTCCCGCGCTTTCTGAACTTTTATTTTACGAACTTGAATTTAGTTATTATTTGAATCATCCTAGGTTAGGTATACGTAGTGTTACCTAGTTACCTAGGTTACCTAGGATAGGCAAGTCGTAATTATAAAATCATTTTGTGTATAGTACAGTAGGTTTTAGTGTTTATAGTGTTTATGACGCTTCGTTGTTTTCTGGGATAGAGACCTGTAAATGTTTTTGTGTAAATATACCTAGTGTTTTGAACGTTCGCGTCACCTAGACTTTTTGACTATTGCGTAATTGTTACGTCAGAACTATACCTAGTTTAAATAAGTGTATATAAAGACATGGTGCTAACACGATCGCGTGGAAATAGTGCTTCGCGTGCTACACAGCAGCCTGTAGACATGCTCGCTACTGCTGGTGGACAGCACGACGGCGCGTTGCCGTCTACTTCTGATGGAGGCGCATTATTCGTTGATGTGCGAACATCGACGCCGCCGCTGGCAGGACCTCCGTCCGCCGGCGCCCCTGCCCCATCACCGCCACCGCTGTACGGGCGTGAGCTGCCTGTGTACTCGCAGGTGCCGCAGCACGGGCATGCTCCGCCCGTCGCCTCGCTGCAACCGCCGATGTCGGCGCCCATCATCATGTCGGACAATCAGTTCGTATACCTACTGCAATCTTTGCGTTCAGCGCCGCCTACACTAGGCGCGCCGCCTCCGCCGACGACTGTGAGTACAAACTTTTCTAATTGTACGGCGAGGTACAATGGTACTGGTGACGTCCTGGCGTTTATAGATGCCATTCAAATTTATAAAGACTGTGTTGGTGTTCACGACGACATGGCATTGAGAGGCCTGCCAATGCTGCTCACCGATTTTGCAGCGACCTGGTGGCAGGGTGTGAAACACTCGGTCACAAGCTGGCCAGAGGCCATTCATTTATTGCGTCAGACATTCGGTCCACGACTCCCACCTCATAGGATATACAGAGAGATATTCAGTAGTGAGCAAGGAGAAGAACGTACAGATATTTTTATTTGTAGAGCAAGAGCCCTAATCGCCCAGCTACCGTTGCGTACGTTACCTGAGAATCCTGTACAGCTGGATATGGTGTACGGCTTGCTCCATAGGAGAATACGGGAAAGAGTAGTGAGGAGTGCCTTCTCTTCGTTCACCGAGCTGTTGCAACAGGCTCGAGTAGTGGAGGACATTCTCGAGGAAGGGTGCGCTGCCGCGCCGACGGAACGACCTTCTTCTGCATCTGCCATCCCGCCGCCGACGCCACAGCAGGTGACTGGTCATGCTTCGACCTCATCGTCAGCTAGTGCTTCGTCAAATAAAGAAGATAAGCACCCACCTGGCAAAGCTCGCCCTAGGTGCACATTCTGCAAGATGTTCGGACATGTCAAAGAGGACTACCGAAAACTTGAAAATAGATGCAAGACGACTGTGGAGCAAGTCAAAAGCGAACCAGTTCCGGTCCAGACGGAGCAGCGCCAGTCCGTGACGTGTTTCGGATGTGGTGCTCCCGGAGTTATTCGGTCGAACTGCGCAGTATGCAAAGGAAAACGCACTGCTTCTCCAGCTACGACCGCGTTCCAGTCAGTGTCCGTAGGCGTAAAAGTTTTAAACCCGCGAGTGCGTCCTATTTTCAATGTGCAAGTGTTCGGTGCTGTAGGTACCGCGTTATTAGACACAGGTGCGAAGCAATGCGTTGCTAGTGAAAGTTTGACGAGACATTTACGTGCTAATGGCCAAGTATTCAATAGTGTAGAGACTGAGTTAATATTTGCAGATGGAACTAAAAGAGTCCAAATTGTTGAAACAGCCGTAGTTAATGTAAAGGTGCAGGGAGTGTCAATTAACATTTTTTTTTATAGTCTTGCCAGGCGCAACCGAGTTCTTGTTGGGCATGAATTTTATAGCGGACGCTGGCATGGTACTTGATTTCGAAAGAAATCGTTTCTCTTTACGCAATACTGACTTTCACGAGCTGCAATATGAAAGCGAAGACCGAGATGCGGTCAGTTCGACGGTGGATCTCCGTCAATGCGAGGGCATCCTGCTGTCACCAGCCGACAGGATCAAGTTGGCTGCGCTACTAGATCGCAATGAAGATATCTTCAGTGCAGGGGGAGGGCCGACGCCCTTCGCTGTGCACAAGATAGACACAGGGAATGTCGCGCCCATCTCTACACCTCCTTATCGCGTTACGCCCGCTAAGAAAGAAATCATCAGGGCAGAGATTGATAAAATGCTGGATTTGAACATTATAGAAGAAGCTGAATCGGAATGGACGTCTCCGGTGGTCCTAGTGCCCAAGAAAAATGGTGAGACCCGATTTTGCGTGGATTACAGGAAATTGAACGCAGTGACGCGTACGGACAAATATCCGCTGCCTGTAATTGATGAAATCTTATCTTCCACGAAGAGTAATTGTGTAATGTCTACCATCGATTTAAAGTCTGGGTACTGGCAAGTAGAAGTAGCCCCGGAAGATCGCCATAAAACAGCATTTGTTTCACCGTTCGGAACTTTCCAATTTAGGCGCATGCCATTTGGCTTAAAGAATTCGCCATCGACTTTCCAGCGGATGATGGACAGGTTTCGTTCCGGACTGAAAGACGTAACTGTGGTGGCGTATTTAGACGACATCCTGGTGATATCTGATAACCTGGATGCGCACCTGCAAGATCTGCAGCAGGTGTTCGATCGTCTACGTCAATTTAACCTGAGAGCAAATCGGGATAAATGTGTATTTGCCAGGGAGAAAGTTACGTACTTAGGGCACGTAATTACAGTCCAGGGTATAGAACCCGATCCGACGAAGGTGCAAGCAGTTGTGGATATGGCCCCTCCTAATAATCTTAAGGAGTTAAAAAGCTTTTTGCAAACCTGTGCATGGTTTCGAAAATTTATCCCCCACTTCTCTGAAATTGCACAACCGTTGACCGATCTCACTAAAAAGAATAGACCCTGGAAATGGGGAGATAGAGAGGTCGATGCGTTTAACGAGCTTAAACGAAGACTCACTACGAGTCCTATCCTGCGCCAGCCAGACTTCGAGAAACCTTTTATTCTGCGCACAGACGCCAGTGCATATGCCCTTGGCGCGGTGCTCATGCAAGGTCCGGATCCGAAGTCTGAGGAACCTATTGAGTATGGCAGTAGGTTATTAACGGCAGCAGAGCGAAATTACTCCACGACGGAGAGGGAAGCGTTGGCTGTAGTGTGGGCCCTGGATAAGTTTTGTGGCTATCTGGAAGGCGCCCAAGTACGCGTTGCAACCGACCACCAGCCTCTGAAGTGGCTTTTGTCTTTGAAGACACCCAGCGGTCGCCTTGCACGGTGGGCCCTGAAAATTCAAGCCTATAACCTGGATGTTGAATACACTCCGGGTAAGGCTAATGTGGTAGCGGACACACTTAGTCGTCCCGTCTGCCAACCGTCAATAGACGTGCCTGGCAAGCTTTCGGTTGCCAAGTCAGCTCCAGAGCCTTCTGCCGACTTGGAGGGGGAGGATATAGTGCCTATCCCACACGTCACTCCCCGCACCTATAGATTACGCCGTGTACCGGCTCGCTACTAAATGTGTGTCTCTAGTTCGGCGCACCTCTATGCGCTGCGATGCTACCCGCTGTAGCACAGCAGCGGTTAGTTGGATTTTTAAGCCCGTTGCCTGCGCACGCGCTCTGTATTCGCGCACACCGCGCCTCGCGTGCCGCTTCGGCGCCCCAACTCGCAATTGTATCTTATTAGTTTAGTACCTATCTAAGTCGCTATTTTTCCTGTTTTATGTTTACGAATGTCCGTTGTACAGCTTTACAATAAACAGTTTTACGAATAATGTGGTGGAGTGTTTTCTTGGTGTAGAAGCCCGTCCGCCATAACTTGTGTATTTATTTGGATATTTTGTTGTTTGTGAGGGTGTTATAAATAAATTGTAACTTTAACAAAATATCATACCACCAACGCCATCTATTGGCACGTAAATCTGTTTACTCTCCTAACTGCAATTTGAATAAACGTCAGTCTGTGAAAAACCACCGAACGTGTTTTAATATTTTTATAATAGTTATAGAAGTCTGCACTTTTTATTTAAAATTTCGAGCCAATAATTAAAAAAAAAATTGTTGATGTTTGCAAAGCTCTTAACGAGGTTCTTAAGAATGAAATTAAGGTAACAATTCCAATTTTTACAACATATTTATTAAAAATTAGCATAATACAATTGCTTCTTATCATTATAATTATCAGCTAGGATAAAAACGTATTGTATTAAAGTATTATTAAGACTTATATGTGATCAAACGAACTTGCAAGTGAAGTTCGATCAATATTATGATGACTTCCTTCATTTGAAGATATAATAATAACAATGTAGTTTCCCTACTTACTCGGTAACTTCGCACGTATTTTAAAGATTTTTTAAAAACCAACGTATTTCCGGTTTAACCTCTCTTGTGTTGACACCTTGACGTACAGCTTATTCTTTAGAGTCAGAGTCGGTACTAGTGTGATTCAAAACTTTCTTAATTGGGTCCTCTCAGGGAGGGAGGGTGACTATATCTTACCGGGAGCAGAGGTTTTGATAATATCTGTAATGATAATTTTGATACCGTTCTCTGCAAAATGTAGGTTGTCGAGTTTTATAAGGGAGAGCGTCTGTATTCTATGCGCTGTGCAAATAGCTAATAGAATCACGAGTTTCTTCGTGATTTTATCTAACGAGAGCTCACTATTAGGAAACCATGTTGAAATGTGGTTTAGTACCAATTGGGGGTTCCAAGTAGTAGAGTATTTGCCGTCGCCTCCTTCTGCGAAGCAGTTATGCTAGTGAAGGAAGCGGCGGCGCGCGAGAGGCAACGACGAGCCTCTCGCCCCGGACAAAGACCCAGGCGAAGACGTCGAGAGTCGCAAGACGACTACCGGCCACCGTAGGCGCGGTTCTGCGGATGGCGAGCGATGGGTAGCTCGCCGCCCGGCTAGGACCAGGACCGCGTAGACGGCGCGTTTTGTTCCACGCGCGCCTCAAAGAGAAGGAGTCAGCACAGGAAGGGGCCCAACAGGGCCAACGCCTGCCGGGGTTGCGGAATGTTATGTTTATAACAGTTACCGTGACCCTGGAACATAAAAGGCAATCGAAGGAACATGAGTGGGTTTTAGTCAGTAAGAGTCTGACACACCCTCCCGCCGCACCCAGGACGGGAGCAGTCATTGGATGATTTCCCACTCACCAAAAAAAAAAAAAAAAAAGTAGTAGAGTATTTGGGTGTCGTGGGTCTTAATTTATAAGCGCCCTTAAGAAGACGCTTAATAGATTCGTCCGAACTCATACTGTTGCCCAAGAGGGCTGACAATGCAGAACGGTGGGAATTGAGACTGCCATACGCACATCCTTTATTAAATTGTAACGTTAAAAAAGAAAGAATAGAGGTTTTTGAAGGGTTATACACACTAATGTTGTTAACAGTACAGTACTGCCACCAAAGCTTAAGCGAGGAATTGTATTGCTGAATTGTATTATTAGAGAGCGATGACAGCATCAGTGCTGCAGAGTCCGCACAGGCGCCACGGTGGCTGAACGCTAGCCGGAGAGCTTCGCGACACCCAGGGTAAGGTTCTTGTACAGGGGGTGGCACTCCCTGAAATGAGATTGCAATAGGTTTTTATTGGGCTTTAAATAAATTATGTCCGAAACTATAAGTTCTTGCAATAGAGGAAACCATGGTTGAGACGGCCAATTGGGATAAACGAATATACCGTGGGCTTTGTCATCAATAATTTTTCTAAGACATTTTAGTATCAAAGAAAAAGGTGGAAAAGCGTAAAAATAGTAGCTGTGCCAGTTTGTAGTAAATGCGTCTACAGATTCTGCGTCTGGGTCTTGTTTCCATGAAATGAATTTATTACATTTTGCGTTATCGCGTGATGCAAATAAGTCTATTTCAGGTCGACCAAAATATTTTATTATGTCTTGAAAGGCTTTATCCGACAGGGACCATTCGGTGTCCGGGTTTACTATTCTAGACGCGGCATCTGCGTAGTTATCTTTGGTATTAACATATGATGCGAATACCCAAAGATCATGCTGTTCACACCATTTCCAAAGAGACCTAGCCAATTCATTTAGGTGGGGGTATTGGATACCCCCCATACGGTTCACATAGCTGATTGCTGTGGTGTTATCCATGCGAAGTAATATTGCACAGTTGGTTTTGTCACTTGCGAATGATTTTAAGCCCAAAAATGCTGCCATTAATTCTAAATTATTAATGTGACATATTTTTTCTTCTGACTTCCATCCGCCATGGGCCTGGTGGTTCTTACAAACAGCACTCCAACCTGATCTCGATGCATCGGTATAGATTTCAATGTCAAAGTTTGGTTGTCGCATGAAATTGTGTGTTGTATAAATATGTGACGACCACCAATGTAAGTCTTCTAATATAGTATTGGGTAATACTATTTTAGCATCATAGTTATTGTTATATTTTAACAACGCCAGGAACTTTTGTCGCTCTAACATCTTAGTATAAACCCAGCCATACCTAACAGCTGGGCAAGCGGCAACTAGTATACCAATGAATCGAGCTAATTCACGGATGGAACAAGGATGTAATTTTGAAAATTTTGTAACTAACTCGGCAATATTACGTCGCTTATCAACTGGTAGTTCTAAACGGAGATTTTTAGTGTCGTAACAAAATCCTAAATACTTGCAGGATTGCTGCGGTATTAATGAACTTTTATCGTAATTGATGACGAAACCTAGGAATTCTAAGAATGTTAGGGTTTCGTTTACATTTCTGAGGCATTTTTCATAAGTATCACCGATACATAAAATATCATCTAAATAGGATACTGATTGGAAACCGCGATGTCTAAGGTAACCTATGACCTCTTTCATAATCTTAGTGAATACACGAGGTGCTACAGACAAACCAAACGGCATGCAATTAAAATTGTATGTAAGGGCTTTTGATGAATCATCAGGCTTAAATTGAAATTTTAAGTATTTACGGTCAAAATGTCTAATGGGTATGAGAAAATATGCGTCTTTTAAATCGATGGTGGCGAGATATCCATCTTGTGGTATAAGTTTGCATACAGTTCGAAAATCCTCCATTTTAAAATGTTCGTTCTTGATAAGTTTATTTAATGGTTTTAAATTTAATATAAAGCGTTTATCGCCGTTGGGTTTAGGTAATAGAAATATTGTTGATATAAATTGATCTTTACACATACGACACTCTGAAATAGCCCCTAAAGATAGTAATTTATTAATGGCTTTCATCATTTCTGATTTGTCAGAATTACATAGGTTATTTGTCGGTAAAATTGATTGATGGACAGTTCTACGAAAAGGTATAGGGTAACCGTTTTTTATCCAATCAAGAACGACGTCATTGTTAGTTATCTCTAACCATCGATCATAAAAGTTGGTAAGTCTACCCGCATGTACCTGCGCTAGCGGTGATTGTGTGCGGCTGTCCGAGGCTTCTCCTGTGTCGCAGGGCGCTGAGGCTGTTGCGATGGTGGCGCGAAAGGTCGGCGGTTGACCGTTGCCGTCGGTCTCCTGTATGTACCCCGCCCCCCCCTGTTCGCCGGATACCGAGGAGGCGGGTTCCAGTTTCCCTGGTAGGACGCGCGATTGCTACTTGGCTGCTGAGGTTTTGGGGCTGGTTTGGGAGTCTTTTTTATAGAAAGGCCTTGCTTTTCTATAGTCTTGGCAGCTTTAATTTTTTCCGAGAGGGAGGCTCCAAACAGTAGCTCGTCCCGTTCTGACTCGCTAGTAATATTTAAGAAGGCTTTATCCAAGCTTGGCGTAATTAGTTTTATACGAGCTTGTGTCGACAGATAATGTGAGTCGCATAATATGCGGCAACCATTACTCAAATGTTTCAAGGCTTGAATTTTATTATCGCTCGTCAACAGCAGATTCATGCCTCTGTTAATGGCGGTGATGCCAATGCCGAGTTGCTGTTGAGACACTGTAAGTGTTTTATCTCGGTTACGAACCATGTCTGGTACTGCCAGCGCGATTTCAGCATTCAGTTTAGGCGCTTGTAGGAGCTTACAATTATTAGGGACGAGGTACTCTTTTAGTAGCTTGTCTTTATTTTCTGTGGGCATCCCTTTTCTTAGCAAAGGAAGCCACAACTGCGATAGATTACAATGAATATCCTCACCATATTCTGGAGAGTCAGACGTGGATTCACCGAGTGCTGACAGTAAGTCAGGGTCTATATCAGGTTCTAAGATACCAACGTTTTCTTCTTGAGGGCCGGGTTCTGTCGTCTGACCCTCGTCTTGTTGATCGGGGTTATCGCCAGTCTCTGGTACTGTGTCATGTAATATATCCGGTGGCTCGGATGCTGGCTCCATAATTGGGGCACTGTCCTTGTGCAGAGGCACGGTAGTGTACTCGTTGTTATCTAAAAATTACGATTTGCAATTAAGATAACTACAATATTGAAGGTAGAAGAGAAAAAATAAATAAATTCAGTTTGCACGTTAGCGTTACATCTTAAGATTGTACGTATTGTGTGCATTTTTGTCATCGTTGAAGACTCGCAGTCAACCCCGATGGTTTATTTAGTTTTGAAAATGTCAAAGTTATTGACTCGCGGTCAATCCCAGAGCATTACAAAACTGTTTACATAACACTATTCATTTTAAATCACCAATAAGTATGTGCACTTTGCTTACCTTCATCTTCCGATGACGAACTTAATATTCTAATTTTTCGCCTTTTTTTCTCTTTCTCCTCAATTTTTCTAATTTTCCTTGCATAGTGTTCAATTTTAGATTGCGCACTTCGCTTTGGCATGTTTTTTTTTTTAAGGGCGCGTGCGATCGTTACCGCGCACGAAAAAGGAATGAGCTGTACGTCAAGGTGTCAACACAAGAGAGGTTAAACCGGAAATACGTTGGTTTTTAAAAAATCTTTAAAATACGTGCGAAGTTACCGAGTAAGTAGGGAAACTACATTGTTATTATTATATCTGAAAAATTAAGCAAGGAATTATAATAGTATGCCTGACGTACTATATCCGTAAAATCTGTATTGTGGTCTGGGACTGATTGAGTTTGGGTTGCATTTGGGATAATTTAACTGTAGAAATATTTTCGGGTGGTCTTACAACTTCATCGCTTATAATGTGTATCATTGAAGAGTTTTGATTAAAAGTAGCGCTTTCGTTTGATTGTGGGATAATTATGTAAAATGTATTGGCGTTCATGAGACTGGTCTGAAAATGGTGTTAATTATGTTGTTGGGTGGCTCTGACAATGATGAGTGTGGCCTGGGACTGGGAGATGCTATTGTATTATGAGGATAATTTGCTGATTTAGGCCGCTTTAATCTATATATATAAAACAAAGTCGGGTTTGTTACAACACTTATAACTCGAGATCGGCTAGACCAATTTTCATGGTTTTTGGTTCGTTGGATTTGTCCCCGCCCCGAATAGCAGAATACATCTTAAAAATAATGAAAAATCGACGAGAACAGATAATTTGAATTGAATTGAGAATTGAATTAAGAATTAACTATAGGGGAAAATGATTCATATAAAAGATGAATCATTTTCCCCTATAGTTAATTCTAAATTCAATTAAAGATTAAAAACTTAAGAGAACAATAGTACTAGGAGCGCAGTAATGTGAAGTGATAATGTGAGAAAATGACATGGCCAGTTTCAGCCTAGTTACTCAGTGACATGTACAGTTTACACGCCTAGTTAAACAAACATAAAAATTAAAATATAAATTACTAAATTATTTACATTTCCGTACAACTTCCGATAAAATATTTCGACTTAAATAGATGTTTTACGTTTCCGGCGTATCCATTTCGGATAAACGTTCCATTCCCTGTTAACGTAAAATATGAGTGCTTTGTCAAAGTAATATTAAAAATTATTCTGACTGTAAAATGATATTATTCACTATCGCAATTATAATAAAAACATTTTTGTAAATTGCTCGAATGCTATGAAACATTTATTTTAAATGACTGAACTAATAACTTTTTTCCTGTAACAACGAAACGAAACGTCATGACAGGTTCGACAATCGCTTGACATACGTCATGTTTTTTTGACATTCATTTCATTTGTGTTCGTAGCTTGTGCGTGCGCTTGCGCTTATTTTTGTTTGTAAACTGTGCGATTATCTTTTCTCTAAACCGACCATTGCTATTCTACACGGACTGATTCCATTGCCCAAGGATTATCTAGTGCTTTTAATACGGACTTGATTGTGCTTACGTTTTGGACATTGTCAACAATAATACAACAATGAGGTGTATTAACTGCGGTATAGCTACGGGAAGCCGGAAGGCTAAGAAGACATGTTGTATCTTCGTTAGACATGCCATTCTAAACGATGCTTGTGCAATGGCTAACAATTCAGGTATGTACATAAAACATATTATGAAAACCTACAAATAAAACATGTTCATTTGTGTTATCTAAACAGCGAAGCGAATGGGCTTGGCGCCGACGCCATGCCGGTGCCGGAGAAACGAAAATGTATGAAAATATATGGCTCGCTTTTGCACTTAAACTTATTTATTATATTAATAGGTATTAGTATATTTTTGTTTCCCCGGCACCGGCATGGCGTCAGCACCAGTGCCGAGCCGGCTAATGGAAAAATACCCATTGATTTGTAGAAGTAATTATTACTTTGGTACCTATATTTATTTAAACAATTGATTTTCACCTATTGATATTTAAAAAGTATTTATTTAGAACCTTCTTCATATTACAATAGATAAAATGTAAATATTTATTATTGTTGTGTATTAATACTATTTAATATTACTCATCTTGTCGCTTTTATTGTTTTAAACTACCCTACCGGCTAATGATATTACTTATTAAAGGCGGAACCACATTACCGTGTCGTGGCGCGCCAGAAGCATATCGGTTTCATACATTTAGTATGGTTAGAGACACACTTGTATGGCGTGTCGTGGCGCGACACGCTCGGCCGTGTCGCCGACTGCTCGCCACCGATTGCGCCAGAGCGGTGGTGGGGGTTTATGACGCGACACGACACACGGGCAAAATGTGTTTCTGTACCGGTGCGTGGCTCGTGGCGCGAACCGAACGTAACGCCACGACACGACACGTAAGTGTGCACACTCACCGCCACGCCAGTAAGCATCATGGCGCGCCACGACACGGTAATGTGGTTCCGCCTTTACTGGCGTGGCGGTGAGTGTGCACACTTACGTGTCGTGTCGTGGCGCATTCTGGCGTTTATTTCTGAACAGTTCATAACGAACCTTTGCAGCGTTCAAACGTACATAATGTTTTCTTTTGATGAACACCTACAATTTCTATTAGCATTGAAATTTATTCAGACCAAAAAAATAAAAGAAAAT
The DNA here is from genome assembly GCA_033675125.1 of Athetis lepigone. Taxonomy (NCBI): domain Eukaryota; kingdom Metazoa; phylum Arthropoda; class Insecta; order Lepidoptera; family Noctuidae; genus Athetis; species Athetis lepigone. The sequence continues at coordinate 569,348 of CM066221.1, forward strand.
ACTGGGTTCACCCTATTTTATTTAGAAATGAACTCCAACAAAGGATACACATTACATGCATTATTATACAAAGTTCTTTGAAGATTTGTGCTAGTTCAGTTATAGGAGAACACATCATGCATACATGATCATTTTAAACATAGTTTAGAATTGTATGAGTTAAAGTACACAATAAAATTAAATTCAAAGTAAAATTAAACAGTATAAAATTGAATTAAACAGCACATGAACATAAAATTAAATTAAACATTTGAAATTAAAACACGGATTAAATAGTAAACAATTAAAGAGTAAAATTAAAAAAAAAATAAACAATAACATATTCTAAAACACAAATAATACAATGAAAGAGAAAAAAAACAGAGGATTGTTAATTTTGTATAATTATTCATTTATCCCTTTTTAAATAAATAATAAAGTAATTCACTATTTTATTGACTTTCAAAATTTCAGTAATTCTTTTCCAAACACCATTTACAAGTTCAATAAGATCGTCAGTAATTTTGCTGCAAATATTAATAAATCCAAAAGTGCCCGCCAGATGTTCGGTTCGCGCCACGAGCCACGCGCCGGTACAGAAACACATTTTGCCCGTGTGTCGTGTCGCGTCATAAACCCCACCACCGCTCTGGCGCAATCGGTGGCGAGCAGTCGGCGACACGGCCGTACGTGTCGCGCCACGACACGCCATACAAGTGTGTCTCTAACCATACTAAATGTATGAAACCGATATGCTTCTGGCGCGCCACGACACAGTAATGTGGTTCCGCCTTTAGTCTCTAATGATGTTACAAATGTGTTACGTAAACAGTTTTTTACTTACATAACTCGGTGACGGTTAATTAGATAATTAAACTAAAAGTTATTTTGTATTCTCATGTAAGTGGCTTTATTGTCTTTTTGGGAATAAATGATTTAAACCAAAATGTAAATATATCTAAGCTGTCATATTCTACTTTGCCTTTCAGCTTCCAGAAGATGGACATATTTGTCACCCATGCTTCTTGCTGCTAACTGCTGAAGGTGCCAATTATAGAATACTGGGCCCCACTATGGTGTGCCTTGGTTGTGGTCGATCAGTAAGGGACATAAGACATCACATTATTGAATCAGAGTCACCACTTCTACTGCAATTTTCTTTTACTGCAATACTTCAGGTATGATTATTGTCAATTTATCATGCATAACAATGTTGTATGTAACTAGTCAGAGATATAGCTCTAAACTGTACGCAAGACCGAGAAGACATAAAGACTTAACATTCACAGCATTGGCTATTGAAGGACACCGTGGATTTAGTCAGTACAAGTTTTACAGTCCCTCCCGCTCTGCCCTGGGTTGGAGGACCCATTTGATGATTTTACAATGATTAAAAAAAAAAGCTATCACAAGCTGTATTACTTACACATGTATTATTTGTTTTAGGGAATAACAAGGAATTATGTTTGTCATCCCTGCTGGATGAGAGCTAATAGACAATTACATCAAGATTCATCTCGAGAAGAAACTGGTGAACCTGCAGATGTCATACATAATGAAAATCCAATGTCACCACCACCAGAGCCCCCCATCTTACCTCCACCGGCTGTTTTACCACCATCTCGTAGTTCTACTCTAATTACATTACCTAACTATAAGCGGGCTTCAAACACCTCTGCCCATTGTGTATTTATTAGATGTAATAATAGATCCTTTTATCTAATACCAGACTTCGTAAAAAGGATTTTAATTAATGATCATAATTTTTATATTCCTCGTAGTGCAAGAGTATGCGAGACACACTTATACTCTAATCAGTGGCATGAGTTGCCCCTTAATAGTATGTCATTTACTACTTTTAACGCCAGTCAAATAGAGGATATAATCAAAATATCTAAATGTACAGGTGAATACATTAATTTTGATAATATCCATGTAATGCCCAACCATGTGTGTCATTATTGGACAGGACTTACTGTAACCGAGTTCATTAGCTTATTGGATAGTTTGCCAGCACTTAATGTACGAAAACCAAAAACAGCCTTAGCCATATATTTAGCCAAATTAAGGTCTGGTGAAAGCAACCGTAGATTGTCAACAATTTTTAATATTCCTAGAGCTACTTTAGAACTTAAAATGAAAAAAGTTAGATCTTGCCTTTATGAGAATTTTGTACCACAGCATTTAGGAACCAATCATATAAGTCATTCCGAAATTGTTGCTAGGAATTTACGAATTCCTTCGGCACTGTTTAGTGACCCAGAAGCAGCACCTGAAAATAGGCCTGCTATCGTCATATTTGATGGTACATATATTTACCTCCAGAAAAGCGCAAACTATATGTTTCAAAAGAAAACTTACAGCTTACACAAATATGACAACTTAGTCAAACCGTTTTTGATTGTATCATGTGATGGTCATATTATTGATGCAGTAGGTCCATTTCCCGCAACTCAGAGTGATGCAGAAATCATGACTAATTTGTTCGAGAATGAAAATGGTGCTTACCGTACACTTTTTAGAGCTAATGATATATTTATCTTAGATCGTGGATTTCGCGATGCTATACCAACGTTGGAACGTTATAACTATAGAGTTTTTAAACCAGAATCTCTATACTAAGGACAAACTCAATTAACCTATTCTCAGGCTAATAAAAGCAGAAGGGTAACACTTTGTAGATGGGTAGTCAAAATTGTTAATGGTAGATTCAAAAGAGATTTTAAATTGTTTAGACAACGGTTCTTTAATCTAGCTGCTACCCATTTAATGGCTGATTTTAAAATAGCAGCAGCTATTTTAAATAAATTCCATCCTTGTCTCATAGATAGTCCTAATTGTGAACCAATTATTCAAAGGGCGTTACAATTTATGGATGTGCCAAATCATTTAGGGCAGTTGGTGAACGAATTGAATTTAAATAGGAGAAGAATTATGTTCACAAGAATTGACGGTAATCTACCGCAACTGAAGAGGTTTCCAATATTTTCATTTAATCAGTTGTTGTTGTTCGCATTAGGGCCATATCAAGTCAAACAGGCAAGATCATACTATGGGGAACATATCAGACAAAATGGAATTTATGAGGTGGAAGTTTGTCCAGAACTTGATAATTCCCAGGAGATAGTCATACGTATAGGTGGGAATACGCCCTGTTTATTAAGGGGGCGTATAAAATCTAGGCATACAAGCCAAAGAGTATATTACACATATATTTTATTTGATGCTGAGCCCAGAAGCAACTGCCCACTAGAATCTATTTTGGGTTACTATTGCAACTGCTTAGTCGGTAATAGGACGGTAGGGTGTTGTTGTTGTATTTAGGCTGGGCCAGACACCAGACCAATATTACCCCTCCAGCATCATTTTTAAACGATATTCTTGTAAGAATGATTGAATATTAAATATTTCATTCACATGTTATTCAACGTTTGTTTTTATTTTATTTAACACTGCAATCCTATGGGGCACTACCTAACCTTTTATCAAGAGTCTATCCAATTATACAGCTCCAAGAACTAATTATTCCATTGCTGTCCCAATACTCCCACAGTATTTAAATAATACATAGTATATTAACTCGCATGATTTCTGAAGACTTGGTAATACTGGTAATACTTGAGAATATAATAACAAAATAGTTACCCATCCATTGTCAAGCGTCTCTTTATACCCACGCAAAATAATCTGGATAATATTATATTTAGGTAAGAGCCCGAGTAGGTTCATGACCAATTGATGCTTTTTGTTAATTTCTAAGAAATCTGAAGTTACTGGATTATGTAACTTTTACAGTTAATTTTACAGCATATTATCTTTAAGAGATTTAAGAGAAATTTTCCGCATGCTCTTGGTGCAATGGATGGAAAGCATATTGTTGTACAATGTCCAGATAACTCAGGTTCTGAGTACTTTAATTATAAGAAGACTTTCAGTGTTATACTATTGGCTTTAGTCGACAGTAACTATAATTTTATTTATGCAGACATTGGTAGTTAAGGTAGGATCAGTGATGGAGGTGTATTTAAAAATTCTTCGTTATGACAAAAAATAGCATCTGACACGCTTAGGGCCTATTTCACCACCTCTAAGTGCCGAGTAGACTAATCACTGGTTAAAGTTACCCGTAACTACACATGCCAATTTCACCACGTCCAAGTAGCGCTACTTATAAGATTAACTGGCCCGTAACTTATAGGCCGCATCTTCTGCCCAATAACGTGTTCACTTGACGGTTAAAAATAATACCACGTGTTTAAGACAGTTGTCCTTTTGTGCTCGTTTCTTTAATTACTTTAAAATAAATTATTAAAATGGATTTATTTGACTTCATTAATCATCAATTAGATGAATTAGACTATTTTTCGACGCAGCGTATACCTAGATTATGTGTATTTAAATTCCGTGTTGATTATTTTACGGACCTAGATGAAACTGACTTTTTTGCTAGATTTCGTCTGTCGAAGTATGCAGTTTAACCAAGTGCATAACTATATAAAAGATAAAATAATATCTAAATGTGGTGAGTGTTTTTTTATACATATTGACTTGTAGACACGCTGACAAACCAAGCTCTCATGCCAACACTTTCAACTTTCAACATTTCTAGTTTTATAACCCGTCATTGTACGAGGAGCTGATTTGGAAATGTATGGGTTGATATGTAGCCCTGCCTACCTAAACTTTGTTACATCAGTTAAATACCTACAACTTCTAACTTGAAACATTCTTTATTTCAGAAATCAAGCAGCTTCAACTAAAACTTGTTTACTGTTAACATTAAGGTATCTAGCAACTGGATCTTATTTAAGAAGTGCGGCTGAGTTTTGTGAAAGTTACTGCGGCAATTACTCTACTACGCCCAAATATAATCAAATTCCCTGAAGACCTAGGCACGCTACAATATGGCTTTTATGAAATCGCGAGATTCCCTAGGGTAATTGGAGCAATAGATTGTACCCATGTTGCAATCACGTCTCCTGGTACGTTTATCAAGTGAGAATTTAAAGTATCTCCATAATTAATGTACCTTCTATTAAACACAGTACTTTATCATTTCAGGAGGCGACTTTGCTGAAAATTATAGAAACAGGAAATCTAATTTCTCTATTAATGTTCAGGTAGTTTGTGACAGCCAATTAAAATGTTTGGACATTGTAGCAAGATGGCCAGGGTCTGTTCATGATCAGACAATTTTTAATAATTCATTTTTAAAACAAAGATTGTAAAGTGGACAGTTTAGAGATGGTTTACTTCTTGGTGATAGTGGATACGAGTTGAAGCAATATCTTTAAACTCCCTTTCTGAATCCATCATCTACTGCAGAAAATTTATATAACGAGTCCCACATACGAACAAGAAATACAATAGAAAGATGTTTTGGTGTGTGAAAGAATAAATTTCCTGTCCTTAGACGACAGATAACTTTAAAATTAAGGTACAATTCCGAGACGGGCCGCAGACCGCAAACTGCAACCGCAAACTGCAAGCGACACCACTTGTTTCTATGAATATCTATGAAATTGATTCCAAGAGCGACTACACTGCTGCCTGCAGTCGCGGCGCGCAGCGTGCAGCCGCGGCGCGCAGCGACCGCTGGCTGCAGCGCCAGTCGTGTAGCGAACCGCAGAGAGTTCACGTGTACAAAAATGTCTAGTTTTTCGGAAGACGATGAAGAGAAACTCATTAAAGGTACAATTCCGAGACGGGCCGCAGACTGCAACCGCAGGCGACACTGCGGCTACCGGCTGCAGTTACCGCAATGCTGCCTGCGGTCGCTATTCCAACCGCGGCTGCATGCCGTGACTGCACAATGCACAGAACCGTGCCTCAGCTGTTGTTCCAGTGCCTTCGTGCGAGACACAATGTTGGACTCTACCGATAGTGTACTAATGTGTCTTTTACTAGAAGAGGAAGATGATGACGACTTGTTATTATATGCCAAAAGAAAAAGAAAAGAACATTATTGACATTTTTGTACGTGTGAACTCTCTGCGGTTCGCGACACGACTGGCGCTGCAGCCAGCGGTCGCTGCGCGCCGCGGCTGCACGCTGCGCGCCGCGACTGCAGGCAGCAGTGTAGTCGCGCTTGGAATCAATTTCATAGATATTCATAGAAACGAGTGGTGTCGCTTGCAGTTTGCGGTTGCAGTTTGCGGTCTGCGGCCCGTCTCGGAATTGTACCTTTACTTGTTGCTGGTCATCCAGTTCTTTACGATACATTAGTACACTATTGGTAAAGTCCAACATTGTGTCTCGCACGAAGGCACTGGAACAACTGAGGCACGGTTCTGTGCATTGTGCAGTCACGGCATGCAGCCGCGGTTGGAATAGCGACCGCAGGCAGCATTGCGGTAACTGCAGCCGATAGCCGCAGTGTCGCCTGCGGTTGCAGTCTGCGGCCCGTCTCGGAATTGTACCTTTAGATCGTGTACAAGCTATAATAGTTGCGTGCTTTGGACTACACAATATTGCAATAGATCAAAATGAAAGTATCTTTGGGGACAACTATGACATAAATACGGATATGCAGACTCATGAAGAAAGTGCATCACTGAGCCCAGAACTGAATAATGATACCAGAAATAGACTGGTGCATGAATATTTCTTACCATTACTCAATAATTAAACCATAAATAAATTATTTAACTTGTATTCCTCTTCTTTCCATTTGCGCTCTTTTTCTTTAAATTCAGAATCCTTCTTGCGTTTGTTAGATTATTAAAAAGTAGGGTTAAATATATAAACATAAAAGCAAACATGTGAAAAGCATTTAGTGTAATAATTGAAACCAGTTTTGGTTATAAGTTTAAGTTGTCATTGAAACTAAACCTTCTGTATGAAACAAAAGCAATTTATCATTAATAATCTTTCTATATACTACATTTTAAATATGATTTTATAATAAAATAAACTTTAGGTAAAACTCAAAATCATTTATTCAATTTAACGAAAAGCTATTTGCTGGTTCCAAAATAGTAGGTTCCAATGGAGAAGAGCCAGCAAGAAACTCCATGAACACTCTTTTAAACTTGATAAAATATTACAATTATTCGGTTACATTATTCAAATCACACAATATACATAATACACAAAATAAAGTCATCATAATATAAATATAAACCACACAATGTACATAATACACATAATATAGTCATAATCTAAATTTATATTCATAGGTAACATTATCACAATACACAAGAAGTTATAATAATATAATATAATAAAGCCTATAACTGTCCCACTGCTGGGCAAAGGCCTCTTCTCATACAGAGAAGGCACGAGCATTGATCACCACGCTTGCTCAAGACGGGTTGGCGATTTCGGACTTATATTAACTTACAAGTCCAGGTTTCCTCACGATGTTTTCCTTCACCGATGTCTGTGATGTCTAAGATAAACTTTAGAAAGTACATATGAATTGAAAAAGTCACATTGGTACTTGCCCGGATTCGAACCCGCAACCTCTTGCATGAGAGGCGGGCGCCTTAACCACTAGGCCATCACGACATTTATATATAAGAGTTATAAGTTATACTTAACTTATATACAATCTCGGAGAGCTCCGCACCGTTCAACGTCTGGATCAAAAGTGATTTAAAATTGTCGTAACACTCGCTTTTATAGACGACGACAAACAAGTATGATTCATTATTCTATGAACTACGACAAAAAGTCAGACTCATACTTTTTTGTTGTGAAAAATTAAAATACATCTTATTTTGTTTAAAATTACGTTGTTTACATAATTTACTATATTTAAATTATATATTAACTTACTAACCTCTATTACAACGTGAAATATGTAGTTATATAATACTAATTATATCTGTATAAATCTAACACGGCCATACTGACAAGTACTTCGCTCTCGAAGTACCATAACTATAATTTAATCTTCACTGTTCAATAACAATATTCTCATTAGGTTTTCTTAATATCAATATTCGTTTTACAATCATCATGTCATAATTAATAATCAGACCTTACTGGGCAGATCAAACACCCGCAGACAGTGAATCTTAATCACCCGCAGCCAGTGAATGCCAAAAATAAATGAAAATAATGATTACAAACTTCATCATGGAATAATCATTTTACACCTTCTCATCATAATCATCATAATCACAACCATCATAATCATCACAACCATCTTAATCATCACAATCATCATAATTATCACAATCATCATAATTATCACAATCATCATCATTATCACAATCATCATCATTATTACAACCATCTTAATCATCACAACCATCTTAATCATCACAACCATCTTAATCATCACAATCATCATCATTATCACAATCATCATCATTATTACAATCATCATCATTATCATCAAAGCCATCATCATAATTATCTTTCATTTTACAATAAACTTATATTTCATTTTACAATAATTATTTTTCAATTTACAATAAACTTATATTTCATTTTACAATAATTATCTTTCATTTTACAATAACTTATAATGTATGAACTTTATAATTTTGCTCTTAGTTTGTCATGTCGCCTATGGTCCTGGTTTACATAAACTGTAAAGCAGTATTTTCTATATATATATATATATATATTTTTTACTTCACTTTTGTGACTAACAATAATAATAAAATGAAATCCGCAACCATACCGCAAAACTATAACCGTTTTTATCAGTAACAAAACTATCACAACAAATGAATCGATTAGTCTTATATAACCGTACCATCAACTACAAAAATCTTATTATTACGCAGAACTGTATCAAATAGACTTATATGAATTTATTTGCCTCGGTACACAAACGCCGATACGCTAGTTCACGATCTATTCTTTCCGGACACATTAACTTCATTTAAATGGGCTAGGGTTAAAAAGGATATTAGCCTTACAGAACTTGGAATTGTGGTATTAATCGATTGTTGTATCTTCCATGATGATAAAAATAATTAATTGATCCGCTTGGCCAATCTGACGAGTTTCATTATGCAATATTTTCAAAAGGCTAAAATTGTGATATTGTAGAAATGATAAAATGACTTGACTAATCTATTTGTTATCCTTTATATATATATATATATATATATATAATTTACTTGTAAAAACGTATACCATCAGTGTTAGTCATGGGGATTCTAATAAAGTTACAGAATGTTTAAAAAAAATAAAAATAAAGGGAAATGGTTAAACCACGGTAGCGACCACGGTACTGGACTAGTTATGATTACTCATAAAAAAAACTATGAATTACAAAATATAAATAAAATCTGTAGAAGTATACTGTTGAAAAGTAACGAGACGTAATTGTAACCAATACCAAATTATAATGATATCTGTACAAAATTACACTTTCAAAACTATTACAAAAATATTATCATAAGAAGGTATATAAGAAGGAAAGTACCTACTCAAATTTAAATTACTTCTTACCTACACAATTTAAGAAGCGATTCGTTAATCTTTTTTTGTATTTTTAAACAACTATTACTTTTATTTCTGTACCTATATTATCATATTTTTTATTGATTCGATAATCCAAAATTCAACAATAATAATGTAACTATAGTGTAGGTAACGCAAAAGTTAAACTTAGACATCAAGTACTTGTCGAATTGTCAAATTAAATATCAAATTAATAATGGTGAAGAAGCTTGTGACTCCGTTATTCTATTGGACCGTGTTTATTGCTTTATCCGGACTCGGTTCTTTCGACCATTTATGGACTACCTGGAGTGTTGAATCAGAACCTATATTTGTTGACCTGGCTTTTCGCACTTAAATACCTGAACTTCTAGACTATTAACAATGATTCGTTGCATCACTTCGTTTTTTTTTTTTTAATTTTAATCAAGTTTTCGAAAGTAAATAACTAGACCTATGCCTTTGCTAGGTTATCAGGGGGAAGTTTATTAAATCAATTATCTTTGCCACGCTGAGCCTAATACCTTTCTGTTATATAACTCGTAATAATATAATAATATTCTTATACTTTGAACAAATAATCATCATTTATGATATTTATAGTAAACTTATCAGATAGCATAATGTTTTGCTAAGTTTTTGGACTATTACCTTTTTAGGGATTAGCATCAATGATATCGACTACTACATAATATTATAAAGTCCGTACACTGTATTTATATAATCCGTAGGTAGTCTATAAGTATTTGTACACCGAAAACTGTAGAATAATTTGGACATGTAATAATTGTAAGATCTACTGTAACATTATTCTGACAAATAGTAAATACAATTATTATTATTACACAACAAAACCTTTACAGGCCTTACCGGCTTAAACTGCCTTCTCGACACTGGAGTTTCACACACCTCAATCAGCACGAAGTGTCTCGATGCTATTACACCAATTTTTCGATCCGCAAAAATTTTCATCCGCATCGAACACCAGAGAAACCATGTCAACATCCTTCTGCTGATGTTGTTAAGCAGCGTCTCCGATAGCCATAAGAAGATTTCCAGTTGTCTCAGCATCCATCCTTAAATATAAAATTATAAGTATTAGAATCGTAATATTGGGCCTATGGGTTATCCCCACTTCTGATGTTAGATTATTAAAAAGTAGGGTTAAATATATAAACATAAAAGCAAACATGTGAAAAGCATTTAGTGTAATTGAAACCAGTTTTGGTTATAAGTTTAAGTTGTCATTGAAACTAAACCTTCTGTATGAAACAAAAGCAATTTATCATTAATAATCTTTCTATATACTACATTTTAAATATGATTTTATAATAAAATAAACTTTAGGTAAAACTCAAAATCATTTATTCAATTTAACGAAAAGCTATTTGCTGGTTCCAAAATAGTAGGTTCCAATGGAGAAGAGCCAGCAAGAAACTCCATGAACACTCTTTTAAACTTGATAAAATATTACAATTATTCGGTTACATTATTCAAATCACACAATATACATAATACACAAAATAAAGTCATCATAATATAAATATAAACCACACAATGTACATAATACACATAATATAGTCATAATCTAAATTTATATTCATAGGTAACATTATCACAATACACAAGAAGTTATACTTAACTTATATACAATCTCGGAGAGCTCCGCACCGTTCAACGTCTGGATCAAAAGTGATTTAAAATCGTCGTAACACTCGCTTTTATAGACGACGACAAACAAGTATGATTCATTATTCTATGAACTACGACAAAAAGTTATATTCATACTTTTTTGTTGTGAAAAATTAAAATACATCTTATTTTGTTTAAAATTACGTTGTTTACATATTTTACTATATTTAAATTATATATTAACTTACTAACCTCTATTACAACGTGAAATATGTAGTTATATAATACTAATTATATCTGTATAAATCTAACACGTTCAATTTCTTCAAACTCCCACAGCTTTTTTTCGATTATTTCTGATTCAATTAAGCTTTTTTGTAGTTGAACCAGTTTCAACTTTCCTTGAGTAAGCTCATCAAACTTGGATTTTGATACATTGACTAAAAAAGAAATTGTGAAATTAATTTAAAATCTTGATATGCTGTCTTATTATCTAATGCTATTATGTCGTAATATTTATAAACTCCTTGGTTCAGTATTTAATGCCTATAAGTAAAGGAAAAACTAAGACGGATTCATTCTGTCAACGTACCAATATGTTGAATTAATTTATTTAACAAAATGGAAAGATATCTTCGACCAGAACGTTTCGATGGAGACCCGTCCTCAAGCCAAGATCTGTCCCCTCAGTGGACACACTGGAAGAGCACTTTTGAAAATTTTCTGACAGCTATAGCTACGAACGAGAAAACTATTGCAAAAGAAGCTAAACTACAAATACTAATTAATCATCTGTCCTCTACAACTTTTTTGCATATACAGGATTGCACTGACTACGATATTGCTATAAAAAGACTTGATGCATTATTTCTAAAGCCGCCTAACGAAATATATTCCAGGCACAGATTAGCAAAACGAGCCCAACAACCAGGTGAGTCCATCGACCAGTATCTTCAAGCCTTGAAACTGCTCTCAAAAGAATGCAATTTTAAACAAGTGACAGCTGAGCAAAACGAAAGTGATTTTATTAGAGACGCTTTCATATCTGGACTTTCATCGTCCATTATACGTCAAAGACTGTTGGAAAATACTACTCTCACGTTAGACCACGCATTCAAGCAGGCCCGTGCTCTAGAGATAGCGCGAATACATAGTGATAATTACCACCAAAATTCATCCGGTGCTAGTACCTTTGTCAATGCAGTCCCCATTAACAATCAAAGAACACACATCCAAGAATTATGCTATTTCTGTGGAAACAAGAGACACGCCCGGCAAAACTGTCCGGCTGCTGGTACAACCTGCCTCAAATGTGGGAAAAAGGGGCATTTCGCAAAAGTGTGCAAAAGTGCAGTGACTGCGCCACCACAACGGAATGCTTCTACTAGCGCTATAGATGAACCAAACAAACATATAGAAAATGGAGAGTTGCAGAAATTTTTATCATGTATCGTGGCTGCTACAACTGGTCTCGATAAAGCTTTAATACCGATTAAAATAAACGGATTATTTGAAGCCAGAGCATTGATTGATACAGGAAGTACTGCTAGTTTTATTGACAGTCGGCTAGTTTGTCAATATAATATACAAAAGAGCCCATGTTACCAACATGTCAGCATGGCAACTTCAAATCTAAAAACAAAGGTAGATGAAATGTGCTCCGTCAATATCGATCTGCAAGGTCATATTTTTCAAGTGAACTTATTGATAATGGAGAAGTTATGTATGGATGTCATTATTGGCCATGATATTCTTAAGAGACATAATACATTAGAAATGCATTTCGGCGGATCTGGAGCTCCATTAAAGTTATGTGCATTATCTCAAGCTAATGTCGATCCAATCTGTTTGTTCCCGAATCTCACACCAGGCTGCAAGCCAATAGCTGTCAAGTCACGAAGATACTCAGATAGTGACATGCAGTTTATTAGTACTGAAATAAGGAAATTACTGGCTGAAGGGATTATAGAACCTAGCTCGTCACCATGGAGAGCACAAGTACTTGTAACTACAAATGAAAATCATAAAAAAAGGATGTGTATAAACTACTCTCAGACAGTAAACAGATACACGCAACTGGACGCTTACCCTTTACCAAGTATTGAACAAATGGTCTATAAGATAGCCAAACATAGTGTCTACAGCAAAATTGACTTAAAAAGTGCGTATCATCAGATTCCAATTCTTGAAACAGAAAAACCCTATACAGCATTCGAAGCAGATGGTAATTTATACCAATTTCGAAGAATACCTTTCGGTGTAACCAACGGAGTAGCGGCTTTTCAAAGAACTGTCAACAACATAATTACAAAAGAGGAACTTAAAGGAGTATACGCATATTTGGATGACATAACAATCTGCGGAACAAGCCAAGCAGACCATGATCAAAAACTGCAGCGATTTCTTGATATTGCCAAACGGTATAACCTTACACTAAATCTTGAAAAGAGTAAATTTTCATTGAAAGAGATAAGTATTCTAGGATATACTATAAACAATGGAGTAATAAAACCCGACCAGGATCGTCTACGTCCACTATTAGAGCTGCCTCTGCCTTCAGATTCGGCATCGCTACGGCGAGCGTTGGGATTATTTGCTCACTATTCTAAATATGTGCCAAGATTCTCTAATAAAATTCAGTCCCTCGTTTCTCAAGGCACTTTCCCTCTCAATTCTGAGGCAGTAAACACTTTTAACGCTCTAAAGCAAGAGATAGCCAGATCAGCAGTTAACGCGATTGATGACAACATACAATTTGTTGTTGAAACAGATGCTTCAGACTTTGCTATCGCAGGAACCCTCTCACAAGAAGGTAGACCTGTTGCGTTTTTCTCGAGAAGCCTTCACAGTAGCGAGCGGAATCATCCTGCTATAGAGAAGGAGGCCGCGGCTATAGTCGAATGTCTTCGGAAATGGAGACAATTCCTCATCGGACGAGAGTTTAAATTGATTACTGACCAAAAATCGGTCGCATTTATGTTCAATCAGCAGCATTCATCAAGAATTAAAAATGACAAAATACAACGTTGGCGATTAGAACTTTCCGAATACAATTTTGATATCGTTTATCGTCCTGGGCCCTTATTCTCTACGGTGAATAAGATTCCACACTCTTATCTTACCACGCGCAACCCACGTCAATACCGTGCCTTGCTTAAACCTTGTCACGGTAAGGAATCGAGACATCTCTATTCTGTAAGCCCCAAGACAAATTGTCTATGGCACCGATAGTACCGCTATAAGAAGTCACATGAGCGTTCTGAAATCAAACTCTCGATTTTAGTATTCATGAAAGAGTACTTGATAAAAATTGTTTTTTTAATTCACAAGGTGGTAAAATAGCTTATTTTACGTTTTACATAGATTTTTAACAAACATCATAGGAATGAATGACTCTCAAAATTAATTTATTTGACAATACTCGGAAATACACTACTACAAAAAATAAGGTTAGACGATTTTTGAACGTTTATTTTTGTTTGTTGTGGAATCAGTGGAATGACAGAAAAACGAAGTTAAAAGTTTTACGTATATTTTTTGGATAAACTAAGAGATAGAAAGTGAAAATCTTTTACCAAAGCATTAAACTTTGGACATCGAAATGTATGCTGTCGTGCGTTCTCGTGCAGTTAGACAATGGCAACAACAACAAAAAAATATAATGAGACGTGTAATGCGTGATGGATCTGATCCTTTAGCAATGGATGCCAGTGCTTTTCATAAACAGTACAGAGTCTCTAAAGAGCTATTTACATATTTGTGTTCACTTTTGGAAGAAAAGATGCGCACAGAACAAAGATGTACTAGTATACCCACAGCTCTCAAGGTAGTAAAGTTGTTTTATATCCTATTAATGAGGCCATTTATTTATTTTGTACCTATTACTATATTTTCTACTTGCAGCTTATTTTTATACTGATTATTATATAAAATCATGCATTATAATCATATTAAATGGATTTGATAGGTACATTTCGGGCCACCCTGAGTGATTTATGTTCTTGTTTCAGATACTGTCTACACTTAGCTTTCTAGGCACAGGCAGTTACCAAACAATAATTGGGCAAGATTGGTTGATGCCTCTTAGCCAACCAAGTATTAGCAGATGTTTAGATGAAGTTGTTGATGCATTACAGCATTTGTTACATATATTTGTTAAATTTCCCAATACTCAAGAGGAAAGAAATAGGGTAAAAATTGGGTAAGACTCTCATAAAAATAAAAGCAGAATGTTGAATTAAATATTTATTATTCCTTTAAATTAAAATTATGTACTTCGAAGGCAGTCGCAATTCTGAAACAAAAATTAATTGTTTTACAGATTTTATGAAAAATGTGGTGTCCCCGGAGTATTAGGATGCATTGATGGTACTTTAGTTGCCATAGCAGCTCCTCGGAATCATCCTAGTGAGGCTGCCTTTTTTGGGCGTAAAGGATACCATGCCATCAATGCTAGCATAGTATGTATTATTTTATTTTAATAAATTTATTCAAACAAATAATATTATGAAGTAATTGTCTACTTTCTCATTACAGGTTTGCGACAGCAACTTGAAAATTATTGCAGTGTGTGCAACATATGGTGGTTCTGCCCATGACAGTTTTGTTTGGAGGTCATGGGCTCTAAGCAACTACATAGAAAACCTTTATCATAATGGTGAAGCAGGCTGGCTCTTGGGAGATTCTGGGTATCCTCAGAGGCCATGGCTTATGACACCAATACTGAATGCACCTGAGGGATCCCCTGAGGCACATTACACAGATAGACATGTGAGGACACGAGTATGTGTAGAACGATGCATAGGGCTTTTAAAGGCACGGTGGCGTTGCTTATTACGCCATCGTGTCTTGCACTACAAGCCTACAAAATGTGCCAAAATAATAAATGCATGCACAGTTTTGCACAATTTATGCTTAAATGATAATTTAATTGATGAGGCAGACATTACTGGAGATGCTGCGGAGATGGAACCATTTAGTGGTAATATTTCCACATCGGATACAAATGCACGTCAGCAATTAGTTGTCACTTTGTGGCAAAACCGTACATAATAATTAGACATTTAAATGAAATATAGTTTGATGAATATTATTGAGTTTATTTTCTTACCTTTCAAAAGCCTTCGCTTTCCTATCCTCTATTAACAACCGCCTTTCTTCTAGTTGCAATTTCTTCTCCCTTACAGCAATTTGCCTTTGCTGGACTTCTAAACACTCCTTCTCATATTGTAAAATTTGGCTATCGAATGTTTCTACAACAAAATCAAAATGAGTTATTTGATGCTAACGAGAAGATTGCTTATAATTATTATTATATAAGTAAATCTCAAAAAGTAATGGTTAAGAAACTATTAGAGCAGACTTCCTGAAAAATAAAGATGTTCATTATTTTATCACTAGTTTCTGCCCATGGCTTTCACTTTGAACATTTTGTAATATCA
Organism: Athetis lepigone; assembly: GCA_033675125.1. Classification (NCBI taxonomy): domain Eukaryota; kingdom Metazoa; phylum Arthropoda; class Insecta; order Lepidoptera; family Noctuidae; genus Athetis; species Athetis lepigone. The sequence continues at coordinate 585,805 of CM066221.1, forward strand.
TTACAAAATGTCCTTCCAAGAGCGATTTGTTAACTACATACTATTGAAGTTTGTACCCTGTTATTAAAAATATTGATACTTACATTTACATCAATCAATATTTTTTATAACATTATTTAATAATCTCAGTAAATATGTACCAGTTCGTGCAGTTAAGCGGCGCCTACTCCTCATTCTCGGCCTTAAAGGTGCTTGTGGTAAAGATGGAGTTATTGGCAGGGGTAACTGCTCATAATTGGATCTCTCAGCATCCTGAGTACTGCACATTGGTGACGGTTCGGGCTCTGGTATTGCAGGCATAACTGCTGGTGGCATTGACAACACATCCCCCTCTGCCTGCAGTGTAGTAGGCACCACCACAGCTGGTGAGCCTGGTGCACCCTCTGCTGGCTGTAATAATTTATTAAATTCTTCTGGTACTTACTAATATCAAATTAAGAATAAATGCATTTTATTACCACCCCCTCTACTATTCTTTTAGATTGTATTGTTTAGTATAGTATAGTTCTGTTAACTAGTATTTTTTTTATAATTTCACTCTTGGTCGGTTTTTTTAAATTCTGTACCCAAAGAGTAAAAACGGGACCTTATTACTAAGACTCCACCATTCGTCTGTCTGTCTGTCACCAGGCATCATGAATGTCAGGAACTGTGATACGACAATGTATTTCTGTTGCTACTCTAGCTACAATTACTAAAAACAGTATAAAATGAATATGTTAGTACAAGAAACGTGTTTTTTTTTGTTTGATATTAATAACGGCAACAACAACACTTGAATGGTATGGAACCCTTAGTGCACGAGTCCGGCTCGCACATGGCTGGTTTTTTATTTAACTACTAACCATTGTGCAAGCCACGCCATCCATACCAAAAATGGCTATGGGCCCTATTAAAGACATCACAGCCTCATCCTGCACCGAGAACATTTCCAGCTGTGCTGGGCCATTGCCTGTTCCTCCTGGACCGTCCCCTTTATATTCCTTTTTATTTTTTATTGCCTTCTTTTTCACACTGTTGCGAAGATCACGCCATGTCTGAAAATGAAGTTAATCTTTAGCAGAATAAAAAAAAATCTTAAATAATTATAATCTTTAACAAAGAATCAATGCAAATATTTATTAAATGTGATGTACACTGTAAAATGTAAGTATTAACCTGTTTCCATTTTTCTACTGTTTTCATTGGACCTCCAAGGGCATTTAGTGTATCTGTAAGTTCCTGCCACTTCTTCTGTAATTCAACTTTCCCTTGGAGGCCGGTGCCAAGCCCCGAAGCACATTCATGGTGGATCTTCATGAATTCAACCATGTGGTTCAGTTGAGTTGGAGTAGCCTTAGCTCTAGAGTTAGACATTCTGGCAACGAAAATTGTGGAAATCAGAAAAGTTTCAAACAAATTATATATAAAATAAGTTATTTTGGTTTATTTTCATGAATAATTGAGTAAGTCATCATATCATTAAGACGTGGCTTGGATCCAGATAATAATATATTATTATTCATTATCTTTGGATAATTAAAGAAAATATTTTAAACGGAGAGAATTTCTAAGGAAATGTGCATTAAGTTTAAGTCATGCATTACTATGAATAGGATTAAGAACACAAAATACATTAGAAATTAACGATATACCTTTAACGTTAATTTCTAATTTATTATATTGTGTCCATCGTACTTTAATAATTATTACATATGTTGTTTTACAGAAAATACTATCACTCACAACTCACAAGGTTTTTACAGGCTCACAATTAAATAATCAGATACTTTGTAAGAATATCATGTGTAATACTATGAAAATCGATAATTGCTTACCTTTTTTAGGATTTTTCGCACAAAAACACCAATATTTCACAAAACACAAACAAATCACAATGATTCCGCGCGGTTGTCAAGCGTGGTAATTTTGACAGTTCTAATCACGCTAACGTCGCGTCCATTCCACAAGGTTACGTTAAAAGTGGCATAGAGAATACGTTTTTGGAAGATGTCTTAACTAATTAAGGAATTGACGTGGTTTCGAAACAAGGAATCGTTAAGTGGTCTTAGAGAATTAGGGCCCTGGAAAGGAAAATATAGCAGCTGATGCTTTATCAAGAGCGAATGCGCCAACAGTAGCCTAAGTATTACAATTTCGGGTATATTCTTTTATATTCTTTACTTCATATTAATATCCCTTACCAATCAGTGCAGGATGCTTCCTTGATTTTACATCTTTTGAGTCTTTTAATTCACTTCAAAATTTTACAGTGTCCTCTTTGTGAACCCAATCTTGTAAAATAATAGTGCGCCACTGTTCAATAGTTTTATCAATTTTTAGAGGTGAATAACCGAAACTTTCGCACAGATTGACTATTTTTTAGTAAGGATCTTGTTGGTTTTAGTATTTTTGTAATAGAAAGGCAAGAACTGTTCTCTAGGCATTTCAAGTTTTAGGCAGCCTTTGTTGTAATTGGGAAATTAACTTAATTACAAAATTAACACATCTTTAACATCATTTTCAGAATTGATTCTTGTCATTTAGTCTCAAAAAGGTATTAATCCTAGATATGGATTTGGTGAAAGGTATCTTCTGACATCATGGGAATTAAAATTAAGACAAGCCTGTCCTATTATAATCTTGAGATATAATTTCTTTATGAGATCTTGGAGGGTATTAAAAAGTAATGTAGGGTCTGCTTGGGAACACCGTAATAGCGGCGGTAAGACCCCTCTTTGAGGAGTGGCTTCGCTTGGCAGAGGTCCTCATCGGACACGGTCAGTTCGGGAAGTTCCTGTGTCGGATTCGGGCGGAAGCGACGCCTGGGTGTCACCACTGCAGCAACGGTCGTCTGGAGGACACGGTCGTGCACTGGGTGGAGGTGTGCCGCGCATGGGCGAGCCAGCGCCGTGTCCTCGCAGAGGCGATCGGCGGGGGTGACCTACGTTTCATACTCAGATGGCCTTTTCGGTGATATTTTGAACCAGTTATGTTTCTCGAATTGAAAACTCAATTTGATGCGGTATAGTATTGTAACGAGCTGGAGGTTCGAGATGAATAAAAGTCCGTTTTACACGAAAAAATACGATTACTTTAGTGAGATTCGCTAACACTTGAACACTTCACTAACACAAACTAACACAACAACACACACTTCGTATCGCAGTCGTAGTTTCGCTACGCGGCGATGTTCGCGGGTTCGTTCCCAAAACTGAACTGTGTCCCGTGCCAACCGTCCGCTATTTATATAAGTTTGACAACCCGAGGTAGCCAGGTGCATTCGAGAACATTCCAGTAACATCGCGAATGATCGACGATAATCTGGAAGTTTCTTGAATGACCCCTCGGAACTCCAACGAACGTTTTAGAAAATTTAGAACGTTGTGGAACTTTCCCGAAAATACTAGTAAATGTGCCCGGAACAATCGGCATTGCGTCACAATTACCTCTCTACGTAACAGTATCTACACACGCGTGTGATCACAAAAGCATTATCAGTGCCTATTCCACTTAAGGTTTTGATTTGCAATCCAGCCTCTTTGGTATAAATAGTGTAATCAAAGATGTAACGATACCTTCAGCGTCAGAACTTTGCAGTTCACTAAGTCCAAAAAAAGTAGAACTAACTTTATTTTGACTGCGACTAAAATATTTCACCACCACTCCCAAAGGAGACAATTTTTTTTGTTCGGGGAATAAGCCCACCACAAATTGTGGCATATATTAATGAAATGCACGTTCGTTTATTCCTTATAATCTCTAGATTACAGTGGTAATATCAGCAAAACTGTATCTAACCGGAATACTGTGAAATACGACAATCAAAATATGAATCTCATAATGACCAAAAATCTTACAAGAGCGATTGTTTAATGAGTGAATAGGTCTCCTAGGTACCTACTTAATGTTAGAATAGTGCACTGTTCAATAATAATATAGTATAAATCTAAACCATGTTTGTACTACGTAATAGGTTTTGATGTGATTTACACGATTAATTTACTTACTGTTTGTTGTCGTCAATGATATCATAAGTAAAGTTGTCGCACATTTCGTTGAAATCGTGCTGCACAATTATTACAACAGCTTTGTAGATCATGCACTGTATCTACAGATGCCATTTTCATAAATTCTATTGAATAAAAATACGAAAAGAACAGGAGAAGCACTCATCTTAGAAAACTATCGAAAACAATAAGGCTAAGCTTACATTACGCGCCACAACTGCGCGTCGCCGCGCGGTATTGTAAAGAGTAGATCTTTACAATACCTTTTTATGTTTGTACTGGTTCAGATCCAACAACTGAGCTAATAAGAGTTACAGGTTTATTATCACAATAACTAATTTATTTGCATCACATACGACTTGTGAAAACGCACACTTCTGTTTTTTCTTCATCGAGTTTTCATCCGGTAAAAACTTTTCAGCTCCTCTAATCCTGTTGCTTCGTATCATACCATGACCAAATATGCCATAGTTTACTTCGAATATGTAGAAAAGTTCTGGCGATGAGAGTAAATTATCACAAAATATAGTCGCTAGTTTCTTTTGTATAGTCTGAGTCAACGCTATAACTATTTGTGCTAACCAACAGCAAACCCAAGTTAAGATTTTTGCTCTGTAAACTTATGTGAACGAAATAATATATCATTACACTTAAACCAGCTCCTACATAATTTTTAAAACTTCATTTATTGGGCTTGTCTTTCGTATACTGGTTTCTGTTTCCTGCATTTCTGCCCTTGTAGGGTATCATCATCACGTCTCTATATTTTTCGTTTTCTTGCTTCAAACAATTTATTCGGATTTTTTCGGCTATGAATCTTACTTTGTAATATCTGATAAAGATGTCTCTAGTCGGTCTTTTAAGCTATTGGTGATTATTATTTCCACTATTTATTACGCGGCAAAATTTTTAATTTATACTGGCAACCCACAAATTTGCGTCAAGTGTAATGTCATAAAGAAAAATTCAGTTGAAGTAAACGTGTGCATACGAGTGATTTTAGGCTGCATAAAACTTTTTGCTCAACTTACGACACGTTAATCGAATAAATTTAAAATCTGACGAACCTTTTCGTTCCGCGATTGTACATTTGAGCGCCTTAAGATAAAGCTACAATTTCAAAGGTAAACAAATGTGAAATAATATTTAAATTAAATTATCTTTACTTTTTGTCAAATTTTAGTCAGTTTTTGTAGTTTAAATTCATGGTCTTTCTTTTATTCTTGACACTTTGTTATTTAGCAAAAAAATAATCCTTGTGATAAAGCCTTTCGATCAGTAGGATAAAACTACAGGCTGATTAATTTTCTCGAGTAACAGGGTCGATTCCCGGTTCAACTATGTACTTATTTAAATATCTATGAATGCAGTTTAAAATGTTTTCAAAATTCAAATAATGTCTTCTTTCAGTAAAATGTTTTATCTACAATATTTAAGATACTTTCCCTCCATGTGGCATTGCCGTGGGACACCCTGTATATATTTTTCAGAAACATGTTCAAAATCGTTTCGGCTCGTAGAAAAAGCCGGGTTGAATTATCAACAGTGCCCGCTTCTTGGGAGAACAAAGAAAAGTTATACTTTCCAAATAAAATGGCTACATACTTTGCAAGAACCCTGCAATCCTATCACAGCTGGACTGGAATACCTACTACTGTACATTAAATCAGATTTATTATTAAATTCCGAGTTTTCTTTCAAATCAGTAGAACTTGAATCACTATCAAATTGTACATTTCGTGATTGAAATGCAAAGTTGTCACACATATAATTCTCGATATGTGCACCTAAAGTTGGGCCCGGTCTATTTGTTTGAAACACTAATCCTAATGGTGATGCACTATCATCGTGTACAGAACCCTCTTCAACTGTATTGGTCGCATTTGACCCGGGCCGTCAGCTGTAATACAAAAGTAATAAAGCTTGACACTGCTTATTGTGGTATATTTTTATTTTCGCTACTACTACTTATGTGTTAGCTGGAAATTATTGGGTCAAAGTACCTGACCACTACAGCTACTGAGCAATATCTGTACTTTCGTCTATTAAAATCGAAAACATTTGCGACTTCAAGTCACTGATCAAATTTTCTTTTTCAGTTTACCCAATACAGTTATTTGTCACAGCTTGAACTTTAGTTCTTTTTATTTTAATATTTTTGGCTATCTGAGAATTTGAGAACAACTTTGGTAACAAATCCGCTGAGTGATTCATGACATTATGTGATGTCTTATGCTCAGCAACAAAAGCAGCTAAATTTATTTCTGTTATCTTTAACAATTGCTTTTCATTAGTTGGCATAGATTTAAAAACACTTACTATAGAGTCTATACTAAAAATGTTTAAACTTTAAACATTTTTATTACCCAACCACAGACATAATTGCCTTGACCAGCATCAGTTGTATTTGACTAGTCAAAACAAATTTCACTATTAAAATGAATGATTTCACTTTCTTCAGGAACAGCAGGAGTATCAACCTTCTCTCTTAAAAAAAAGTCCAGTGTCTGGAGGCATTCATTTGAATCTTCCTTACAGTTGGCCCTCCTAGAATGAGAAGAGTTAGAATTATTTATTAAAAAAGCTTTGGAAGCACCTTCAAAAGCCACTGTATTAGGTGCAGTGTTCTTAGCGCCATAACTCCTGATGTTCCCGAAAAAATTTTCGACAGGGTCTTGGTGTCAACATTGCATCTAAACCATGTTTACTAGACAACACTGCCCAAAGAGATTCCATACGCTCTATAGTTTTGATTAAATTTGCTACAGATGGTATCGTTGTCTCGGTTAGACGGATTTTGTTTCCAACTTTAACTTTTTTTGTATATTTTACAGTAGCAAAAATTTGCTTAGCTTTTTGCCACAGTTGATGATGCGGTGAATTGTGATTTACAGGCCCTTTATATATTTTACCATTTGGTATGAACATACTGCTAACATTCAATGTATCAAATAAATTATCTTTTAATAAAGCAATGTCTATTAATTGACGACATTCTTTGGGAAGATCCTTCCTTGCTGTCAAGTGTTCAGTCACAACAGCTACACTGTGACTAAATATTTGTGTCGCCGATATCACACGCATTTTAATTATTTTTCTGGATTTACATGCTCCTCCGTAATTTTGTCAAGGAGACGTAACTCTCCATACGATTTGTCGGCAGTATAAACCATTTGGTAATATTGCCATTTTATGATTTTTTTTTACAATTGATATTACATATGACATATCTTTAGTTAGTAAATGTGGAGTATCATAAAGGGAGACTCTGACCATTCACTCTAAACAATTTATGACGCCATTGTTTGCCTTGGCGAAGATAGGCGGCTTTTGTTTTATTCATTAATTCGGTTGTAGCGCCCACATTAACCGAACTTTGGTCACATACCGTGTTAACCACAATAAGGCTATTTTCCAGTGCGTCGTGGACCACGGTTTTTATGAAAAATTGTAATTCATGTTTTTTTAGTCCAGGTGTGAAATAATAAGCAATTGGTTGCTTAAAAATTATTTTCACACCCTTCACCATAAACACAAAGGCATGGTCAGTAAACGAGTCCTCTTGATCGGATGCAAACCTTTTCAGCTGATCCTTTTGTGCATTATATAGCACTTGTGGCATAATTGACATTTCGTCGAACATGAGACTGCAGAGTCGATCTGGCGCATCCTTTTCAGTTAACCCATTTTTAATCTTTTTAAATACAATTGGATTGATACCTGGCACTAATTTGATTTGGCTCAGTAATCGCTTCATAGCTTTTGTTGATGGCAATTCAAAATATTTGCACCACTACCTGGCACTAATTTGATTTGGCTTAGTAATCGCTTCATAGCTTTTGTTGATGGCAATTCAAAATATTTGCACCACAGCCTGTAGCATTTAGGACTCTTTTTAAAAAGTGACAATGACATCACCTTTTCCTTAAGAGAAAACCGTCTCCTCTTAGATTTTTTGGTGGACTGCAGTTGCATGTGAACAAATAGTTGTGCTGGTTTGGACATATTATTTGCCACTTGTTGGAATGCAGCTTCATTAGACAATTTTTCAGCATTAGCCAAGCGTTTTTTGAATGATTGTCCTTTTTTACGCAAACGACCTATTTCATTTTGAAGATACTTCATTTTTCGATATAATGGTCTCATTTGAATGCAATTGAAATGCACACCAACACTTTCACGAGCATCTAAAAAATGCAAAAACATATATTATTAATTATATATATTTTTTTTCAAGCTGCGTAATTACAGACAGTTTCTATATCACTTATGTCCTTAGTTAATTACTATTTTCAAACTAATTTTGAATTTTGGAATAAAGTAATGTTGCAGAGTTAACACATTGAATTTTATTTAGAAGAAGATTGCACGTACAAACACTCGGCGTCCACCATAACAGATAGTTGAAGAAAGAGAGAGGGTTGTCACAAATTAAAAGTAACTTAGAACACATCAAAATATAGGTGTTGCCTTACATAATACAGCATATTTAACACACCCCCTCAACACTTAATTTTTGATTAATCACCTACATATCCTATCCTATTAGCAAAGAAAACTACCCCTTAATAGCATAGTGGACCTACTTGCCTTAACAACAAAAAATACAAACATCCAGCCCCATAACAAAATTAGTGTGAAAATAATAAAACAATTCAAGCAACACAAAAGAAATATCACCCCCTAAATGGAAAACTTATTTTAAAATCTTACTTCTAAGTTTTACATACAACTGTCCACCTAATGCCTTAGTAAACAAATCTTGACAAATCTGTTGAGTTTCTTAGAAATTACTTATCAGCAAAAAATAATTTGTTTATATTTCTGAGACAAAGAACCTATTCATGAGTACGCGCCTGCCCTCCGTTCAGTTATTTCTTTCGTTCCGTTCGTGTGCTAGGAACTAGTCACATTACTTCCAAATATATATTAAGGTTAAAATAAAAGTCTAAATTGAAAGTTAACCGTAACAGTGAATTTTAATTATTACTATTCACCTAATAAATTAATAAAATCACCAATATTATCCGTACTACTAACGTAGGATAGACTTACACAACCATAATTTATTTTCTCTATGATAAAGTGATATTTTACATCAATATGCTTAATGCCCGTTTTCACCAACAGCCCCTAAATTTTAAGTGTCTCTTAAGCCAATATAAGGGGCACTTATCGCGAGTTTTGTTTTCACCAACGTTTAAATCATTTGTTCCGCATTTGCCCCGCTTTTTCGACCCACATTCTAAAAACTTCCACATTTGCCCCTTTTTAAATTTGTTTCCTGTTTCGTCCCACATTCCTACATCACTTAATGTACAGTTAGCAAAACTAAATTGGATGTGATTCTTTTTATGTATTGCGTTGAGTATTATTTACAAGTATACAATTGTTTTCTTGAATTAGAGAAAATTATTTTTAGTAATTATAGACAAATAAAACTATTTCAATATTTAGAAAAGTGTTTATTATTAAATAACAATCAGAATCACAGATCGATTACTACAATAGTAGGTAGGTACACATAACTAAAAATATACTATTATAAAATTAGAAAAACAAAATCAAATATAATATAAGGTAACAAATCAACATCAAAGTAAAAAAAATCAGTTTAAAAATTTAAAAACCTGAATCATATTTTACGTACAATTAAAATACAAAAGGACATATTTTCTCTAAGCAATGTCCAATAGTAATTGTGCCGTTTAACATAGATTTTATGGAATCATTTATAATTTTATCCCTATCGATATCATCAGGGCGACGAGCATTCCTTGGCTTTTTAATCGTAAGAAACTTAAATCAGCATCTTTTTAATAATTCTTAAGAAACTGATTATATTAAGTTTTCCGGTGATACATCTGTTTATCTTAGCATTACAGCCTTCTGCTGGGTTGTTGGTTCTGTAAATATCTCCATAAAAATCCCATTTTCCGTGCATGTATTGATTATCCAACCAGGATGATACAAAATAGTCATTAAACTTGTCAACGTTTTCTTTTTGTGGCAATCTTCCATTATGTATAACCAACCATCAGCTTTATATTCTGATGGCAGTAACGCTAATGAAGAACATAGTGCGACATGCTTCTTGTAAATTTTTTTCGTTGTTAAATTTAACTCTTTGGCCTTCTTCCACAGTGCTTTAGAAAAATGGTAGTAGCAGCCCTTTGACACAATAGTAGGAAAAACGTTACGTATGCCATTAATAGCTGCTTTTTCGTAATCGGTCCTGAATGATGTCGGTTCCCAATCAGGAATTTGTGATTTTATTAGTGAAAACATAGTTTCATATGTTGATTCCTTTTTATCCATTAGTAACACATAAATTAGCGGTATTACGTTAATTTTCTCATCAGTACTTCCAAGGTCTCCATAAATGACATATAATTGTTTAAAAGGCTTTATTACACATTTAAAAGTTCCATCTCCTAAGTAATATTTTATGTTTTTAATGTTTTCTTTGATTTCTTTATTAACAAAACCTAGTATTCTTGTGTTCTTGTATCCATAATCAAAAAGAACTAAGTCCTTGTAGTCCTTGGGTATTTCTACTTCGAATGCCTTATTAAATGTTGACTTTTTAATATTTTGTGACTTGTTGCGTGCATTGTATAAACTTGTCTTGATTTTTGAAAAAGTTGGAAAGTCTTCAATCAAATCTGTGCCTCGGTCTTTTACCTTTAATAAACTTTCATTATAAAGGGTAGGAATAGGCTTGCCTTCAGCGGATGCTGCTTGCTGCTTACAATGAAATAACTCCAATTTAATTTCATTCATTGCCACATTGGATCTGCAAATACTGTGTTTGGTTTTTTTCTTAAACTGATTGTTAATATCGGTAATTATTGCACCTTTGCAGCTTCTGTTAACACATCTCCATGATATGGAACCATTTTTGTTATGCCTTCGTGTGGTATGTTCATATCCATCATACAAAAGGAGTGGCTTGCCTCTTTTCGATTTTATAAATGCAATATCTGGTTGTGAAGTAGATGGTAATGAAAAATTATCTAGTTCCATCGTATTTATAATGATTAAAGATCTGAAATAGATGAATAGAAGAATATATATCAACAAAATCTACGTAACCATAATCATATAAAAATCTTTTAAAATATTGGAAAATTGTGACTAAATTAAACAATTTCATTAGTGTTTATGAATTTTATCAGTTAGAGAAATGTATGTGTCTGATACATAATATGAGAAATTATATTAAAACTTACCTTGGATTAAAGCACAACAATTCACGAGTTTAACCACAAACTATTCCTTGCACTTATAACGTCATGACACAAACTAATAGTTCAATAAGATAAGCAACACATCTTACAATTTCTAGTTACCCTGCCGTGTAGTGTTATGATTGGTTCAAATTGGTTGGCCTTGAAACAAAAGGGTTCAAGCGAGCGGACCCCATTCTTTTGTCTTTCAACTACCTGCTTTTACCTGAAGTCTGACTGATTTAAAAATTGTTGACTTGTAAGTGAAATTAATAATATAGTTCACTTATAAGTTTAATATGTAATTTATGTAGCAAGTATAAAAGAGAAGAGTTAAAGAAACATTTATTGTCTCTTCTTAACCGGCGTAAGTACATTAATATAATTCAAACATAATGCATAATTTGACATTATGCGCTTATACAATACTTTATAAATACTACTTTAGGTTGATTTTGCAAATAAAAAATATGTATACGTGAAGTATTTAAAGTTGGAGACACTTTTAAGTATTGCTTTTGTTTGAAAATGTGCATCTAGGATTTTTTCATACATCACAGATACTAAGTTTCTTTTTTTCAAATATTCGTGATACATTTTTTTTGGTTGTCTGTACTAATGTCGAAGTAAAATGCTTAAACAAAAAAGCGAGACGAAACAGGTACATAAAATGAAGCAAAACAGGAAAAAAATAATAATTTACTTACAAAAATGACTTTCGAGGCGAAAGAGGAATAAAATGTGGGGCATAAGCGGAATTTTCAATCGAGGCGAAACTAGGCGAGGCAAATGCGGAACAAGCGGTTTAAATGATACTTAAAGCATTAGGTGTTACTTATAATTTAGGGGATGAATTGACGACCCCGTAACGTTTAAGTGACGTATAGTTTTAGGTTATTTTGCGAATCGCCTGTGCACCAAACAATAAATATTCCTACTCAATAAGATAAAAATGGATAGTAACCGCGATTTATTTGAAGATTTAGAAGCAATTGAAGGTATAGAATTATTAAGTGACCGAAATTTGTTTAGACGACCTCGTATTTATCGTGAAAGATCGAAAGATTTTGAAAAATATGACGATAAAGACTTTTTCATAAGATACAGGTCATCTAAGGAGAGTGTTATATTTATACTGAAAAAGATTGAACATTTATTAGAATTCCACGATGACAGGTATGTACAGTGCCTTCAACTAGGTAGTTATTTGCAAAATTTTGTATATTCATTATTATTATTCACAGAAATAAATCTGTGGCACCGATTAATCATCTACTGTGTGCCCTTAGATTTTATGCAACAGGCAATCAATTATTATCTATAGCAGATCTTAATGGCATTAGTGTACCTACTTGCAGTAGAATTATAAAAAGAGTATCTGACGCTATTGTGGGTCTGCGAAGCGAATTCATACAATTTCCAGAAATTGAAAAAGAGCAACAAATAGTAAAAGAGGAATTTTACAGAATAGCTCGATTTCTAAATGTTTTAGGATGTATAGATTGTACACACATAAAGATTCAATCGCCAGGTGGGTGTCGTTTTCGTTTTCTGCGTCTTATCTAATTGTATCAACTAGAAACTTAATTACATAATATATTTATTTATTTATGTGCAAAATTATAAGAGGCGATGATGCCGAACTATTCCGAAATAGAAAAGGCAGTATGTCTAAAAATATGCAAACAATAAGTACAGCAAAATTATTGATAACTGATGTGGTGGCACGGTGGCCTGGATCAACACAGTCATGATGCTACCATTTACCAAAGTAGTCGGAGATATTCAAAGTTTGAAATGGGTGACTACAGAGGAAATTATTTGTTAGGAGACAGTGAATATCCGTTAAAGGTAAAAATAAAACTAATGACTTTATGTAAATAAGAAAGAAATTTATTACTTATATTAATCCTTTTTTACATTAGGAGCTCCGAATAAATTGTTTAAAGGGATGCCTCCACCTGAAACAAGTAAATAAAAAATTATAATATACATACGGACAAATCGCATAGATCGAGTTAGTCCCAAACTAAGTTGGAAACTTGTCAACTCAATGATGCTATATTTTATAAAAAATACGAGTACATATTGTATAGATTAATATTCGAGACCCAAAATCAATCAGAAAAAGATCCTTTTCCATCATGAAATGGTGGTTGTAGTAAGGGAACAGGGGAGCTACCACTAAGCCAAACGGCCAGTGAATAAATCAATAAGTTAATGAAGACATTATCTTTTTCAGAGCCATCTTCTGACTCCTTACTTAAATCCTGTAACACATGGTCAACAAAAATATAATGATGTTCATATCAAAACAAAAAATGTAGTCGAACGGCAATATGGAGTCCTGAAAAGGACGTTTTCCAATGTTAGCAGTTGGTATCAGACTACGATTGGAAACAGCTATCCATGTTATGTTGGCATGTTGTGTTTTACATAATATCTATATTAATAATTTCGTCAAGGGGTACGGTAGACTCGATTGAAACATTACCTGAATAACAAAACATAAAAAAATATCGATTTCGAGTCGACAACATATGTCCGCAAAATTCGGATAACGGAGATTATTTCGTTTTATTAATTCATTAAATTTTGAGTAATGACACTGACGGACAAACCGCAGTCGACATTTTGAGTAGACAATATATTATCTCTCAAATACGTCTCACCAATCAACACGTTGTCGCGTCAAAAAAGTACATTATTCCGACCATACCTATATGTGTACCAGTAACTCATGACAGAAAAAAAAGTAAAACAAATAATGATTTTTGGTATTGTTGTCATGTCATCTGTCAAGTGACATTACGTTTGTTTGTTTACATTTGTTATTTTCATGAAATCTTTAGTAAAAAGTGAAAGAATAAAAAACCACCGCGGTTACAATCCAGAAGCACTGTTTATAATGTGTACTGATAAATCTGTAAAGAAGAAGGTGTAGCTTACATGCAATTTTCGATTTTAGACCGCGTGCTTAGCTTGCGTTGACTGGTTAGTATGAGTCGCTAAAGTTGATACTTTGTTTCATAATAATTATCCATTTATATGAGTTTATCATATGTATATATATATTGCGTAACATATAACTTTGGCTTATTACAGGGGCGTGTACTAATACTATGCGACGAATTATTGCAGAAGGCCGATGAAGAAGGCAGTAGCCTTGGTGTCAGATTCACATGAGCCGCCTAAAGACGTTTGACTTGCCTTATGTGACGATCACTACCATAGTCAATGCGCTAAACGAACTGGGATACCAATCACAAAGCGAATAACCATTTCTTTCATTTTTGTTGTGTAAATAAAGTACTTATATTATAGATTGGGTTTATCTTAATTTATTTTATACTAGCTTTTGCCCGCGACTTCATTTCCGTTCCCGGGGGATTTCCGGGACGAAAACTACCCTATGTCCTTTCTTGGGTCCCAGACTATATGATGTACCGAATCTTATTCAATCGTCTCATCGGCTCACAGAAAAATACAACTAATCAAACATCACTGTTGAATAAACTGCACAAATTATCACCTATGTCTTATTCTGATTAATAATAACTAATAAGACATAGGCGATAATTCTGTAATATTCTGTAAAGTTTGATCAAAATCCGTTCAGTAGTTAATGCGTGAAAGACTAACAAACAAAAATACATATAAATATTTCCTCTTTATAATATTATTAAAAGAACATAGGCCCGATTTAATTGCCAGAATTTTTAAACTATAACATATTTTTGGAATACCAAGTGCGTGGTTTTACACCATTGAATTTCAGAAACGTGGGCTTCCACATGCTCATATGCTTATTATTCTAAGAAATGAAGATAAACCAAGGTCATCAGAAGATTATGATAAATTTGTGTGTGCAGAAATACCTGATCCAGATAAAGACCAGGAATTATTCCAGACTGTGTCAAAAATATGATCCATGGGCTATGTGGATATATGAATTCACCCTGCATAAAAAATGATGGAACTGCCTCTAAATGTTCTAAAAACTATCCAAAGACATTTTGCGGAGAAACTAGAGATGGTACCCAAAATGGAGGTTATGCTATAATAAGAAGAAGAGACGACGGAAGAACAATAAAAAAGAAGGATTTCGAGTGTGATAACAGATGGGTGGTGCCTTACAATCAATATCTATGTAAAAAATTTGATGCTCACATAAATGTGAAAATTTGTTCAAGTGTCAAAAGTGTGAAATATATAAATAAATATTATTTATAAAGGTCATGACCGAGCAAAGATACAAATCACAGTAGCGCCACAGGAGTCCAGTGATCAATCGAAATCAAGCAATGAAATGAAACACCGTGATGAAATTAAGACTTATATTGTTACCAGGTATGTTTCGGTTCCTGAAGCAGTTTGGCGAATATTTGAATTTTCAATGCACAAAATGAGTCACACAATTATACAGTTAGGTGTTCATTTGGAATACCAACAAACTGTCGTATTTACAGATCTGAATGTTCATGAAGCAGCAGCTAGATCAGCAGAAAAATCAACATTATTAGCATTTTTTGAACTAAACAGAACCAAAGAAAATGCTCGACAATATCTTTACACTGAAATTCCGACACATTTCAGATTTATCCATGGACAGTGTCAACCACGAATATCTCAGTCAGTGGCAGATAAAGTAATTGCAAGAATGTATAATTATTCCTTTTCTGACCGGGAACGATATTATCTCCGGCTATTACTTTTTCACGTCAAAGGGCCGACTTGCTTCAGAGATGTTAGAACTTATGAAAATATTATTTACAACTCATTTCGAGATGCTGCTCAAGCAAGGGGGCTCCTTTTTGACGATCAAGAATGGGAAAGATGTTTGGATGAAGCAATCGGTTTTAAACTTCCTCGGCAATTACGACAGCTGTTTGCGTTAATTTGCGTATTTTGTGAAGTAACTGATCCTAACGCTCTTTGGGAAAAGTTTGCATCACATTTTATCGAAGACTTTACAAGATCACGCCCTGAAATATTATCCAAACAGCTGGCTTTACAAGAAATTGATGAAGCATTAAAACTCCACGGAAAGAGTCTGACAGATTTCGGTCTTCCAGAGCCCGATATTAGTGAAAATGATGCTTTCTTATCTGATTCCGTTTATGACTGTGAACATGAAAAAGCAAATGGCTATGAAAAATACCACAAATTGAACTCCGAACAAAAATATGTGGTCGATACAATACTAAACGCTGTGAATAATCCCACAGAGAAAAAGCTGTTTTACCTTGACGGCCCAGGAGGAACTGGAAAAACTTTTATATTTACCACTATTTTACATATTTTAAGATCTGAAAACAAAATATGCCTGCCCATAGCGTTTTCTGGTATTGCAGCAACTCTGTTAGATGGTGGTACAACAGCACACTCGCGATTTAAAATTCCAATTAATTCAGATGTAGATTCTACGTCTCATATGTCGTTAGGCTCACCAGCCGCTAAGTTATTGAAGGAAACTCATTTAATCATTTGGGATGAAGCACCCATGACTAAAGGTCATGATATTGTTGTAGTTGATCGACTCCTTCAAGATATAATGAAAAATAAATTACCTTTTGGAGGCAAAACTTTATTATTCGCAGGAGATTTTCGTCAGATTTTACCAGTTGTAGTAATAGGTCACGAAATGATATTATAAATGCTTCAATTAAGCACTTTTCAATGTGGCCAAACTTTACTCAACTGAGATGAGAGATGAGAACTCACGATGATTTAGAGTTTGCTAAATGGGTATTAACGGTAGGCGATGGATCAGCTAATGAAGATGGTGACGACCATATTGAACTGCCTCTGCGATGCATTGTAGATAAATCAATTGAAGACCATATTTTTGGTGTTTCCCTTAACATAAAATCATAATGTTTATGTTAGTTGATTTAAAATAAAAATTATTTATGTAAAACTATTGCAGTTTTTATTTACTATATTTATTAAAGACAATGACCAAAGCTATACGAATCTATGCCTTGCTTGCCTTTAATATTCCTTAAGAACTAATAACTACAGAAATATCTCCCTACATTTTGTATCTAGAGGTGTAGTATTATGAGTCACATTTCACCCGAGCGAAGCCGGGTTTTCATCTAGTATATGTATAATTCGGAAAGAATGTGAACCCATAAGTGATGGTTCTATCCCAAATTTAGAAACTCTAATTAATGACGATCAAATTCCCCGTCCATCAATTACCATTAGTGATCCTATCTATGGCTTCCAAAGAATTCAGATGACTCAATACTTTGATAGTCTGTAATTTTAAGTGTAATAATGAAATAAATAGTTAACCTTTCATTTGTTCTAAAACTGCATTTTTAATTTCATCCTCTCTTTCTGCTGCTTGTAATTGGAACACATACAATTTTCTCTTGAATTCTAACTCGTCTTTCAATATCATTTCTTGAATATCCTCAAGCGTTTCTCTTTTCTTGTACACATTTTGAATGCTATTGCAAACTGAGGAAGTTGCCTCGCTGCGTTCATTTGTTCTTGGAATCTGTGTGTGTGTGGCCTTCGTGACCACAATGGAGTTTTATTCACAGGTGTCTTATTATGTTCTTGTAAGTTCTAAGAAATAAAATAAAAGTAATAAATATTTTATACAATGCGGAAGTGAGTTTGTTTATTCATGCTTTAACTACTGAACAGATCATCATGAAATTTTGCTAAAGTACTATATAGTCTGGGGCATGGAAATAAACGCGGGAGGAGCCACAGGCGAAAGCTAGTAGTCATATAACTATGCTTACATACTCATTATTTAAAAAGCAGTTTTATCTACTTACATCGGCCTTAGGTTCTTCGGCTAAATTTTCATATATACTACACTCATATATTTGGTGCTGGGTATTATCAGCTATTTCCTCTTGTGCCTGGAAAATAAATGTTTCAATAAAAAATCAACAAATGTAATATGATCAATGTACTGTTTGTGCACTTAACTTGAAATAATTATCGGCTCACTGCCTAACTCGCCGCACGCGCGTCCGTCTAGCTTCGTGGTTCCCAACAAAGTGAAAAAAGGGAGGGAAGTATGCCCCGCTCCCCCACCATACTATAGCGCGCGGCGTGAAGGCATGAGACGACAGAACTATATAGTATAATCTACAAACACTACATCTCTTCCTTATTTTAGTGAACGTTTTAAATATAATAATAACTTTTATTATATTTACTAACATCTTTATTAGATCATCATAGCAATCATTTTAATTGACATCCCAAATTTTCCATTAACTTTTCAAATATGAAAATCAACCAAAGTTTACGATTAAGCATAACATTAATAGCATCAATAATCTTTCCAATATTCTGGTTTTTTAAAAACACTTTGTAATAACTAAATCGATAAAATTGGGTATTCCTCGGAGCACTCCTAACGAAGCGCTCCTAAAATATTCCGCGAAGCGCTCCTGTTGGGAGCGCTAAGGTTTCCACAGGTTTCTTCAATAAATGGATATTTAACTTACTTTTTTTCAGCCATCTGTGTATTATTTTCAGATCGCACTGCATTCTCATCAGAAAGCTGCTAATCCTCTGTTTGAAAGTTTGGCGTTTCATTTCTAACTTGATTGAAATATATGGGTTCTGGGTACATTGCATTGTTGTCTCCGAAATAGTTTGCCTGATTTTGGTCCATAAATATAATCGTGTCCAGATAAGTTGCAATATATACAGTGGGTGGTGGCAGTAATCTGGGAAGTAAGGTACTTTCATGAACTCTTTCAGCCGGTGCAAAAATATCTAAATCCGAATTGGTGTCATCTTCATGTGCGAAATTAAACCCATGTTTTTAATTTCTTATTAAATCTAAAATAAAATCAAGGCCCCTTACGGAATCATCACTATCGTAAAAATTAGATATATCTGATAAATTGTCGCTGTTGTTCTCTTTATTTGAATCATCTTTTGACGTACTTGGTGCAGGATTGTCATATATATTTTGTGGTTAAATTGGTAGTGTTAAGTTTTGGGCTTGTTTTAAGGGTTCAATGCTAGCATCTGGACTGGCTGTATCACCTTTATTTTGATTTGAATCTAAAGTTTTTGTAGTGCTTGATTCATTTGGAGTGTTGAGTGTTCCTCCAATTTAAGCCACAATACTATCTTTCGCCTTGATACAAATGGTACCAGGGACTGAATTCCCCAAAAATTAAGGTATCTCTAAAGAGTCACGGTCAAAATGGGCGTAAAACCAACAGCTTTAAAATATATTTTATGTGAAAGCTAATGACTATTACTTAATTTTATACTATGACGGCAATCACCCAAACAACCGGTGAGCAGAAATATTCAGTGATGTTCAAACGTATTTGTTATAGAATCCAAAACAATCGCTAATACAACGGAGATGACACGACACGATGTGGTGCAGAGGTAGGCCAAAGCACAGAACATATACCCTAAAGAGGGCCAAAGAAACCAATATATTGGTTGAGAAACACTGACACTGTCACTGAAAAAATATGAATAATGACTGACGTTATTCATATTTTGTTATTTGCTCACGTTTTGCTTTCATCGGTTTATTTACGACTCCTGATCCCTGCCATCGCTTTCTTGACCTGTTATCGCTTTCTGATTGGACTGTTGTAATATAACTGAACTTTTCGCAACTTGTATTCTGCTGCTTTTGTTAAGTGTATTACTGTACTTGCTTATCAGGCAGAAGAACAGTAGGAAGTTGTGCCCACATAGTTTCAGTTTTGTGGTTTTTAGGGTTAGGACGGCACGAGCCTTTCATTGCACCCGCAAAACATTTATTAGATGTTATAGTTGATGATAACCATTGATATTTAAATAAAATATTACAGTTATATATTAGTTAAGAGTTAATAATTATGTTTTATTCGTGCACATAAGCACATCCCCCGTTGCAAATCTCTTTATAGCATTTTGGTTTGCTGGTAGAAAACTCATTTCTGGGTTAAGCTCGCCATTGTACATAAGTTTTTATTTTAGTTTTGCTGATGTTTGTACTTTATTTTTTATGTGCAATAAAGAATATGAATATGAAAGGTATATACAGTAGTTTACCATTAAGTAGTAGTTTAACAAATATGTGTGTTTTATTTAACCAATCTTTGGGATTTTTTTGCAGTCATACCCGGTCGATATTGGGGTTAACAAGTATTTAGGGGGTATTTAGAAGTACAATAAAGTAAATTACAACACATTTTATTTCTGTTGGTTTTACGCCCAGCTCTCATACAAAAATGCCCATGATCCTTTCGGTATGACGTCATACCGTTAAATAAGGGTTACCGAAATATTGCGATACCGTTATTTTTTTCAGTAGCGAAATTTAAAGGTTGGAAATGCGTACCGGTATATTTCGGTGTAGAAGTACTACAACCCTTATAAATGTATAGGTAGCAGTACCTTAACATTAATAAATAGAGGTTTTCTTTGACACACCGCCTCGCCACTCTGTCTGTCGTTCGCTTGCTGATTTGTTGCACATTTATAACTCAGTATTAGTTTTTATTTCCGATCGGAAGGACGCAACTTTGTAAGCCGGACTGCCAGACTAAGCTGAGTTACCTAAGAATTTCTTTGTTGTGGAAAAACGTTACCTCACAAACGTGTAGAGCATAATATACGTGACCGTAAGAACCTACAAGTCTGTGAAGTTTAATTAGGCAACATAATTTACATTAAATGTAGGTATGTAATAAACTATAAATTTGCAGGTGAACCTGTCATCATAGATGAGTCATCTGAAAGCTCAGATGATTCTATTACAGCTGATGACAAAGAATTAGACCTGGTGTGTCAGTCTGATAAATATAAAACTTATGAAATAGACCTCGAAGGCACAACTCCAGAACTGGATCCCCTAGTTCACCAGACTTATTTGAGAGCGAGACCAACGAAGTAAGTAAATTTTTGTAACACCACATGTTAAATTGCTCAATGTTATTAGGTACTAGGTATGTGTTATCTATATCTCGTCCTCAGCATAGATAGGCACAGTAGGCGCGCGATCTGAGTACAGCTGCTCTGAGGAATGCGCTAGTGATGCACACAAACACAGTCATAATGCACACATACACTAAACTGCAGGCGACCGCGACGCCTTCAGACGGGCGGGGGGAGCTGCACCCGCCCCGCTCCTCATACCCCGACTGTACTCAGATCGCGCGCCTACTGTACCTACGCCGCCACTGGGTACCTACCTAGTTTGGAATCTAATAAAAATGAATCACAAAATGTGTTGCTAAGCGCATAAGGGTAAGGCCAAACGAGCCTAATTTTGTGAGTTGTGAGTCGCGTATTTTCGGTCACTTATTTTACCTTCAACTGAATTTCTGTTAGGCTGCCAGTTTTGCCGTGAAAGAAAGACAAACATACAGACAGACAGACACACTTTCCCATTTATAATATTTATTATTATATTATTATATACGATCATTAAAAAGAAAACAATTTGGCCAATTCTTTTCTTTTTAATGTTCGTTGAAGTTCAAGGATCGTTTTTACGGCGAGAAAAATACGGGATAGGGAATAAATTTATTATTAGTGTAGTACATTCTAGTAATTAGGGCGACGATATGAAACATTGATTACATTTAATAATAAATAATCCCAGCAGTGGGACAGTAATGGGCAGTGATAGGAATAGGTCGTGTCTATTTGCCTAAACTTCGAAGAACAGAGACAAGAAACGGGAGACTTCCTTAGTACTACATTTTTTTCCGAGAAATCGATCCGGAAATTTCGAGACAACTCTTAAATACATAAGAAAATTATTATTATTTTATCTTCTGCGACGAATCGGCGACGTGCGTGATGCGGCGCGTGCCACATCACGCACCACGTACCACATGTACCCATATCGAGCCTGCCGCATACTTGTAGCTTCATACCTAAAATGCAGAGTGCGCCTGCGCCTGGCCTGCTATCGTTTGGTTTGGATGGTAAACAGACACGACACGAACGCGTAACAGTAGAGTTAAAAATTGGTAGGTACTTTAGCTTAAACTTACAGAAATACCAGAAATCACTAAAATAATTATGATAGGTAGCATAATTGTCATGGATCTCGATCCCCACTGCAAGCAAGACAACGACCTTGTTACGTTACTAATACATAATTTATATTTGTTTTAGGAGATAGAAAATAATCAAGTGAGTAATAAAATATCTGTCGGAGTAAATACGGATCCTTTCATGAATGACGAACGAACAAACAATTTAGATGCAGAGACTATAGAGAGCAATGACTAAGATGTCAAGAGTAAGAAGAGAAGACTTTATTCACCAATTGTCACATTGCTTTGCACACGAAATGAATAAGTAATAAGCTTAAAATAACATTTTGTTTAACCATAAATCATAATATTCATAATCACTGGAAAATATAATAAAAGCAGACGTATATTTATTTTGTCTTTTATTTATCCACTAGCTGCTCCTCGCGGTTTCACCCGCGTTACGTTAGGTTTTTGGTTACTGCCTCGCTCCCGTGGGACATAGCGTGATATTATATAGCCTATAGCACTCAGGAATAATGTAGCTTTCTGCCAGTGAAAAAATGTTTAGAATTGGATCATGGGTTTCAGAGATTACCCCCTACAAACAAACTTACAAATTTTACCTCTTTATAATATTAGTATAGATTAAAACAAACAATAAAAAAGCAAGAGTTAATTAACTATTGTTTCTTAAGACTAAAATGTCCTCGACTATGTTGTCGTTTAAATTATAGCGCAAATCACTTAAAATGAATTTCAAAGATGAAAAGAAACGCTCCACGCTAACTTGAGTAGCTGGAGTAGCTAGAACGGTAGCTGCCAAACGAAATAGTTGCGGTTCGCACACGGCTTTATTTTTTCAAAACGTTAATATATCTTCTGTGGGCGGTACTCGTGGATGGCAAGAAAAGTTTTCTAAAAGGGCTGTTATATTCGCATGAGTCTGGATATAATGGTCACGGCGGTTACGGTTTTTCATTTTTTCTGTTTCGGCTAGAATTAATTCCATTTCATTCACAGCATCAGAAACTATGTTGTTGCGATGTGCTCGAAGTTTCAGCTGCGGGTACCTGCATAGAAATGGCCTCTACTTTTAAAATTTGTCTCCAAGTCATGTTAAGATGTTTATTAGCTAATGCTTCTTCGTCTGCTGACAATACCACATGAAATCTATGATCTAGATATAAAGCGCTTACGAATGTTGGGTTAAGCATTAGCTGTTTTTCTCTTAAGCCGCAATTATATTATGCTGAGGCCGCGTGTCGCAACGCGTGGGTAAGCTATTGGTTACATACACTTAGTACACGACACAGCGACACGCGGGACGGGACTAATGTAATCAATCCAGTACTAAATGTATGTAACCGATAGCTTACCCACGCGTTGCGACACGCGGCGTCAGCATAATATAATTGCGGCTTTATTTTTATATATTTACATATTAATTGGGCCAGAGGTAAACATATGCGCGATGTCTCCAAATAACATTTGGACCAATGGTAATAGAAGTCACCAATCGTGAGTTGTTCTCTCTGCAGTACCTTTGTCAGTATTTTTTCCGGTTTTAGTGATGTAATAAGGTCATATAAAGCATCCCAAGTTAGTAGTGACACATACAAGGTTTCGCCTGGTGTTTGAGAACAGTACTCCTTTAAATCTACGAGCCGCTCTAACATGTCCAACGTTGAATGCCATCGTGTAGCCACGTCCAGGAACGGTTTGTTTTTGTTTGCTGCTTTAAGCATGTTTCGCATCGTAGGAGTTCGAAGTTTGCGTACAACACTGCGAGCTTCATCTATAGTGTATTTTGATTCGTCTTCCTGCAACGCATGATTGACTGCAAGCTGCAATGTATGTGCAGCGCACCGTATCGAGGTGACACTGTAAGGAACCTCGGGCTCTGTATTGTCGACGTCATACACATTATTGTTAAGTAATATCTCATGTGGCTCCGTATCCGTTTCATCCTCGTCGGAATCATTATCTCCGTCATTTAACAATTGGGTCATTTTAATCATATTTGCACCGTTATCGGTCGTTATAGAATATATTTGCTGCCCTAAAATGCTATATTTTCTCATTATATAAAATAGTTTATCTTTTAGATACTCAGCAGTGCTCCTGGCATACAATTCTGTAACCCCCAGATTTTTTATATGAATTTTGCCGTCCAGTATGTATTGTGCATTAACTGCAAAAAATGATCTATCTAAACGTGTAGCGCTGTCAACTTTTAAGGAAATCATTCGCCTTTTTATAGCTGCAGCTATATCAGATCTTTTGATTTCTGCTGCCTGCGACACAAACATTTTGATGGAATGAGAATTTAAAGATTGGACTCTTGGACTAATACCGGTCATCTAAATCATCAATTACGGAGAACGGTCTTCCGTGTACCGTTACCAATTTGACAAAAAAGTTTTTCAAAAAAGTATATTTCTTCGTAGAAGATGTAGTTGAAGTAGTTGGTTGGTTGTTGTTGTAACTATCTGTACTAGTATTTGCAAGAGTTGAATCGTTCTCTTTACTTGATTCGTCTTTTGCTAGACGATTTCGATCACTAACTATTTTAAATTCGTCTGGAGGTTGCGACGACAAATGGTACAAAAGGTTTGTCCCATGTTCGCCCTGAAAAGAAATTAGTACTCTTAAAATTCATGATTGTTACTTAATAAATTGGTGAAGAGTTCGTGCTCCATCAAAGTTCTCCACATGGGTGGAGCACGGGCCCGTTAAAAAATTTAAGGGGGGGGGCTATAAAATTTTTAACGGGTACGTGCTCTACCTGATAACGTTTTGTACAGTGATTCAGTAAATTATTTTCCCTATATCATTCAAAACATCTAAACAATTATTTATTTAATAGAAGCGAATTTATTTGTACAGTACTTCAAGCGACCCCAATCTGACAAATTGATTTAATATATTTTCAACTTATAACAAAATCAAAAGGTTCATGTTAGATTGGAAAAATTTGATAGATTGGGGTCGCTTAATGTGCTGGCGTCTGTACAATAATAGGATTAGTTTAACTAAAACTCTAGTACTCATAATTATGAACAACATTTACTATGGGGCCAACCCTGAAATCGCGAAAAAAAACATCAACAACACACACTGTCGAGATAGGTGAACATCGAGTGAAAAGAAGTGAAACAGGCCGTAGTGCGCAGTATAGAGCTCTGGGGTTTATACTGCGCACTACGGCCTGTTTCCGATCTCTTAAACCAGTTAAGATTTTATATTGTTCCTACGTGCGTAGCCACCTAGAATACGCATCTCAGGTTTGGAATCCACAGTATCAGACTTATAGGTCTCGTATTGAGGGTGTCCAAAAAAAATTTCTACGCTATCTAGATTATAAGACACATCAATACTCAGTTGACTACGAGCACCGCTGCAAAAGGTATCATTTTCTTCCTCTGGAGATAAGGCGTGAAATTAATGATATTAGCCTACTACTCGGCATCGCAAATGGCCACATTGACTGTCCCGAACTTCTATCTAATTTATCCCTACGTACGAACTTGATGGGACTTCGTCAACGGCCAATATTAAATGTACCTTTCGCCCTAACTAATTACAGACGCAACGTCTTTTCAATAAGAAGTGCATTAAGCTTTGGTAAACTACCCAGTGACCTTAATATTGACTTGTTCTGCACCAGTGTGGCGACTGTAAGACGACTTTTGGCACAGTTATTTTTTGATGGCATTTAAATTAAACTTGTACTTTTTTTTATTTCGACTAAGTTAAGCTATATGTGGAGGCTTGTAATTAGCTATTTGTTTATATTATATTCTTTATATAATTGACTATTAGCCTGTAAGCCTTCTTTAAAATAAATAAATAAATAAAATATATCAGTGAATGGAATAGGTAGTGCCTATTTGCCTAAACTTCGAAGAACAGAGACAAAAACGGGAGACTTCCTTAGGATTAAATTTTTTCCGAGACGTCTGTCCCGAAATTACGAGACAACATTTAAATACATAAGAAAATTGTTATTTGGTATAAGTAATTCGTCTATATTTATTTAAAGTTTGCGACTAGATATATCATAAAAAATAACATACACAGTCCCAATGACCAAAGGGTAGAGGACCCAATAAGCAAACTTGTGCTTTACCTAGATACGAACGTTGGCGTGTGGTTTAGCAAGCTGATTGCGACTGACCGGACTGGTACAGTCGCACGCAATGGAACCGTTTACGAATTGTTTAATTGCTGCTTATTATCTTCGTAGACGTTTTAAGAATAGAAAAAGACGTAGATATCATGTACACCCTGTATCGTCGCCCAAAGAACATTACAAGGGGAATTAACTACTATATATTCATTATTGCGCGAAGATGAAGAAAAGTTTTTTAATTACTTCAGAATGTCGATCAAAAGTGTTGATGAATTATCAGCGAAGTTACAAGACTACTTAAAACATGTAAACTTATTTCGAGCTCCTGTATCACCGGTGGAAAGACTTGCAGTCACTTTAAGGTATGTAACTATGTCTATATTACAGATTACATAAATGTAGATATCAATTTAAATATATTAATCCCATTCCACTAATTACTAACCCTATTAATCCCATCCCACTAGTATGATAGAGATATATGGGACTCAATGACAAAATAATGTTTAAAATAATCATGATTTTAAAATACCTTAATTACAATAAAATCACAGTTTCTTGTTTAACTATTATTATTTAAAAATAAAAAATTCAGTTTTGTTTAAATACAACAAGGTCAGAAAAATCTGTTTGCTCTACGTTGGAATTGGAAACCATAACAGGCAGCATGTTAGGATAAATATTTGTGAGAAGCTGTTCCGATTCTTGTGCAATAATATTGTTTGATGTTTGTGAATGAGATGAATAGGACTCTGGTGACGTGACGAAGTATGTCGTACTGGAAGACTGGGACTGGGGACGACTAAGAGCATTGTCACCATCATGAATCTTCGTAGCTATTTTTAGTACTTCAGAACGAAAAGTCAACTTTTGATAATAGAAAATGAGTTAGTAATTGGTAACAGCGATGTGAAAAATGCCATGTCATCATTTTGTAGTATTGTACTATTCTCTTTAAACATTTGCAGCATCTGTTTGTCAAACTCAAATTCTTCTTTATTTATAGACCTTTTAGATTTTGTAATTCGTCTATTTTTTTTATTTTGACTTGTCTGGGATGCAAGCTCAGTATTTTTTTGTTCGAAAACTCTAGTGTCGAAAATAGTGCTTGTCGAAGGTTGTGCTGGGGCTCGGGCTCAGGCTCAAAGTCGGGCACCGAAATATTTGTCTGGGAATCATCTGCCATTAGAGAGTCCTCGACTTGGACTGTGTGTTTCTTGTCGAGAAATCTCATGTGATCGTAATATACACACATCAAAAGTCTCTAGGGATCAAGCATTTTTATGCGGATTTCTTGAGATTGAGATGTGGCTTTGTAATAAATTTATGATTTTATAAATTTATATGGATCCTTTTTGGTGCATTTCATAATTTGAATCAGGAACTGTGAATCAAATTCGAGTAAAAGATGAAAATCAGCTGTCAATATTTTCCCTATAAAAACATACAACGCATTGAAGACATTATTAGTGCTACTGTTTCCCTACTACTGATTAAAACCAACGTTATTATGGAGCGGCGACGTCATTTAAGCTGGGAAGAAATGCTCAGAGCCGTGGGAATGATAGAAGCTGGTTCCCGGCAACGTACTGTGGCTTTAGCTCTGAATACAAGTCAGAGTGTTATCAGTCGACTTTGGACACGTTACCGAAGCACTGGTACCGTGGCTGAGCGCCATGGAGGACGGTATCGCTGCACCACACGGAGACAAGACTGATACATTCAAATCTTAACTCGAAGAGCTCCAACAATAACCGCCATGATGTTAGCCGTGAGGCTTCATCACTCTTCAGGGAACTTAATTAGCGACCAAACAGTCAGAAACCGCTTGCATGAAGTGAACCTTCATTCCCGAAGACCGCTACGGGTACCACCTATAGCAATGCACAATCGTAGGATTCGATATCAATGGGCTCTTGAACACAGAAATTGGGCAGAAGAACAATGGCGTTTCGTGTGCTTTTCTGATGAGTCTCGTTTTGGTATGAGACCGGATACAAGACGTATACGACACTGGAGAACCCCTGGACGCCAACAGCGATTAAAATCCTGCCAGGAAGTCCATCCTTATAGTGGTGAAACCATCATGGTATGGGCGGGTATTTGGATCGGCGGAAGAACTGAGTTGATTTGGATCAGAGGCAACCTCAACGCTCAAATTTATGCTGAAACGATTGTATCAGACGTCATCGTTCCTCTACAAGTGCAAATCGGTCCCTTATTTCAGTTAATGCATGATAATGCACGACCGCACACCGCAAGAGCTGTAAGACAGACTCTCGCCGCAGCTAACATCAATGTCCTGCCCTGGCCTGCTCAGTCGCCAGACTTGAACCCGATTGAGCATGCATGGGATATGCTACAGAGAAGAGCTCTGCCGAATATGGAGGGTATCCAGTCGCAAGAAGACCTTTTTTTGTTGTTGCAACGAACATGGGCGGCCATTCCACAGCGTGATTTGGATGAACTCATTTTGAGTATGCCAAACCGATGTTCTTGTGTTGTTAGTGTTCGCGGTAGAAACACGGATTATTAATTGTTTAAGTTACCCAGTAAAATTTTAGAGAAAACTGTTATTTCAGTCTTTTTTTCGAACTTTTGTGTTAGTGGTTCAAATGTCAAAAATCCCTTTATTAGGAAAATGGCAAATTTCTTTATTAATGCAAAGGTGACTTGGTTTATCGTTACTGTGACAAACGAAAACACTTTATTTGATGAATCCTTAAAGAAAATTTTAATTAATATCAATCAGGAGAAAAGTTATTGCAAAAATATATGTTGATCCCTAGACACTTTTGATGTGTGTATATACTTTTTTTTTATCGCTCCGCCGCCAGATCCGGACTTCGTATTAATAATTGCAGCTTTAGACCTTGTATACGCATCCCGAGCTGTTCTCCATCTCTGATGTATAGTTTTATCTGTAACATAAAAGTAACTAAGCTTATTTCTTTCTTTCAGGTACTTAGCTACTGGTCATACATTCACAGACTTGCATTACAGTTATCGTCTTGGGGTGTCAACAATCAGTTTTATCGTTAAGGAGGTGTGCAAAACAATTTGGGATATTCTTCATGAAGAATGTCTTACCTTGCCAACATCGCCTGAGGGGTGGCTTCATATCATCAATGAATTTAACGAAATAGCAAACTTTCCAAATTGTGTTGGATGTATAGATGGCAAACATGTGAGAATAATCAATCCTGAACACAGTGGAAGTATTTATTCCAATTACAAGAATTTTTTTTCAGTTGTTTTACTTGCTATATGTGACTGTAACTATCGTTTTATATACATTAACGTCGGTTCATGTGGAACCGACTCTGATTCTACCATATTCAAAAACAGTAATTTGTTTCAAAAACTACAAAACGTAGAAATGTGTTTTCCTCCCCCCAAACCATTGCCCCATACGACCGAACCACTGCCATACGTTATTGTCGGGGATGCGGCATTCGGTATTTCAAAACAAGTGTTACGACCTTATGCACGTATTAACATGACTTACAAAAAGAAAATATTAAACTACAGACTTAGTCGTGCAAGGAGATATATCGAGTCTACATTCGGCATAATGAGTAACAAATTCAGAATATTCCACAGACCTATGAACACTTCCTTGGAAAACACAATTACAATCATCAAAGCTTGTTGTATTTTACATAATTACATCAGAGAACGAGATGGTTACAAAATAGAGAATACATTAACAATTGCAGGATTTGAACCGCTTACCCACGGCAGTGACAGTCAAAGACATAATATCAGATCAGGGGACATGTTGAGAGAAAAGTTTGCTAATTATTTTATATCTCCATAGGCTGTGTCTTGGCAAAATAATAGTATTTTATAAATTATTTGTATGTCTCGAAATAAATAAATAAAGATAAAGATAGTTTGTTCTTTACTTACCTATATCTTTTTGTTCAGTAGGAGTCATTTCATCGAAATTAGGAAACAATGCTTCACACACTTCTTGCCAAGCCTTTAACTTTGCATCACGGTCTTTATACAAAACGTGGCTTATGTTCCAGAGTGGTTCACGAAGCCGAACTTCGGTGATTAATCGTTCGGTGTCGATAAATTTGTTCATTTTGAGTACCTACGAAATAATTTTTCGTCGACGATGATACGCACATCCGTGCGTTCGGTCCACCGGCCGGTGCAGCACTGAACGCGTTCATATGTTTCCATAGCGCGTCGGTCGACCGACGGCACGCATGCGGACGCGCTCGACCGACGGTCCTCGTACGCAGTGCGTAGCAATATACGCGTGCGTACGGTCGGTCGAGCACTGTGACGACTTGTGAATTTTCATACAAATGAGAAGCGCGACCGATGTACGCACCGACGACGGTCGGTCGAGCACTAAAACCGGCCTTAGACGACAAGCGCGCGTCAGCGTGCTTTACGCATGTCGCGTGCGTAATTAGCGCATTTAGCTTGTAATACTGTTACAAATCACTTAGATATTTTTGAGGTTATTAACACATTGTGTAAAACTTACTACAAAATAAACATAATGTTACTAACAGATCTGCATTTTCTAGGGCTCTCAATATTAACTTTGACCCAATGATGTTATAAGTAAAAAAGTGTAGATAGGTTACCCAAACGAAATTCTATCTTCAAAAACGGCACACTAACGCACACATACATTACACGTTAAAGTAGGATGACATGATTGAAGTGGTGCGAGTGAAAAAGAGATAAACGTCAAATGTCAACACGATACTCAGTATCATGTTTGTCAATTGGCAAACTTTTAATGTGCCACTTTTTGACTGCGTATAACCTATCTACACTTTTTTACTTATAACATCATTGCTTTGACCTATAAAACTGATTTTTAGACATGTTTCACTATTTAAAACTTTACAAAAACAAATGAACGATGCGGAGGCGACGATGGTTTGTCACTTACTACCCGTGCGAGCTAACATGATGGCACCTGGCTCGAAAACAAACCTCACCCCGCGACCCCGCGCGGCGCCCCGCTCTCGTCTTACCAGTAGCGTTAGCATTACTATTACATTTTACGGCACAAGTTTAACTAAAATGGCGGATGTGCAGAAACAGACTTTTAGGCGTGCACGTAATCTTTTTTTACAACTTTGTTTCTAAGTAGTTTGTTTTGTCACGTTTAAAACGTCGTAGTATGTTATGAGAAACAACTAAGCACAAAATAAAGGTTATTATTTAAAATACTTAAATAAAATTCAGAAAGGATGGAGCCTGGGCTAGAACAATGTATACCAAATAAAATTACATAATTTTTATTTTTTAAATGGTGTTAGCGTATACCTGTCATCTGTCATACTGTTAGCCCAAAATCAAACGTCTCCTTTTTTGCACTTAGTACTTTAAATGTCACTCATTCAACCCAGATAGTACTGACGTTAGTGCGCGACATTCAACCGCCGTCGACAACTTCAAAGACCTAGCAAGTCGCACGACAACTTTAAAAACCTAGCTAGGGACATCCCTTGCTAGGTTTAAAAAATGTCAATGTCACTTGCTAGGTTTTTGAAATGGTTTTTTTTATAGTACAAAGTATTATTATAGTACAAAATCCAAATATTCGCTATTCACTTTACGATAGAAAAATACAGTGGTACGTTGGTAGCACAATCGCAGTACAGGGGCTAACAAGGGTGGGATTTGCGTAGTGCTGGGACAATGTGAATGAATGATTGATAAAATAAATGATGTTTTCAGTCAGTATGTTCAGTGATTATTATTTTATACATTATTTTCTGATTTTTGTTAGTCCAGTTAAAATTATGTCCTTTTATAATAATAAATAACAGGCTAATAAAAAATAACAGTTAAATTAACAGTCATTTCGTTTGTAATTTTTTTTTTTGATATTCGAAAAGATTTAGAATAAATAAAATAGGGAGGTAAATATACAGGGTGTCCCGTAAATAATGGATCAAACGTAACGGGTAGGTAGCTTACCTCATTTCCAACAACTAATTTGAACAGTAAAAAAAAACCCATAAGGTAACCAAGATAATTTTTTTTTTCGATTTTTACTATTTTCTGTACCAGCATTCAGTGTTTTTAATGCTGTTGCTGCAAATGGTATCATATTTAGGTGTGATTTTTGTCATACATTTCTGAATAGTTTACTAGTGTTATAAGATACCATTTTTTTAAATAACATTTTATTTGCCTTAGAAAAAAAATCTTGAATTGAAAAGTTTTGTTTTTAAGATGAAAAGACCAGAATTGGAAAAATTCTCCTGTAAAAAAATTGTATGACACCGAAGTGTACCATTATTTTAAAAACTTGTACAATTACTAAGGTTTGCAGATTGGTATAAAACTTACGCCTAGTCTTTGTCGTTACAAAGATATTGCTATGAATCTGACAGAGGTGCAAAATTACGAAATAAAATAAAATTGAAAAAGTGTGCACAATTCAACTATTTTCTTAAAAATGTTTAGGTATCTCAGCGTATGAAAAAACTTAGGAGGTTAAATTTAAAAAAAAATACAAATAAATCGTTTATTTTGTTTTTACAGTAAATGTTCAAACTGACGTCCCCCTACGAGAATGCAAAGTCTGCACCTCCTAATAAAGGAAGCTCTTATCCGACGGACAAAATGGCTGTTGTTTATTTCTGATACAGCAGATTGGATGCGCTGACGTAATTCTTCTTCCGACGTTATTCGTTGTTTGTACACTTTGTCTTTTAAACATCCCCAATAAAAAAAATCTAAGGGATTTAAATCCGGAGATCGCGGAGGCCACAAAATTGGTCCTAATCGGCCGATCCATCTGTCAGGGTAAGTTTCATTGAGTTGCGCCCTTACTGCCGTCGCATAGTGAGCGGGGCATCCATCATTTTGTAACCACATTGCTTGCCGCACGTCTTCTGGAATATTTTCTAATAACGTTGGCAACTCATTCCTTAAAAAATGCAGATAGTATTCGGCGTTTAGAGTTGCTGGTAGTTCAAAGGGCCCTATTATTTGCCCATTTATTATTCCTGCCCATAAATTTATTTTAAATTGATGTTGGCTCCTGTCCTCTCGCATCAAATGTGGGTTTACCAGCTGCCAACTGTGCAAATTATGCAAATTGAGATATCCATCTCGCCGGCATGAAGACTCGTCACTCCATAAAATTTTATTAAAAAAACTGTGGGTCCGCCCGTATCATTCTAAGCATCCTTTGGCAAAATGCTACTCTTTGCGGGTAATCACGTGACGTCAGCGTTTGAACACGTTGCACGTGATATGGGTGCAACCGGTGCCTTTTTAGAACTCGATGTACCGTCGATCTTGGAATACCTGTGCGTTGCGCTATGACGCGAATTGAGACCGACGAATCTTCCTCGATTTCTCGAATAATAATTTCGTCATTGACTTGTGACGGTCGCCCTTCACTGGCACCCCCAACTCCGGTGCCAAGAATTCTTCCCTCAAGAAGCGCGTTATGCACTCTAATGAATACGCGATAGTCGGGATGTCGATCCCGGTTCGGGTATCTTTCACGATACAATCTTGCGGCCGCCCTGGCATTACCTCTTGCTTCTCCGTAGATAAAATGCATTTCGGCATACTCCCGTGGCGTGTACTCGTAACGAGGCATCGTACTACTGCACACACGTACAACCACACACAAACGATTGTTTTCGAAGTCCGTAGGATTGCCAAGTCATTCGTCCAAAACACAAACAGTTCCAAATCGTTAGGCAAAGCAAAGTCCAAATACACCGCACAAGTTTAATTTTAAGGAACACAACAGTTAGGCACAGCGGGAGCGAAAGTAGTCTGACGTACGTATCAACTCGAAGAGAGATTCGTGTCAACTAAACAAATAAAATCAAGCAACATTACCAAAAATACAAAAGCGGCGCTATCTATCCCTTTCACACTGAGTGAGGTGCAACTCCGCAGGTAGCGGTCCCAAATGCCGAACAGACGACGTCATCGGCTCGGAATTACGCTACACGCTTAACCACATGCTTAGATTACAAGCATAAGCCATTACGAGAAAGAAAAGTTAGATTGTACCATTTTAATTTCTGTTCTGTCTTCTTCATCACATTCATACGAGTAGCAATATCTTTGTAACCGCAAGGACTAGACGTAAGTTTTATACCAATTTGCAAACCTTAGTAATTTTACAAGTTTTTAAAATAATGGTACACTTTGATGTCATACATTTTTTTTACAGGAGAATTTTTCCAATTCTGGTCTTTTCATCGTAAAAACAAAACTTTTCAATTCAAGATTTTTTTTCTAAGGCAAATAAAATGTTATTTAAAAAAATGGTATCTTATAACACTAGTAAACTATTCAGAAATGTATGACAAAAATCACACCTAAATAATGATACCATTTGCAGCAACAGCATTAAAAACACTGAATGCTGGTACAGAAAATAGTAAAAATCGAAAAAAAAAATTATCTTGGTTACCTTATGGGTTTTTTTTTTACTGTTTAAATTAGTTGTTGGAAATGAGGTAAGCTACCTACCCGTTACGTTTGATCCATTATTTACGGGACACCCTGTAAATAATGGTGCCCAAATCTAATATTCCACCGCGGACCGTAGGTACTTACGTAGTTAGTAGGTTTTTTATAGGCTGTTCCGAAAAAGGATAATGGACATCATTTTCGTTTGATTCTGTTGGCACTTATATAAACTGATTACTTTAATTTTTTTTAACAGATTTCCAAAAGGTCCTGTAATAAAAGAAAAATGGAGGATATTTTGCGGTAATTCAGAAAATTGGAAACCCACGCGTACTAGTGCAATCTGTTCCGAACATTTTATGTCGTCTTGTTTTAAATAACTTGCAAATAATAGAAGGAAATTAGTTGAGGGTGCGATACCCACTTTAAAAAACATTCTTGATGAACCGCCTACACAAATCCCTAGAAATGCAAATACCATACCAGCCGTAGCAACGGAAGTAGTTTCTTTTTCTTCCTCAAGTCAATCTATACCGTGTTCAGTACAGTCACACAACGAATCTATTTCTCAGTTCCACAGCCTATACAACCCTCAACCATCAACTACACACAGCCACTACGTCCCAGCAACGACAACATCAGTCAGTGAACTGGTCGAGACTCCAAGAAAAAGAAAACTGCGCAAGCAGTTGCAGTTTAAAAATAAAAAAAATCGTAGACTGCAAGCAAGGACACGATACTTAAAGAAAAAGGTCAATACTCTACAAGATCTTCTTAACAATTTAGAAGAAAGATCACTGATAGACAAAGAAGATAAACTAGTCTTGAGCAAAATTGGTGTTACGGAGAAGGAACTTCTTAAAAGACAGATGAAAAAAAGTGATAAGCTCCCTAGGACGAAATATTCACCAGAGTTGAGATCTTTTGCACTCACTCTGCATTACTACTCGGCAAAGGCGTATAAGTACGTACGCAAGGTATTTCAGACTTGTCTTCCTCATCCAAGGACTTTATCTAAGTGGTATAGCAACATCAATGGCCAGCCCGGTTTCACGAAAGAGAGCTTGTTTGCTTTAAAACTTAGAGCTGAACAGGAAAAGAACAAAATTTACTGTGCTCTTATTTTGGGCACGTCTTAATAGCGGCGCCCCTCTTTGAGGAGTGGCTGGAGAGGCGCCACAGCGCTCTCACGTTTCGCTTCACGCAGGTCCTCACCGGACATGATCAGTTCGGGAGGTTCCTGTGTCGGATTCGGTCGGAAGCGACGCCTGAGTGTCACCACTGCAGTAACGGTCGCCTGGAGGACACGGTCGAGCACACAGTGGAGGTGTGCCGCGCATGGGCGGAGCATCGACGTGTCCTCGTAGAGGCGATCGGCGGCGGTGACCTCTCGCGCCCGGCGCTGGTTCAGGCCATGCTTCGGGGCGAGACGGAATGGGATGCCGTCGCCTCCTTCTGCGAAGCAGTTATGCTAGTGAAGGAAGCGGCGGCGCGCGAGAGGCAACGACGAGCCTCTCGCCCCGGACGTAAGACCCAGGCGAAGACGTCGAGAGTTGCAAGACGACTACCGGCCACCGTAGGCGCGGTGCTGCGGATGGTGAGCGATGGGTAGCTCGCCGCCCGGCTAGGACCAGGACCGCGTCGACGGTGCGTTAGTGTTCCACGCGCGCCTCAAAGAGAAGGAGTCAGCACAGGAAGGGGCCCAACAGGGCCAACGCCTGCCGGGGTTGCGGAATGTTTATAATAGTTACCGTGACCCTGGAACATAAAGGGCAATCGAAGGAACATGAGTGGGTTTTAGTCAGTAAGAGTCTGACACGCCCTCCCGCCGCACCATTTCCCACTCACCAAAAAAAAAATGCTCTTATTTTTAATGAGATGAAAATCAAGCTATATCCAAAGTGGGATCCTCGAACAAAAAGATATTTTGGCTATGTAAACCGACGCTCTTGTTCTTTTGCTTGTGGGTATATATAAATAAAATATTTTGAGTGCCCATTGGATATTTCTTGGTAAAAGGTACAACAGCCGCACAAAAAGTCACGTCTAGTCTCAGAAGCTTTGTCTCTGAAACTGGGGTTGACGTAAATGTCTCAAATGTGGGAGCTCACCTTGTGAAGACCCCAACATTAAATTGTACCGATTCCCTAATCCTGAACCAACAAATGCACAACGGTAAGAGAAAATAAATCAATCTTAACATAACCTTAAAATCTGTTTGATTATCAAATCAATCGATTTAACAAGTCTTCATTTATTTTCAGATGTGAATTGTGGGCCAAATTCTGTTTCCCTGAGGGAGCATGGTCTTCTGTAGACTTTCAGTGGAAGTTGTATTCTGAACACAGAATGTTGTGTAACTTACACTTTCGTATATCATCGTTTACTGATTATGCTGAAAAGAAGCTGAATAGACATGCCGTTCCTGACGCTGAATAGGAGAGAATTCCAACCAATATTACTATTTTTACCACATTACCCTTTGTAAGTTATTGGAATTATAGAAAAAAGCTTCTTGCAAACACTATTATTGTGCTACACTAACACAGCTAAGAAGTAGAATTCCCTGCCACAGTCTTTGTTTTCTGATAGCTACAAACTTGGGGTCTTCAAGTCAAGATTGAACAAGGTACTTCTAGGCAAGCATGCTTCACTGTCGACCACATCATCGCTTACCATTAGGCGAGATAGTGGTCAAACGCGACCCACTAGAGTTGACATTTATAATGTAATGTAACAAAAATAATGTTTCAGAATCAATCGACTGAGGACGCAATTGATTACTGTTCTGCACAGCCTGGAGCATCAACCCATCCCACAAGCCCAATTCCTGGGCCATCGCGAAAATTAATGGATATTACAAAAATTCAGCCGGTAATTGTCATTTTTGACAAAAAACCTATAGACAGCCACAGTATATCGAATTTTGATGGATTTTGATTTAATAGTGATATGTGTCATAACATAACTCATTTAAGTTGTTATTGGTTATCATGGTAAAAGTAGCGACTATTAGAACACTAAATTTATTTTCTGATATTCAAATATTTTGTTTTAGAATAAAATTATCTCTGTTCCTGAAGACCTTGTGTGTAAAATTTCTTTGGACACCTCCAAAGACTATGTACCAATGTCTCAGCCTGGCCCATCAAAGGTACCAATTAAGAGCACACAAAAACAGCATGAAAAGGTAAATACAAGTTGTATACTATTCATGTTTTAGTAAATTGGACAAAGTATATAGAGTTTTATAAGTTAATAGCATTTACCTGAAAATACCATCCAAACCAGGGTTTAATTTGGTTTTTTATTGCAGACAATCGCTGTTAGTGACAAGAAATGCACAAAATATTTAAAGAAAATACGTCAATTTAAAAATACTATAAAAAAAAAATGAAAAGTAAGAACATTTTAAAAGTTCTGTGTGAAAATAATGCAGTCCAGAAATTAAGTGCTCATTTAACTCCTGCATTTGCTCTCATTCTGCAAGGAGAGTTAAAAAATACGAAGAGAAAATATAAAGGTAGACGGTGGACTTCTGAACAAAAAATTATAGCACTGCGACTGTATGAAAGGTCACCATCATGCTATCGTCTCTTAAGAAGACTTTGGTGTCTATCAGCACCAAGCACTTTAAAAAATTTGTTAGGTAAATTTCAGCTTAATGTGTGTAATGACAAGATTTTTTAAAGTTTGAAAACCCATGTGGAAAGCCAAGAGCCATCAAGTAATGAATACATTTTAATGTTTGATGAAATGGCTATCAAAAAGCACCTATGGCACAATAATAGAGGTACCAAGACCATGGTGAACATGGAAGGTCCCCACAAGAGGCTAGTCATGCCCTTGTGTTTATGGTCTCAGGAATAAGAAAGAGAGTGAAACAACCGGTTGCATTTTATCTTTCCAGTGCTTATGTGACTGCAGATAAATTAGCTGTACTCATAAAAAATGTAAGTTAATAGAAGACTAAATAATTTTTTTGAAGTATTTTACATAAAAAAATGAAAAAAAATAAAATTT
The DNA here is from genome assembly GCA_033675125.1 of Athetis lepigone. Lineage (NCBI taxonomy): Eukaryota > Metazoa > Arthropoda > Insecta > Lepidoptera > Noctuidae > Athetis > Athetis lepigone. Next base: position 624,602 of record CM066221.1, read on the forward strand.
ATCACAATGTATTCAATTATTTTTTCTTTTTTAGGTTTTACATAAATGTTTTGAAATAAACCTAACAATAGCAGCAACTGTATGTGACATGGGTGGTGTCAATAGGCGAGCATTAAATATTTTGAAGGCCTCCACAGAAACTCCATATATTAATTTTGAAAATAATGAAGTGGTTACATTATTTGATACACCACATTTACTAAAGTGTTTCAGAAACATGTTTTTGAAACATAATTTAAAATGTTATACAAATATAACGTCAAACAATTGTGAAGGCCAAGGTAATCAGTTTTAATACTTTTCCCTTTTTTAATTCTAATGTGTGGTTCTGATGAGTGTTTTTATTCTGAAGTAGAGTGTTCACTGGTGTATAAGAACCAATTAAAGCGGTATGTACAGACGCCAGCACATCAACTGGACATCAACCTACCACAATCTGTCAAATTTCTTTAATGGATTTTCAACCTATCATAATGGTGGAAGGTTAATGTTCGATTGGTAAAATTTGACAGATTCGGGTAGGTTGACCTGCTGGCGGCTGTACTATAAATATTTTTCCGATTTCATTTGACATAAAGGTCTGGAACTCCCTTAAACACAGCCCGACAGTCTGCAAGTCTAAAAACCAATCTTAGCAAAAAGCTTAGTTACAGTAAGGAGTATTTTGTTACATAGGAACTGAGTTCTGGAGGTCAGATTAGCATTAGCTCCATGTAAACCTACTATTTACAATATTTTAAATACTGATATTCAGCTGCACATGGTTAGACTGGAACTGGGCTATTTTTTCATTTAACGTAAAGGTTGTCTGGAGAATTAATTGAGGTCATTAAAATGTCAAACTTGTCATCAAGCTTTTTTACATATTTTTCAGTTACCTATGTAATTTTGTATTTTTAGTGCATTCTGCTGTAATTTCTTTGTTTCATCTAGTAAAGAGGATCTTCAAAAATGCGCGCCCCTCTTCTGCTTATTAACTCTTGATGTATTTGTATCGAAAATATAGTGGAAGAGCGTCCATTTTTATAGTGGAAAGACTTACTCATTTCTTTATGTAGTACTAGCCAATACCATATTAAATAATAAATGTTTAAAGCTATAATGATCTGTACTAACCCAGACATTTCTCATTATTTTCTAGGCATTGCTAAATGGAAACATATTGAAGATTTTTTCGAAGTGGACAACAATAACGGAAGTTTTGTGTTTGCTCCAAATCTACGGAAGGACCATTTAAATCCCAACAATAAGCAAAAAATGCGAGTAAATTTTGCTGCTCAAGTTCTGAGTCACTCAGTGGCTGCTGGAATGTTTGCCAGAATATCCCAAGGTACAATTTTAACATCAAATCAAATCATCAAAAGTAAAGTTTAAATCACGATTTTAACTTTACTTTTAATTAATCACATAATGTAGTTTATTGTTTTAACTTTTTTATTTAGCCAATAATGTTGTGGCCACATGGACTCTTAAGTTACTATTTTCATTTAAAAGACTAAAACCAAGCTCTCATCAGGTAAACCCGTGGCCTGAAGAATTAATTCTGCTAATTAACTGAATTCATCTTTGGTGGAAATTTTATTATAAACATAGTTTAAAACTGTATCGAAATCATTGTACAATCGCCTGCACGTCAGTTGTAACCAGCGTAAGCTAGCTTATTATTTTGTTTAAACTCCATACTACACAACAACTGCTCCATTTAAAAACCCCGTAAGTGCAATGGAGCAAATTTAACAAGAAAGCGAAAAGAATATTTTGGTTTGCCCGATTTTAAAATATGTAATATTAATTTTGAAGATTATTGATAAAAGTAAATTTTATTAGGAATAAATATTTTAATTTATTTAAATATTGCATGTTTTATGCCCCTAACTTAAAAATAATATATACTTGTCTAATTACCTCTTAAAAACCAAAATCAAAATATACAGTGTGTCCGGGCATGGACTAGCGATATTCTAAACACTTAAATATAAGCTATATTAAAGTACAATTACACTCTAAGCGAGGGTCCAAATCACTTCCCTGCTACGGGGCAGCCATTTTGTTTTTTTTGTTGAACTATTCCATATGAAAATACAAATAAAATCATATCTCTCTAAGTTTTTGTGATACTGAGATAAAAATAGGCTTATTTGAAAGCCAACCATATTATCTACCGTTAACATTACAAAACAATGCGCTCCCAATTCCATAACTTTTGAAAAAAAATGTGAAAGTCGAAAAAATAAATAAAAAATTATGCAATTCAAACAATAATGGTTAATTACTACAAAAACACCCCCGACAACTTTTATTGTTTTTTTGCTAGATCGACAGATTTTGAGATAAGCTACAATACAAAACAAAATTTACAACTGTATGTCAATTACTTTAAGAGTTATTGTTGTTTGAACATAGCGTATGCACAATTAGAAAAGGCCTTTGTTAAACGCTACAGTAACATTTATGGCGTTTATTGTTTTTCATCTGGGAACAGGCCAGAAATACTGTTCGTTACTACCGTTAGTGAGCGAGATGGAACATAATTAGTCAACTACCTGGAACAAAATCACAGTTTTAGGGACAAATTATTAGTTGGGTTAGTTGTCCCTCGCCCTGCGTTGTGATCGCTACTTTTACTTACCGTACTGTTTACGTGCTGTGTTAAAGTTCATCTTTAAGTGTGATAAAAATGGTTAACCGTCAATATTCAACGCAACATAACATACGTCGATAAAAGTTTGGCGACTCGGTGTAGGCCTATTAGGGTACCTTCGTCGATATTCTTGTACAGCCGGATTTGCACTTCCATTGCAAAAGCCATACACGAAGTGTATGTCAGCAATATGTTGCGTTGAATATTGACGGTTAGCCATTTTTATCACACTTAAAGATTAACTTTAACGCAGCACGTAAACAGTACGGTAAGTAAAAGTAGCGATCACAACGCAGGGCGAGGGACAACTAACCCAACTAATAATTTGTCCCTAAAACTGTGATTTTGTTCCAGGTAGTTGACTAATTATGTTCCATCTCGCTCACTAACGGTAGTAACGAACAGTATTTCTGGCCTGTTCCTAGATGGAAAACAATAAATGCCATAAATGTTACGGTAGCGTTTAACAAAGGCCTTTTTTAATTGCGCATACGCTATGTTCAAACAACAATAATTCTTAAAGTAATTGACATACAGTTGTAAATTTTGTTTTGTATTGTAGTTTATCTCAAAATCTGTCGATCTAGCAAAAAAACAATAAAAGTTGTCGGGGGTGTTTTTGTAGTAATTAACCATTATTGTTTGAATTGCATAATTTTTTATTTATTTTTTCGACTTTCACATTTTTTTTCAAAAGTTATGGAATTGGGAACACATTGTTTTGTAATGTTAACGGTAGATAATATGATTGCCTTTCAAATATGCCTATTTTAATCTCAGTATCACAAAAACTTAGAGAGATATGATTTTATTTGTATTTTCATATGTAATAGTTCAACAAAAAAAACAAAATGGCTGCCCAGTAGCAGGGAAGTGATTTGGACCCTCGCTTAGAGTGTAATTGTACTTTAATATAGCTTATATTTAAGTGTTTATAATATCGCTAGTCCATGCCCGGACACACTGTATAGTACCCATACTACCTATGCAAAACTTTATTTTTTATTTGTCCTCAAACACTAAGTATAAAACAGAATATCTTGCAGTTGACAAATACTCGATAATCATATTGTTACCTAGTAAGTCCAGCTACTTACTATGTTTTAAAGTGCTCAAAGTTATTTATTAAGTTTACATAAGGTCAACACGAAAATCAAGTGTACTTACTAGGTATTTAGATGCATGTATTTCTGGTGTGTTAGATAATGCGATTTATGACTTTACATCTTGTAAGCACTTTAATTTTAAGACAATTTTAGCTAAAAAAGCAATTTGACAAAAATGTTCCTTACTGGGTTTTTAAATGGAGCAGTTGACAAAGCCAGCTCCAGGTCAAAGTGTTACCACTGATGTGCTGAACTACAAATAAGTACAATAATTTTACATTCTGTTAATTTTCAGGGCTGCTACCTACAGAAGCAACAATAACTGCTGAAGTAATAGCCGATATGCACAGATTGTTCGACTGCGTGAACAGTGATACACCAGATTTAAAGAAAGGAAAACCGTATTCTACAAATTTAACAAATGTGTCACCACACTTAAAACATTTCACAAAAATGAAAAAGTTCTTTGAAACTTGCGAATTTGTAGGGTGTCAAATCCCGCCGCCATCAAAGCAAGGTTGGATATGGACACTTAACGGAATAGAAAAGCTTCTTAATGATTTAAAAATAAACATGCTATTAGAGCTCTAGCAACTCGCCGTCTTCAACAGGACCCTCTCGAAAATTTGTTTGGCACCATAAGAGGAAACTGTGGTGCTAATTATAATCCAACAACTGGACAATTTGTCGCTGGATTGAAGACGGCCATTCTGTCCAACCTTGCTCACTTGGGGTCAGGCAATTGCGCAGAAGATGACTGTACGGCAATGACAAATTACAAACAAATATTGTCTAAATCCACTGCCACAAATATATGCACAGAAAGTAAGACGGAAGATCCAGTTGTTTCAGACATGCTTTCGATAATTGAGGATTCTTTTGAAGAAAGTGTGTCTGATTCTGAAGAATTACAAGCTTGTGCATATGTTTGTGGCTTTTTATTGAAACATCGTAAAAGCACATGTAAAAATTGTGACTCCATTTTTAAAGCTAAGGACACTGGCGAGTTTGTATATGTCGCAGTCATCTGGTTAAATCAGCTATTTCATTGTATGACTAGCGCGTTCATTGAATGACGACATTTAATTGAATGACTAAACGACAACTCGTTAAGTTGTTTAATGTAACGACAATGCTAAATGACGTTCAGTCAAGTCGTTGAGACTTGACTGAACGTCATTTAGCATTGTCGTTTAATGGGACATAGTCGACTTTGTAATGTTTGTTTAGGGTGACCATAAATTCGCAACTTAAAAACTTAACTTCCTTTACATAACAAAAATGAGGACATGACATGACACACTTTATTATGATTTTAATTTAAAAAAAACTTTAGAACTAGCCGCCGGCGGCGTATCAATAGGTAAATCCATGCTGTCACACTATTTTATCAAGAATAAGTCACTTTAAAGTAAATTTAATAAAAAGAATATCAAAACAGTGCTATCTGCGCGAGCTATTTTACGCCATATTTGTTTTGGTGACTACTAACGCCGCAGTGGAAAAAAAATGAACTAAATTACAATCACCTGACTGATATTACGTGCGCTCTGTTCAAAGGGCTATGCTTCAATCAGCTATCTAGTTGGACGTTGAGTGACGCTTGTTTAATCAGCTTTCGGCCTAGTCATTCAATCAAATGTTGCTATTCAATGAACGCGCTAGTCATACAATCAAATAGCTGATTCAACCTGTGACTGCGACATAACACATTTGTAGCGTTTAAAGAATATAATGACATGTAAAAGGGATTGAACTATGCATCTCAAGCATTAATAAGATGTGTTGAAAGTTGCGCTACTATCTGCAACAGTTTCTTTTTAACGTCATTACATTATTTGAATTTAAAACAAAAAACAATTATTAAACTGTCAGAACAAGTAAATTTTAGGTTTTTAATGAACTGTGAAGAACACTATAGAATGGATATTGATTTTATTACTAATAGTGTATTTTACATAACTGTTTAACGATTTTGTGTGCTTAAAAATCGCTAATTTTCTGAAACACACACAAACAAAGCGCTAAAAAGAAATATAGATATTTAAACGAAAAAGATATTACAACATAAATAATTAACATTACATTCTTTTAAATAAACTTTTAAGTTGCTGTCCTTACAAACTTTAAATGACTCATCACATTGAAAGTTGGTAAGGATATCACAGTTTCATTAAAATCGACCCGATTTTCATGTGCATAAGCAGAATTTAGGTATAAGAAGTTATAATTTTCTAAAAATAGTGTTATAGCAAAATTAGACCGATTTAAAATTTTCCAGAAAAACTGAATATTACAATTATCTTTTTTTTTTAATTAAGACATACCTACCGTAAATGTTCTCTACTCTCAAACAATTTTTAGACCTATGTATCCTGCTTATGCGTAAGAAGTTTAATTTGGATTGTATATGTTCGGAAGACAGGCGACTTTTTTTAAACGTAAAAATGATGGTCTCGAAAACCTATAACAGTTCTACGTCGGAAAGCTCATTTTACCCGCTACTGCTCCAGAAGGAGGTTAGTGTTTTTCGAGTGTATGTATTAAGTGGGTCTAATTCTTTGGCACACTATGTTGTTACTATGGCAAATTTTGTGAAAATACACACATCAAAAGTGTCTAGGGATATTTCAATTAAACCTAAACAACTAAAATTCTATTAACTTTTTGTTAAGAGACCTACACGTCAAGTCCGTACTGTATTCTTTGTTTTACACTAACGAAATTTCGTTATGGTATCAACGCTTAATAGAATTACAGCTTCAAAATTGATCTAAGAGGATCTCGTCGTAGTTCATCTGTAACAGATATACCTTTAGCGAAGACTCAGAGTAAACAAAAGAAGAACATCAAAGTGCCTCGTAACACTTCAGTATCTGAAGCGCCTTTACTTGAAGGCACCTTTCTGGAGTCCTCGTTCTCAGAACCACAGGTTGGTCCGGCTGACTTTGTGTCACTTCCGATTGAACCTTCTGAACTTGCCACAACAAGATCTGGTGCGAAAAGAACAAAAGTAGTACAAACTCCATCTCACTTCCCTCCGCGCGCCGGCCTTGTGAGCATCGTCTTAATACGCTCCTGTTTTGTTTACACATATCGCGTTCGATTATCGATATTTCGGCTCGTGATTTCTTTCAGGTTGTGTGCTATTGTGTCTTGTGCTGGTATCGTAAGTTTTTATTAGTGTTTGCTACTGTAATTTACGTGTAATCAATTTATTTCGTCAGCTATTCGGTGAGTACATTTATTTTTTTCTTGTGAGGGTATCGCGAAATAACTTTTGCAACCGTTTTGTTTTTTTCTCAGTGTTTTACATTTGTTTCCTTTTTTGTTTATTGCATAAAACATGTCATCTAATAATGATGACCCGCCTGATCGTGGCGGAGATATTTTCCGCAAAAATACAAAAACACTCAGGTCGCCGCCCGCGCCGACCTCCGCTAATAGTAAACGTCTGTTTAGTGAATTGTCTCCCTCATACATTTCGCCCGATGATAGGTCTAAACGCCTTCAAACGTACGAATGTCTTGAAAAGTCCTCACCCATATTAAATCTTTCCAATGTTAGCAATGCGAACAGTGGTGATTATTGTGACTTGGTTTCTGAGGCGTCTGCGTATCTGACCAAGATTAACGAGCTGGTCAACGACCAGGGTTCCCGCATTAATGTCGCGAATAAATCTGCAATCATGGATATGACTCAGCGCGTAACGAGTATCGTCTCATTGTTGGCTTTAAAATCGTCTTGTAACGAAACGAAACTTGCAATTACCGAGCGCGAATTAGATAAAGTTAAATTAAATCACGGCGTTAAAACTGACATCAATGTCGACAAAAAAATATCGTACGCGGATTCACTAAAATTGCGTCTACCCAAAGTTGCCCCCGCGGTGGAATCCCGTGCACCGTTACCGTCTATTATTGCATACCCTACCGACGAGCGATCGGCTGATTTTGCGTCATCATCCGCGACTAAACAAGCCCTTATGAAGGCAATTAAGCCCAGTGACGACGGGTTCCAAATTGTCGGCGTCAAAAAAACTGCAAAGTCGGGCGTTGTATTGCGTGTTGCAAATGAAAACCAACTGAAAAAGTTGGAATCGGTCGAGGCAATAAAGTCCGCAGGTCTACGTCTAGAAAAACCGAAAGGCCGCCGGCCCCGCTTGTTAGTTAAAGACATTCCCGCCTCAATGGAGGACAGCGCTTTTTTGCACGCGTTATACCGCCAGAACATTAAAAATGAGCTGCCGATAAAAGAAGACGACTTCATTAAATCAACCAAAGTAATCCGTAGGCGTTCTACTGACAACGGTCGGAAATGGATAGGAATAGAAATAGAATCAGCGGTCCGTAAACATCTTGTTTCTACGAAGGAAAAATTATTTATTGATTGGGCCACTTGCCGTTTTATTGACGATATTGAGGTAGTTCGTTGCGCGTACTGCCAACAATTCGGTCATGTTAAAAAACATTGCGTTAATAAATCACCTACCTGCGCTAATTGTTCCGAGGTTCATGAAACCAAGGATTGCCCGCATAAGGATGAATTAAATTTTACACCGACTTGTGCGGCGTGTAAACGTTTTAAGAAATCGTTTGACCATCGTTGTGGGTCTGAACAATGTGCAACATACAAACTTAAACTCGAGCAACTTATACTCAACACTAACTATTAATAATTAGGATGGATAGTTTAAACATAGGACAATTAAATCTTCACAACGATAGGGTGGCGACATCTGAGTTAGATAAATTAATTTTAGATCACAATTTAGACCTTGTACTTGTTCAAGAGCAATATCAAAACTCGCGCTTACGTCACAAGGTAGTACAGCTGGACTGCAAAGCACGAGCCGGAATTTATGTTGCGCGTTCTCATAACTTTACAGTAACATCTTTGCGTAATCTCATGACGCCTCACTGTGCGGTTGCTGAAGTTTCATCGGCTTCTTTTAAAGTCTACGTTGTGAGCTGCTACTTTCAATATTCTGACCCTGTCGCTCCTCATATACACAACCTCCGTCACGTCTTGCGGTCGCTCGCGGGCTGCAAAGTTATCGTTGGCGCGGATGTTAACGCGTCATCGTCCCTGTGGTATGGCAAGGTTCGGGCCACTGATACCGAACGACGCTGCGCTGTTGAGGATTTCATTGCTGAGATGAACCTATCGATTCACAATACCCCAGATGCACCACCTACTTTTTGCAGCCAAATGGGCGAATCTTGTATTGACGTCACACTTTCTAGTGCCGACGTACGCTTGGATAGGTGGCGTGTCCTGCCGGACGCGTCTTGTAGTGATCATCGCCTGATCGTGTACGAATTTGTTCCCGTGTTTACACAAGGTCCGTCTCATATCTCTGGTAATTTTAGATATAAATGTAAAGGCGCGAACTGGGAATTTTTCAGCTCGCTTTTTGCGTGTCACGCCAAGGAATTCATTCGAGACGGGCTGTCAGCTGAAGAAAGTGCTGATATTATGTCAGAAACTTTTACCTACTGTGCTGACATCGCCATTGGTCGCGGATCTATGACCAATATTCGTAGATGTGATTGGTGGAATGATTATTTAGTTGAACAGCGTAAAAGTTATCGTAAAGCGCGTAGACAGTTAAATAAACTTAAAAAACGTAAGGTTACCGGAGATCCACTTACTTTCGCGTTAAATGCTTTTAGAGTTGCCAAGTCACGTTACAAAGCATCGGTTGAAAAATCGAAGGGTAATTTACTGCGGAAAATTGTGGATAAACTTGACAAGGAGGGTCCATGGTCTCCTTTATATCACGAATTTAAAGCCAACAGATCGATCGACCTTGCGTACGTCCAAAACATTAAAATCAATAATAAGCATACCACTGGCATAGAAGAAACAACTGAAGTACTTATTAATACTCTTATCCCTGATGATTCACCGGTAAATGACAGCGACTACCACCAACAGATCAGAGCGTGGGCAGCCGTACCGCCTGAATCACCAACGTCAGACGTACCTACCACTGACGAATTCATAAATGTTGTTAAAAAGCTACCAGTCAACAAATCATCAGGTGAAGATAAAATATCTAATAGGATGATTAAAGAAGCATGTAAAACAGCGGGTGACGCGATCTTAACTGTATATAACCGATGCATTGTCGAAGGCGTCTTTCCTCGCAAATGGCGACGCGGATTTATTCGAATAATTCCAAAGAGTGGCGACAAGCCTCCGGACGACCCGAAGTCGTATAGGCCCATTACGCTTTTACCATCTTTGGGAAAACTTCTGGAGCGCCTCATTGTTCCGCGCTTATTACCGGACGGACCAAAATTTCATACTAATCAATACGGTTTCACCTTAGGTAAATCTACAGTCGACGCGGCCCTTTCCGTCAGAAGAACTGTTAATCTATCCGTACACAAATACGTAATTGGGATCTTTCTTGACATTTCTGGAGCATTTGATAACGCTTGGTGGCCTATGCTTTTACTAAAATTAAAAACCCGCGGTTGCTACAAAAACATCTATAATCTCATTTACTCGTACTTTCTTAACGGAACCGCGATACTTAAGCTTGGACATTTTTCTGTGAGTAAAACACTAACTATGGGATGTCCTCAGGGCTCTGTTATCGGTCCTTATCTATGGAATCTAGGTTTTGATGATTTTCTCGCGATTCCGCTTCCAAGCGGCTGTTCCCTAACCGGTTACGCGGACGACGGCCTACTGCTCATTCAGTCAAGTACTCGAGCCGGACTTGAGAACTTGGCTGACACATGCCTACGTTTAATATCACAGTGGGGTGATCGTAATCGTCTTACCTTCGCACCGCAAAAAACATATCAACTTATACTAAAAGGCAATCTTAAATCGTGGCCTAGTATTAAATTTAATAACGTTCCCGTCAAAAAACAGCAAGCTGTATGCTATCTTGGCATGGTGTTAGAAAGAAATTTTTCATTTGTTGATCATATAAAAACAGTAGGTGAAAAAGCTAAAAGGAACTTTTATGCCCTAACGAGAATATCTAAAGCAACTTGGGGTTTATCATTTTTAACTTTAAAAACTATATACGGGGCTACCTACTTAGGTTGTATATGCTACGGTGCACCTGTTTGGGCCGATAGGGCCACAATAGGGGCGGTACGACGTAAACTACTTCAAAGTCAACGTTTGGCTTTGATATTTTTATGCAAAGCGTATAGAACGGTCAGTACTGAAGCCCTACCGGTACTCGCAGGTGTACTTCCAGTCGATCTTGAGGTACAGCGTCGTGCTTCAATGTACTATTCCGCGCGGGAAACCATGGACACTGACTTTATACCACAACGCGACCTTAATAAAATTTCTAGATTATTTAAACCGCAGACTGAAGTCTGGGAGGAACTCTTATCCGAATGGCAAAGTAGGTGGGATAATTCCATGAAAGGCCGTCACCTTCATCTGTTCTTTCCATCCGTTCGTGAGCGGCTGGCTAAGACATGGTTGGAGGTTGATCATTGCGTTGCTCAATTTCTCACAGGTCATGGCAATTTTAAAAGTAAACTATATTCTTTCAAACTTGTTGCTTCGCCTTTGTGTCAATGTTCCTCATCGAACTGTGAATTCGAACAATCTGCACATCACATCTTATGGGAATGTATTCTTTGGCAGAATGAGCGCAATGTTATGTTGGATAGTTTACAGGTAACATCCGGTGTTGTTTATTATACGGACCTTGTGGAAACCAGAACCAATTTCCGTGCGTTCAAGCGTTTTTGCCATACCTACTATTGGAATCAATCGTAACAGCTCACATTTTAGGACCCATTAATTTTTAACAGATCCAATTCCGTGGTGCTAGGCAATCTGGGCTTCTCCCAGTTGTAATCGCCCCCTTGTGCCTATTGGCCTAGTTCTGTTCTGTCTCCTGCTTGTTATGGAGGGAAGTGGAAAATATATATTTTTCTTACTCCTCCGCTGTTCTTTTCTGATTAATTTCGTTGCGGGATCCAAGACAGTTGTATCGTTTCTCCGGGACTCGTCGAGCTTCATTGCTCGGCGCTTTTCTGGCGGACTCCACTGTTGATTCTGGCTTTCAGGAGTTGCAGTGGTTGGGAATAGTGTGGTGGGATTGTCCCATAACAAAAATCTCAGACTACTGTTGCAGTCTCTACCTCCGTAATAACTGCGCAACCTATTATTCAAATGGCTGCTGGGTACTCTAACTGGACCTTTGAGACTGAATTGATTTCATCTCAAAGTTTCGTGACTCTCATAGATTTGGTACGTTGTTTAGGGTTGGCTCAGAGAATCCCGTTCGCTATTAAGGCTAGGCGCGATGAGGCAAGAGAAACAATTGGTAACTTGATTACAACTGGCTTCCAAAAATTTTCGAAAACTTCTCGGTTCCCAGATGGACCACAAGTTAACACCACTACCGGTATCGTTGCAGATTTGTTGGATAAGATACTGTCAGCATTGGATTACGGAGAGAAATTCTGTGCTGACTCCTCGTCTCAACAATCAAACAGTAGATTCGGTACTCTAGATGATGCAAAACAAGCCTATTATAAGGGTGTTCAACGCTTACTTGACATACTAGTTAAAACAAAACCTGAAGCCCGAGTTTTATTCGAGATTTACGATAGAGTAACTTTCGAAAATTCAAAGGGTTTAACTTGGACTTAAATTTGTGTCTATTGTTAGAAGAGCTAGACATAGGCATATTGTATTTCTAAGACGTATTGTGTTTAATACTGTTCTCACTATGGCATTATCTATTCCCGTTACTTCATCAATTTCATCCAAAGATGAGTTAGAGACCTTTGCCTCTGCTTTAATGACGGCGATTTCTGCGAATCCTACTATCAACTATGATTTGTCAGGAGTTGCTAAAGTTGTTAAGTTAGGGGGAGGGTTTGTCTACTCTGCGAGTTTATTTAACAAGGATAAGGATGCTGCTTTGGTGAGACCAGATGATATGTTTAAAGTTTTCCAGCGCTTGGTTGTTAATGGTTATACTTTTAGATCGGTCGAATCACTTACGTTTACTTCGACTTCTAAGCTTCCATTACCAGCCTGGCGTCTACAAGTTAAGTACACCCCTTCTGGGTAATTTTCATTCTAAATTGTAAGACTATCTTTAGATCATATATTCTTTTAACTTCATTGTACTTTTAAATTTTGATTTGTAAATTAAACTTTACTTGCACGATGCCTGTTCCAAATTATCCTAAGTTTGTTAAATATCCTACTGATAACAGAAGTTCATTAAGTTACTCTCTTATATCAACTCGTAATGCGAAAATACTTTCGGATCATGAGAAGGCAAAGGAGAAAACAACGCCTGAAATTACAAACTCTAAGGCATTATCAGACTTCATGTTTAACAAGCGACAATAATTAATTCTTTTTCAAATTTGTAACACTCTATGGTTTGAGTTATATTATTTCTTTTAGTTTCTTATCTTTATCATTCATTACACTTATATATATTATATAAATGCATTTATTACACATTAAAATAAACCTTGTTTAATAGCCTATCTAATCTGATAATAAAGTTTTAGATAAAGTAAAATTAAAAAAAAACTTAGAAGAAGAGGAAAAACTCAGACCAAATTTCAATCTTAACTTTATTTTTGAAACATCAAAACCTAAACAAAAAAACTATTTTTTTTTCAATAATTGTTGAAAACATAAAATTAATAATCCGTGGATAAACTTACGACTCTCCTGCCACATCTGCAGCGGTTCTGCATACTCAAAACAAGGTGTCAATACCCTGTTGTGGAATACTGTCCCAAGTCCTTTCAACACTCTTGTTAGAAGTATACTGGATTACGCATCCCCGGTATGGAATCCTACGTATCGCGTCCACGTTAATAGAATTGAGCGTATACAAAAAGCCTTCACTAGGTATCTGCGCTTCAGAAGTTCCAATTGCGATCTAGATGCCGGTTATACTGAAAGACTCAATCATTTCAATATGATATCTCTGGAACAACGTAGAAATCACTCCGACCAGATATTTCTTTATAAAATTATTCACAATCGATCCGATGTCCCAGAGCTATTATCTGCAATAAATATCTCTGTACCTAGGCGAACTATGAATAGAACTGTACGCAATACTGATATACTGGCTGCGTCCCTATCAAAAACAAACCTTGGTCGCAGTGCCCCAATTAACCGACTTATAGTTAATTATAATAAAATAAATAACAGTAACATTGACATCTTCGCCGACACATTCTATCAATTTCGCAAAAATCTTATGGTTTCTACGCCCTCATAATATTTTGATGATGTTTATTGCAGTCGTTTTCCCAATAATTGTTTTCCTTTCTTTTAATGTATTTTATTATTCTAATTACCCATTGTTTACTCATAAAGAAATCATAATTTGTACCTTATTTATTTAAGAACACAAAAAAAAAATTGTATCATATTTATCTTTTTAATTTTAACTTGAAACTTATCTCATAGTGTATAGTATATTTATGTTTAAGCTGTGTACTTCTTTAAGTGACAAGTTCACCATGATAATCGCTGTACTAGCTGTTTATGTAATATGTTATAGTGAATACGTCGTTGGAGTACCTTTATAATAAAAATAAAAAATAAAATAAAAAAAAATAACATAATGTAGAATATTGTAATAAACAAGTTTTTTCATCTACACCTTGTATGTAAATAAATTAACAAACTTTTTCTGAACGCTACAACTTTTTAACACAATTATTTCAGATTTGCTGCCATTGTAACACTAAAATATGTACATAAAAGCTGACATTTTGAAACTACATTGCTGCTAACAGTTTGAAAAATCAACACGCATGCAAAAAGGGCAGTTTAAAATAAAATGAGTGGTTTCATTTGAAATATTGTTTAATAAATCTGAAATTACTTTTTCTGAAAGATTGTTTAATAATTATCAATCCTGCTGTTCGAATCTGTACCATTATTCAGATGTTTTGAAGACAATAATACGAGTACCTACATTTATAAAACAGTCGTTTTCTGTGCATTAATTATGTAAGTTTAAGTATATTTTAACGAACATTTTAAAAACTTGCAAATATTTTAGGTTGATAAGCAATTTTTCCTGAAATTTAAAATGGCTTTGTAAGCAGTAACATACGATTTGCTATTTTAATAAAACTATTAGAGAAATACCTGTTTCATTAAACTCTTCTCCCTCCTTTTATCTTGAATGATTGGGGACTAAAATATAGGCCTCTAAATTTTAAAAGTACTCGGCGACCTTTCTGAAGTAATCTGGGAGTGCCAGAATTGTTTCTAGTCTTCAAATATGTATATTATAAATCACGTGATCTGGTTCAAATTTTCCGCCTCGATTGTTGTACTTGGGAATCACAGAGATGGCGGTAGAGTCAAATAGTTTTCATTCTATGAAGTTAACATTCTTCCCGTTAAGGCGTATGTGTTCTGTGGACTACATAAGGACACTAAATTGTTGTAGAAATAACCAATTTCCATTTTAGTCGTAACTTTAGTATGTAATAAAATATTAAATGTGGTGCTGGCCTTCAGCCAAGTACCTGAGCACTAACAAGCGAGGTAATTGAATTAACTATATTAGCGTCAATTCACACGTACCACAACCACACCACGTCGCAGCGACAAAATGTGGTCAAGATGTGGTTACGTGTGAATAGTGTCGCAGCGGCTTTTTGCAGCTGCGTTGTGGTAGCCACAAAATGTCGATGTGGTTAGCGCAGGCGCCAGCTAGGCGCGCGTGGACGTCATGTCGTGGCGATGTGGCCGCGCTGCCGCCGCGTTGCCGTCGCGATGTGGTTGCGATGTAGTCGTATTACACAGGTGGTCGATAACAACCACAAAATGTGGTGCGTGTGAATTGTAATATTCATTTTCAATACAAAATTTACGCCCGACCACATCGCGGCGTTGTGGTGTGGTTTTCGCTGTGGTGTGGTTGTGGTACGTGTGAATTGAGCCTTATTGTGATAACTGACATACCGTACTTTTTAAGTACCGTATTTCGTAGTTATGACAACAACATTCATCATAATACTTTTAGTCATGAAAGGGCATCATCCTTCTGATCAAATTTCATCGTAATATTTCTATCTAGTCATGAACGGGCATTATCCATTCTGACTAACCTTTACGAAAGCTTTAATCATTACTGATCATAACACTTTTAGTCACGAACGGGCATCATCCGTTCCGACTAACCTTTACGAAAGCTTCAATCATTACTGATCATAACACTTTTAGTCACGAACGAGCATCATCCGTTCTGACTCACCTTTACGAAAGTTTCAATCATTGCTGATCATAACACTTTTCCGAATCACAATTTATCCGAAAATGATACCCCACTTGCCCTAGTAACGATAAATTAGGAGTTATGATGACAAACAGAGCGCGCGGCAGAAGAGAACTTCAACCCCTCCAAGAGGGGTGCCTCCGAGTGCCTCCCGGGCGATTTTAACTCTAGGCCACCTAACTAACAAGTTTACCAAGTCTCATGCTTTAATTAAAAAAATATTGCTTCCCATACATTAATGGCTTATAACGCCCCCACTAATTAATAGTAGTCTGCATCAAATGATTTGTTAGTATTTCACATTTACTCATTCATCGTTACGTTTTAACGTTAATATTTTGCGTTCCGGCCCAACGCTACGTTTCAAAATATGCCCGATACGGCATCTGGAGCGGCGAGGCCACGTGATGGCATCGGGGCTGGCAATGGAGAAGCTAGACGGCCCACAAAATTACCATACTTAGAAATTCACAATGCAAACATACTTATTTTGAAAGGGACTCTGGGATATAATTCAGGATAATCGCGAGATTGATGCTGCGAGGGTACAGCGTGCTCCGGCGCGCATTTGCCTTGCTTTGACCTTTTTTTGGATTATTAACTTAACGCACACTGCGGCGAGTCAATTCTCCGAACTATTGCGCGTGAATTGTAAACAATAACAGATACGGCTTATGGTCATTTCTTTTGTTTTGTTATCCACTTTTGGCCGACACAATATTATATTAAACCATGTCTCTTCGACGTACACCTCCAAACACACCATATAGGGAAGAAACCGCCGAACCTAACGTATCTTCGCTTGTGATAAATCAAACCGGATCGGCTCCAAATTTAACGACAATTGAGCATGAGAACATTACCACTAGGTTCAAGCGCAAACGGAGGACGAGCCTACCTGCATGGAGGAGATCCGTCAATTGCTGGCTAAGGCTGTAGCTCAATCCGAGTCGAGGTACGCGGAGTTGCAGGCGTCGATATCCGCAATTAGTTCTCAAAATGAAGAAATAAAAACCAGCATTTCATTTATGTCCAAGCAGTACGATGACATGATCGTGAAAATGGGTCAGTTAGAATCGGAACGTCGGGAAGACCGTTGCCTTATACAGCGTCTGGAAGAAACAGTCGAAAATCTGGAGAGACAGCTATGCTCGACCAGGATTGAAATTAAGAATGTGCCCAAAACACCTGGCGAAAGCAAAATCGATCTTTGTGAGCTTGTGAAGTCAACAGCTTCTGCCCTGAACACGTCAATCCAAAATCAGGATATTAAAGACGTGTTTCGCGTTAACAAGAAAGATGGCCCATCATCATCACAAATAGTTGTGGAGTTTTCAAACGCTGCCACCAAGGAAACTATAATAAAAGGAGTAAGGCAATTCAATATCCGGAACAAGGAGTGTAAACTCAATACAACTCATTTAAAACTCGAAGGCCCTGCGAAACCTGTATATGTGTCCGAAAAGTTAACTTCAAAGGCTCAGCGATTATATTATCTTGCACGAACATTTGCCAAGGACAATGCCTTTAAGTACTGTTGGACGTCATTTGGGAAAATATATCTCAGACAAACCGAGGGTAAACAGCAAATTCCAATACGCAAAGAGGAAGATCTAAATACCCTTCGTCTAAACAAGTGACTAGGATTTTTTTCATGTTCTTTTCTGTTTATTTTCATTTTGTTATATAACTATTACGTTTTACATTCACACTACTCTAAACCTTTACACCAAAAACAATACTTCAAACATCTTAATCTCTCACACACTCACATCAAACACAAAAATAATATACTCGTATTTACAATTATATACACATCGCAATGCATGGGGAAATATAAAATACATGGTTATTACCTCATAGAAGGAATCAATATATTACTGTTCGTCTTTCATAACTTTACTGCGACACTGTTTTGTTTACCAATACAATGACCAATTCAATCATAAATACTTCTACGGAATTGGATAAAATAGCCATTGCTTCCGCTTATAATTGTGACACGTTGACGTGTAACACTCTCATTAGTAATAACAATAAGTCACTGAATATTTTTTCTTTAAACATTCGTAGTATATACAAAAACTTAGATAGCCTGTTGGTATTACTACATAGTTTAACATTTGAAAATGACGTCATTGTTTTAACGGAGTGTTGGCTGAACGCAAACAAAAATATTCCCTCTATTGATAATTATAGCACATTTATTTCTAAAAACTACCTAAACCAAAACGACGGTATCGTTATTTATGTAAGAAAAACAATTAAGTGTTCGGTAGTGGAGCCGGACCGCTCAGGTGCCAACTTTTTATTGATACACATTGAACCCGACATATTTATTTTGGCCGCATATAGGTCGCCTTCTATACAATGTATAGATGGTTTCCTAGACTCATTAGAGAACATTCTGCGTCCAATAAATTCCTGCAATAATATAATTTTAATTGGAGACATCAACATTGACATCAAGATTAATAACACAGACAGATTCAGTGCACCGTATTTGAACTTAACGGCAGAATTGGGGTTGTTGCCTGCTCATACGTACCCCACCAGGGTACTCAACTGCCTCGACCACGTCATGATGAAATCCATATATCCTGCAACTGTTTGTGTTATTGATTCCTCTGTAACGGACCACTTTCCAGTGATTGTCTCATTAAGCATGTCCAAACGTAGAATTATAAACGAAAATTGTAGTGTAAAGAAATTAGACATAAAAACTTGTATTAATCAAATTGAGACCCTCGATTTCTCCTTTATTAAAACCATTGGTGATGCAAACAAAGCCGCCACAGCATTCGTAGATAAATTATCAGACATTGTTAAAGTCAATACTAAAGTCTGCCCAATAAATAATAAAAAAAGAATATTAAAACCGGGACCGGCTCCACAAACAACACAAAAAGTGCCCTACCAATTACACATTAGAAATTAAATATAAACGCTATCGGAATCATTGCAACTCTCTGTTAAGAAAATTAAAAAATAATTATGAAAAATCTTTACTCCAGAACGCCAAAACTCCTAAAGAATCATGGAAAGCAATAAAGTCCATAATCAATTATTCTGAGGATAAATCAACTGCCGATGGCTTAATAAATTCCAATTCAAACAACATTGATACAATAAATAAATATTTTTCAGAAATAGGTAAGCAACTTGCCGATGCCATAACTGGTACGCGTAACCCTAGTTACAATTTTGAAGTCCCATGCAACCTTAGTTCCATTGTCCTCTTACCGCCAGATGAAACTGAAATTGAAGCATGTATAATGAACCTTAAAAATAACAGTGCGACTGGCTGGGACTCTATTCCGGTTCAATTACTCAAACTGTGCAAAAATACTTTGGTACCTCCTCTCACTTACCTCTTTGAACTTTGTTATACCCAAGGTATATTTCCAGATGTGTTCAAGAGAGCACTTATTACTCCTGTCCACAAGGGCGGGAATCGGGACAATGTGTCGAATTATAGACCTATCTCTGTATTGTCTTCGCTTTCAAAACTATTAGAAAAAACACTAAATAGCAGACTTATGAAATTTTTGGAGCACAATAACATATTGGCAAACTCACAATTTGGTTTTAGGGCGTATAAAAGTACCGATGATGCAATTAGTCAGCTCACCGATTTTGTAACCACTAATGTCGACAGAAATCAAAAGTGTATAGGTGTTTTCCTCGATTTAGCCAAAGCATTCGACACGGTCCCGATTCCTGCACTCGTGAACAAGCTGGATGTCATTGGCATAAGAGGAACGGCTCTAAAAATGTTTAAGGACTTCTTGTGTAACCGTAAACAGCAGGTGAAGATTGGAAAACAGGTTAGTTCCGATGCAAATGTTGTCTACGGCGTACCTCAGGGAAGTATCCTCGGACCGAGTCTCTTCTTGGTGTACATCAATGACTTATGTCTTCAACAACTAAGGAACGGCAAAATATTTACATATGCTGACGACACAGCCGTAATATTCCATGGAGAGACTTGGGACGAGGTATGCTGCATTGCTGAAAATGGCCTCCATCGCCTGAGTCAATGGCTCGGAATCAATCTCCTTACTCTCAACATTTTAAAAACTTCATTTTTACAATTTTCAATTTCCAAAACAAACCTTAAAACCGTCAACATTAAAGTTCATTCATGTAATTACCCTAATAGTACTAGCTGTTCTTGTCTTTCTATTAATAAAGTCACTCAGGTTAAATACCTAGGTGTTATCTTAGATGAGAGGTTAAGTTGGGAACCCCATATAAGCCTTGTTACGAGTCGCACTAGGAAGTTAATTTGGGTTTTTAAAAAACTTAGACATGCCACCGAGTTTCCTCTTCTCCGTAATATTTACTATGCCTTAGCTCAATCTATACTTGGATACTGTGTTGGAGTCTGGGGTGGTGCCTGTAAAAGTCACATGATCAAATTAGAAAGGGCTCAAAGGTCATTATTGAAAGTAATGACTTTCAGACCCTTCAGATATCCGACTAAGGAACTGTATGAAAATTGCGAACTTTTAACGATTAGACAATTATATTTACTCCATATTCTAACAAAACAACATAGGCAAACTCCCTTCAATGCAAATTTACATAGGAGAAAAAGAGTTATTAATAACGTGTGCTTACCTGTCAGATGTCGGACAGCTACGGCGAGACGACAGCAATCCTATAGGTCATCTTACTTATATAATAAAATAAATAAAATATTAAACTTTCATCCTCTTACTGTTCGAGAAACTAAAATTAAAATTAAGAATTGGCTACTTAAATTAAATTACGACGAAACTGAAATGTTATTGCTAACTAATTAATATTCCCCATAACCACAAATCCCACCCATAACAAAAACAACAGTCACACATGCATATAACACATACACGCACACAGACGCACACACGCACACATACACACATACACACTCACACGTACACATCATTCACACACTTAAACACAATACACTTAAACATAACCCATCAATTGCTTGATTTAGTTTATATTCACAATTTATATCAACCAAAACTGGGAGAGGGCACTGACTTCTGTAACACAGGTTTTCACCTAGCTCAGAAGTCAGGGACTTCATAGGAATGTTGTAAAAAGTTTGTGAATAAAAATTATTCTATTATTCTATTCTATTCTATTTGAAGCCAAGTTTATACCAAGATGTAAGAAATGCCAAGACAGCTGCAGAAGCATGGAAAAATCTTATTGACGTTTTTGAAGACAAGGGTTTGTACAGGCGTGTATTACTATTAAGAAGATTGCATAGAATTCAATTCACTGACTTTGACTCCATGAGTCATCCAGTAGTAACATCGAAGAGGTTACTACTCTTGTGCAACAGCTTCTCGATATTGGAAAAAGCATAGAAGATGCAGAGGTCGCCGAGATTTTACTTAGTGGACTATCGTCGGACTATGATATTGTTTCGAGTATGGCTGCTGTCACCGCTACCAACCAACTTTCAAGTGAGCTTGTGAAGTCAAGACCTTTACAAGAATACTCAAGAAAGGTGTCTAATAAGTGCGGGTCAGCTTTTAATTCAAAGAAAAATATTAACGTGAACATAGTTTGCAATCATTGTGGTAAAAAAGGACATGTCAAGGCCCGTTGCTTCAAATTGAAAAGGGAGAAAAAGGCAAGCAAAGCAGCAATTGCAAGTGTAAATGATGAGACACATTTGGCGTCAGCATTCTTGACAGATGTTCCATATAAAAACTTTTACTTAGATAGTGGTGCGAGTAATCACATGGTGAACAGCAAAGACTATTTTCAGAATTTAAGGCGATGTAGTACAGTGAATAAAGTTGCCAACAATGAGCAGGTTACTAGCCAGGGTGTAGGCACTATAAAGTTATCTGTTACTAATCAGGTGAGTCCATTGATTTTGTCTAATGCTTTGTACGTGCCCGATCTATCCAGTAATTTAATTTCTGTCTCCAAATTAGTTGAGAAAGACTACTCTGTTGTCTTTAATGAAAAGGGCTGTTCACTTTGTCACAAAGGTAAAACAACTGGCAACCCATTTTCATGTAGGCATGATCTTTATGAGATGTGTGTCTGTGTTGATGTGGAGAGTGATAAGGCTTCGTCAGAGGAGCACTCCTTGTTTCTGGAGTTAAAGGAAGAATTCCTTAAGGTAGAGCAAGAATTGAAAATATCTCATTCCCGTAATGCCAAGTATTATAATCAGCATCGTAGGGATATCGAATTCGAAGTAGGTGATTCAGTTTGGCGTTTCACTCGTTTTCGGAATGATGTAGCTAAACGTTTCTCTTATAAGCTAGCGCCGCGTTTTGAGAAATGCAAGGTGATCGACAAGCTTTCTAAATTAGTATATTTGCTTGAAGACGAAAATGGTCGTACCACCAAATGCCATATCAAGGATATCAAGAGTGTGGACTAAGTCCTTGAATTTTGGGTTGTCTACTATAAATTGTGTGGCTTTTTAATTTTCTTTAATATTACTTTTCAATTTTCAGGAAAGTAGTCTTTCTTTTTAAATTCTACATACTAATTCTCTTTAGGAAACATTTTTTGGAGGTTTATTTTTCCTAGTAGAATGCTGGAGGGCCAGCGTGAATTTTTCTCAGTATCCTCGAAAAATTCTGGCGAGGAAGGGGATACTGTAACACCGTTTTTTTCACAATAAATATTGTAAGCTTTTATCCCTATCCTTGTTGGTTTACCTTGTGTATTGTATAGTGTATTTGTTTAAATTATAAATGTTTCGTCATACACTGCACTTTTTGACACCTGGAATTCGTTTTACTATTCCATTATTGAGTTTTTTCCAGCATTTTACATTGTTTTAGCTGAAATTAAATTTAGAAGCAAACTTTGTTTTTAACTTATAATGACATTTAGTTTAGGTTATGAAGTTTGGACAGTTCTTGGTCGTTTAGAAACTTTGAGTAGTAGTAGTATGGAATGACGAAATTATGTATCAAGTGATGTTTCGCTTTGAAATCCAATATCTTTTTGGAATTGTTGTTTCAGATACTTCTGCGGTAATTGCTTAGCCACTTCCTAATAAAGAAGTAATTTTCGGTGTTCAAAATTAGTACATTAGTTACATTCATTAATAATCGATATCTCGTTTCTAGACGAAAACTTTTCGAAGGAATGCGTGAATTGAATTGTGACACTTGTCCGGGGCGACGACTTCGATTTTATCCCTCGAAATAATTTGATTTTGTGCCGGCGTCGACCGTCACCCACGTGGAATCTTCATTTCAGTCCACGGGTACTGCACGCACCTATTGTAAACAGTAAACCGTAGTAAGCCGCCTTCGCAGCCTCCGAGTGGAGAGTAGCCGGCCCCAAGCAAGACCTATTTTCCCTGGTGGTAAGTTTTAATATTTTCCTTGTTACGTTTTGAGTACATTGTTGTTCTGTGTTAGTAACACACGGGTTTTCCTACAGCCTACGCTGCCAAGAGAGTTGGAGCCGAACGGGACCGTAATTGGGTTCCCAATTAAAACTCCATCTTCTCCGGCAGGTTAGTGTCTTGGACTAAAATCCTCCCGTTGTGATTATTTTATTCCCCACGGTTCTAATGTGTTGTGTTCTGCAGAGTAGGGTGACACCCCCAGGTTGACATTAGGTCACCCAGGCCGCTCCATCAAGCCTCCCTCGGTGAGTTTTCCTTTCATGTTTTGTTGTATTGCTGTGCGTGGATGTAAATTCCAACCCTTTTCGTTTCTTTTTCAATGTTGCCCATTATCTACCCCTTTACTACCTGTTCTAAACATTTTATAGAATAAATATAATTATATATTGTTTTGGATAAATCGTGAATAAGTGGAAGTGAACCTTTTGGAATAATAGTTTATTTACTCTTTACATATTAGTGAATTATACAAAGATATTATATTAGGTCGTGCGGCTTGGTGAGTTAAGGCCGGTTGAACGCTACCTTAATACAGCGATAGTGTTATTGTCATTTCTGCACCGTGCCCTCATTTTAATTCATGATTTACTTCCCCTTCCTCCCTTTCTGTCGTCTCGCCCAGGGATCGGGTTTGACATATGCCGTAGAGAGGTACCCCCGGTATTCGCATGTTTAACTTTTAAGTTAGCAATTTAAATAAAAGTTTTAATTTAAAGAGTAACTAACTTACCGTGATTAGCCAAACGCCAACAAGGCCCTATCTTAATTTGTAAGGTATTTTTAAAGAAATAGTTTTTTCAATAAATGTAATATTTTTTAAACACATAATTTTTTTTTGGTTCTTGCAACCCTCTCTTCACCCTCTTGTCCCGTTACACTCTGTAAAACTATAGTATGTGACATCAATTCAGAGATATGCATATTACGCTAATGCACGACGTGTAAGAACAAAGTCGGAAATGTTATTGAAGCTTTGGACAAATTTTTGCAACACTAGTACACTATAAATAACGTATCAGTATTTAGCTACTACTCAACTTAAGGCTAACCTTTCTGTGGGAGATATTTTTATGCACGTCGACTTCGCAGAAAATTATTGTTGCAAGCAGTACACTTCGGTGCTTCAAGGCTGCAAATAAATTTACATACGTGTAATATATACATACATACATATATGTAAATAATGTTACTGATGCCCTGATAGTAGTGAGGTGAAGAGTAAATTATAGTGGTAGAATACCTATGTAATGATGTCATGCTATACCTAGATTCTAAGAGCATATTTAGTAATGTAAGTATCGATTATATGGGAGTAATAAATCATATTCGTTGCTGAAAGGACGTGTTCTATTTCTCTACCAAATCGAACCTTTATATGGCGACCCTGCCAGCGCAGTGGAATGTCCCTTAAAAGGCGACGTTATTATAAACATTGAGTGCTTTGGACAGTTTTAAAGACTAATTACGATGGCTCTAATTTTATTGATTGCGTTACAAAGTGACGGTACGTGTACTGTGAACTCAATTTGTGACTTTTCTCGTGTTCTTCAATTACCAATCAATTTTCAAAATGGGCAAACAACAATCTAAGACCCAGGAAGTTATAATAGCACAGAACAGTGCAGGAAAATTCGGCTGGAGCCGAACAGATGTTGCAGCATACAAGTGTAATATCTTATATGTTGATGTTATACTGATTATTGGAGGCGTTATATGGCTATTGCGCTACTACAGGAAATGCCATGGAAAATGGATTGAAAGAGGTGTTCGTGATTTCCATCTGCGAAGGTCGATGAGCTTGTTCCGTCGTCAGCAACGGGAGGCCAATTTTGCAGCTTCTACAGGAACTTCACCAGTGTGAGTGTCGTGAAAAAATAATAAAAAGTGCGGTCACCCAAAGTAAAGTGCGATTAGTGTAAAACGGCATGGATAGAGATACGGTAATGAGACTTGTTTATGGTACAACATTTATATCTTAAATATTATGCATGTAGGTATTTACTCGCATTTTTATGTTTATTAAATTCGGTAGTACTATTGTGTTATTTTAAATAATTTTGTCATACTTTTGTGTATAATCATGATGACTAATATAATATGTTTATAGCAATGCAAAACTTTGCATGTGTTGAGCGATGGGCCTACAGCGCAATATAGGAATAGGAAGGCGTTTTTTTCTATTTTCCCAATATATGACGCAGCGCTACAGAATACAAGCCGGTCATGGCAAGGGTCCGATGGACGGGGTCGAAGCCGTTATAAAAAGGACAGCAGATCGATTAGTAGCTCAAGGCGAAGATATCCCTGATTTTACCGCTTTCATTAAAGCCGTTGAGACAAACATAACTAACATTGTGATTACTGTCGTGACTGAAGCGAATATGGAAGACATAGACAGAGTTTTGACCGACCAAGGAAAAAGCATAAGCGGAACCTTAAAAATTCACCAGGTCACTTGGGTTGTTACCAATCCAAAAAGATTTATTTGAGAAAACTCACATGTATTTCTTGTAAACCTGGTAGCGTTTGCTCTCACTATTCACTGTCAAAAGGTTTTATTGATTTCGTCAGCAGCCCAACTATAACCGATTTTACGCAATTGCATGAGTTCCGATGATGAAAAAGTTGTTTCGCGGCCGTCAGAACGTGCCACCTTATTCAAAGTTTACAAAACTAAAGGATGGGATGTGGGTTATTGCCAAGCTTTTGTTAAAAAAAAACGGAAAAGCATTTTGTAGGTCAAGTAATTGGATTTGATGGTGATGAGCCCAGGATGAAATTCACGAAAAAGAAACAAATTACAAAGGATCATGCTGTTTTCGTTTGGATAGACCCTGAGGACATATTCCTGTTCCTCGCGATGATGTGATGTGTGTTTTGAAAGAGCTTACATCCGGTCGGCGGGCACGATTATTGTTTAACAATACCGAACTTAAAAATTACAGAAATATTGAGTAATTGCCACAAACAGAATAAGTATAATACTAGTAATTAGATGGTCATTTATACACAAATGATAAATACATTATTAAAAATATTTCCTAATGTAAGAACTGATTTTAAAACGTGAGACTGATTACTAAGACTGCATAATAAATAATTGACATGAAAGATTTGGTTTTAAGTTGAAGTTTATAAGAAAGTCCCTGTGTTACTTATTCATTAGATAAATAAAGATTTTTAATAATAAAATACTTGAACCTTTTATTCTCAAAATATTACGTATAAATTGTTTTTTTCATGGACAATATTTATTTAGAAATTGTCTCTTCCGTAAAGAAGATTGCTCAAAATAGCCTACGAATAATCTGGTATGAAACCTTTACAGTAATTCCTATTATTTTTTATAAAGTACTTTACGACTACTACAATATAATGGACAGGTGCTAATTTCAGAAACATTATAAAAAGTAACTCAATTTCGTTTCAATCTCCGGTGTCAGATATTTTGGTTTAATTTGAAGTTAGTAGTAGACTAAGGTATCGTAGCTCATGCAGCCAAGTATTAAAATAAGTATGTATACCGAAATTAAAAAAAAAACTCAATATTCCCAGCGCTTGATCCATGAATAAGGTTTTAATACGAATATAAAATGCCCATTTCACACGAGGGCAGAACAGTGAGGCAGAACAGTTATAATAATAATAAGTATTTATTTCATAAAAACATGGAACTGTGCACTCTATACATAAAGGCTTACACTAAACAGTTTAGAATTATATTGTATAATTATGTAGAACTACATTATTGGACTCTATCCCTTAAACTAGGACTAGCCTGTATCTTAAGAGACAGGGTTCAGCCATTGGTTTAAACTAAATTGATTATACAATAAGATTTAACAAGTGAGAACAGTGTCGATTTGAATTATTATATTCATATAAACTCTCGAGTCATGAGTGGGTGCATGTGTGTTTATGTGTGTTGTTTGCATTTTTGTGATTGTCAGTGTGTGTATATTAGGTGTTATATATGTAAAAATTGGTAAGTAACAGTAATCTATTGTATGTGTGCAGCTTAAGAGCCATAATTATGTGAGAAGGTTTTCTGTAGAAAGGTAGGAGGATAAAGAGCTGCCTCACGGTTAAAACTTTACATTCGTCATATAGTTTGGTTGTGGGGAACATATAATATTTACGAGTCATCGTTTTAAGAAGCTGGCACAGAACAGTACTGTTCTGCCCACTGTTCTGCCTGATGCCCATTTACTGTCGCCCAGTTACTGTCTAGACAGTACTGTTTTGTGCGTTCACACAGTAGCAGTACTGTTCTGCCCTCGTGTGAAATGGGCATTAAAGCGATTGAAAGCGCTGTGTGAAATGAACAAGCCATTTGTTTAGAAAAAAAGACCAACATATTAGACTATTGTTTTTCGTCAATTGCATTGACAGATGCCAACATTTAACCAGGTTCTGTGTAATCTGGTTGTTTGCATTTTATTATTATTCCCTCCCGATTTTATCTACCCACTTGGCTTAAACTACGGACCGTAATTTCCTCTTGAAATATCGACCTCCGGCTGTGATTGACTGATGTACGGACCTACTAAGAACGACGACCTGGCGTGGCGGTGGGTGTCAAGAGATTAAACGGACATTGCAGATTTAACATGGAATCCCAAAATAATCCTATATTTTCTGTAAATTGCGGATCAGCTTCTGGCTCCATGTCACTAAAAGAGAAAGGGAACATCAATAAGTGTCTTGGAAAGACTTCTGCCGCTGCAAATATTTTGGTCGAAAATATAGATGATACTTTTGATGTGACATGATGTTGTTATTAAAGTATTTTGATGGCTTTTAGAAGTCTCAAGTGTCCGTAGTTTTAATTTAGTTTCAATCGAATACATATATTATTTAGAACCAAAAATGAAAAAACACATCCCTGTCGGTTCTTAGGCCAACAATGTATGGACGCATAGCAATGTCCTTTGAGGGGTCAGTTCCATTGAGCGCGTTTCTTTTTTCAGCCGTTTTTATATACTCATTACGATTAAGATAAATAATAGATTTTTAAATGATAAAATTGTAGGATCTTTTATTTTAAAAACATGATTTAATTGGTCTTTCCATGGACAATATACGGATTGTCACTTCCGTGGATCTGGGGTCACTTCCATGGAGGGCAATTTTATTTCAACCCTTTTAATTTAATATATAAAAGACTGCGAGCTCGGCAAGTATTTTTTGCCTGCTGCCTTTATTAGAAATTTATACAGGGTGTCCCACGGCTATGCCACATGGAGGGAAAGTACCTTAAATCTTGTAGATAAAACATTTTACTGAAAGAAGACATAATTTGAATTTTAAAAACAATAAAAATTGCATTCACAGATTTTTAAATAATTTAATGTTTGGGCCGGGAATCGAACTCTTTCCACGAGAAAAAATAATCACCCTGTAGTTTTATCATATCGATCGAAAGGGTTCATCATTGTCGTCGTTGGACGCCGAGCTAAGCTGACGCGTTATCGTGTATCTCACTAATTAAATACTACCGCTTCAACGACTCTAAACCTTATATACGCCGTAACAAAGTTTATTTTGCCCTACCACTCACCATACTATTTTATTTAAACTACATATTAGAATTACATCAAAAAGTTAATACAGTATTGTGAAAAGTGTATTCAAAATGGCTGCAGTGAGTTTGACTACTGGACCTGCCTCCACTGTCCCTAGCAACCCACAGCCCGAACCAACCAGAAACGACGATTGTGACAACGACCCGGCAATCTATGTTACTCGTAACCGCGGCCCTAAACGCATGAAGCCGGACGTTGATGAAGACGGAACATTGAGAAGTGAGCTTTCGGAATTCTGCAGTGAAATGATGTCGGTGATCCGTGAATTTACCAAAACCCAGTGCGAAACTGTTAACAAAATATCGCAGGATGTGTCGGCCATTAGGCAAGAGGTAAACAATATAAAACATACGGTAGAAAAACTCTCTACCGAGCAAATCGTCATACAAAGTGATAACTCCCTACTCATGAATGATGGTCCAAACTGTTTGAACTACTTAACAAAACTAGAGAACTAATTCAATAAACATAAAAGCATATAAAAACTTGTCTCCAAAGGTCACTAAGAAAAAGAATTCTGATTTTGAGGTGATTACAGTTGCAGCTAATATTCATGTTGACAATTTAGACTACTTACCAAAACCTAAGATCCCTAAGGTACTGGCTTCTAACAAAGAAAATGTGTACATAAATTCGCCTGACTTACCCATTTCCGTGAATGATAATATTATGAACTTAGGCACAAATGATATTGACGACGTCATAGTAATGTATGGCAATAACTACCCGGCACACACCACACAAGAAGATTTAGATAGAATTGTAATAGACTTGATGCTAGACGAGAAAGAAAAAAAAACTCATAGATGCTACTTACGATCTCCCCTATTTTGATACAAACGACGATCTGCCTATGATATCTAGCACGGACAATACTGCAGACACTAAATTTGAACTATTGCTTAATGATTCTACGATATCAAAACCATCTGAAACTGACCATGCTGCAGACAATACTTTTTTCCAAATGAACGATGAATCGGAAACTCCAAGAGCAAGAAATAAACGTATTTCTACGGCAGCATATTCCTCTGCTGAGCCTGTTCTAAAAAAAGTTAAAATTAAAATATTAGAGCGTAAGATAATACCAAAACAGACGAAGATCGTCAAAAGCAAAACTGAACAAAATCCATCAAGTTCAAGAGCACTAAAAACGACGGTTAAACGTACTGTGCCGTGCGACAAATGTAAGAAGATTTATCTTTTTTATAATTGCATGACAAAATGTTTCATATGTGAACTATTCTACTGTAAAAAGTGCATTTCAAGTTCAAAATTAGAAAGTGATAATGTTTATGTCTGTGATGCATGTATGCAAATGTGATACAATATTTTTCGTTATGCCTTTAAGGTGTGGTTTGGACCTAAGACTGAATAATGATAATAAGAATAAAGATTCGAGGATTCGAGTGTTCAGTTGATCTCAACATTTTCTCTTAAGATGACTGATAGAATAAGTAGGTAAACTCATGTTTAGGGATTGCAATCCGGTCCGGCGGATCCGGTAATCCGGCGGATCCGGTACGTTTTTGTTGCCTACCGGATATATTAAGAAAAACGTAATTTCTTTCATCAAAACCGTGCGAAAGTGCTAAAAAAACACGGCGTATGCAAAACCGTATAGTATCATAAGCAGTTGATTTTAAAATATTTAATTTGGATTATAGAAAAATATGATGTTGATTTAATTTAGTTTTTATGAACGGGATTAACTTAATTACTATAAATATTCACTGTTTGTAACCTTTGAGACTGATTATCCATACTAATATTATACGCGGACCAAGCCGCGGGCAAAAGCAAGTTATATAAAATCGTTTCTATTCTTCCCCGTAGATTATTCCACATATTATGCTATGAAGTTAGAAATATGCGCTATGTTGAACACCCTAAATACCAATCCGGCCGGATCCGGCGGAATTCTTGTGATTCCGGCTGAATCCGGCGGATTTAAGATTGTACCGGATTGCAATCCCTACTCATGTTTAAGCCAATTGTCAGGCTATTTGTGTCATATCAAAATAAGAAATTTTTGATTTGTTATTAATATAATACACACATCAAAAGTGTCTAGGATCAAGCATTTTTATGCGGATTTCTTGAGATTGAGATGTGGCTTTGTAATAAATTTATGATTTTATAAATTTATATGGATCCTTTTTGGTGCATTTCATAATTTGAATCAGGAACTGTGAATCAAATTCGAGTAAAAGATGAAAATCAGCTGTCAATATTTTCCCTATAAAAACATACAACGCATTGAAGACATTATTAGTGCTACTGTTTCCCTACTACTGATTAAAACCAACGTTATTATGGAGCGGCGACGTCATTTAAGCAGGGAAGAAATGCTCAGAACCGTGGGAATGATAGAAGCTGGTTCCCGGCAACGTACTGTGGCTTATGCTCTGAATACAAGTCAGAGTGTTATCAGTCGACTTTGGACACGTTACCGAAGCACTGGTACCGTGGCTGAGCGCCATGGAGGACGGTATCGCTGCACCACACGGAGACAAGACCGATACATTCAAATCTTAACTCGAAGAGCTCCAACAATAACCGCCATGATGTTAGCCGTGAGGCTTCATCACTCTTCAGGGAACTTAATTAGCGACCAAACAGTCAGAAACCGCTTGCATGAAGTGAACCTTCATTCCCGAAGACCGCTACGGGTACCACCTATAGCAATGCACAATCGTAGGATTCGATATCAATGGGCTCTTGAACACAGAAATTGGGCAGAAGAACAATGGCGTTTCGTGTGCTTTTCTGATGAGTCTCGTTTTGGTATGAGACCGGATACAAGACGTATACGACACTGGAGAACCCCTGGACGCCAACAGCGATTAAAATCCTGCCAGGAATTCCATCCTTATAGTGGTGGAACCATCATGGTATGGGTGGGTATTTGGATCGGCGGAAGAACTGAGTTGATTTGGATCAGAGGCAACCTCAACGCTCAAATTTATGCTGAGACGATTGTATCAGACGTCATCGTTCCTCTACAAGTGCAAATCGGTCCCTTATTTCAGTTAATGCATGATAATGCACGACCGCACACCGCAAGAGTTGTAAGACAGACTCTCGCCGCAGCTAACATCAATGTCCTGCCCTGGCCTGCTCAGTCGCCAGACTTGAACCCGATTGAGCATGCATGGGATATGCTACAGAGAAGAGCTCTGCCGAATATGGAGGGTATCCAGTCGCAAGAAGACCTTTTTTTGTTGTTGCAACGAACATGGGCGGCCATTCCACAGCGTGATTTGGATGAACTCATTTTGAGTATGCCAAACCGATGTTCTTGTGTTGTTAGTGTTCGCGGTAGAAACACGGATTATTCATTGTTTAAGTTACCCAATAAAATTTTAGAGAAAACTGTTATTTCAGTCTTTCGAACTTTTGTGTTAGTGGTTCAAATGTCAAAAATCCCTTTATTAGGAAAATGGCAAATTTCTTTATTAATGCAAAGGTGACTTGGTTTATCGTTACTGTGACAAACGAAAACACTTTATTTGATGAATCCTTAAAGAAATTTTAATTAATATCAATCAGGAGAAAAGTTATTGCAAAAATATATGTTGATCCCTAGACACTTTTGATGTGTGTAGTTCTCTAGTTTGTTTGTTGCATAGTAAGTAAAGGAATATAATTTACTTTAAATAGTTTTCAGAATTTGATTACTTTATAGATTGATAAATTACTTTTTGATTGATAAATACTTATCATAATGCTTCATAAATCTCCTAAACCTTATTACGCCATTGTTGTAAAAGCTTACATAATTGATAATTCGCTCGTTGCACTGTGATGACAGCGATGACATAACTTATTGTATTGTACGTGTGTCTGTGTTCCCTCATTCCATAGATTATACATTGATCGATTGTGATTATGTTACACTAGTGTGCTCTTTATACCTTTTAGTTTTTTTACTTTTAGTGTTGTCCTTAGATTTTTCGTCAAAATGTTGCCTGTTATTTAAAAATTCGTTCTGTTTTAATTTTTTTTTTCTCTTGTAACTTTATATTCATTTTTTTTTTTGTTGTGTGCCCCGCACCGGTACTGACTATAAGACCAATACTGACGAGCCGCGAATTACCAAAGCCTAAGAGTCTTTCAACCACATCTACACCATTGACTAACGACCCACTATGGCTACAGGCATTCGTCAACGAGGGGGAGAGGGCTCTTACCAATTCTGAAGGCGTTAAGAAGTTTAACGCAGATGCATCCGGCTACGTCGCTCTAGTGGAACGGGAGTACGACGCAATAGCAGATTGCGACAAACACGTCGCCAAGGATATCCCTCAAAGTGCATATGCATACTACCATCACGTTATGTGGTGGTACCGCGTGGCCATGATGGCCAAGCGGCGAGGAGAAGCCACCCACGACCAGGATCGTTTGATCCACTTTGTCGATGGGTACGACGTTGTATTAGGAGCGGGGGCCGCTACATACTTGTCGGGTATGGGCGACTATACCGACGTCAGGGGTGTACAGCACTACCTGACCGCAGAGGAACCCGGTCCCGACGGTCACTTTGGACTGATCACTGAGCGCACACATCGCGACTATGAGTCGAAGATAGCGCCAGCGGTTTCGTTTAACAGAGTCCTGTCGGACATGGGCGCTCGCGGCAACGACGTCGAGTTCTTAATGCCTGATGGCATTCTACCCGACCTACCGAGACCAACACAGCCTGCAGCAGCTGCTCAAGCTGATGCGCCAACCGCCGCCGCGCCAGCCAGAGGAAGAGGAAGGGGCAGAGGCCGCGGAGGCAGAACAAGGCGCAGCGAACTAGCTCTGCTGACCGACAGCCACGAGGGCGAACTCGAACCAAGAGAGTCGCTTGATGGCACCCAGGAACCTGATGAGCCTACGGATGACGAAGAAGATGAACCCGAACCACCGAGGCCCAGACATCAGCCGACAGCTAACTTGTTGGGATGGCGAGCACCGAAGCCGCTCAACAAGAATCAAAGCTTTAACATGGCAAAGATCATTGACGATCCAAGAGACGTGGAGTTCACAAATAATCGCTATCGAATACACCCACGCCTATTTGAATTCGTTTTCAATCGCCTAAGAGAGGCGAAACGCTACAAGCTACTCGGATTGCCCGCAACAAGGCGTTGTACAACGCCTTTTTTGGTGTACTATCGCGGTCATAAACGGTGGAACATTTAGCGAACAAAATACTTTGCACTACGGAACATGCATTAAAAGCGGCAAGTTTCCTGTAATTGGCTAAAGAAAATTGTGGGTGTGGCCCAAAAATATTTTGACCAATCACAGGGAATTCCCCAAACATTATTGTTTTACACACTCGTCGTCACTCATCATGAGCGCAATTGCGCTCGCTAGTTGTCAACACGTCTCTCTGTTCTTTGTTTTTATCCCGACTCGTCGACCGACCCGTGCCTCGATTTTTGGACTGATTTCCCGCTCTTCTCGTGACCTGTGCTTTGTTTTATTGGACTTGTGATTGCCTTCTTGCTGACCCGTGCTGTGTTTTCTGGACTTGAACAATGCCCCAGAATGTATTAAGGGAAGAACGAACAAATTTTGGTTTTACTTCAAGGACTAAATATTTCACAAATATCGCAGGAATTAAATGTTACGGTAAGTCGTTGTTATTTATATATTTTTAAATTGTATTTTGTTATATGTCGAGAAAATTATTTATACACATTTTAGTGTTTGTATGATTAATATTGTGTATAATATGTCAAACTATATATAGTATTAATTGCTAGTTCAATTTATTAAAGTATATATTTTATTATTGTGACGTGTTTAAAAATTAATATATTGTCCTCTTTAATTATTATTAATATCCTTTTGTCTGTTTCCATAATTATGATGATGACAACATAAAAAATGGCATTCTGTTTAGTCCGTCTTGTAGATCGGCCAAAAATACGGGACACGTATTTTTTGCTTCATCAAAATAATAAAAAAAATACAAAGATAAAGAGAAACAAAGTTCTGGAGTGGGGGCTTTTAACTACCGTAATGCAAAAATTGTATCTGATCGTGACGTCACGCACAACTTCAACGCACTGTATCGTCGTCATTTTTCGTTTACGAGAAAAAAGAAAAAATACGTGTCCAAAATTTTTTAATAATCTCAATGATGGACTAATTATTTTTTTTCGTCGTCTCGCCTATTATTATTATTCATGTGTTTTTTTAATAAGTTCCATTTACTTACACTAGAATAAAACGATTGATAATAATAGTATGACTTGTGATAGAGATATAATTTGCATAAACATGTTATGTTTATTTA
Organism: Athetis lepigone; assembly: GCA_033675125.1. Taxonomy (NCBI): domain Eukaryota; kingdom Metazoa; phylum Arthropoda; class Insecta; order Lepidoptera; family Noctuidae; genus Athetis; species Athetis lepigone. The sequence goes on from CM066221.1 coordinate 659,893, forward strand.
TTTATAATTTTGTGTTTTAATCGAACCATACAGAAAGAAAATACAAAAACAAAAGCAAAAATACTGATTTTGTTAATTCTAATAGCAATCCATAATTCAACAATTTTATTTGTCACTCAGTTTTTTATCTATCGTTAAGTCACCTTTGTAACGAAAACAATGCACTTCCTAAGAATATTTATAACCAATGTTTACTTTAGTCAAAGTAAAAAGGGACGATCATATTAGTCATGCATAGGTCTGTCTCTTTTGCGCATGGCAAGTGTAAGATAGAGTCTAAACCTGCTTAGCCCAAACGTGCTAAATAACTTTCATTTATAACTATTTAATGCGATTTAGTACGATCACTAATCCTAATATTAATTGCAAACCGTTTCTAATAATATCGTCTGAAGTTGCATACATAGTAGAAAAGAATCCAAAAATATCATAATAAGTATAAAAGATAAACTCTACACCCGGCCACGGTCCGAATGCGCCTTGCTTCTTTCTATCAAATAGAGATCAGATATCAATATTCCAACTGATTCTAGCACTCGATTTTCAAGATTATGACTAGGGCAAGCAATATCGATACCCATTAAATGAATAAACTAATGAGTTATTTATTTTTGTAAATAGGTAAAAAATTACACTTTCTCACGTCATTTTTTTTTTCTTATTTTAATCGAACGATGGGGCCGGTGTTTCCTAGCTGGACTACTCTGACAAGAAACAACCAAGATAAACTCAGGTTTTTTATTAGGTCTAGAGATTTGATTATTAGAAAATTTAAGTAATTCCGAAATTTTACTGCAGTATAAATTAATTTAATAAAGTCGTATTAATTATAAAAAAAATAGTTTTCATCCATATCAAAAAAAATATAAATAAAAAATATTTTAATTACGTAATTGGACACTTGCAAAAAAGATGTGATTAGGCCCGGGTTGACAAAGGTATAATAAATAAAGGAATTAAGCTGAATTACAATTTTTTTTAGTGATGTTACAGTGTGCAACTTCAGCTAAAAGCTGCTAATAATAATAATGAATAAGAATTTCAAAGTATCGAAAATACCGGGACTAGCTCTGTGAAGTATCGGGAATGACCTCAAATCGAATACCAATATCGAAGTTCCCGGGAATACTTCCCGGAGCGTACCCAAGTTGTTTTTTCGTCGTTATATAGAGTACAGTTTATTAATGACCTATATGTGTACTACTTTTCCAAAAAACATTTAAATTAACATAACTGCTGCCCATACTTCGAGACAAAAGCCGTTTGACTTATTTGTTTTTATATACAATTTTACGCCAAAATTATTTCAATTAAATAGGTTAAATAAAAATAATGAATGTATACAATTTCGAAATAAAATGGAACGGTTATTAATTAAACAATCTGTGTAAACGTTAAAATATATTCTTATTGTTAGTAACAAGATATATTTAGAGCAATCAAATGAGCAAGAAAATAATTCTAAAAGAAAAGGGATTAAACTACGAATATTTTTTACAGTGAAATACTGTACGGCGTCGGATACACCGGGAGGCTGCTGAGGGATCAGTAGATGATGCACCTCGTGCTCCTCGACCGCGCATTATTACGGCGAGCCGTTTGGAAACCATGGTAAACACTTACCAACAGGAACTCTTTACGAGAACCTCAAGATTTGCTGCTAAATTTGAATACAGTGTGCGAACAGTGAGGAGAGCTTTACATGCCGCTGGGATACACCAACGTCGACCGGCAAAAAAATAGTCTTAAACGACGCGCTAAAACAAGCGAGAGTACGCTTCGCTCTAGATTACAGGGATTTTGACTTCCCACACCCACACACTGAGCTGAATATTGCAAAAATACGTAAGAGAAATTGAATTTCGTGGGCTACCTTGATCATCTACCTTAAGGTTCAAGTTAGTTGGGAATGGCCTTGCGCACGCACCTGTTAGATTTGACACTTGGAGAGCTTGTTTAAATAAGTAGTGTATGATTTTTTATGTTGACGTAGACTAATGTAGTGCTACCAAATTTTGATAACGTAGTTGATGGCTACAAATATATTTAGGTAACACCTTATAAGACAAATCAATAAGAAATTTAGGAATGTCCAAGTTGTCAGAACTATGATGTTATTAATTTAAGTAATATGTTTTGATATTTAATAGATAAATTGCGCTTAAAACTGTTTAAAGCCAGCGAAGTGGATATGGTTTTTCGTTGTTTGTTTTGAAATTCTGTTTAATAGTGATTTAGACTAGAGTTTTATAATATTATTCGCATATTTTATTGAAAAGCACTTCGTAACAAAGAATAATTTCAAAGGCCTAATACTGATGCACTGATGCGCTAATTTTCTGAGATAAGAACAAATAACAAGCTAACATTTTTGTAAATAGGTTTATCCTATTGTTCTCTCACTCAAAAGCGAAGCCGGTTCAGAGAAACCAAAGAGTCCAGCTAAAAGCAATCTTATTTCGAAGCATTAAAACCGAGTTTTGAATAAAGATCTAAAATTTGAAACATGAATAACGTGTTGCTTGTTATTTTTTTCTATTTAAAATCATGTTTGGCTATTTTAATGTTATTTTACACATATTATGATTTGAATCTTATTATTTCATGTTTTCGAATCATCAGATAAAGTTTCTGTACTTTCTCTAAAGTGAACTACTTTTCAAACCAAGTGGATTCAATTTAGTGGATTTTTATATAATATACATTGCAATTCTGTAAGAAAAATGCAAAAGTGCTTCTCCAGCTAGTCTTAACAACGTTTATAAGCATTTTGTGTTAAAATACAAAAACAAAAACTGTTTCTAATACTCAATATAAATATAAGGAAAAGTGATTGTAAAGTGATTTTAGTAATATATATTTTTTAACAGAGGTTAAGATAAAATTAGGTATCCTTCCTAAAGCGTGTTAATTATGTGAAAATATAATGTGGTTTGAACAATACCACTAAGTGATTTTATTTATCTTCATCGCTATTACGACATCATTAACTTGCTGACCGTAGTTTTACCCGTGCCTTTGGTTACTTGCGCCGATCTTATTGCTCGTAATGTAATATTTATCTTACACTTCATGTTTAATTTATTGCACTCATAAAATCTATAATTAGAGATTAATGCAAATAACTACATATTTTTTTAGCTTATAATATTAGCATACATTTAAACTTTATTTACAAACACAGCCCGAACAAATACAAACCATTATTTACTTTGACAGTCTTTTCTCATGTTCCAAAGTTAAAATTAATTATATAAATAAACTAGCTGCCTCCTGCAGTTTTAACCGATTTAAAAATGTAAGGGTATGAAAAAATTTTTATATAGTTGCCGATATAAAATTTGGTAAAAATCGGCAAAACCGTTTCGTAACTAACATTGTGACTGAAAATTGCAAAAATACGTAAGTGAATTTGAATTTCGCGGGCTTCCTTGATCATCTACCTTAAGATTCAAGTTTGGAAATGGCCTTGCGCACGCGCCTGTTAGATTTGATACTTACTTCCACGGAGAGCCTGTTTAAATAAGTAGTGTATGATTTTTTATGTTAACGTAGACTAATGTAGTGCTACCAAATGTTGATATAAGACAAATCAATAAGAATTTTAAGAATGTCCAAGTTATGAGAATTATGATGTTACTAGCTTTTGCCCGCGGCTTCGCTCGCGTTAAAAAGAAACAAAAAGTAGCCTATGTTTTCTCTCCATCTCTTCAACTGTCTCCACTTAAAAACACGTTAATTCGTCGCTCCGTTTTGCCGTGATAGAAAGACAAACATACAGACTGACAGACAGACAGACAGACTCACTTTCCCATTTATAATATTAGTGTGGATTAAATTAAGTAATATGTTTTGATATTAAATAGATAAATTGCGCTTAAAACTGTTTAAAGCCAGCAAAGTTGATTTTGTATTTCGTTTTATAATTATTCGCATATTTTATTGAAAACCACTTCGTAACAAAGAATCATTTAAAAGGCCTAATACTGATGCGCAAATTTTCTGAGGTAAGAACATTTTTGTAAACAGGTTTATTCTATTGTTTTCTCACAAGCGAAGCCGAGTCCAGCGTCCAGCTAAAAGCAATCTTATTTCAAAGCAATAAAACCGAGTTTTAAATAAAGATCTAAAGTGTTAGTCGCGTTAAAAATGTAGGGGTATGAATATATATATAGTAGCCGATTCTCATACCTACTGAACAAGCTCACAAAGTTTGGAAAAGATTTGTAAAGCCATTTCGGAGGAGTAAGGTAAACTAACATTGTGGCACGAGAATATATAAAAAAATATTCTTGGACAACTCACGCACGGTCATCTAATCCCAAACTAAGCAGAGCTTTTACTATGGCAACTAGAAAAGTGATAAACATATAAATAAAATACATACATATTATACGTAAATTACACCCAGGCCAAACACTATTTGCTTCATGACCTAGGCACAGATCAAGCAATCATGTTCATCACGCAAAGTTTGTCCTGGTTGGGAACCAGAACGACCTCGAGGTTAGCAGCCAGAGCCACTAACTACCAAACCACACACACCCACATGCAGGCCCGTCTATGAATACTTATTTTAATACTGATTATACGTTCTAAGTCAGTTTAATTTGCATTGCATTAAGAATTTTTTTTTTAATAATCAAGGTATATACTTTTAGTATATAAAACTCTTACCGCCTTATTACAAAACAAGGTTTTTCTTTAAACCAGGTTTAAACCATTGAGCCGTGTTTTGTAATTTGAATCTTATTGTGATACGATCAAAATTCGAAATACAAAACCTAGCTCAATGGTTTAAACCTGGTTTAGAGAAAAACCTTGTTTTGTAATAAGGCGGTTAGAGATTCCCGGGCACTGTCAGTATCGGCTTAAAAAAATACGGGTTTAGAAATATTTTGCTAAAGCAAGCTGTGGCGGTAGGATGACACGACAATGTTTTGTTGTGTAAAGTTCTTTAATAGACAATACACAATTAAATGCCTTTGTGCTATTTTAAAATCTGCACCCGCTCCCAGACGGTTTATCCTTTTGTTCTATTGTGCAACAATAAATCTTGTTGGTGAAACCAAGTCAAGATATAAACATTATTATTTAAGTTCACATAAAAATTTGGATTGTTAAATAATTAAATCTATTGTTTATCACGCTCAAGTAAGCATAATTTATTAATCTAGCAGCTTATCCGAAAAAAAAATTAATAAATAAAAAATAATAGAGTTCATATATTTTTTTTATTACTACTACAAAATATAACTCGCAATATAATAAAACCCAATACGTTGTCTTCGCCGAGAGTCGCTATCGGATTATGCATTTAAATAATAGCTTGATGTATTTATTTTATGGTAACATTATCAATTTTTATAAACTAGTGGTATGTAAAGTTGTGAAGATGTTGACAGAGAAACTGATAGATAAAGCATTGGAGGAATTTCATGCCATTGTGACATTTGATCATTTCTTTTGTGACTACAGTATAATGCAATATCTTTATGAGAATGGCCTCTTTGCTACAGGAACCGTACGAAGGCACAGAAAAGAGCTGCCCAAACTTGTAAAATCTAACCCAAAGCTTCAAAAAGGGCAGTACAAATGGAGAGTCAAGGGCAATGTATCTTGCCTGATTTGGAAAGATACTAAAGATGTCCTTCTGATGAGTAATGCATTCCATCCCAAGTCTGGCAAAACGACTATTTTACGGACTCAAAAAGATGGCACCAAAACAGCAATTGACTGCCCTTTAGCCATAAAGGAGTACACGAAAAGAATGGGAGGGGTAGATCGCTTCGACCAGCTAAAAGGTACCTACTCAGTTGGCAGACGGAGTAAGAGATGGTGGGTCCGCATCTTCTACTTTCTTTTAGATACAAGTATAACTAATGCATATTTGTTGTATTGCCAAAACAGAAATGTGACAAAACTCTCCACTCTTGAATTCCGAGTATCTGTTGCTAGAGGACTGGTCAGTGGATTCTCGAACAGAAAACGACGCTCTGGTCTGGTAAATTACGTCTCTAGAAAGAAATCTTGTTTATCAGAGAACCGTCAAAAGTCCTTACGCGTTATTGCCGAAGAAATTCGCTACACCAACGTTGGGGACCATATGCCGGTGGAATTGCCGAGATACAAGCGCTGCAGAATGTGCAGCACTCAAGAAAAGGACAAACGTTCCAAAATATTGTGCTCAAAGTGTGGAGTTGCCCTTTGCATATTACCATGCTTTACTGCGTTTCACAAGGAATAAGTAATACAACATCAATCCGCTTTAATCAGACTTGGTGCCTATGACACCTATCACCGGCAGAGGGAAGTGACATACGTATCACGGGCAGAGGGAAGTGACTTCCCACCATGTTTTTTTTTTATTTTATTTTTTTCATTTTCTGAAAAAGCATAATAAAACTAATGTAAAACCATAATTACTTTTATTTTTCCGCCCCTAGATGCTTATGCCTTATAAAGGGTTATGGTTCGTAGTGTCGAGATGAGCTAATATAATACCGATGTTACTTATCGATATCAATAAATTTGAATATTAATGATATAATTTTATGACATTCTGAGCTAGTAGGTACTTTCGATTTTTGAAGTGAAAACTTCTTTAGCGGCGTTGAGCACTTTTTCTGTAATGGGTATAAAATCTTAAACTCGCGTCAGGACACGTGACCTGATCGAAAAAGCGTAGGACGGATGGATAGTAGACAGCTATAATCAAGTTTTCACTTCTGCCGGCACTCCCGGAGTGCAACCCGTCTTTTTTTACAGTTTATGAGGGAATAATCTCTTTATAGATTAAGAAGCGGCTTATATTGTAATTTAATTATGGCGCAATTTGTTACTATTTAATATATTATTATTATGTAAATTTATTTATTAAAATAAAATGATTGTGGTGACGAATCTGACGAAATTTGGGGCCCCATAGACAAAAAAATAACAGAATCCTCTCATAAAATGACGCCATTTACTTCTGCAGCAAGTATAGTAAAACAGTTTATCGACTTACCATATTTGGACCGAAAAAAGGATCCAATTAAATATTGGGACCAACAAAAAACTTAGTTTCCGTTCTTGCATAAAATGGCACTAAAATATTTGTGCATACCTGCCACATCGGTACCATCAGAAAGATTCTTTTCAAAAGCAGTTCTTTTGTGTAATGAACGGAGAAACAGGTTAGCTCCAAAGAAAATTGACCAAATATTATTCCTTAATAGCTATAACTATTAAAATGTTTCAAACCATTGTTATAAATATTCATTTATTGTTACATTATAGACACGATTATTTTTTAGATTATTTTCAAAAGAAGAAAACGTTTATTTTTGTTTAAACTTATATTTTATTATACCAAGAAATTTGTTTTTGTTCACACTTTTAATTTTAGCAAGAAGTTTTTTACGGTGTTGATCATGATTTAAATACGATGATGAAGAGGAAGAACGGTCAGATCCTAGATCTATACGGGTATCTTCCGACAATCTGCCCATTTTAGCGTAGATTGTATCAATCGAAACAATATAATTTGACGATGGTGGAGTAAAACCGCAAAGCACTGTAATGGCGGAGGCTGGTAAGAAAAACAAGAATCATGCTCAGTCTATTGGAAGCATAAATGAGAAAGGAATACCAATAATATCTGTATCGGGTGACGCATGTTGGTCTTAAACGTTCGTAGCATGTGTTCACCAGCATACATCAAAGGACTACAACAACCAAATCACAGTTGTTACATAAAAATCCAGGGCCCTTCTACAGCGATTGAAGCAGTTGTCGGAGGCTTTCAAAAAATGTAAAGAAACTCATGGACTCATTTATAATCAGTATGTCTAGGTGATTCTAGCATATATGCGAGTATCCGGAATGCCAGGCCTTATTTTGCTCAGAAATTATTGCAAAGGCCTTTTGTCAGTATCAAGTAACACCACATATCCTATTAGAGCCCGAAAAATATTAAAAGATAATTATTTGCGGATACGATGGGCAGCAGATAAACATTTTTGGAGACCGTTCAAAATGTGCAAGATATTTCTGAATAGATGAAATAAAAAAAAAAACGTGCTGAAACAGAATTGATAGTAAATTGAATATTCCAAAAAAGTTAAAGATTCAGCTTACCGTTTATCGTTTCACGTCTGCAGCTTTGTACATAACAAAACGAATAACTTAATGGACAGTTTCAACGCCAGAGTAGCGAAATTTGTTGGCGGTAAAAGAGTCCATTTTTCGCGGTGTCGCCATCGCGAAAAATTGTGAGATAAAAATAGCGGTGATATCATACAATTCTGGTGTATTGCAATCTACAATTCATTAATATATTTTTGGCACAGATGTTAACCCTGAAATTGTTAAATTTGAAAGCTAACGCCAACAATTTAATTGGAAAAGAATACAAAAATATGACAAAAAAAAAGAAAATCATCAGACCTGCTACTAGTAAAGATGTTCATAATGGTGAAGAATGCCAAAAACTTGACATCGATGACAAAGACTACGAAGTAGCAAAAAAGAGTTCTTGTTAAAAGTAGAAATAAGTCATGATGAAAAAGTTCAGATAGAGCAAGACACAATTTTCTAATTGCCAGTCCTTTATGGTTAGAAACTAAAAGGAAGTTACTTGCAGCTTCTTACTTTTCTACCGTCTGTAAACAGCGCTCTAACTCAAATTGTGAATTGTGCGCCATTAGTAAAGCAAATTTTGTATGGACGAGATTTGAGCAGTGTACCATCCATCAAACATGGAAAAAATAATGAGTACGCCGCACTGCGTGACCTTGAAAAAGTGTTAAACACGTAAATCTTGCAGTGTGGGTTGTCAATTGATAAAGCTTTTCTTGGTGCTACTCGGGATGGAAAATGTGCACTAGGTATTATTGAAATAAATTAATGAAATCAGTAACGGGACTTTTAAAATATTTTCTGTATTCTCAATTTAAGGGCACTCTTGCCACAAATTACGGTAAAAAAAAAGAAGATGAAGCAATACAACAATTCATAAAAAAACGAGACTACTGGTATCAAAATGTGGATTATTCGTCGACAAACATAAAACCTTTTGGCAGAGAGTCCTGATGGTCTTGTTGAAGAAGATTCAATAGTGGAAGTTAAATGTCCTTACAAAATTGATGATTTATCACCTAAAGAAGGAATATAACATTAGAAAATAGACTTCTGCGTACTTAAAAACAATACGCTGGAATTAAAGAGAAATCATAATTACTACTACCAAGTTCAAGGGCATATTAATTACACATAACTAGCCGAAATTTCTGCTATTTTATTTTGTGGAGTCCTATAGGCATACTCTACGAAAAAATTAAAAGAGACTATGTATTTTGGCAGATTATGAAACCGATATTAGATTGGTATCTAACATTGGTTCCATAATCTGCCAAAACATTGGTAGTAATATAAACTAAATTATGTCCAAACTAATATCTTGTTTTAATCCAAGATGACACAGTCGATTTGCACGGAGTCTCACAACCTTTCATAAGCATGATATGCAAAAAAATTGCAGAAGCTATAGCCCGAAAACCACAAATATTTATAAAAATGTCTGCTACATTAAGAGCTGCTAAATTGCAAATTTTCCTAGAGTAATTGGCGCAATTGACTGTTCTCACATCAGAATAAAAAAGCTAAGTGAAGACAGTGGTCAACTATATATTAACCGCAAAGGACTTATTATAAGGCATCAATTAATGTCCAGACACCCTCTCGCCGCACCCAGGACGGAAGCAGCCATTGGATGATTTCCAACTCCCCAAAAAAAAATGAGGTGTTAGTTACAGTGTGAAGCCCATCACAGGGTTCACAGTGTTCATGTGTAATGTAATTACTAAACCAACAATAATAACAACCCGCCTTGGCTCAACATGGAATATGGATGCAGTGGAAAAGTATAATTAGGGTGTTTTGTGCATACAAAAAACCTTTTTCAAAAAGACACAAGTGGCGAGTGACTTATATTTATGTGAGAAATGCTAAAATATGTTTCTTTCCAGGTAATTAAAAGCAGATTTAAAAATTATGGACATTGTTACTAGGTGGCGTGTGAGTGATCATGACTCACGAAAATTTAGAGAAAGTCGTTTGAAGCAGCGATTTGAGGCTGGTGCATTCTCAGGCATATTGCTAGGAGACAGTGGCTATGCTTGCACACCATATTTGTTTACTCCATTACTGCGTACTAGGACACCTCAAGAGGCGCGGTACAACAATGTCACATTATCACCAGATATACAGTGGAAAGATGTTTTGGGTTGTGGAAGCAGAGGTTCTGCTGTAAATTAAGAGGCCTTTACTGCAACATTGAAATCGCAAAAACTACTATTGTAGTATGTGCTGTATTACACAATATTGCCATAGATATAAAGGAAGATGTGTTTCATAGTGGGTTTGATGACAATGAATCACATACAGACAATCACACACAAACATCTGCACTAATCTGCAGTAGTAGTTTTACCAGTGGAAAACAATGTACGGTCGCCAAAGGAGATATGTATCCATGCGCGCACACTACGAAACTACAATTTACTGTTTAAACATTTCTGCGCATAATCAGCACAACACTCAATGACAAAACCACACATCGAGATATAGAATACGATCATACCCATGAAGCATAACTTAGTTTCGCATATGTTACTAGCAGTTCTCGTGGCGCGATGTAAAAACATTTGACCCGTGACGTGGAATGGTTCGAGTTCGAACCACATGATAGCGTTTGTTCTTTTTGATTTTGTAAAAAAATGTTTTATCTATTTAAAACAGCACATTGAACAAAAAAGAACACATTTTAAAATAAACATCTTATTTTTATTTAGGTAATTAAAACAACATTACAATTTAACTTGTTTTATTAATAAATACAACAATAATTATGTTTATAAAGAATGTAGTACTTACGGTTTATATTTCATCATTTTATGTGATTCTCCTTGTTTTTAATAGTATTTCTAATTAGTAATAATATTCTGACTGAAAATCATCCAATGACTGCTCCCGTCCTGGGTGCGGCGGTAGGGCGTGTCAGACTCTTACTGGCTAAAACTCACTCAGGTTCCTTCGATTGCCTTTTATGTTCCAGGGTCACGGTAACTATTATAAACATTGAATATAATATTTCACTGGAAGAACACACAAAATGAAGGAAAAGTTTTGATAGAGCAGTCAAATATTCGCTTACAGCGTATCGAATATCTGCATAAAATTATTAAATATCGCTCAGAAGGCAGACCCATTGTTAATACCGACGAGTCATTTCGAGATTCCTCCAATTCCAAGTCGAAGTTTTGGGTTAAAAAAATAATAATATCTCAAAAGGACACAAAGAGTGGTAATTGTACATGCGGGTTCTAAAGCTGGTTTTGTACCAAACGCTCTTCTAATGTTTAAGGCGTTTAAGGTTATTTGAGTGGTAATTGTACATGCGGGTTCTAAAGCTGGTTTTGTACCAAACGCTCTTCTAATGTTTAAGGCGTTTAGGCCGGGACTCCACCAAAGCGGAGACGAGACGAGCGGAGAGGAGATGTTTTTTAAACAACCAATAGAATTGAGTTATTGACACGTCTCCTCTCCGCTCAGCTTCAGTGGAGATCGCTGTGCGGAGATGTGTAATATTTGTATGTCGCGATGGAAGCGGAGATGTGAGCTGTGCGCGGACGACGCGCAGTGGAGACGAGAGATGTGAGCGGCGTGCAGTGAGCGATGTCACCCTCCCCCCTCTCGCCCGCTAGCAACCCGCAGAACCCCGCGCGCGCGCCGGCCGGCCATCTTGCTAGTACCGTGCACGCGAGCACACGCTTATAATTCGTGCAGTTTGTATTTTTCAACGTAAACAATTAGTTAATTTAATTAAAACGTAATGGATGAACAATTTATTGAATCAGTAAAAAAATATCCATGTCTATGGAACACATCAATAGATACCTATAAACTTACTGACGTCAAAGATGCAGCTTGGGAGAACGTTTTGAAAGAAACTCAATTATCTGACGGTAAGTGCAATTTATTATACTAAGTATTTCGTTCAAGTAATATTGTAATACGAGTGTCTTGCCATGGAACGGCGCCCTCGTTGTTGAAATAACTACAGAATTTTTCTCGAACTTGATAGGCATCCATATTGTCATTCGATAATAGATTTTCCACGTTTGTGTCGTTAAACATAGTCGTGGCCAAACCCGTTTCATTATTATCTAGATAGCCAGGCATCTTGTCAATTAAAAAGTTGTGTAGAACACACGTTGCTTTTATCACTTTTTCCACTGTTTCTATTTTACATTCAAATTCTTTACGGTATACGTACCATTTCCGTGATAATACACCAAATGTAGCTTCCACAATACGACGAGCTCTTGAAAGTCTATAATTGTATGTTCGTTTTTCGTTATTTAAATTATCGCGTGGATATGGTCTCATTAAGTTAGGCATCAAAGGGAATGCTTCGTCTCCAATAAAAACAAACGGTACAGGTTCTCCATTTTGGTACAAGGGTTGTGGCTGTGGTAGATTTAGTCTGTTTTCTCTCAAACGAATTCCGAATATACTATCAGCAAAAATACCACCATCGCTGAACCTTCCCATTGAACCTATATCTACCATAATTATTCTTCGGGTAGCGTCGGCTACGCACATCATTACAGTTGAAAACCTGTGTTTATAACAGTAATATGAGGACCCAGATTTTGGGGGTGCAAACATGTACACATGCTTGCCATCAATGGCCCCGACGCAGTTTTTGAATTGCCAGATTTCTTCAAATTGCTTTGAAATTTTTTTCCAATCATTTTCATTAAGTTCTGGCATAACCAAAGGTTGTAATACTGTCCACAAGGCATCGCAGACATCTTCTATAATTCTTGGAACAGTCGATTTTCCAATCCTAAAATTTTCAGCTATTTGTGAAAATTTTGAACCAGTCGCCAAATACCTGTGATAATTATAATATAGATTTATATTTGTGTCGTGGTTTCAGTTAGAATAGAAGGGTCATTTCAAAATAATATCTTAATCAGTGTCGTGTTGTTTCCGGAACTATAAAAGATTAGGCATTACTGAAATTATGTATTTACAGAATTTTCACTCGTTCAAAAGTTATAGCCATTTTTAAATAATAGAAAATAAACAATTAAAAGTCTAAGATTCACACGAGCACAACACATTGAAATCAAACAAATAAAATGGATTTATCACTCGTTATTTATTAACATTTCAAATTTCGACGCCGCCGTCTGCCGCGACCACGTACGAGAGATACAATCCGTTTTGTATGTTTGATTTCAGATATTTTTATTTATAAATTGGTTTCCCTTGAAACTCTGGTATTTTTTAAATATTTATAATGGTTATAAATTCTGCATGAGTGATAATGCGGTAAGTATATTTTGACTATGGCAATGTCAACATTTAATATTTATAATGATTTCAATTATTTTTATTTCAGTAAAAACGGCTAAATCTAAGTGGAAAAAGTTGAGAGACAGCCACCGGGACGCATTAAAAAGGAAGAATGCCACTAGAAGTGAACAGAGTGGTAAACAAATTCGTGAATGGAAATATGAGAAGGTAATGGAATTTTTGATACCATATATGACGAATAGAAACAGGACTACAAATTATACCTCACAAACAAATATAAATGAACAGGAAACAAATTCATTGGAAAATAATGTAACCGATGAGTTTTTTGAAACATCAAGCAATCATACAAGAAGCACTCCAGAAGATCGTCCATCTGTACAACATTCGCCGTCACCGACATCAAGCGTCTCAGCCTCGACATGCAGAAATGCAACAAGAAAATCGGATGAAATAAGTAATTTACTTATACAGCACCATGCAAACCGTGAAAGAATTCGCCAAGAAAAACTAGAAATACAATCATTGATAGAGAAAAATAATACCCTTGACGAAATGGACACTTTTTTTCTGTCGATATCAAAAAGTGTAAAAAAACTTTCTCAATATATGCAGCTTCAGGCTAAACGTAAAATTTTCAATGTTCTTTTAGAATTGGAAGAACTTGAGCTACAAAACACATGGTATAACACAAATGAAAATAATTGGTATTCCCCCGGTTACACTTCAGCACCGGGTCCAAGTTCGACACCGGGTCCTAGCTCAACACAGGCACCGGTTCTTACATCAACACAGGCCGGTGGTCCTAACTCAACACAGGCACCGGTTCCTAGCTCAACACAAACACCGGGTCCAAGTTCGACACAGGCACCTGTTCCAAGCTTGGAAGATACGCACATGACCGATGAACAGATAGAAGAAGCATTCAGAAACGAAGAAGACACATATGATAATTTGTAACTATATGGAAAAGAAAGCAATATGTCTCATGTGATTTACTGTTATAATTTTTTTGTACGTTATGTTTCTAATATAACCTTACGTTTTTTTTGCTACTCCCAGAACGGCAGTTGATTTTTTTGTTTTCTTTATGAATAAATAAGATAATATAAAAATATATTTGGTTTTTACATAATATGCATCACTCCAGTCTCCCGGAGGGGTAGAAAGAGACAACGAATTTCGATTTCTCGTAATCCTTACATACCTCAGTTTACATAATATTTTTCATGTATTCTCGTACTTCTTGATTCTCGTTTTGAGTACTTCTCACTTAGCCCTTTTACACAAAAAAAAAACAAACACTCAAAAAAGACTGATCACATTCAAACGCAGATAACACACATAAACACAAACACACATTAACAAAAAAATAATTAGGTAGGTACTTACTTCAAACATACTGCTAGCCGCTCTTGGGTGCAGATAGATCTCCTGTAGTTAGTATCTTGCTTAAATATATGCGGTTTAATTAAGTTATGTAGTTCATAGAATATATTCCTCGGTAGTCTGTAGGACTTGGTAAAACTTTCATCATCTAACTCATTAAACAGAGTAAAAAATTCTCCATGACTGGTATGGTAATACAAGTGACTTCTTTTCCAAAACCGATGTTTTCTTTTGTTTAGGTAGTATAAAGCTATCAATTCTGCTTCTTCAGACTGTAGTTCTTCTTCAAGTAAAAGAAGATACTTTTTTTGTAATAATAGCGACATCGTCTACCTTTCGTGTCAGAATGCGTACTGAGCACTCAACGCCTCGCACCCGAGCTGAAAAACATCTCTTCTCGCACAGCACACAGCACACCGCACACATCTCCGCTTTGGTGGAGTCCCGCGAGCTGAAAAACATCTCTTCTCGCACAGCACACATCACACCGCACACATCTCCGCTTTGGTGGAGTCCCGGCCTTAGGGTTATTTATACGAATTCGAAGTATACTCAGGTAAAACTGAAGGAGTCGTGGAGGTCGACTTGGGTCCTAATGTAAAATCTTTGTGCATCACCATTTGGACATCGTGCGCAAACGACTCGGTGCTAGCCGTCACGGGGCATGTTTGCCGACGCGAGCTTTGATGGCTTTCACGCGTTGATGAGAAAGGAAGTGGCGTCTGTTGTAAGGCGAGTTCGAGGGAGTCGAAATAGTGCCCTTAAGTGGATAGGAGAGAGAACTGACACAGTCCTCCTTAAAAGGTTCACTGAACTTCACGTTCGGGGAGTTCGATAAGACCACTGTGTAAATGATATTGTTCACATTTAAGTTATTAATTTTATTATGGACTTCATTGTCTGAAAATAAACGATTTTTATTTATTTTATTTATTTATTACATTGACCAAGAAGAATTTGCCCTAAAATCACTTTTGTTAGACTGTGTTCCCCTCGTTAACACGCATACTGCAAAAAATTTGGCTGACGCAGTGAAAACTGTTTGTCAGGAATGGAACGTGCCAGACAAAATTCTTCTGGCTGTATCTGACAATGGCGCCAACATTAGAAGCGCTATTGAAAGAGAACTAGGATGGAAACATTTCCCATGTTACACACATACATTGAATTTGGCAGTTTACGATATTTTAAAAAGTCCAGAAATTGCAGTGCTTTTAAATAAAATAAAAGGAACAGTCCGGCACTTTAAACAAAGTAATGTGGCATGGGAAAAATTGAAACGGTACCAAAAACAAGCCGGTACCACCGCCAAACGGCCCTTACAGGAGGTTCAGACAAGGTGTAACTCCACTTATTATATGTTAATGAGGTGTGTGGAAATTAAGGAACCACTAAATAGTGCGATGGTGAACCTAGGAATGAGCCTTATTTCCAGCTACGAATGGGAGCTGTGTCGGGAATTATGCCAGATTCTACAACCGTGTGAGGAAGCCACACGAGAGCTAAGCTGACAAAATATGTAACGGGCAGTCTGGTAATTCCCATTACAGTAGGGCTTTTAAAAGCGTTAGAGCTATTAGGGGAACAAAATGTTTTCATGCCAGACATTGACAAGTTACGTCAAGATCTGATAGGGAACATAAAACGAAGGTTTTTGAATTTAAACCAAAGTAAAACGTTCGGGCTCGCTTCACTGGTTTCATGGGCATATATTGCTTGAGTGTTGATCGTCCTTTGAATTTGACCATACATTCGTCGATTGACTGCGATTTTGATAGCGAGCATTCTTTTGAAAAACGATCATTCAAAAGGTCTATCATAGGTCGTAACTTGAATAGTTTATCATACCGCAGTTATTCTCGGCTTGGCGCTTTGGTATTATCATTGACATGAAGACACTCCATCAGCTTTTTGTATCTTTTCAATGACATGACATCCGCTATAACCTGAACATAATACAGGGGGTTGGTAGACCAATATTGCGTCTCTTCATGTAGCGGATGTAACGACATTAGCATGAGTATGCCCAAAAGAGCTTTTATTTCAGTTCTATTGGAATCTGTCAAATTTTTGGACTGCTTTTGTCGGGCATATAAGTTTGTTTGCTCTGTTATTAGGTCTATTATCTCCCTGGGAAAAACCTATCAAAAAACTCTATAGGTGGCGACACAATCGAAAAAAAGTAATTCTGAACAATAGTCTTAATCAAATCCATCTTTCAAAATTTTTTTGTTATTTCAGGTAGTTGTTCTAAATTTCTTTTTATCCATCCATTAGTATGAACAGATCCTCAATTTTGAAAATCATTATGGACGCATACACAAATCTTATACAGGGCAATCAATTATACTCGATAGATGTTATAGAACAATTCGGTAAAAGACATCCCAAATGGTATAGTATGAACGGAAGGGAGAAGGAAAGCCATTTGCTTCACGTAATGCTGTGTATGTTGTTGTGCAATAAAGAAAAGGCAACACACAGAATGAAGGCACAAAAAAGGAAAAAAAAAATTGCCGAATCCGAAAAACACAAAGTTGCAAAACTCTTTCAAGATCAAGATTCACTTGAAGGGACTTCGAAACAGTATGAATCGATTAGTGAAATAGGAACTCATGAATCAGGATCAACAGAGAGTAGTACAACTACTGAAGATCACATGTTTATTGAACAAACTCTCATCATGGTTATTGAAGGAACTCGATGTTACGCAATCGTAAAATTGTTAATTTTATGTAATTTTAAGTATGTGTAAGCACTTTCTAGCCTGAGACACAGGTTTTTAACCTAGTTTAGGCAAATGTGCAATTGTGCGGTTTTTATAATTTGTTAGTTATTTGTTTTTGCAATGTGACCTTAATTATAAATAAACGATTTATTATTATTATTATTATATTAATTATGTTTCTTCACAATCTGAATCATTCTCTTTCTCTTAAGAATCGTTGTCGCTAACGCACAATTCAGCATCATCGTGTACATCATGATGTTGTGTGGTTCCGATACGTCTGTAATTCTCTAAAGGTTCTTCGTCACTTGATGACCAATCATCTTCATTATCAAAAATACTGTCTATATCTACACATACGCCGCTACCAATATTCTGATTCAAATTACTAGTTGACTGATTCTTTGTTAATGATACCGACGGCGAAGTTGATGCAGCTGATTAGTTGCTAACTGAAGATTGGACACCTTCTTCCGATTCATAGTTATTTAGATCATCTTCTGATTCATTTCAATCAGGGAGATTCACTAATTCAAAAATTTCCGTACTTCTTAGGGGTATATGACGTTGGACTTTTCGCGGCGGCATCTAAAAGAAAAAACAAAATCGGCATTGGCAGCTATTTATCCATAACAAATAATTTATCGAGCATAAGCAACTATTTTGCCGCTTATATAGGGCAGCGGCAATGTCAACTTTCCTTTATCGTAAAAGGTATTATAATTGCATAATATAATATTACATTTATTCAGTAAATTAGATCAAGAGCTGAATAAAACTTATCGTTACTTACATTTTACACGGTAATTTTCTTGATTATGATGGATTTTGGTTAGAACACCGAAAAACAACCACATATTTTGCACGTTGTCATGAATTTGTCAAATATTTCTTCTTTCAATTTGATTGACGTAATTCAAATCGTTGCACAATATAGTTGTAGCTGTTGTTATAGCTGTCTATAGTTGCACAATATCAATATACTTCATACATTTTGACGCAACTTTTAAAAAGTGGTTTGGCAAATATTCTGCCCATGCTCGTGAAAGGGTAAGAGAAGTGCAAAGATTATTAAAAGTAAAACGGCGCTTGCACAGCCTATTTAATTAAATTGAGGACTGGGGACAGTGACTAGAGGATTTCCACATTATTAAATATCCCAAGGAGCACATTGGAAAGGTTAATGACAAATGTAAGAGAAATATTGAATCAAGATTTTGTGCCTCGGCACCTGGGAATAAATTACAAAGTCGTAATGAAATATCTTCCAGAAATCTGATAATTCCAAACAGGCTTTTTGGAGGTGAAGATAGGAAGCCTATTGTTATTTTAGATGGTACCTACATTTATATTCAAAAGAGTTCAAATTATTCTTATCAAAAGAACACATACTCACTTCATAAGTATAGGAACCTTGTGAAGCCATTTTTACTTGTATATTGTGATGGATATGTTGCCCCTATCCAGCAACAACATCAGATTCCCAAATAATGATAAGTGAATTCAACGATGAAACCAGTCCCATGAGACAATTCTTTCAGGCAGATGATGTTTTTATACTGGATAGGGGTTTTAGAGACTCAGTCCCATTGTTAGAAGAAGTATGTAATGATTCTGTGTACACGCCTTCGTCTCTCCAAGAGGGTGAAACCCAACTGCCTACACTAGAAGCTAATAAAACCAGATGTGTCACTATGTGTGGACGGGTTGTTGAGGTGGTCAATGGCATCTTTAAACACTCTTTTAAATTATTCAGACAAGAATATTTCAATAATGCATCAAAACATATAATGATTGATTTTGCCATTGCCGCCTCACTCATTAATAGGTTTCATCCTCGAATAAGGACCGTACTGATGCTAGTTTAATATTAAGTAATGTGCAAAGATTTTTAAATGTCAATTATGATTTAGCTGATTTTGTGGAGAACAAAAATGTAAGCATACAAAATATAACTGAGTTTCAACTCACATACAATGATTTAATATTATTTGCATGTGGAACCTATCAATTAAAACAGGCTCGTTCTTATTATGGAGAACATATGCGAGTGCAAGGTTCATACATATATTATTTACAAAATGCATAAATTAATACTTTATTTGCAGATGTCATCGAGTAAACATTGGCGTGGCCGTAAAATCCTGGACTTGTGCGGAAGCAAAGAAGATAATAACCAACAAAAAGTGCCGGCATCATCTCAAACATCTATCCCTGAAGAATTCTCTGTGGTTGAAAATGTCGAAATTGAATTTATCACATCTAAAGAAATATCTGATGACTTAAGCTCAAGTACAAATTGCGACTCCCTCTCACCTACCATAAATCTAGACTATTAAGAACACCAATCGAAGACCATATCATGAGCTATAACTATAACCCGGCATTCAGCCACTACAGGAGAAACAACGCACCGTTGACACGGTACTTGCCACGAACACTTACACTGCAATCTATGCATACTGACTTCAAATCGAAGAATCCTGATGTCAAATGTTCCATTGAAACCTACAGAAATACTATGAAATCAATGGAAGTTTCAATAATGTTATGGGACAGGTCTAAGTATTAAAATAGATTTCTTTTTCACTTGCAGCAAACCACATTGTAATCTGATTTAACTTACAGTTCGAGGTATAATCCATTCTTGTATAACATTATAAATTCTTGATTCACGGGTTGTGTTGGTATGAAGTAGGTGACGGGTTCGCGACGCAAGAGAGCGTCCGCAGCGGAGACAAACATTACGGTGGCCTAGTCGTTTTCTTAGGTCATCGACATAAATAAATAAATTTCTTGAGACGAGTCACACACGGCCATCTGATCCCAAGCTAAGCAGAGCTTGTGTTATGGTAACCAGATAACTGATATACATACTTAAGATACTATATATATAAATCTATAAATACATACATATTATAGATAAATTACACCCAGACACAGAACAAACAATCATGCTCATCACACAAAGTTTGTCCTGGGTGGGAATTGAACCCACGACCTTCGGCTTAGCAGTCAGGGTCACTAACCACTAGACCAACAGGTTCGTCGAAACATGTGGGCTTTGAGCCACGTTCCAGCACGCTTGATAAACACAGTCACTAAAGCTTACCTAAAAATGAAACATTTTTATTCATCTTCAGCTACATAACAATACCTAATTAACTATAGTGTATTAATTAGGGTATTATAACATTGTTTGATAATTACATCATTCTTTGCTATAAGTGTAAACAATCTCCATATACCTTTCAATTAAATAAATAAATAATAATTATATGCATTTTAAACCTGCCACGACGGTAGCTGATTAGTTGAGTTTATATTTATTTACGGACTGAGGTGCAAGCCATTGCCGTATCACTGACAGAATTGTTTGATCGTGTAAGGGTCGTCGGCCCTGTGTATTGCAGTGACCAGTGAATATCCCACAATTCACACAGCGATCCATACTTTGAATAATATCCAATCCACAAGCGGCGGTAAAATCCAAAATAACAATTCCAATTCAAACGTAGTCAAACGTGTCCAAGGTAAAAGCAAGGGTCGTACAAGGTAGGCAGTCAGAATCCGTAATAGCAAAGCGGTGGTCGTGAAAAATGACGAATAATCGGAAAACACTTTTTTTTTGGTGAGTGGGAAATCATCAAATGACTGCTCCCGTCCTGGATGCGGCGGGAGGGCGTGTCAGACTTTTACTGACTAAAACCCATCATGTTCCTTCGATTGCCCTTTATGTTCCAGGGTCACGGAAACTATTATAAACATTCCGCAACAATCGGAAAACACTCAAAACGCATCGGAGCAAACAAGATCAGTCTGCAACTGTCTAATGTCAATGTCAGTCAGTTGTCATGTCAGTGGCATAGACTCGAAAAAGTAAAGAAAAATGTAAAAAAGATAGGTGAAATAACAGAAAAAGAAAAGAACATACAGCGTCAAAAATGGAAAGAAACAAATAAAAGAAGAAGCCAAAATAAAAATAGTTCTGCTCCCCAGATTAATTTAGATCAAAGATATAATAGCAGTACACAAAAAAAAGCTAAAATAAATTTCATAACGGCAATTAAATCAGAAAAGACAGTTGTATCGTTACGAAGCTCAAATAAAAAATCTTACCATTAAATTAATATCGGCACAGAGAAAAACTAGTTTAACAATCAACAACTCCCAGCTTCGAGCAAATACAATTTAAGAATGAGCACCCTTCTGAAAAGGAGATGGAAAACGGTGGATCCAAATGTAATAAGTTCAGATATGATCTAAAAAAATAGTCATATTTTTTATGGGTAGTAATAAAAGCTCTGACAAAATAAGAAAAACTGTACTTACTCAAATTATTAAATTTACTACCTAAAATACTAACTTTCCGACTTCTTTTTCCGAAATGACGAAACGACCGAATTTTATTGCTATAATACTTTTCTACCAGCATAAATTACGTTCAACTGAAAACTATGCTTTGTAATTTTTACCTTTACTTGCCAACTATTAATTTACCAGTTCTAATCTTACCAAACCTTAAAATATTCTATACATGATCGAGGGTGGGCCGGGTCGACCGCCAAGCGTGGCTCCGTCCGTACTTCTGGGTGGCATATAAAAAAATAACCACCTAACCTATCCGAGTCGGGGTGCCCTAAAGTCTAGATAGCAACCAGTTTTCATCATCATTGAGAGTTAAAAAATAAATTTGATAACCAACAATAGAAATTAAAACAGTTCATGCCAGTTGTAAAAATATGATTATTTTGTCGAAACCTCTGTTGCTAGTAACTTAGTCATTTGGTCGGAGATTTAGTATTCTATTTGGAAATTAGGATTATTTGTCGGTAATTCATTATAATTTTGGTTAATTAAAATAATAGTCGGCCACAGATCGCTGGAGATTAATTTGTTTGTCAGAACCATTATTTTTTTCCTTTTTTTATCTAAGAATATATGAAAAATCTCTTCAATTCTCTTTCTGGAAGCAGAGAAATATGAGAAAGATAGTTTTCGTAAGATTATCGATTCAATAACAGATTACGCAGTTACGAAAATAAAACGTTTGAGCTAAACAATTAGCTCAAAGTAAATAAATGCACTATATATACTTAATACAATATAGTGCATATAATTACAGTAACATTAATAATTAAAAAATATCAATCAATTACTGAAAAACCAATATTAATGATTATTGATTTCATATCGATTTAAATCTCTCTTTTATTTTTACTGACACAGATTGCCAATTTCGTGATATTCAAGAAGTTGTGGAGGTTCCTGGTGACGGTAATTGTCTGTTTCATTCTTTAAATCAACAAATGACTGTACAGGAGTTAAAAACTAGGTTACTTGCTTCTAAATTTCTCTCATCGTGTATGGATCCCGTTGAGGTAGTGGACATTTTGTCTTCTGAAGCAAAGTGGGGTACTAATGATATAATTCTCCTGTTTACTCGGGAGTTCCAACAAAATATTTGCGTTCATAATTGCACGACGGGTGACATAACGTGTCTATTGTTTAAGGGAAACAATTCTGATATAGTCAATTCCCATATTATGTTAAAGAATAACCATTTATCCCCTTTAAAAATAGGTTTGAACGGTGGGTTCTTTGTTAATGCAGAAATCATTAAGGGAATTCCGCCCCCATCTGGATCTTCCATCTATGAACATCTTATAATACACGCTATGCAGAGAGATAAGAAATCTTGTCCATTAGAGTCGACAATCGGGAACAGAGTGGCGTGTTTTTTGGAAATGTATGATGCTTATCCGGAACTGCGTTCGGTTGCCGATCTCGATTTTGACTTTGATACTGAACTCATTGACTTTGTTGAAGGACTTCCACGTACAGCTGGTAATGGTAAATTAATATTAACTGAATATTCGGACTTGTGTCACGTTGAAAAGACTTTGTCAGAGGACGACGTTGTTTTGGTGGAGCATCCGGACTGGACGCGTATTTCTTTCGTGGATGAAGTTTACGCATTGACGAAGCGGTACGGGTCCGTTCTGGTTGTTAAACCGTATCATTCTAAAGCTTATAGTCACGTTTGTTACATAATCCTTAGAGCTTATGGATCGTTATCTAGTGCTGTGGTTTGGGACACAACTTTGCAGCAAATGCTGCAGCGATTGCAGGATGCTGTTATTCATGATCAACAGTGTAGTTTGGAGGCGACACTGACATATTGGACGGAATTGACTAAAGCTGACCTGTCCGTTGTTGATCTTTGTCAGACTCCTGATGGTGTCGATGATGAATTAAGTAGTGAAATTATGGAATTGACTAAGGAGGATGAATTGGAGATTCTCGATCAAATAGATTTGTTGCGTTCGAGTGAAGGAGTCCTTGCCGACACTTCTCTTCACTGTGTCTGTCCTAATACTTTGGCACGTCAGAGGGATTATACTGCTTCGACTTCGTGGAGTACTGCCTTGAAAATATTATTTTATGTTTCCGGTAGGCAGTTTGATTTGGGTTTTTCCGTTAAGTTGAAGCAGGTTAGTTCTGATGATAACTTATATTCCATACGTTATTTGTTTTGTGTGTCTTCTGCTGATGTACATACTGAACGAGTTATACCACTTACCATACGTGGACTTAATATTTTTTATATTAATCAAAGATCATTTATAACCACTAATTTTGAAAATAAAATTAAAACGGAAAGTAAAAATGCTAGTGGGGATCGTAACGTCGAGTTGAATTTGAGATCACTATTTAAGGATCATAAACATTATGCTTTTGCTCCCATAAGGACCAAAATCCCCAATTCTAAAGAATGTGATGATTTTGAAAATTTGAACATCGCACAATATTCACGATAAGAGTAAGTTCTTATTATCATATTTCTTTCATCCGGTAGATAAAGAATACAAAGTGAATGTTATTCTCATAATATAATGTTAAAGAGTTCCTAGATGAAAAAATATCTGATTTAAAGTAAATGTTATTGTGTCTTCTATAATTATTGTTTTTATAAATATTTGCATGCCATGTCAAGTGGCAAAAATATTTTTAAGCGCATTGTATTTATTATCATCCTACATGCATGCACCTGCGTGTGTATACACATGTTTATGGCAAATAAATGATTCTATTCTATTCGACATAGTGACCCATCGAATGGGTATATAACAAAAATTTTGCATAATTGCAAAATACTGAAGGCCTTATGTTAGGAAACAAATTAAAACCCTAGAACGTCAATTATAAAAAAATGATAATGAAAGTTGCGGCCCAAACTCTCAGTAGCAGTGTAGCAGATGCAATAGAATTTTGCGACAAAATTTAAAACTACCTTAGTTTCGTGGTTCCTTAGCAACGGTTAGGTTTATAAGAGAAGTAAATAGAATTTTAGATTTTTTAAACGTGCGTAATCTTTGAGGTCGAGGATTTAAAAGTCCACTAAGAATAAATAATGAAAATAGGTGGAGGTGAAAAGTTCTTAAAGAAATTAATTATCTGAGCCAAATTAAATTGATGGACAATACTTTAGTAGTTACGTGTGTTTTTAGGATTCTACAATGCCGTAATTTCCGTTATGAATAGTTTTGATATTTATGTGAAATCCGGCAGACCTGAGCTAAAGTATTTACTGACTTATAACATGAGCCAAGACCATCTAGAGTTTTTTTAGTGCAATTCGTAGCAGTGGTGGTTGGTGCCCAAATCCAACAGCGGCCCATTTTGTTAATGCATATAACCAGTTGTTGATACACCATGAAATAAAAACTGCTACCGGTAATGTTCAAGCCAATGACATACCAATATTAACAACTTCTAGTGCAAAGCGAGCTAAAATAGATAAATATAATGTTGATGATTTTACCAATGCTAAAAATTCGCGTACTATAAAAATATACCGCCTTGATAAATATGAGCCAACATCATTACAAGCCGAGTTAAGTGCATTTTTACATGTGTTTTGGGCAACACCTGACTCAAATATTAATGAGACTTTCAAACAATGCACTGGCTATAATGCAGGCTTTGTAATTAGAGCTATTCGAAAAAAAAATGTGACGACTATAATAGCCTGTGAAACCGTACCACAAGATGCAATGTCTAATAGGAGAAATGGGGTAGCACTTATTATACAAAAGCAGAGAGGCGGTTTAACTGTGCCCTCTGCGACTGTGGTAAACATTTGTTTTATGGTGGGAACATTATTCCGTCAAGCAATCAAAAATAATAACAATAAACTACATATATATAATTGAATTTTCCTGCTGTACTAACTGCAAAGGTATTAAAAAACCTTTTACCAAAAACAAATTAACTATTTCCTGAGCTAGAAGACCATTTTAAATATACTTTTATAAGTTTTGTACATATTATGTTTAATTTATATAATTTAGTTTTATTTCTATTATTAGTAATTAATGATTAATTGTTATCAACAAAAAAGTTCATAAAATAATTAAAATGCTATCTAAAACCTTTTAAAAGAAATGATAACAAAATATATCGACATCCGTATGTATGCAGAAACAAAAAAAAAGATTCCTTATTAATAACTGGAGAGAAAGTTAAAATTTTTTTGTCTCGGCAAATAATCTGGGCTCGACAGTGATTAATTATTAATTAAATAAAAATGTGAATCGAGTTTTTTTTTTAATTTCTTATCCTTTCCTATAAAGAGTTATTAATAAGATATTTAATAAACTCAGCGACACATAAGTACACGAATTTTATTAGTAGTTGGTTTAATAGTGAACTCTTATCCGAGGCTCCACCCTTAAATAGAGATGGGCAATTTGCCCGGCATTTTGTGCAGATTGGGAAAATTCCCAATAAATGCCCATAAATTCCTGCCCGAGGGCATTTATCTGGGCATTTATTTTTTGGTCCAAAATTTATTTACGACATTAATGTTAGCTTTAGAAACTGGCTTAAATCGATGAGTTTAATAATGGTTAATTCTATAAAGGTGTTTTCTATATGAATTTGCACATTCTATTAAAATTTAAGTATTACAAAACCATGTTTACGACCACAAATATTACGAGTTACCTGGCGGGCAGCGTAAAAACACTTGCATCGAGAGAGGAGTGCGGCAAGAGATGCGTACACTGTTATGGTTAGTTGTTTTAAGTAGGTACGTATATGATTTTATGAATTAAATTTGGGATATACTTAAAATTTCTTAAAAGAACCATTTAATATCATCAACCATTTAAAATCACTTCTACCTACCATGGGTAGGCGCAAAGTGGGAAGTGCGCAGTGTATTTGCGCATCCCTTACACACACTCACACCGTGTGAGAAGGGTGCACACACCCCGGAACAAGGAAAATATAATAAACTTTAATTGAAAAAACGCGTTAAGCAGTGCATAAAGCCCATACATTATGCGGCTTACACTGGACCCTAAATCTGCGCATGGAGCTGAATCAGGAGGAAGAAATTGAAGTTATGGAATTCATTTGTAATCTTGCGGAGCACTGTAACATTGACTGTCTTGCTGATCTGGCTCAATATTAAGCTAAAAAAGGTCTTTGGAGTAAGGCATTCACATGGAAAACCTCTGAGAAAGAAAGTCCTATTTTGTGGTGGAAGGATTTGTAGCTCAAGCAGTGTTGCTCTCAGAATATTGGCAGCACCCTGCACATCTGCTGCACCTGAACAATCGTTTAGCATACAAGGATTTATACATAGTGCAAAAAGAAACCGTCAGACATCAGAAAGAGCGGCCAAAATATCATTTTTATCGTATAACTGGAATTTATTAAATAAAGACGAATAGGTCCATCGTGTTTTCAATGAAGACACTATTTCAGGAGGTTCTAACATGGTAGATCCAAAAAATGATATCATATGCAAAGATGCTACCACAAAAGATCACATGCGTGAAGATATGAATTCTTCAATTATTGAGAATAGATGGGAATCTAAGGAACCAGTAACTTCAACCTAAGGACAATCAAACAATACGGCGAAGCCGGCCAGCAAGCCGAAGCTCCGGTGGTGGGCGTAAAACCATCTGCGACGATTAGCTCGCGTGGGACCGCCGGAGCCCCGCAGCGCCGGAGTCGTGACAGAAGCCATGCCTGCTGCATGTTGCATGGCTGCTGCATGTTGCATGCTTGCATGCTGCATGTTGCATGCTTGCATGCTACATGCCTGCTGCGTGATGCATGCTTGCATGCTTGCTGCATGCCATGAAATGCATGCCAAAAGATGATTCTGGTTGTGAATTTTCTGCGATATGATGGTTCTACTTTTGATTATTATGGATATGAAATTTATGCCTAAAGATGATTCTAACTTACAAAATTATGGGTTTCGGTGTATGGTAAATGAGTGTATGCCAAACGATTTTCTGCGAAAAGAGGTTTATGCTATCCGTTGCTATTCAAAATAAAATTATGACGTAAAAAGTTCTGCTATAAAGGGTGGACCCAGCTCAGATCATGTAGATGGTGATCCTGATCATGAAGATGGTGATCCGCCAATATTATTTGACGATGAAAATGGCAGTTTAGTTTCAAATGAGGAGGTTGAACCGCCACCGCTCCCATCGACTTCTTCAGTAAGTGTTACTAGAAATATAACCTTTAGCATTCAAAGGAAATATAACTTACCCACAGAATATTATGGAACTTTCCACCCCATACCAATTTTTTTTTTTATTTCTTTGAAGATGATTTGCTCGAACAAATAGTACATGAATCCAACAAGTATGCAATACAGATAAATGCTAACTTCACCGATACTATTACCGTCTAGGAGCTTCGTAAATTTTTAGACATACTTATCTATTCTTCTGTCTACCATTTCCCAAGTGTGCGATCGTATTGGTCAGCAAAAGCTAGATTTGCACCTATCGCAGATACTATGACTGTAAATCGCTTTGAAAAAATTCGCCAAATTTTCCATATGAATGATACGGTCATCACCTTCCCGTTAGTCATCCTAATCACGACAGATTGCACAAGATCAGACCTATGATGTGTGCAACCAAGATTTCACACTTTATGAAGCAATACTTATAAAACAAACCCCATAAGTGGGGTTTCAAATTGTTTGTCTTATGTTGCTTGATAGGATACGCGTACAGGTTTGAGATCTATTCAGGGGCACAAACTATTGAAAGATTACAAAATGAACCTGATTTAGGTGCCGTGTCCAACACAGTCATCCGTTTGTTGCGATCTGTTCCTCGAAAAGTAAATCATATCGTGTTTTTCGATAACTTTTATACAAATTGTGCTCTACTCTATTATCTTTGGGGAGAAGGAATCTACTGCTTGGGTACTGTGCAAAGAAATAGACTAGGAAAGACCTGCAAGTTGCCAGTCATTTACAAAAATTGCTATTGTAATCAGCCACTTTTCACACCTTAACCATAAGTTTTAATCTAAGTACACAATTTTCTTTATAATCTAAATAATGCATGTATACTTTCTCATCAAGGTAACCATTTAGGAAAGCTGTAGTGACATACAAATGAGTAATTTTAAAGTGAAGTTTCATGCTTAATGCAAATAAAAGTCTCAATGTAGATTAACGAAGCACTAGTTAGAATGTCTCGGTATAGTCCAAACCTTTTTGGGTAAAACCCCTTGGCAACCCGTCTGGCCCTATAACGCACTTTATTATCACTTTCTAACTTTTTCTCAAAATTCCATTGGAATATGTTGACAGAAAAACAGCTATGTAAGCTGTTTTTCTGTCAACATAATCCCCTGCTTGATTATCTTCAAAAGCCTTTAGTTCTTCTGCCATTGCCTGTTCCCACAGTTTCTTCTCCGGTCCATGAATTGCTGTTTCATAGCTCAGTTCTTCATTGCATGATTCCAGTTCATCTACAACGCAGAGATTGGAATAGGTAAATCTTTCTACTGGCTTTCTCTTGCACTTACCAAGCTACTGTAAGTTTCGATAATTTTCTTCTAAAATGGATTCAAAGGATGACTCATTATCACTTTCATACACAAATTGATATAAATCTTCTTTGGAATTTGATGACTCATATATACATATATGTATGATATTTATCATCTATAGCTGACACCCTTTTCCCTATTTCTGAGTTTTCAGCTCCCTTTAACATTTCTTGTTGATTTTCTGTGGGTTTTTCTTCATTAATTACTACTACCTGAGCTGTGTCCGAGTATTCTTTCTCTATTATAAAGACATCCCTTCTTAGTTTTTGGGTTATATAACTTGTAACCTTTCACGTTATCCGGATTACCAACTAGAATTAATTTGTCAGCCTTCTTATCCCTTTTTTCTTGTCTTTGCACTTTGTGAACATGCACCATTACTTTAGTGTTCCAAATAAAAACGCTATATTTAGCGCTTTTATTTGGAACACTAAAGTATCAAAGTATTCAAACTTTGTACCCAGAAAAGATACACTTGGAACTTGGATATTTATTGTGGCAAATCTAGGACCACAGAAACTGAAGTCTTTGAAGAAGGAAGAACAATGTACATACACTGACAAATTAGGAGTGAAACGTTTGCGAAAATGAAAAACCCCTCTAGTAGGCACCCAAAGGGCTAACAGAAAATATCCACCAAAAGAAGTAATTCGGGCTAAACTGAAGAAAGGAGAAATGGCTGTGAAGCGAAGTAGTGACGGAATAGTGGTTCTGAATTGGCATGTCATGCGAGATGTAAGGAGTGTCAGACTTTACGCCGACGGCCACTACGCCGACAGACTGTACGCCGACAAGACTTTACTCCGACAGGACTTTACGCCGACAAGACTTTACTCCGACGGACTTTACGCCGACAGGACACTTCGCCGACGGGACTATACGCCGAAAGGACTCTTTACCGACGGGACTCTTCCCCGACAAGACTCTTCACCGACAGGACTAATCACCGACAGGACGCTTTGCCGACAAGACTCATCGCCGACAGGGTTCATCGGCGAAAAACATTCACCCGTGCGTAATATTCTCAATAACGGGTCTAAATGCAAGGTAATAAGACCAACTTTACGAGCAAGTTTGTTGAAAATAATATTTATTCAATGAAAGGCACTGCTACAAAAAAAGATAACCGAAAATAATTAGTTTTGTATTACCACCATTTCAAGTTTTATGTTACAATGATTTTGATTTTTGTTGAAACTGGGTTGTTCAAATGAATTATTTTGTTTGTTTTTTTTTCATGTTATTTATTTAAAAAAGGTGTTGTTATGTTATTACTAAGAGGTTTGTTTAAATAAATTACTTTTGCTTGATTTTTCAATTTCTTTATTATATATGTATTTTTACATATTATACAACTTAATCTTAAACCCAATGAAAAAACTATATTTTTAGGGTTCCGTACCATGTGACACAAAGGTATCCTTATAGTTTCGTCATGGACGCCCGTTAAACAGTCTGTCTTCGACTTACCATCCCAACGATTAGAGCAAGAAAAGTGAACTCCTAAAATAAAATGCCAAAAACTATATTTTATTGGGGTATCTCTCCTACACCTGAAATTAGGATGTTTTTTTTCTTGCGTTTACCCCGCAGTGTGGTGTGGTATCATTAGATAAGCCTTTTCAAAACATTGCGAGGTTGCTAAGACGATTTTTTATTTGGTTTTAGATGTCCGTTTCCGAGATTTTTAACATTAAAGTGATTATTTTTGTTTTTGACGAATATTTTAACTTTAAAGAAAATCTCTATCGGCTTAGATACCTTTGTTAGTTTAGGAATTATAGGAACCTAACTTGAGAAACGCAGATAATGCCAAATGGTTGTTAAATTATTAATGCAAAATGGTTAATAACGGAACCCTATTCTATGCGTTTCAGGCCACGCACGGGGCCAATTAAAAAATTGAATTGTAACAAGAAAAGCATAAACGATTTCTAGACGAAGTATCTGTATCGAAGATAAGCTGCGTCGCCGATGAACTCTGTCGGCGATGAGTCTTGTCGGCAAAGCGTCCTGTCGGTGATTAGTCCTGTCGGTGAAGAGTCTTGTCGGGGAAGAGTCCCGTCGGTAAAGAGTCCTGTCGGCGTATAGTCCCATCGGCGAACTGTCCTGTCGGCGTAAAGTCCGTCGGAGTAAAGTCTTGTCGGCGTAAAGTCCTGTCGGAGTAAAGTCTTGTCGGCGTACAGTCTGTCGGCGTAGTGGCCGTCGGCGTAAAGTCTGACACTCAGATGTAAGAATGCTCACCAAGAAGACTTCAGCTCTGGATATGATCCCAAATAATAGCAGAAGTGTTACGAACAGGAGGTGCTAATGAGAGATTGGGAAGTTTGCTCCAAATGCCAGTCACTCAGTGGTCTCGAACCTACCGATTTTTCGGTATTTCTACCGATATGGGCTCTGTTCTACCGATATACCGAAATATAACGACTTTTCTACGATTTCACAGTATACATGGAAATTCTACCGATTTTTCTACCGATTTTACACTTTTAAGTTGGCAACCCTTTTCATTTATGTTTAATGTTACGGGGAAGCCCTCAATAGTATGGACCTAGTGCAGAATGTAGTTCATATATTTTGGGGAATACCCTTGACACCCTTGTGTCCTGCAATTCGATGTTATAAGGGGCTTCCCGCTCGGGAATTTACCTGTCTAGTATATATAAACAGTAATTCAGTTTTATTTTTTCATTAATTTTCTTAACTTTGAAGAGTGAGTACCTAACCGAAAGAGTCCCTACAAAATCAGATAATTAAGTTAAAATGTCGTCTGACGAGGAGCCAAGCACAAGTGCGAGTGTAAGAAGAAAAAAATATCTACAATATTATAGAAAAGAATGGGAAGAAGAATTTCCAGGTTGGCTGCAAGATAGTCGTAAAGGCGAAAGCTATGCCTATTGTAAAAGTTGTAATAAAGATATCAACATCACATCAGGAAAAGACGCTATAAAGAAACATAGTTCTTCACAAGCACACTCAATATCATCAAAGAATATAAAATCACAACCGAAGATATCATCATTTACTGTGACCAAAACTCATAAATCTGATATACTGGTTAAGCAAGGTAATTTTTTTAGTTATTTATTTTACTATTTACATTGTTATATTATTTGGTTTTCTACTTATCGGTTTATAGAAGCAGTGGATATAATTATACCCTAATCGCTACTAGACATACTGATATACCTACGTAATTTTAATTCTTTATTTTTAATTTCAGGTGAAATAAGATTAGCTTCGTTTGTTGCTGAACACAATCTACCATTCACTATTATGGAGCACCTACCGCAGTTGATGCAAGCCATTTGTCCTGATTCAAAAATAGCAAAAGAAATAAAATGCTCTTCAACCAAAACTCATGACATAATTGATCATATTATAGGTAAAGAAAGTTTCAATAATTTATGTGAAGATCTAGGGCAAACTAAGTTTTCGCTTATTATTGACGAGTCCACTGATCTTAGTACGACCAAACACTTGTGCTTAGTTGTGAGATATGCGAAAATGAATCGTATTAAAGATTGTTTTTTAGCTCTTATTCCATTAGAAGAAGCTAATGCAGCAACCTTATTTGAACACATTGTAAATTTTTTTAGAAGCAATAATATTCCATATAAAGATAATCTAATAGGTTTTGCATCTGACGGGGCAAACGTAATGATGGGACGTAATAATTCTGTTGTAACATTGCTGCAAAATGAAATTCCTAACATTTTTATACTTAAATGCGCCTGCCATTCGTTTCACCTTTGCGCGTCATATGCTTGTACCAAATTGCCACGTTTTATAGAGGATCTTGTAAGAGACATTTACAACTACTTTTCTTCTAGCCCAAAAAGAGTGGCAGAGTTTAAAAACTTTCAAATGTTTTGCGACTTAAAAGTACATAAAATACTTCACCCCTCTCAAACACGCTGGTTATCAGTACATGCAGCAGTGAAGAGAATATTGGAACAACTCTCTGCTCTTATACTATTTTTTATAGACCAAATATCTAACAATGATCATCTTTTAGCTGCAGAACATATATTACAGAAGCTCCAAGATCCTACTACGATATTATTTTTGGAATTTTTAGATTTTGTATTACCATTATTTACCGATTTAAATAAAGAAATGCAAGCAGAACACCCGAAAATTCATAATTTATATGAAAAAATAACTGGAACATTAAAAACTATTTTTGATTGTTTTTTAAAAGAGAATATTTAACTAGCACTCCAATCGAAAATGTTGATTTTAAGAATCCCAGAAATTTTATGGATATTGATGACGTATACTATGGTGCTGCTGCGTCTAATACACTACTAAGTAGTTCAGAAAATCTAAACTCAGATCAAGTAAATTTGTTTAAATGCAGATGCCTAGATTTTTATATCGAAGCTTGTAAGCAAATAACCACGCGGTTTCCATTGAAAAATAACCCAATAAAAGGTTTAGACATAATTGATCCAAAAAATGTTAAAATTGGCAAAACTGCTTCGATAGTTCCTGTGAGTAGGCTCTTTCCCAATATTGTTCACAGCAATGATTTCCAGGAAATTGATACAGAGTGGCGCATTTTAAGAAATTGTGAACAAATCAAAACATTTCCTGATGATGTAGAACTATTTTGGGATGAAGTAAGTTTATTAAAGCGTGGCGATGAAACTCAAATGTTTCCATTGTTGTCTAATTTCATCTTTAATATTTTATCACTTCCCCATTCATCCGCTAACGTTGAACGCATATTTTCACATATTAATCTTTTAAAAACAAAGCAGCGAAATAGGTTAGGTTGTCTACTGAATCAATCACTGGTCTATTACATTCAAAACGACTCATTAATACAGCTAATTGTTACGATTTTGAAATTAATTCGAAGATGACCGCGGCTATGGCCAAAGAATATTGGTATAAAAAATAATTATGATTGTTGCAAATTAGTCTGTAAGTTTTTTTTTAATAAATAAACGAATTTTATTGAATATTGTATTTTTCTTTTGTCAAATACCGATTTTGGGTACAAATATACCGATTTTAGCTGGCAATTCTACCGATCTCGCTCTATGACGTTCGAGACCACTGCAGTCACTACAATCGGACGATACTTAAAAAAAGCTCGTGATATTTTATCCCGTGAATATGTTGTATCACAGCACTTAGGGTTAGAATGCTTAACTCGGGAAAATCTTTTGAGCAAGAACCTCCTAATTCCAAAAGGATTATTTGGCAATAATTATAATAGCAAAGCTATTGTTATTGCAGATGCAACATATGTATACATTCAAAAAAGCCTCTAATAATTATTTCCAGAAAAAAACATTCACAAACATAGGAACCTGAATAAACCATTTTTGATTGTTCCATCAAATAGACACATTTTAGATGTTTGGGGTCCTTATTCCGCTACAATTTCGGATGCCACTATTATGAAAGAATTATTTCAAAAAGAACATGGGTCCATTAGGAGACATTTTAAAGAACCCCGATGTATTTATTTTGGACCGTGGCTTTGGGCCGATGTCATAAATGATTTAATAAGTTTTCAGTATGAACCCCATAAACCTGAATGTCTAGAGGAAGGGGAAACACAATTGCCAACAATACGAGCAAACAAGTTTTGGGCGTTGACTCCTAAGAGTGCCCTAAGGACACACATGAAAGTGCATAGTGTAACACCGTTTTTTTTCACAATAAAGATTGTAAACTTGTATCACTATCTTTGTTGGTTTACCTTGTGTATTGTATAGTGTATTTGTTAAATGATAGGTGTTCCGTTTATTCACTGCACTTTTTTACACCTGTAATTCGTTTTACTATACCATTATTGAGTTTTTTTCATCATTTTACATTGTTTTAGCTGAAATAAAACTTAGAAGCAAAGTTTGTTTTAAACTTATAATGACATTTATAAAAATGACATTTAGTTTAGGTTTTGAAGTTTTGACAGTTCTTTCTTGGTCGTTTAGAAACTTTGAGTCACAGTAGTATGGAAAGACGAAATTATGTATCGAGTGTTTTGTAGTGTGTTTGGCTTTGAAATTCATATCTTTCCGGAATTGTCGTTTCAGATTCTTCTGCGGTAATTGTTTCGCCACTTCTTAATAAAGAAGTAACTTTCGGTGTTCAAAATTAGTGTATTCGTAATAATCGATATTAAAATCGATATTTCGTTTCTAGGCGAAACCTTCTAGAAGGAATGCGTCAATTGAATTGTGACGCTGCCATTTTTTCCTTGTCTGGGCGACGACAACATCGATATATTTTCCTCTAAATAATTTGGTAATTTCCTCATCTTATTTCAATAGTATAGTCGTTTTATTTTGATGTATAATGCATCCTGTCCGCCGTGTAGTGTTTTCATGGTTGTATTTTGCGTATTTCCATAGATTTTGTGTCGGCGTCCGACACGTGGTACATTTATCTGGGTACACGGTTGCTGCACGCCCCTGTTGTAGGCAGTAAACCGGAGTAAGCCGCCTTCGCAGTCTCCGAGTGGAGAGTAGCCGGCCCCAAGCAAGACCTATTTTCCCTGGTGGTAAGTTTTAATATTTTCCTTGTTACGTTTTGAGAACATTGTTGTTCTGTGTTAGTAACACACGGGTTTTCCTACAGCCTACGCTGCCAAGTGAGTTAGAGCCGAACGGGACTGTAATTGGGTTTCCAATTAAGACTCCATCTTCCCCGGCAGGTTAGTGTCTTGGACTAAAATCCTCCCGTTGTGATTATTTTATTCCACACGGTTCTAATGTGTTGTGTATTGTGTTCTGCAGAGTAGGGTGACACCCCCAGGTTGACATTAGGTCACTCAGGCCGCGCCACCAAGCCTCCCTCGGTGAGTTTTTCTTTCATTTTTGTGTACTACCGTACTGGATGTATTAGGCTGTGTACTACCGTACTGGATGTATTAGGCTGAGTGTACGGTACTGGCTGTACCGCCCTGAGTCCCGAAATGTGTACGGTATTGGCTGTACCGCCCTGAATACTAACTGTGTGTACGGTACGGTCCCGAACTGTGTACGGTACTGGCTGTACCGCCCTGAGTACTATGTGTTGGGTGGCCCGACCCCTGCTCAGACCCCTTTTTGTCTCGTGCTGACCTGCTGCTGTCCGGCCTGCCTGTCGTCCAGCCCAGGTTTAGTAATATGCTGTAGCGAGGTACCCCCGGATTCGCTTGTTTTAATTTTAACTTAAGAACTTAAATAAACTTTATAAAAAGAATAAAACTTAAACTTTTTATAAAGAACTTAGCAATTTAAAATAAAATTTAAATTTAATTCAGACGTGATCAGCCAAACGCCAACAGGGCCCTATATTTTTAATTTTAGATATTTTTTAAGAAACAAGGTTTTTAAATAAAATATTTTTTTAAACTTTCAATTTTTTTGGTTCTTACAACCCCTCTTCACCTTTTACCCCCTATCCCGTTACAATAGTTCATGAAAATATGAAGTTGAACATATTGTTTTGTTTGTAAATAGTGTTTTCTTGATTTTTCAAGTAGAGAATCAGTACAAGAAATTAATGATCATTTATTTGGATTTGGATGGGCTCAACAAAAGCAAAACTCCTTAATTTATTAGAAGACCCTCCCCGTCTGTAAGAAAAACACAGGGGAATATTAGGCCTAGCTGCTAGTTAAACAAAGATGCGGACTGGTGATTCCGACCTAAGATTATCAACATTGCTTGAAGTTCCACGCACTACACTAGAGAGGTTAATGCAAACAGCACGAGAGGTGCTGTTACAAGATGTTGTTCCTCGATACTTAGAAATAAACCACTTGACGAGAGAACAATTGAAGGAACACAATCTTATGATCCTAAATGGAATTTATAATAAAAATAATGAACAATGTATTGTGATGTGTAATGAAACTTAAATTTTTTTTACAAAAGTAGCAATTGCATGTTTCAGAAAGGCACAGGTCAGAAATCTGTTAAAGTCATTTTTAATAGTAGCCTGTGATGGTTATATTTTGGAATGTTTTGGCCCATACAAAGCTACCATATCAGGTGAATAAATAATGTCGTCTTTGTTCAGCAATGAAAATTTCCTACTGAGACGGTACTTTCAAGATGACGACATATTTATTTTAGAAGGTTTATATGCCAGACTCACTTTCGGAAGGTGAAAACCAGTTAACCACCACCCATGCAAATAGAAGTAGATGTGTAACTATATGCAGATAAAAGGTAGAAGTGTGGAGGTTGTCAATGGCTATTTTAAAAGAGATTTCAGATTGTTGAGGTTTCACCATTTTAATAAAACTGTACCAAAAGTTTGGTGTAATAAATAAAAGGATGACCCAGGAAAATAACTTATCTAATATAGTTATTATAATTTGAATCGCCAGGCATCCTTTTTAAACATTGCTGTTAATAACACTAATATTGATTTCCATTTTAGAATACCATGTATTATATTATTCGCTTCGGAACGTATCAAATTCGTCAAGCACGTTGTTATTATGGTGAACATGTACGTTTCCATTGCAGATACGGAATAGAAGTTTGTGTAGACACAAATCATATACCCGAATTAGGCAGTGGGGAACATTCACTTAAAAGAGGTAAAATTAATTCGAGACATATTACCAGACGGCAGTACTATGTGTACATTTAAGTATCAAATGGTGTTAATTGACGAGAAGGCATTAAAAATAAAAAACAATTAATTAAAATGATCTTTATTTTGTAAATCGGTTATATGTATTGCACTTTTACACGTCAATATTTGTTTTTTATTTTAATCGACCGATGGAGTCGGTGTTTTGTAACTGACTACTCTAAGAAGAAACATCCGAAACATACTCAGAGTTCAAAGTCTCTTTTAAAGTCCATACAATCGTATTGGTCAAATTATGCTAGGATCATGAAGGTTAACGACTGATATGCTTTCTTGATGAGAAAAGCACACAAATTTGAGTGGACCTGTCCAGACAGTGCAAGCATTATAGAGTATTGCTGGAATTGCATTGTAGAACGTCGCGCTGTAGGCTGTTGTGAGCATGTTAGGACGTTTGTATTTGGATTGGGCCAGGTATGAAAACAACATTGTTGCTCTAGCAGTATTTTTGGGATGAAATGATTGTACGAGAAGATATCGAATAAATAATATTATATTACATTCTGTTCTATATTTTACTTCCCAGTCCTCGCCACTACCATGTAGGCAATTCTTTTAGTTATCTTTTTATGTTGTAATGGCTAACAGAGGTTTTTTTAGTGGGAAATCATCAAATGACCCGTCCTGGGTGCGGCGGGAGGACGTCTCAGACTTTTACTGACTAAAACCCAAACGCTGAAAAGCTTGCGTACCGCTTGGTAGATCAGTCAAAGACAAAGGTGCGCACTATGGCCTCAATCTTAGCCAACGGGTTCAAGCCGAAAGACCAATGTCACCGCTTGACGGTAGACGAGGCTCTGATGAACCACTTTGGGGCCATAGTCATGGCAGTAAAGTTGTCTGGTGCAAGCGAGGTAGTCCTTATCGGAGACGTGAATCAGCTACCATTTTTGGACAGAGAGAACCTTTTCGAGTTAAGGTATACGTGTCCAAACATGGTAGCTGGCATCACCCAGGAGCTGCTCTGCACATACCGACACCCGATGGACGTGGCCTTTGCACTCAGCGAGATATACTCCGGTATATACTCCTCAAAAACCTCGCTGTCGCAGGTACACTCCCTGAAAGTGAAGGGTTATACGGGAGCGCAAATACCGACCACCTTACAAAACACCCTATTCTTGGCCCACACGCAAGAGGAGAAATCCTCTCTGATCAGCCAGGGGTACGGGTCCGGTGAAGGGTCGCGCACCCTAACCATTCACGAGGCCCAGGGGTTGACTTGCGACAGCGTCGTCATCGTGAACACCAAGTCCAGGAGGCTCCACATCCACGACAGTGTCTCCCACGCGGTAGTGGCGGTGTCGAGACATACGGTCAGCTGCGTCTACTACACCGATGACGCCGACGATGCCATCGGCTGCTTAATGAAGAAAGCGATGGATGCGCCAACCAAAACGGTCGTCGAATACAATCTTAAGACGGCCATGCAGCATCGAGACGCCACTGTAGCGCTAGCTAAATCCCTGCGGGCTTACTCTTGATTTTAATTCCGATCGATCGACATTGGAATTTGAATGTTTCGTACTCTTGAGTTCGATGCTAGCGCCACATAGGTGTTTAAATTGCGTGTCTATTTTGGGGAACTAATTGGAGTCGGGATCGGGTTTGGCGTGCCCTAAACGGCACTCTTGAGTGTATTTTGACAGCTGTCGATTGCGTCAGTATTGTGTTGGGATTCTTTGTGAATTGCATTTATTCCAATAACAAAAGTGTAACTTTATAGAAATTGTTTTGCGTTTTAAGTGATTTTTAATGAATAATAAGTGTTTAATATGGCAAGATTAGCAGTTATATACAGCATTTTACGTAATTCGCATAAAAAACAACTAAAACAAAGACGAGATGAGCGTCGGATGATGCGGTATACGGACAAAGCGTTTTCTATGAATGAAGACGAATTTAAAGCGAATTATAGGGTGAACAAGGAATTGTTTGAGGAAATTTACGAGAACGTTAAGCCCTTTATGCCAACTCCTAAAAGAAGAAGTGATATATCACCAAAATATAAGGTACTATATTTTTCTTTAAAACATGACTTTTATCAATGAGAACCATGACTTGTTTTGAAAGGTCAATAGCTAAATACTTACATAATTCTTGCAGGTTTTAGTGGCGTTGTCATTTTACGCGACTGGTAGTTACCAGAAACTAGTTGGAGGCACATATGGGACCCTAATGTCGTAGCAATCTGTTTCTCGTACTATTAGAGATGTAACGGCAGCTCTTAACCACCCAATAGTACTAAGTAAATGGATTAAGTTTCCTCAAACTCGTCAGGAAAGAGATGCTATAAAAAGGAGGTAACACTATTAACAAATATATCTAATTTTTAATGAATTTGTAAAACGTAACTGAAGTTTTTATGTTTCATAGAAGTTTTTATGTTTCATAGAATGTCTTGTTTTTAAAAGTGGTACCATAACCTTTTCCTTATTTTCAAGGTTTTATGAAAAGTTTCATATACCATCTGTTATTGGCTGCATCGATGGCACTCATGTTGCAATAATTAGGCCGATAGAAAACGAAGAGCGATTTTTTAATCGCAAACATTTCCATTCAAGAAATGTTCTGATTGTAAGGCAATACTTTTTATGAATATTTAATTGTAATTCACTTCATATCAAATTACTTAAACTTCTTTGGTTTATTTGCTTTCAGATAAGTGATGCAGATTTAAGAATTCTATCTGTAGATGCCTCATTTGGAGGAGCATCACATGACAGTTTTGTCTGGAATCAGCATCCTGTGAAACAACATTTGATTGATTTGAACAATAATGGAGAAAATGTGTTTTTACTAGGCAAGTACCTAAATGATGTTAAGAAGTAGCAGAAAAAAAATTTAGTTTTTGCTTATTATATAATTATGTTACTTTTTGAATATGTATTTTTACTTTTCAGGTGATTCCGGATATGCCCAGAGGGAGTATATGATGACACCTATAGTAGATGCTCCTGCTCCTGAAGGCTCCCCAGAACAATATTACACGAAGTTGCACTGCACTGCACGAAATACAGTGGAACGTGCAATTGGTGTATTGAAAAATAGATGGCGGTGCTTACTCGGGCATAGGGTGCTACATTATCATCCTGATGTAGCAGCCAAAATAATAAATGCATGTTGTGTCTTACACAACATGTGTATCTCTAATAGAGAATCTATTGATCTTGTGGAGAATACAGCAGAATATGAAAATGAGTATCCAGCTGTCTCTTCACAAAAATCAACTAGCAGCACAGCTGCTGAACTAAGACGAGGTATCGAAAAGCGAAATGTTTTAGTTCAGCAATTGTGGGCGAGTAGACGGTAGGTAAAAAAGTAAGGTAAGATTTAGATTAAGATTAAAATATTGTTATTAATTAAAACATTTACTTTCTCTTTAATAAAATGTATTTCATGCTATTTGTGACATTGTATTTGTAAAGTTTATGTCTGATAAAAGTTCTCTGTGTATATACATAATACATATTATAATAATATATAAAGTAATTTTATATCTACTTTTTTATTTAATATCTATTTTTGTTTAGCTTTTGGTAAGAAATTCCCTTTTCTTATCGTGCCTACCATGTTTTCTTGTGTTTATGTAAAAGCAAATATTTTTAAAAGAGTAACCATGGAGTTTCTTGCCGGTTCTTCTCCATGGAAACGACCAACCCGAACCGTGCCAATAATAAACTTTATTTTACTTAACCATTCTTTTATTTACTTACTAATAAAACTATGACACAAAATTACTAATAAATATTAAAACAAAAAGTTATGAAGCGCAACACAAGCATTTAATCAATATCTGTTAACTGTAGCAATAAAAACAACGATTTGACAGCAATCGCTAATGCCTATATTTATAATGTAGCTAAACAAGTCAAGGATTTGGCTTTTTTCTAGCTACATCCGAAATTGCATTAGCTATTGAGGTCAAAGCAATTGTTATATTGCTAAAGTTTTCGGACAATTGAGCTAAAGCTTGCGCAGTTATCAATTCCGCTTCAACCCGCCGCGCTTCGATTCTCGACATCTGCTCCATAATATCTGTATCCATCGACCTCCGAATCGAAGAACGGCGCCGGCGGGGTCGTGGTGGTGTAGCACTCGGCAGTGGCGTGTGAGGCGCAGGTACTGAAATATTAAAAAGAGTAATGTAAAAAATCAACACTTCACTTATCAACTTTTAAGTTGATACAAAAAATATAACTGGCGTTTTTTTGCTATAGCCGGGCAACATGATTAGTCCCAAAACACTTGAGAGTTACAAACTAATATGTGTGTATTTGGGTAGTGTGATTGATGGACAGCTTTTACAAAATATTTTAACATTCCTAAACCTATTCCAATAAAGACTTACTTGTAGATGTTGCTGGTATTGCGTCAACCTGTGACGTGCTGGGAATAGGGGAAATGTTTCTTATACTAGAATCCATTGCCGTGTCTTGTACCGTGACAATATGTTCGATCACAACTGGCTCCGTTGGTACAGTCTAAAACAATGAAATGAGAATTATAAGATTAATAAAATATTTAGTACCCCTTACCTATTTAAAATAAATATCATAGGTGTCATTAAACTATAAATATTAAAATATATTACTGATTGAGGAAATGGATTGACTGTCCATCTTGAATCTCCAGTCGCGAACTCCTGTCCTCCCATCACCGCCACCAGTCTATTTTCTAAGGCAGACAATGTTGGCAAGTTGTCTGCTGTCCCACCACCAGTGCGCCTCATTGAAGCTGATACTTGTGCACACTGTTTCTTTAGAGCGCATTTCTTCTCAGCCCAATACTGAAAACATGCAATAGGTTATTTTAATAAAATTTCTATGATGATACAATGATTCTTAATAGGTACTAAGTAAGCACTTCATTATATTGAATCACCTTAGCCCAGCCTTGACCGTTTTTATTAACTCCTCCAAGAGAATTTAATGTGGTTGCCAAATTCTCCCATTTCCTCTTGGTTTCTATTTTGCCTTGTGCTGACTTCAGCAAACCTTTAGCTACGTCTGGGTTTTGCTCCAAGAATTCCACCAAAC
Organism: Athetis lepigone; assembly: GCA_033675125.1. Taxonomy (NCBI): domain Eukaryota; kingdom Metazoa; phylum Arthropoda; class Insecta; order Lepidoptera; family Noctuidae; genus Athetis; species Athetis lepigone. The sequence continues at coordinate 702,919 of CM066221.1, forward strand.
ATTCTAATTGGGCGTAACTAGGACGATTTGCCATAGTAACTGAAATTGGTAAAGTTTTATTATGTAAACATAATATGACTTTATAAAATGTAGGCCCAGAAAATAACCACATTGACAAGACACAAATATTTCACTTGATAAATTAAACATATACTTAATAAAGTAAAACATTACTTTATGTACGGTAATAAGGTATATTATGATTGTATAAGTATTTACTTACCACTTGTAAAAACTTTTATATAAACTGAATAACTTAACGGACAATAATTATTTCTTACTTAAAAGTGACCAAACGCCAGCAGTATCTTAACTATAATGTTCTAAACTTTGAAGAAAACCACCACTAACAATTCCAAGACTTTATTCTGAGTACACTTGGGTCCGAACACACATAAATACAAATAATGACAGTAGTTCCTTATTACAAGTGAACAGCTCGAAAGTTAGTCGCCGACTGACTGCCGTGCATCGCCACGCCCCATTCCCCAACTCGGGATCCCCACCATTCTAGACTGGTGAGCGTCATGACAATCAAGGGGGGAATGGGACGTGACGTGACCGCTGTCAGGCGCACGTTGTCAGTGTAGCCATAAGTAAAATATTCAAAGACAATTTATTACTGCTAATTTATAAAAAAAATATGACATTCGGCCATCCGGCAACGTGCTGCCTCCTGGCGCACGCAATATAGTATTTACAGTAATACACTAGTATTCATGAAAATATGACATTCGGCTACATGTATAATTATATATTTTACTAACAATATTTCATTATATTCAAACTAAAACAAAATTGCCCTTATATATAATTATTATTAGTTTTATGTGTAATTTGTGAACATTACTACAGTAACAAAATTGTATTAATGAAATATAAAGAAAATACATTTAAATCAAACAACAATAAAAAGGTAAAATAATAATAAACACATAAGTAACTATTTAACAGTTGATAACCTAATTCGAAAGTACTCAAATTAAACTTATTTCAATTTATAGAGAATATAGAAGAAATCATAATAAAAATGATTATAACAGAAAATTTGTATAACATAACATAACTTAAACAATTTATTCGGTATCACTAGAGCTGCTTTCATTCGTATCGTACAATTCTAAATTCTTAATATGAATCCAGGGTCTGATCGTGTCAGCGGCAATAACAGTATTATAGGGTTTTCCCTTTTTATTGAAACCAGGTACATCGGTTATTATATATCGGTCATTACCGAGTATCTCTGTGACTTTGTAAGGTCCTATAAACTTTGACAGAAGCTTAGTGTGTTTTTTTTTTATTGTTATCAAAATTGTTTCGGGCTATTTTAACCAAATCCCCCAACTCATATTTAGATGCGGGAGCGCGGTTTGCGTCATGCTTTTGTTTTTGTTTAACTTGATCTTTCTGTATATTGGCTTTAACTTCCTCAATTTTTTTTGTAAATCCGTAACAGTATTTTCGTCGTTAATATTGTTTCCTAGTTTATTAGTTAAAGCATCACGCAATCCGACTCCGAACATAGCTTCTGTCGCCGTTTTTTTGCGTGGAGGCATTAACAGTATTATTGATGCCCCACTGGACCTTACCCAAACACTTATCCTAGTCGCGCTCGTGTCCCAAAAAATTTTGAGCAGACCGAGAGTTGAATATGGTTTGGTTGAATCTCTCAGCCTGGCCATTGGCCCTGGGACACGCCACTGCATTTAAGACGTGTTTAATTCCATTCGATTCACAAAATTCTCGAAAACATGCAGAAGTAAAACTAGTACCGCGATCAGACACTATTCGAGAGGGAACACCAAAATCATAAAATATTCTATCCAAGACTTTTATGGTAGTTTTTGTTTTTACATTCCGGACGGCTCTCACTAACACGTATTTAGTGAACGCGTCGACTACTGTGAGAATATGGGTATTGCCACCTTTACTTTTTACGAATGGACCGAAGTGGTCAATATGGACGGTATGAAAGGGAATAGCGTTTTTTTCGATTGGATATAAATGAACGGACTTTTGCTTTGCTACGTTGTCTTTATTATAAGCACATTCACATACTGCATCCTTTTTAAGCAGTGAAGTGAAGTTAAAGGACGAGCGATCTCTCCATAACCTTTTATAAACTTCCGGAAGTAGCCAGTTAAACCGAGGAATTGCGTACCTCATGGACATTCCGCGGACTTGTTCGCGTTCAAAATGTGACAAACGATAAGGTGACACGATGGGTTTGTTGTCCAAAAGATCAATTTTCATTTTGAAATCTTTTGGACACCCTACCTCACTCAAATTCATAGCAAAGCAGTCACGGTAACTTTGTAAGAGGGAATGCAATCTATCAGTCTGTTTGCTGTTGAGTCCTGGTCCAGTCTTAATGTCAGTCTTGTTTAAGGGTTCGATATTTGAGTCATCCATCGTAACCTTATTAACCTGTCGTACGTTTTGTTCAACAAAAGGTACCCCCCTCGCTAACAAGGTATCTTTGTTAAGCGTTAATGGATTGTGGGATAGATTAGATACAACTACCAGTCCCTTGCCTACTTTAATGTGATATGCCCCTTGAAATAAACTGTATTCTTTTCCAGGCTCTGCAGTATTATAGCCTTCAACATACACATCACCCGTGAAATTTGAATCAACGTAAAAAGGAATAACAACAGTATTGGAAAATTCTACTGTAGATGTCGCGTAAAGATTTATTCGTCTGTCATCTATGTCAAAAAGGTTTTAGGTAGGAGTTGAGTAAAACCGTAACGCACAACTATCTTTCAGGACCGTAACAAATGGCAGTTCAGTGAAGTTTTGACCAACCAACGTCTGCAAATAGGCGTCATCAACAATCAAAATTTCAATACATGACTCGATTTCATCAATCTTTACACATGCGGTGGCTTTGTACAAGGGTAGTACGGAGGACTGGCCAAAACCCCTAGCCACTGGAACGTCATCTGTTACCCTATCTAGCTTTAGTGTATCTGCGTCACTCTCCCTCATGAGAGTACACTTACTTACAAAGTCAATGTAAGCGTCAAAAGTGACATTATTAATGGTTGCTTCCTTAAAAAGTTGTAACTACCATGTTTTTGAATGTCAATTTTCAAAGTTTACTTTTCGGAACCGTTATTTGTTACATTGCTAGGACCAGGGTCCCGTACGTTAAAAGGTTCGCGTTTACACCCGTTATTGTCATGTCCAAGTCTTTTGCAAACTCTACACTTGAGCAGAGGCTTGGGGCACTTAAAATAAGGGTGTCCCTTTGTGTGACAATTATAACAAACAACAGAGGAGGAATTGTTCGTGCTAACATTAGGATCGCTAGAGTCTCCGGTGTTATTAGGTTTTTGGTTTGAACGAGTTTGAAACCGATTAGTAGAGACGGGCTGAGATTTTTGAGAGGAAAGAAATTTAAGCAAATCTTCTGGTTCAATACAGTTTTGAGCTTGTGCCCCGTTTCGAATAGTTCTGTCGGTAATACCATGTATGATACAGTCAACTGCCTTTTTGCCTATTATTTCGCAACGATTCAACAAAGACAATTTATCATAAAAGTATTCACGAAGACTTTCTTCGGTACGTGAAACGCGGCTTAACATCTCTTCCAAAACGCGTCCATAATTTTCATCACTTGGAAAAGCCTTTTGGAGTTTTACCTGCCACTCGCTCCAGGTATATACAACAGTCGGCAAGGCCTCAAACCACTTCTTTGCTAAGCCCACTAGTTTTTGCAATGAGAAATGAATAGTTTGCCTGTCATCCCATCCATATATTAGAGCGCATTCATTGACTTTACGTAGCCAGCATTCCATGGTTTGACCTCTGTTGGACGGGTCATATTCCGGGACAACATTATTTAAATTATTACTGTTGAATGTAGCCTTCTTGTTTGATTCTCCCTTCCATGATTTAAATAATTCTAGCACATACCTTGTAGACAGCTTACTAGACATCCTCCGCGACTTGCGAGGAATGTTTATATCTTCACTGTAAGAAGATGACGAAGAAGATGTACTTCTCCTTCGCCTTTTAGTCTTCTTTGCTCGCTTCCTTTTCTTTGAAGGTAAAGACGGCGTGCCCGGTTCATCATCAGATGCCATTGTAGGCTCGCACTGAAAAACATTAAAACAAATTCGGCCATAATCTGATTTTCATGTAGTTACAAACAATTTATCTAATTCGTAAGTCGTTTCATTAATTACTTTCATTCCATTGAGAAAAGACAAAAAAATAATACAATCATTGATCAAGAACCATACCCATATTTAATATAATGGGAGGCATACCCATATAAAATCTATTGGGAAGCTTACCCATCTAGGTTTTAACGGAAAACATACCTAAGTACATTCGAGTGGGAAACATACCCAGCTCCAATACAGTGAGGAACATACACATTTAACCTAGTGGGAAACATACCCAGCTACAATACAGCGGGAAACATACCCGGCTGCAATACAGCGGAAAACATACCCAGCTGCAATACAGAGGGAAACATACCCAGCTACCTACAATACAGCGGGAAGCATACCCAGCTGCAATACAGCGGGAAACATACCCAGCTACGACAAGGCGGGAAACATACCCAGCTACAATACAGCGGGAAACATACCCAGCTACAATACAGCGGGAAACATACCCAGCGTTAATACAGCGGGAAACATACCCAGCTACCTACAATACAGTGGGAAACATACCCAGCTGCCATAGCGGGAAACATACCCAGCTATCTACAATACAGTGGGAAACATACCCAGTTGCAATACAGCGGGAAACATACCCAGCTACCTACAATACAGTGAGAAACATACCCAGCTGCCATAGCGGGAAACATACCCAGCTATCTACAATACAGTGGGAAACATACCCAGCTGCAATACAGCGGGAAACATACCCAGCTACCTACAATACAGTGGGAAACATACCCAGCTGCCATAGCGGGAAACATACCCAGCTATCTACAATACAGTGGGAAACATACCCAGTTGCAATACAGCGGGAAACATACCCAGCTACCTACAATACAGTGAGAAACATACCCAGCTGCCATAGCGGGAAACATACCCAGCTATCTACAATACAGTGGGAAACATACCCAGCTGCCATACAGCGGGAAACATACCCAGCTACCTACAATACAGTGGGAAACATACCCAGCTGCAATATAGGTATACCCTAGCTTAAGAGGTGGAGTTACTCTTGTACAGAACTTGCAACAATAACTTTAAATGTACATACTAAATATTGAACTGTATCTCAAACTTTGTATGTTTTTGGATAAATAAAGATTATTATCATTATATTATTATTCGATAACGAATGAGACCTACTTAAAATCTACTTTCATGTCTATTAATATTATCTATAAAGAGAAAAGGTTTGATTGTTTGTTTGCATTGAATAGGCTCCGTAACTACTGAACCGATTTGAAGAATTACAACATTGAACCATTGTACTATACCTAACTTATTTTTTGTGCAATAAAGAATTAAGGAAAAAAAATCTTACAGCTAAATAAGCTATACATCATCACGCTATGGTCAATAGATCTGAAGCATTTATAATAACGAGATACAAATTTATGTTTCGCCTCATGTAATAAATAGGCACTCGTGTACTCATATACCATATCCTTCATTATAATTCTACAAGTTTAACAAGTTACACAAACTACTTTTAAAGATAAAATTTACTTCCGTTTTAATTAAGTAGGTAAGGTATTATCATATGTTTTTACATCACAGTTTGTCTTTAAAAATGACAATATTGTTTGTTCATGTGGAGGGAAACATACCCATCTTTTGAGCGGTAGTAATGCATAGTTTACAGGAATAGAATATTCATGGAAAACACTATCAGAACAAAGCGTATTAATAATTCAGATCAAGGCGTATCTTGAGTGCATTCAAATATACATAATTTAAATGTATACAATAATATGCACAATATTTGTCATTAAATTCAAATTGTAATTTTGTAAAATATTAAGTACACAAGGTTACATACCTTTTTAGGTTCTATGCCACTTCTGAAGTTTGAAGAAAACCACCACTAACAATTCCAAGACTTTATTCTGAGTACACTTGGGTCCGAACACACATAAATACAAATAATGACAGTAGTTCCTTATTACAAGTGAACAGCTCGAAAGTTAGTCGCCGACTGACTGCCGTGCATCGCCACGCCCCATTCCCCAACTCGGGATCCCCACCATTCTAGACTGGTGAGCGTCATGACAATCAAGGGGGGGAATGGGACGTGACGTGACCGCTGTCAGGCGCACGTTGTCAGTGTAGCCATAAGTAAAATATTCAAAGACAATTTATTACTGCTAATTTATAAAAAAAATATGACAAAACAAACTTGCGTTTCGAATTCATTTCTATCCACTTGACTTCATTTTTGAAATTGGAGAACCTCTACCGCCGGGGTTTTTTTTTTCCAAGTGGTGTAGGCAACGATCATAACGCATGGAGCCATAGTCATAGTAAATGTTATGATTTTAATCATTTTCTTACGCCCAAATAAATTTAACACGTTAAAAATAATAATTGAACATCTATTTATATCAATTTTATTGATTAGCCTTGTTTTCTAATAAATAAAGCATTTTAGAGCCCTATTACTGGTTTATCGTAATGAGTTGGACAACACTATTGCGGCTCTTAACGTAGCTAACTTCACGCGGAATAAAATAATCGCAGCGTAATCTCAATTTCAATCCAATGTTGACAATATCGTTTTCAAGGGTACCGAATCACGTGACTGCAAAATTAACATCGGAATTGTATTGGCTTTAGATTGGAATTGATATTAGTTTCAAGAGTTAGCCCCCTGGTCGCTAGCGGGAAATGAGCCCATACCTGATCCCAACACCCAAAACCCAGAACTTTCCCAAAATTCCATAACTTATTGCAATAGAAAGTGTAATAGGAAATAAGAAAAAATAGTGTCGCCACCCGCGGGGCATGGCTGCCTAGGTGCATGCTCACATGCAGCTACGCGGCTGTGCATCCGTGGTCAGTGGCACTCAATATTTAAGTACCCAATATTTAATGTAAGTGGCGTGTTGTTGATGGAAGTTCCCAACTACTATAAAAAACACGCTACCGCTACATGTCAAAAAAAATGTAACATTAGTACAACAGCATTAGTCTTGTAAGCAAAACAAATTAAAAAAAAAAAAAAAAAATAAGTACACATATTATATTAAGCGGTGGACTCACGTAGTTATTACTTTAGTTATAGTTTGACTAGGCTAAGTACAGTTATGTGAGGACAAGACGATGTAATGTAATTTAAAAAACATATTGTAAACAATTTTATTAATGTAAACAAGAGCGCGGACCCCCAAGACTGCGGAAATGTTAAATAAAAAAAAACCCACCCATGTTCCTTCGATTGCCCTTTATGTTCCAGGGTCACGGTAACTATTATAATCATTCCGCAACCCCGGCTGGCGTTGGCCCTGTTGAGGGGCCCAACAGGGCCAACGCCAGCCGTGCTGACTCCTTCTCTTTGAGGCGCGCGTGGAACACTAACGCGCCGTCGACGCGGTCTTAGTCCTAGCCGGGCGGCGAGCTACTCATCGCTCGCCATCCGCAAAACCGCGCCTACGGTGGCCGGTAGTCGTCTTGCTACTCTCGACGTCTTCGCCTGCGTCTTAGTCCGGGGCGAGAGGCGGGGGTTCACTAGCATAACTGCTTCGCAGAAGGAGGCGACAGCATCCCATTCCGACATAAAATTGGAATTGTGAAAGAAGGTAATAAGAAAAACCGCGTGTTTAAAGAAAAAAAGCAACAACATGAAAATCAGAATAATATCAGTGAATATTACGAAATTACAACATTGTTTACTATTTAAGAAAGAAGAAAGAAAATACATTTATTTCACACAGCAGTGCCGGTATGAAGGTTTAGATAATGTTACATAACATGGACTTTTATAGAAACATACAGCTTAAAACTAGTTACTTAATATTATTGCCCCCGGCAGCTGTGTCAAAAAGGTCCAGTTCAGCAAAATGTCAGGCTGCAAATGCCTGACGCTGGTTTTCAACTGGACCCTGTGTGACAACATGTCACCGATGTAAACCAGCTTTACAATAAATATAAATTAAATATATTGGTTGTCCACGCTCTAAATAAATAAACAAAATATATATATAAGTACATATAAAGCGTGGTAGACTAGTTAAAATAATAAGTATGTGTAAATGTGTATTTTGTGTTTAAAAGTACCATAAGAAAAGTTAGATTTTTGCAATAAAAACATTATAAGATCTACCCGCACAGTATCGGGTAATGCCGATGCATTTTCTCGTGCACGGAGCCCTCAATTGCAATCACAAAGCGCCGCAGACGGTCGACAGACCGCTTCACTTCAAAATTACTGTCTACTAAATATTTTTATACGTGGAAGTATCCCTTGAGTTTCGGGTCAAGTGAATAGTACGATTAAACAAAAATTAAAAAATAACAAGAACAATAGAACGGTAAGTGCATGCTAGATCATAATACCTACCTGATGTATTTTATGAGTAATCGTAAATTTATATTTTAAATTATTTTAACATTTCCTTTCTTTCCTTGTAGGCCCGTTATTGTTTTTGTGACGAGACGTGTAGGATTGAGACGGGTGCTATTGCAAAGCCTTACGTCCTCTCCGCAAGAAGACCAAGACGCTATAGGTATGCAAAAAAAAAATAACAATAATAATAATAATTTGTAGGTTTTCGTGAGTTGATAAGCTAGTGCTAATAATATGTTATCTTATTTACTTCAGGTCTCCCGTAAGCGAGGGCAGTTTGGCGTTGCTGAGTGCGCAGTGGCGTACCACGAGCAGCCACCGGAACGTGAGCAGGATTACCTCCTATCTATACATATGTATCAAGATGTTGTACGTCGAACTTTTACAGTTATATTGTGTGTCGCGTCTTAGTACTAACTAATTAAATGATAGAAACATTTAGTCTGGCCATGCCCAGTTCCCGTTGTGTTCTATCAAATACTGCCGTAAGCGACTCCTAAAAATGCCGATGGAACTAGTTGTTCTAATAGGTGGTGGCAGATTATTCCACACTTTAGAAGCCGCGTATCGAAAACTGCCTCTGAAGGCTGCCGTATTATGTGCATGTGTCGACAGTTGTTGCGAACATTGCCTTCTCGCGCATTCTCGCCTACCTGTAATCCAACTAAGTTTGTGGTAAAGGTAATCAGGCTTCTGGTATTTGATGACACCGAATAGAAGGCAAGCTAGATGCAACTTGCGTCTCGATTTCATTTTTAACGTGAAATGTTTATTTAGAAATGGCGTTACGTGGCTGCGGGGAGGAATTTTATAACAAAAACGGGCACAGGCGTTTTGTACTCTTTGAATAATTCGATCTGTACGAGCTAGTAACCGCGGGCCATATACTGTGTCTGCGTAGTTTAGTCTGGATAAGACAAGTGACTCGACAAGCTGTTCTCGTAGTGTTTCCGATAGGAACGGCCTCATACTGTACAAAACCTTTAGTCGGTAAAAGCAGCTTCGTACTGAGTCTGTTACATGTCGACGAACGGCTTGCCTGCGCTGCCATCACTAGCAGCATGAGAACAGCACCCACAGCCGCTTTACAGGCAATGCTGGGCCTACCACCACTGCACCTCTTTGTTCAGGAAGAAGCTGCCTCAGCAGCTTTTAGGCTCCACACTGCAGGCAATTTAAGCCAGGACTCCAGAATCAAGCACACGCGAATAAAAAGGGATGCTGTCGAACGACAACCTCTTCTAACAGCCCCCAACGACAAAATCCAAAAAACCTACCACTTTAAAAAGCATTACGATGTACAGCTCTTTGAGGAACCTCGTGAGTATTCGGGACCCAAAGAACTGAGGGTCTACACTGACGGATCAAAGAACAAATCAGGAACTGGTGTCGGAGTCTTCTCCAACGACCTCAACATGAAGATATCCCGACCACTGAGCATGCCCAACACCGTTTATCAAGCAGAGTGTATGGGCATAATCCTTGCAGGGCTAGCCATAGAAGCTAGAGGAATCAAGGACGCCCACATACGTATCCTTTCTGACAGTGCCTCAGTACTACAATCCCTAAGCAAGAAATGCTTTACCTCAGGACTACTCCTAGAATGCCACAATACACTAGAACGAGTTGCAGTACTCAACCGCAACTCGTTAACACTACAATGGATCAAAGGACACAGCGGATCCCTGGGTAATGACGCTGCTGATGAGCTGGCAAGGAGGGGATCCAACACAACACCGATCGGACCTGAACCGACAATACCCATTCCCTTCAGCCAAATACGTAAATGGATAGGGGAACACACTCACACACAGGCTGAACACTTGTGGCACTCGGCACCAGGCTGCAGACAATCCAAGGAAGCTATGCCGACCTTGGATCGTAAACTGACCAGACGCCTTCTGCGACTGGACAGACCTAGTCTGCGCCTGTTGACGGGGACCATAACAGGACACTGCTCACTCAACAAACATTTCCACAACCTAGGTATCACAGATAGCCCTCTTTGCAGAGCGTGTATGGATGCCGAGGAGACGGTCGCGCATGTACTTCTTGAATGTACAGGCGTGACCGAAATCCGGAAAGAGATTCTTGGTTCCCCAAGTTCACTACCGGATGCCCTGAGAAGTCTACGGAAGGTGATCTGCTTCTGGAGGGAGGTGGGCTGGCTGGAGTAGCGGCCACCGTGGCTCACGTACAATGGTCCTACCTTAGAGGACTAAGTGCGGAAACCAAACCTCCCAGCGGGAGGTCCATGATGAAGAAGAAGAGTCTGTTACATGTCTTTCGAAACGAAGTTCATTGTCCATAATAAGGCCAAGGTTTCGCGCTTCATACACCCTATCTATTTGCATGCCCCTTAACTCTAAATCTAAAGTTGCGGGAAGTCTACTCAGCTGCTTCTTAGTGCCACATATCATATATTTCGATTTTGTCGGGTTAAGTGCTAGACAGTTTTCTTCCGACCAGATTGCGATTCTGTCAAGGTCGTCATTAAGATCCTTAATGGCACTTGCGTATTCATCTGGCTTAAATGAAATATAGACTTGGACATCATCGGCGTAAATGTGGTACTTACATCGCTGAAGGCATTTAATTATGTCTGCGCAATATAGAATAAAAAGGGTCGGACCTAATATTGAACCTTGAGGGACACCTCTTTCTACGGGAGTAGCAGCCGATCTAAGTACAGCACCGTCACCTAAACGTAATTCCACAAGCTGTCTTCTATTATTCAAGTAGCTCTTGAACCATTGCACCGCGCTGGGATCAAAACCGTAGTATTTTAGCTTAGCGAGTAGTAGTGAGATATTTATTGCATCAAATGCCCGGGAAAAATCCAGCAGAACCAGTACAGAACACATTCCTTTGTCTTGGGCTGCTAATATGTTATCTGTGACATCTATTAAAGCTGTGGACGTGCTACGCTTTTTCCTAAAACCAGACTGTAGGTCGGGTAAAACATTATTTTTTTCCAAAAAATCTGTCATTTGACGGCTCACGACCTTCTCCAAGACTTTGGATAAGCATGGTAATATGCTTACAGGGCGCAGGTCTTTAAGTTCAGTTGGATTTGCGATTTTTGGTAAAGGCTTAACGCATGCAATCTTCCATTGATCAGGAAACGTTGATGACGTTATTGAAGTATTAATTATATTTGTGATTGTATTTAACGTATACGGCAGTGTCATTTTTAACATATCCAGTGTAATGTTATCATAGCCTTCAGCATTCGTTTTTATACCGGAGATAATACTAGAAATAACGCTCTCTTCTACGGGTGTAATTGAAAAAAATATATTGCCATAAGAATGCGACTCAAAGAAAGTGATGAGTGGAATACTTGCTACTGCGTTACCAGGAACTGTCAAAAAGGCGTTGTTTATTAGCTCTGGGTCTGAAAAGTGCGACGGAAGGTCTTGTCTCGGTTTACTTAACGGTGATGTACTTTTTAAAGTTTTCCATAATAATTTTGGGTGTTTTATCTTATCATTTATGTTATGCTTATAGTAAGCAACTTTTTCGTTAAATAATGATTTAATTACCAGGGTTTTTAGCTCCTTGTAGTATATTTTTTTTGTTTCGATTTTCGTTTCCCTATAATTACTAAGTGCATCGTCTCGAAGACGCATCATTAGCTTGATAGTATCGGTAAACCACGGGTACGACCTTTCCTTTATAGTGCATGTTTTAATTGGCGCGTGAATATCAAAAAGAGAAATTATATAGCTGTTAAAGACATGTACCATATCATGTATATTTTTAATCATAGATATATTTTCAAAGTTTAAATGTAGCAAATCCATGGTAAAGTTTTCAGAGCAAACATTTTTAAGCGGTCTAAATCTTACAACGTATGGTTTAAACTTGTCACGTTTTATATTAAATTCGCTGATAACCATACAATGACCGTTAATTGATCCGAGCGGTTGTACCGATATATATCTCGCACTCAGGTCAGTACACAAGATATCGATAAGCGTTTCACTTGACGCTGTATAGTGAGTAGGAGTTGTGACCAACTGTGAAAGTGTAAGACAGTTCAAAAACTCATTGATTCTCTTTGTGTTGGTTGCGTTAGTGTCTAATAAGTTAACGTTAAAGTCGCCAAGTAATATGTAATGGTCACAATTTCCTAACGCAGTGAACGTATCCGTCAAAGCATCCAGAAAGAGTACAAGGTCAAACCATGGTGGCCGGTAAGCTGTGCCGATTGCGATCTTTTTCCCGTTTACCGTCAGCGTTATCCACATTTGTTCTACCGATTCGAACCTGGGATCAGCAGTGGCAGTCCAAGTTCGCGCGCTCAGTCCGCGACGTAGATAGAAGCCGACGCCCCCACCACGACCCGAGCGCACACTCGCCGGTCGCGGTGTGTGGCGGAGACGATAGCCCGGCACTACCGGCGCGCGCCCCTCCTCCCCCGGCCGCAGCCAAGTTTCGTTAACGGCCATTACATCAAAACAATGTTTTTCTAGTGCATCAATAAAATCATCCTGTCCCGTACCTAATGAACCGGCATTGAGCAAACCAACTTTTAGGAATTTACACTTGGTCATCATGGTAAATAAATAAAATAAATTCGTCAATTTGTAATATCGTGTAGATGTCAAATCTCAGAGCCATCATTAATAATATTATGTAAAAAATGTGAAGTGTATGATGAGAATATAGTGTAATGTAGCTAGGCGTGTGCAAAAATGTTGGTAAGCGGCTAATAATGAATGACGATATTATTTGTGCGTATATATAAATATAATAAAGATGTGTATACATATAAAACTGGCTTACGTACAGTTCAACATATTGCGTGGCGAGGCGCAAACGTAGTAATACCTTGATGAGTATATATAACTTATAGTTATATCTGACATAAGAAGACGATACGTTTAGGAAAAAGTAAACAAAGAATATAATACACATTATCATTGCCGAAACTAAAAAATCGTTAGCATTCTTTTTTTTTAAACTAAACATAAATAATTGAAAGTTGTGATTACTGGGTGCCGGGTGCCAGCACCGACGCCGACGCAGCCACCGACGTCGTACCGAAAACGCGCTGTATGTCGCCATCACAGCGGATATGGCAAGCGGAGTCACCGGGCTTGAACCTAGCGAGAATGCGTCCTTGTTTCGCCCATATAAATTGCCACCCGAGACGAGTACCAGCCTCACGAGCGCACCGAAACAACTCGCGATTAACTTTCGTGAGGCGCTCGTTGACGTAAAACCGCTTCGGTGGGCCTGGCATATCAAGGTCGGCCGTTGTCATGCCGCGTCTTGCTCGTGCGCTCTGCAGCAGCTCATCCCGCAGGTCGCGGCGCGCGAGGCGCACGACTAGGAAGCGCGGGCGGGTCTCCACCGGTGCTGTCGATTGGGACGCATTTATGCGCCTACCTCCGACACGCTCCGCGCTCACAATGTCGCGCGCTTCAACTTTGACGCCCATCTTAGACGCCACTATCATAGCCGTGTTTTCACCGCTTACTTCCGGTATATTCGAAATTTGAATGTCATTAGCAAGCAGCGATCCCGATCGTTAATATCGCTCCGTAATTGAGCGATTATTTCTTCGACTTCTGTCGACACCCGGGGTTGCAACAGCCTGTCATTCTCCATGACAGACACCCTCTCCTCCAAATTACTCAGCCTGTCGTTGGTGGACTGCATGGAGGACCTAAGCTCAGACAGGTCATCTCTGAGCAGCTGGAATTCGTTGCGCACTGTATTTAACAACTCCTCTTTGAACATCCTCAGCTCTGCCCTGAGGATGTCTAGGTCTTGCGTCGCGTCCAAGGCTGTGTTGTTGACGGAGCTAGTGTCCATCATAGTCTCCATTAGACTATCGTCCACTGCTGGTGGCGCCCCCCTTACCGGCGTTTCTGCCCGGTTGTCCCTGACGACGTTTTTCTTGCACTCCGGGCAGTGCCAGGTGATCGGTATGGAGCCAGAGTTTTGTAAACCAACGCAGGCTCGATGATAACTGTTCCTGCAATTTCGGCAGTTGACCGCTTCTGTCGCTGCCATAAATTTACCACAACCATTGCACTTGGCCATAATAATTGTTTGTTTAGTAGATAGTTGTTATTAAAGTGTACGGCAGTGTTGGTAGATGGCGCTAGTATAAATTATGCGCTTATTGCGGTTGACGGTGTTTTTACTGTATTTCACGTGGTATGACCAGACACCATAGGTTTGCGCACACTATAGTCAAGTATGGTACTCACACACTATGCTTAGTTCACTGGTAATCCTTTTTATATTTGATAACTTGTTTTTATTTTAGTGTAGGGTACTAAAATATAATGTCACAAAGCAATTTACGTTTTAACTCAATTTAAAACACTTATTACGGCACAAAAAATACAAGATGTTTAAAGTTTTGGTAGAATGTACTTGTATTAATACTTTGGCAATAAAACTATCAGTTTTAGACTATTGTTTTTTTTTTAAAACACTCGAATAACTCAGAGATCTACTGCACTGGTTGACATCCGTGACGTCAGTCCTATTTGATTTATATTCACGAGTTGTATCTAAAACCATGGTCGCGCCAATTACCACACAACGCGCCATTGTCGCGGCCAATACAACGCGCGTGATATCACGCCACTCTGCGCGGCCTATGGCAGCGCGGCTCCGAGCAGCGGGAAGGCGGCACGCGGGGAGTCAACGTGGCATGCGGGCTGATACGGCCCCAGGGCTCGGCCACTTGCCTTCACGCCACGCCAGCAACAGGACGAAAGAAGAAACCACGAGTAATGGGACCGCGAATCTCAATCAATGTACTTAATTTAGGAAAGTAATAAATGTAATTTAACTGAGTCCAGTAGTTATTTTACTTATAACTAAACGCAAGCGCGTCAACACAAACAATTTTGAATAGATGTAAAACCGATCTTTACAACTATTTTAATAAAGCTGTAGACCCTGCCGTGGATGAGGTTCCCGAGTTAAAGTCAATACAACTTAAGGGTGAAGAGACACTTGCCGAATTGTATGTCAAGATTAAGACTATAACAGGAAACATTGCATCAACCTCTACGCAGCCAGTTTCAAGCGCTCCTGCATTCACCGGAAAATTACTGAAGCTGAGTTTGCCTTAGTTCGATGGAAAAATACTTGAATGGCATATAATGGCGAAAAATACTTGTATCAGTTCAGTGATTAATTTCATTCTAATATAGATCAACGCAACTTACCTAATGTAGATGAGCTCGTATATCTAAAAGCTTCCCTAAAGGGAGATGCGAAGAAATAAATCGATGGATTAGACTCCATGAACTAAAATTACCAAATAGCAGTATCAACCCTCAAGCTATGAGAAGCTATGAGAATTATTCAGTGGGAAGTTGTTTTAGCTATGAGAATTATTCAGTGGGAAGTTGTTTTAACCGAACATCATTAATGCGTGGGGGTTCACTAATTCTAATGAAAAATTGTGTTAAATTTAAGTCTCGTAAAGACATAGTTGAACTTTCGGTTGAACATATTATTGAGCTGTCCTGTGTTGAGCTGGATAAGCATGTCATAGTGTGCGTTTACAGACCCCCAAACGATCAAAACTACTCGACATTTGAGTCGATAATGGACGATATTTTGACCAAACTTTCAACGAATGATAAGGCAGTAATCGTTTGTGGTGACTTTAATATTAATATTTTAGAAAACAACTCTAATAGCAGTAGATTAATAAGTCTCTTCAAATCATTTAATTTGTCAAATGTTTTCCTAGAACCAACACGTATTACTACAACTACTGCTACATGTATTGATAATGTTTTTTGTTGCTGCAACTATTCAGATAAAGCTATAGTAAGTCTTCTTCCTTCCGATCACACTGGGCAAATCGTTACCTTTGAGGCCATTATACCACTACAAAAAGTGCATATACAATCTAGGCCAATAACATCTGGTAATTTAAATAAATTTAATAGCACTTTGATTACTAAATTGAACGGTCAGGACTTTAATATGTGCGATGGTAATATTTTGTATAAAGAAATATTTTCAGTAGTGCAGACAGAGTTTAATAACATTTTTAAGAAAAAATCTAAAACTATTTCCCATAAGTTTTTGTTTACTGATTGGGCAACTACTGGTATTAGGAAAAGTAGGGAGAGACTGTTTGAATTGTATGGCCTTAAGCCTTATATTAACACAGATACCTTTAATAAGTATGTGTCTAGATACTCAAGAACATTTAAAAGTACTTGCAAGGCAGCCAAAGCTTTATTTATTAGTAATAAAGTCAAATCGTCAGAAAACAAAATAAAGACCGTTTGGAAAATTATCAATCATGAAACAAATAGAACTAAAAAACATAATAAGGATTATATATTAGAGACTTCTCGTGGTCTTATAAGGTCTAATAGTGATGTGGCTCAGGAATTTACAAATTTCTTTACTAATATTCCCATTAAAACCACTGAAAGTTTAGATTCATCGCCATCACTTGCTGCTGATTTACTTAGGGCGAATGTTTCAGCCTGCCCAATGGAATTTAATTTTAAACGTATTACTCCTATTGTCGTTGTAAAGGCTTTTAAGCAACTAAAAATCAAGGCTACCGAAGATCTATGGGGCATGTCTACTAATGTTTGTAAATCGATTATTGAGACAATTGCACCCTATTTAGCTTTCATATTCAATTTGTGTATAGACCAAGGGGTCTTCCCTGACTTAATGAAGCACAGCAAGGTTATACCCCTTTTTAAATCCGGAGATAGCAAAGACACAAATAATTATAGACCTGTTTCTGTTTTGCCGGTTCTTAGTAAAGTGTTTGAAAAAGTGATGCTAAATCAAATGCTTAGTCATTTTAACTGTAATAAGATTTTACATAATCAACAGTATGGATTCACCAAAGGTCGTTGTACAACTGACGCCGGAATTACTTTAATTAAACATATATTTAAGGCATGGGAAGAGTCGCAGGATGCCATTGGCATTTTCTGCGACCTCTCCAAAGCGTTTGATTGCGTTGATCACGAAACATTACTTTTAAAACTCGAGCATTACGGACTCAGTAAGATAGCCATTAATTTTGTTAAATCATATTTAAATGATAGGCTGCAGCAAGTGCAAATAAACGGGGAAACTTCTTTGGGTCTAGAGGTAAAAATGGGAGTACCACAGGGATCTATTCTGGGTCCGTTCCTATTTTTAGTATATATTAATGATTTACCAAGTATACTGGAAAACCAACCGCAAATGGTGTTATTTGCGGATGATACTTCACTGATTTTTAAAGTGAACCGACGTGCACAACACTTTGACGATGTAAATAACGCCATGCTTAAGGTTCATAATTGGTTTACAGTAAACAACTTAGTATTAAATGAAAAGAAAACCGAATGTATAAGATTCACATTGCCAAATGTTAGAAGTAGTGAATGTAGTGTTGTATTGAATAGGGATGTGCTAGAATTCGTCGATAAAACGGTTTTCTTGGGGATCACGCTTGACTCTAAGCTGCAGTGGGGTCTTCACATAACATCTCTGGCAGGGCGGTTAAGTTCAGCTGCATTTGCTGTAAGGAAGATCCGTCAATTAACCGACGTAAATACCGCGAGACTGGTCTATTTTAGTTACTTTCATAGCATCATGTCTTACGGTATTTTGCTTTGGGGACGCGCTGCAGATAAAGATTCTATCTTCATTCTGCAAAAGAGGGCTGTCAGAGCTATCTATAACCTCAGCAGACGCGAATCACTGAGAGAATTGTTTAAACAAATAAACATCATGACGGTTCCCTGCCAATACATTTATGAAAATATTATGTATGTCCGTAAAAATCTTCCGCTCTTTAGTAAAATAAGTGACAGGCATAATATCAATACAAGAAACAGGAACAAATTAGACCAGCCAAGTTTCAGATTGTCCAAGGTTCATACTTCTTTTATGGGGTATTGCGTTAAATGTTACAATAAAATACCTCTCAATATTCTTCAATTAAATGAAAAACAATTTAAAACATGCATTAAGCGCACACTATGTAGTCAAGCATACTATAAATTAGAGGATTATATTATAGATAAAAATGCTTGGTTGGGTGCTGGTCCTGCTCCACAGCCACTTAGTCTCACAAATTAGGGATGTTTGGAAGAGAAATATGTAAAATAGCCCCTAAATTGACATAAATAACTTATACTGTTATACTTATTTTTGGATTTCAGATTGAAACTTTAGTTTTATATAGGTAATTTAAAAGCATTATTTCCAAAATTAGAAATTTTAATGATTGAAAGATAGAAAATGTTTCTTGTCCCCTTAATTTTTGACATGAATGTTCAAGATTGTTATTATTTTTATAGGTTTTTTTTTTAATTTCACCCATTTACTTTTGTATACAGTACAAAACTTTGGTTTGTGTAATTTAGATGCATATTTGAATTTTTGTAAATGTGAGTACGATGCAGTGATTTATTACGATAGTTCTCTACTGACACAAATAGACATGGCAGTTAGGAGCATTGTCATGCTCGCTCAAAAAGTCTCGCTGATGGTGGCGGGTGCGTTGGATCATTCGGTTCCCTTCAAAATGGTTGAGCTAAATGGTGCTGATGCCACGCGTCATGCTCGTGAACGGGCGCTGTCAGTTGAGATAGGTCATCTCTTAACTGCCATGACTTTTTACTTTTTATTTTAATTTTGTATTTGTTTATTATTTTGTTACATACACATTGTTTTCACATGTAGAAGCAACAAAAATAAAATGTAACCAAGATTTTGTAAAACATGATATTTTTAAAAAGAGTGTCCGTGGAGTTTCTTGCCTGTTCTTCTCCATAGAGATCTACGTTTTGGAACAGGCAATTAGCGTCACTTTCCTTTTCTGACTGACCGACTGACTCTTTGACAATTCATAAGTACCTGTAAATGGTCTAAGTGAAATAAATGCTTTGAATTTTGAAATTTTTCAAGGAAAAATATGGAAAGGGAAGTCAAGTAATCGAAGCGCATTATTCTGCTTTGTACAAAACAATTGCAAGCTACGAATAACTCACAACAACTGCTAAGAGTAGAGAGACACTAGATGATATTGAAAAACATCTTCGAGTTTTAAATTCATTGCTACAGGACACAAATCGTAACCACCTTCGATCTGTCATCATAGAGAAATTATATATGTATCGTAATCGCAGTCGATTTCTATACCAGTAGCTAATTCCCTACCTTTTCTCAACGATATGTGCTTCTTAGTATGAAATGGTAGCAAGCGTAATGAAAAGCGCAAAACGATTTAACCAGTGGAAATCGACTAAAAACCTACAGCGTGCATTGCTGCACATCGCTAAGGTGGTTAGTGATTACACACATCAAGTGCGCGCTCCACGTTAATCAATTCTTTAAGTGATAATAATTCGGGCGGCCGCCCAAAAACCCTTCAAAATCATATAACCCTGCAATCATAAAGTACCTAGCGGACGAGTGAAGACAGCCTCCAGACCGGGGAACATCGAATTTTGGCGAGTCGTTTCATATATTGCTAATCGTTCTAACTAAGCCTTCATATCGTTGAAAGTCTATCACTAGATTTTCCCCCCTTATGTTGTGTTAATCCTATTCCATAACGCGACAATATACGAGATGAAAATGAAAGTTCAGAATGATACTATAGAAGAAATAAGAAAACAATTGAAATTTATCATAATGACAAAACAAGAAGCTAGTAAGGTTCCAGTTGAAAAGAGTCAACAGGATAAGTAAGCTCGTATACAGAAAGAAAGCTGGAAACTTATAAGCTCTTGTCGGCGCTAGCCGTTGCTGGTCCGTTCTACACAAAAAAGCAGGTTGATGCAGACTAAGCAAAATGTCGGAATGATTTGCTTGCAGTTGCTATGGCAAGGCCCAGCGCCGACCAGCGCGTGTTAAAGCTTGTCGATGTTCATATATTTTCCTGCGCAGATTACCACCGTTGGCAAGCGCCGGCATGTGCTTATAAGTTTCCAGCTTTCTCTCTGTATACGGCCTAAGCCAATATCTGCAAACCCCTACATTGGATTATCTTAAAGCTCGGGGATTCATCAAATGTTAGATATCGATTTACGAAGATATTTAGATACTTTTGATAAGTTTTAAAAACTGCAAGATTATTTGTATCCGATATTCAAGGTTTGATGCACGCTGAAAACATTGATTTCGACATACAAACCACGTTACCGTTACGAAGAATTTCTAAGAAACTGAAGATACATGACCAGCTATGTGAAGATTAAGTAACATTATTGGCTACAGACACAAAGAGAACCTACGAAATAGATTTAACATGCAACGAATTTATGTCATCAAATCATTTTTCCCCACTTGATGAAGAAATTCCATTAAATACGCAAGAACTATGACGTGAAAATAGTCCTCTTGATTTTGATTTAGACGGCTCCGCTATTAGGGATCGCAGTTCGGTCCGGCGGATCACCGGATTCGGGGGCCGGTTCCGAAATATTTAGAAAAACGTAAGAAAGAATTGAGCGCTTATGAAACTGAAGGAGATAGAGGGAAATACTTGACTTGTCTCTAGTATATGACTTTTTGACTTCATTGAAACCAACCAGTGTTAAAGCTGAAAGGTCTTTTTCGGCCGCTGGTTATATTTGCAGTTCCTTGAGAACTAGGCTAAAGGACGATACGTTTAATACAATTTGTTTTCTAAGAGCGTATTTCCAACAAGAAAAGTGAATTGTAGTGTGATAGTAGAGCTGCGCGGAACGCGGAACACTCATTCCGCAGCGTTAACCGAAACACTCTATAATTAAGCTATGGAATAGCGTATAGTAAATGTCACAGTGATATTATTGCGTTTAAGTGTCGCTGTCAATATCAAACGCAACATACGCGCGATAACATAATTATTCAAAAGTATTGTATGTGTCGAACTTTTGGAAGTGATTGAAGAGTAATTTATTACAAAGAAAGTAAGTAAATATGTTCAAATAACAATTCAAGTAAAAGTAAGAAATATGATCTGGTAAGTATCTTTAAAAAAATTGAATATAAAGATTTAATGTTAATAGAAAACTAGTTTTATTGCGATGAGTATTCCATACATTATTTTTTAAATTTTAGATGGAATCTAGACTTCGTGCGAGTCCCGAGCAATTTAGTTTACTAATAGAATTTATGGAAAGGCAGTTTTTTTCCGATATTTTTTAATTTATTCCCCATTTTTATTCCCATTTTAACTAGTATTGGGCCTACTTGAGATTATGGAATGCGTAATGTAAACAACCTCACAATAGTGCACTTAGATAATTGTAGGTGGTATTAGGTATGGTATTAGAATGCTAGTACCAAACTTTATGTTTACTGCTCTAATTCTCACAGGATTTTATGAATTCTATTCTTAGCCATGGTGATCTTTAAAGGCCTCAAACGGGACTTCAAGGAAAGGTGCGGAGTGAACGTTTGTGGCAGGAATTGGCAGAAATTTTAAACGCAGTCGGTGGTGGTATTAGCAAAACAGCTAACAAGTGGAAAAGGGTAATAAGCTGTGTAAATTATTAAAAGAAGTATGTATAGCTGTTGAATATGCTTATATGCTTTTATTTCAATGTATTATTATTCTACATTTTGTGCTACAGGTATGGTCTGACTGGAAGACCAAAACAAAAAAGAAGGGTGGTGGGTCCAGTAGGGGAAAACCATTGAGTCGACTTGAGGAAAGGGTGTTACGAGTAATTGGAGTCAGCTCAATTACTGGTAATCAAGCTATACAAGAAGCAGGCTTTCAAGTAAGTGAACCCTTCATATATTGCTTTTTCTTGTAAAATCTTATTTTCTGATTTCATAAAACTTCATGCATAGTTTTGATCAATAACAGGTGTTATTCCTTTTTGTACTTAGGAACAACCTCAAGTAGTAAGACATGCATCTGATACAGCAGGCACGGTACGATCACCAGTGGATGAGATAGAGTTCTCAGTGATACAATTAGGTCCAGAAAGCACATCAGTGCCCGTGCCAGATTTTACTGCTGCACCTGATCGTCCTGACAGTCCTGTGCCAGGCCCTTCAAGTTGTAGAACTGTACAAAGAGGTTATTACAAAACTAGTATTTAAAAGGATTCCTAGAAATGAATTATTCAGATAATTATTGATACTAATTTAGCAACACTAACAAATAAAATTATTAAATAACTTCACTTCCAATATCTTTTTTCAATTTCTTCCACCATTGTTTTCAGCATGTTAGATTTTCTTTTAATTATTTAATATACTACAAAATACAGAGTCATAAAATAGCTTTTATCTGTGTTCACAGAAAGGTCGCCAGTATCCCCCAGCCCTTCTACTCCGCGTCGTCACCGTGTCAGACAGCGAAGACTCCGCCAAACACCGTTCGACCGAGCCACCAGCGAGTTTGTGGCAATAGAGAAGAACCGGTTGCGTTTGGGACAGGAGAGGGAAACTCGTCTACACAATTTGGATATGGAGCGACTAAAATAGAAGCACAGCGGGTGCAAGTGGAAGCAGAGCGCGGTACGTAATGTCGGTACCTTGCCAATTTATTTATGCAAACATCATGTATGTAAGAAAAAACCAACATCTTTAGTAAAGTAGGTGATAGACATAATTTTAATACCAAGAATAAAGATAAACTAGCTCAACCATCTGTCCAAAGTAAATACATTCTTCATGGGGTACTGTGTTAAATGTTACAACAAAATTCTTTGTGATCTATTAAAACTAACCGAAAGGAAATTTAAAACATATATTAAGAAAAATTATGGCAACAAGCATATTATAATAAACCGATGCTCCTTGCTATTGTAAGCTGTGGTACGACTATATGTGCCTACTCAGTAAAATCTTAATTGCTTCAAGAAGTTAAGTATGAAAACAGTAACTCTGCTTTTACACCTGCGCATGGTTATCGAATCAACACTTATAATAACTTTAATCTATCTAAATTATTGACGTGCCTGTTGTTCTAGTGTTCAGTGACCCTGACTGCTAAGCCAAAAGGTCGTGGGTTAGATGCCCAATTTCCCACTGTTTCTTGGTTTTTCGAAATAACAAGATAATATGTATATGTTTTTGAGTGATTCTAGTGAATTTGCTGCAATAGGATTTCTTAATCGATAGTCAGCGAGAAAAAGGCGATAATCATGTAAATAATAGAAGATTTGTAAAAAGTGAATTATAATAACCCTATATTGGTTTGTTTACCTGTACCTATTCTTTATCGAATTTGGCTCAAGTATATATGTATATGTAAGGAAAGCTAAATGATGGCTGACTCAAGTAACAACCCCTTTCCATCACCGGTAGTTCAGTCTGTTCCACCAAGTGGCAGAAAACTATGTTCCATTTGTCCAACAACAATAAAAAGACAAACCAAATATGATGCTGTGATGGTTCGAAGCCAATATGCCTTCAGTGCTCAAAGCCACTGTGTGAAAATTGTCAAACTAAGCTGTGGTTTTTAAAGGATCTAATTTTGAAGCCAACCAACGAATTTATGTTTTTTCTCGACTGATTACTGTAATTGTTAATTTTTTAATGACTAATATTAAATCAAAAAAAGTTGATTTGTAATTTTTCTATGTCCACTGTTTAATTATGAAAATATAAGTTGTTTTTTTTTTATATATCCATAGATCTGGCGTAAATAAATGTAAAAAACATGTACCTAATAAATAAATTGATTTTATTTAAGGGCTATGACTGAATAGTATTATTTTAATTGATTAAAACTATAGTCTATGAAATCCTTCACCCTAAAAAGTACATATGGCCACACTGAGTGAACTATACATAACATAAACAATTTTTTAAACAAAGAACCACTTCGGTTCCGAACAAGCTTTCGTTGTGTCGCGAAGTGGTCTCGGATATCAGCAGAAATGTCGTAAGTACCTCAGTTTTGTTATGATTTTCATACATCAAAATAAACTTTAGTTATTGTACTTTACGATTATGTTTACATTATGTGATTTCTAGTGATAAAACAAGTCTATTTTTCAACTTTAAATTATTGTTGTAATAGAAAGAATGGCCGGTCGAAAGACGCCGTTCGATTATCTTTGATTACAATGATTTAACGTTTGATTGAGTGATTTAATAATTGAAATATGCATGTTGTGTTCCTAATAAGCATAAGTATGTTCATTAGAAATGGAAATATATTGAGATGATTGCAGATTCACAAATGATATTTATGAGTTCTTCAGGTCTTTGTTCGCCATTATATTATGATCAACGTCGTAAATAAGGGTCAGTACAAACGAAAATTATGTTTGCAATATTTTAATACGCTTGGTGTCTTGTTTCAATGTCATGATAGTTTATTTGCTGGTATAAAAAAAATGCACTTTTGACGCACTTCAATTTTATTTTCGCTTGGAGTACCTATGCACTTCGTTGGTTCTTTTATGTTGTATTTATTTCATTGTTTTATTTATGTATTACCTATGTAGGGCGGCCATCCATCCAGATTTTTAGCCGGGTCTTTCCTACATTAAATACAATTCATCGTTCACCGCCATTTTGTTTACCTTTTGTACACAAAATGGCGACATGTAGCTGAGCTAAGCTAGTTCCTCTATTAATTTGCTCTATTCCCTTATTCTAATTTGGTCTCAATAATATTTCATGCATCAACTTCTATAGTGCATAACACTACAACTGAGTCAAGCGCAATAGAAGTTGATAACACACATATTAAGCCATCAGTAATGTTTATATAAATTTCGTATTATGTTTTAGTTAACATTAAGTACAGGGCAGTACAGGACTGATAATAAATTAAATCATTAATTGTCCTGCAAAAATTAAAACAAAGAAAAAAAAATTACAATTTTTCTTTTTTTTTTACCAAAATATAGTGTTTTTAACTATCTTAGACAATAGAATATTATTTAAACATGTAACATAACAATTATTATTTACAATTCGCCAGAAAAGGAAAATTGTTACCCCGGGTAACAATTTTCCTTTTCTGGCGAATTGTAAACGGAGACTGAGGTAAACGGAGAGCATACATAATGAGATGTAACAGTAAATTTTTAGAATTTATATTTCTTTTTAATCGTTTAAGAATATACTTTTAATATTAAAATATATTAGCAAGTGTAATAATTTTAAAATGATGATTTACTAAGGCATATTATTGTCAACTTTTCCTCTTAAGACAATATAAATTCTTGAAATTATCAGCTGATTTCTTCTTTATCTTTCAGAGTGCTGGGCACACAATAATTTAGACATTATTGGAAAATGAAAAAGAATAAGAATTAAAAACTAAAATTTTATTTTTTGAGATATCAGTCGGTTGTCTTCGGTATCTGGTAGATGATATTCATGTAAAAAAATGAGGATGAGGATTGCACAGATAGTTTTTAATTAATAATTGACATTTTAAGTTTTAGTGATGGTTATGATGATAGTGATGGTAATGATAATTGTGAAAATTATTTTACCATTGTGATGTTGAGGGTCTTTTTAAGTTAATGTCAATATTTAAGTAGTGGTGGCGGTCTTATAACTGTGTGTTAAAATTTACATGTGAAGATTATGGCTTTAACGAGAGAAAAGATTTGGTGATTGGCTTTGTCAACAACGGACGCGAGACAACAGCAGAGTACGCAGATCACGCACAAGTTTTTATGATCAGAGGATTAATAAGAAAATATAAGCAACCTGTTGCTTATACATTTGCACAGTCTGCCACTAAAGGACCAGAGCTGGCTGGGCAAATTAAATGTATAATAAAAAATATTCAAGAAACTGGCTTCAACATAGTGGCCACAGTATGTGACCAAGGTACTGATAATAGGCATGCCTTAAATCTTCTCTTGAACGAAACCAGGGGACATATGTTAAGAACTGGACAAGAAGTGGAAGATACTAATATAATAATGATTAAAGACAAAAAAAATTGTCCTATTATATGATCCCCCACATCTTTTAAAAGGTATACAAAATAATTTATTACAGAAGAATTTAAGGTATACTACAGAAAATAAAGAAAAAACAGCTAAGTGGGATCACATCATGCAGTTGCACCAACAAAATCCAGCTTACAAAGGCATCAGGTTAATGCCTAAATTGTCAGACAGTCATGTGGATCCCACAAAAACAAAAATGAAAGTAAAATTTGCGAGCCAGATATTCAGTAGAACTGTGTCATCTACTATGGGATATCTTGCAGGTAAATCAATGTTTTTGTGTGATATTTATTTTGCTCAACTTTATTAGATTAAATGGCTTACATCAGGGGTCTCCAAACTACGACCCGCGGCCAAATCCGGCCCGCCAGTGTCATCAATCTGGCCCGCGACAGCCAATGAATCTAAAAATATACCTAGTTAAGGGCAGAAAAATTAAAACTGGTTTGGCCCTTGGAACAAACTGAAAAAATCATTATGGCCCGAAGGCTTCAAAGTTTGGAAACCCCTGGCTTACATCATAAGTATTTTTTATATGTATTTTTCATACCTTGGTATTAAATTTCCTACATAATTCAATTATAAATCAGATTTATTTGCACCCGGTTTCAGTGAGTTTAAGCCAGATATAAATAAATTTTATTTGATGGACCGTGAATTTAAAATGCATATTGAAACTATTAAAGCCACCATTTATTTTATACACAAAAATTAAATATACAGGGTGTCCCACGGCAATGCCACATGGA
Source organism: Athetis lepigone (assembly GCA_033675125.1). Taxonomy (NCBI): domain Eukaryota; kingdom Metazoa; phylum Arthropoda; class Insecta; order Lepidoptera; family Noctuidae; genus Athetis; species Athetis lepigone. Next base: position 730,079 of record CM066221.1, read on the forward strand.
GGGAAAGTACCTTAAATATTGTAGACAGAGCATTTTACTGAAAGAAGACATTATTTGAATTTTGAAAACATTTTAAACTGCATTCATAGATATTTAAATAATTACATAGTTGAACCGGGAATCGAACCTGTTACTCGAGAAAATTAATCAGCCTGTAGTTTTATCCTACAGATCGAAAGGCTTCATCACAAGGATTATTTTTTGCTAAATAACATAGTGTCAAAAATAAAAGAAAGACCATGTATTTTAACATTTTTAATACAAAATTAGTCAATTTTTCAAATGCTCAAAACTAGTCTCTTCTTCTTGAATACAAAATGATAACTTTGATTATTTCGATCCCTGTCGATTTTTTGGTCTTGTTGTGGTGGATATTTATTTATTTAAATGATGCGTACTACTTAAGTGGGTAGATTAATTAGTAATAAGGAGTTATGATTGTCAATTGTATGTCCTTACGGCAATGTAAGCTTTGAACTTTTGAAAACAAAATTTTACACCAAATGTTAAAATTCACGGTCTTCCCTTTATTTGTGACACTATGTTACTTAGCAAAAAATAACCCTTATGATGAAACCTTTGGTCAGTATGGTAAAACTACAGGATGATTATTTTTTCTCGAGGAACAAGTTCGATTCCCGGCCCAACCATTTAATTATTTAAAAATCTATGAATGCCATTTAAATTGTTTATAAAATTCAAATAATGTCTTCTTTCAGTAAAATGTTCTATCTACAATATTTAAGGTACTTTCCCTCCATGTGGCATAGCCGTGGGACACCCTGTATAATGAATATCCTGGGACAACACACACACTGCCATTTGATTACAATCTAAGCAAAGCTTGTACCAGACAACAGATAAACATATTTATAAATACATATTTATGTTATGTATAAACTAGCTGACCCTCGCGAATTCACTCGCATCTTTGGTTACTACTCCGCTCACGTAGGTCGTAGCGTGATGAATAAGAATAAATAGCCTTCCTCGATATTCAACTTAAAAATATTTTTTTTCATTGGACCACTTGATTCAGAGATTACCTCCTACAAACATAAACAATTTTACCTAATATTATTTATGAATTATTATTTTTCAGATAATGGAATCCTCCCAGAGGAATGTAAAGGGACTGCAGATGTGCTTCTTTTCTTTGACAATCTTTTTGATTCAGTTAATGGCAGCTTTACGAAAAATAGGTTTGCGAAACCTCTACTAGGACCTGTGACTCCACAATCAAAACACCATGAATTTTGGACTCAAGCGAAAAAAGTTTTGAAATCGATGAAATTTATAACGGATAAAAACAAAGAAGCAAGTGTACCTACTATTAATAATTGGGTATGGACATTGGAAAGCATAGACACATTAGTTAAAATATTAGCAAATGACTATAACGTTACATCTTTATGGATGCGGCACCTAAACCAAGACCCAATAGAAAATTTCTTTGGGGCAATAAGAAGCCATGGGTGCCGTAACATAAATCCAACGCCAGAAAGGGTCGAATCAGCCTTAACAACTTTGTTGGTCAATAGCCTGTCCAGTGTCCATGCCCCTGGAGCAAACTGTGAAGAAGACCAATGTAATGCACTACACGCCCTCGTCGTTACGAAGAGTAATGCAACAGCGACGACTGGTGATATCTTTTTAAATATAATAAATGAGATTACCCTTACGCCTTTAGAGGAAAAAACTCAGCCCCAAATAATGGGACCCTGGCATCACCGGATATCGTGGGCCAATCGGAGAGTCGAATGCACCTCAGGGACGTCAAGGGTTTTTAAGCGATGAGCGGGTGCGCAGAGACACTCGCCCCCAGATCGTCGATTGAGACATTGATTTGAAATATTAGCCCTGAGCAGTATAATAATTATTTTTGAACAGTTTGAGTTTTATCTTTTATTCAGTCCTCCCAGTTTAAATAGTTTTCCCCTAAGAATTGTGATCGCCAAGGCAACGAGTTCTTAAACTTCAGAAGTGGGATAAGTGCACCCAAAACGTAAGTATACGCCCAAATTGTATCTCTACTTTGTTTGATGTGATTGTTATTACGGGTTTTGCCTCTGAATTAACCTGAGACCTACCAGGTTTAAGATGTACATTGGAGAAGCACAGAGGTTGTACGTGGTGTTAATTAGGCAACGACACGATTTTGTTTTTTTTTTATTTTGTCATTATTAGTACCTACCATTGTTGTAAGTTTTCTTACTAAAATCTGTAATCACATTTTGTTTACTGTTTTTAGTAGGTACTACTCTTTTGTTGATTAATCGTAGTTTTGAAAATGAATACCCGTTAACACTATTCAGTGTTCTTACTATGCAAAATGTAAGTAATAGCTTACAAACAATTGAATTGGCTTGTGATCCAAGTTCGATTGACGTAGTTTAGTAGCCAAATCGTAAGCTTAAAATCGAATGATTGAGGTGAGTGTCAAGAAACTGTTCAAAACGAAGTTAAAAATTTTCAACGCTAGAACTGTGTTGCATTTTTATCGTTATAGAACTTTTTAATTTTTACAATAAGGGTTGTGTCTGCGCTTACCTAACAAGAGCGTCACCCGACCCTTCCCACGATAAGCTCGACCGAGGCGAGCGAACCACTTGACGCCGCATACCACACCTATCGTTTTTAAACTTAAGTGTTTACACTTGGAACAAAGGTGCCTATGTTTTATTTTTAGAATAGGATGAATTAGACTTTACTCTTGATTTAAGAAATACAGATTTTGATTAAAAATAAAAAAAAAGCTACTTGCTTAACTAAAGGGACATATCTGTACCTTATTTCACTATCCAATGATATTCAAAGAAAGAATAAACAAAGACTTAGAGTTTGAGTACGCCTGCAATCACTAACTTCTCAGTTACAACTTTAAAGTACGGCTCGTAAAGTTTCTTTACCGTGAGATTTCAGATAATGTCAAAGTCAACGGGTCAGCGAAGGCTCGTGACTCCGGCACTGGGATTACGTATCTTGCAGAAGCCAAGCGATCGCGATAATTTAGCAATATAAACGTCAATTCAAAATACGTCATGTCAAATAGCAATCTAGCGATAGTGCTGCCTCTGTGGAGCAATCAGTTTGGTGGTTTCGTATTTAGTATGGTTTTTAAGAGCAAAGTTAAGTTTTCTTTTGTTAAAGGTGATATTTAATTAGTTCCAGCGATTGCTACTTTATCGTCATCGTAGCAATAAGTGCATAAAGGCGCTCCTAAACGGGCAACATAATTGCTGCAATTTTATTGCAGCAATTTTTTTAACATGGCCCGGCAACTCCGGCAATATTGCCGGTGTTGCTTGGCCATATATTGCAGCAGTTTTTTTTCATACAATAAGTGTTGCCCGGCAATACCGGCAATATTGCAGAGAGTTCGGAAACATTGCCGGGCAATGCCGGCAATGTATTGCAGCAACACAATTGCAGTAAAAAATTGCCCGTTTAGGAGCACCTTTAGAACAATCAGCGAGTGATTAGCAATCGGTTCATACATAATACGATTTTTATTGACGTTAACGCGCGGTGGCCGCGCGATCACTGCGCAAATATTGCTGATTGTTGTTTCATAGGTAATAACACCGCCGGTCGCGGAGAGTACAACTCTGCGACGAGGAGCCGAAGTCGGCTGCGCAGTCGAAGCCCCACGTGCATTATATATGCTATACCACATTTTCGAAAATGGCTTGATCTCATGGTGCTATGACATTTCAAAATTAATAATATCATTATTATTAATTTTGAAATGTCACCAGTCTACCAGGAGTAATACCAAACCACAAAAACCTTTATAAAATCATTTATTTTCGTGATAAAGGAGTTTGAACAAAAAAAAATTACTCAATGAATACTGTCCCTAATAATTTGGCCACCGATGGTACTTTGCGGTCTTGCTTTAAATAATATTCTTCATTCTTTTCGTATTTTACTCACGCTATCACCTTTCCGCTTAAGCTGTCATAAGCTGAATACACAACGGGTCCAATTCCCGGCTTAGTGGAATCGGGCAACCTGCTTGAATTCCACACTACCACAAATTATGGCGGGAAAGATTCCCGTGCTTTAAACAATGTCGAATACAAACGGCAAAGCATCTGTGGTGCCAACAATCTCATGCTGGATTGAAACTAGAAGGGTACAAAATGTCGTGTGCACATATGTACAAATCAGGAGAAAATTCTTTATTACTGACGCATTTTAACCAGGGCCTAGCCGAAAATTTATTTAGAGCAATACGTGCTCATGGGAACAGAATACGCATACAAATCACTTATAATTAATCATTTTTTCTCTGCACATTCGGTAGGGGCGAATCTCGAAAAGGATAAAATCACGTGTCTGCAGTTAGAAATTGAAGGTTCTGCAGAAAAACAAAATATACCAATGACCATTGAAGAAGATCACCTAAATATTTCTATTGATGTTAATCTTCTATTGAAAAGCAATTCGCTCAAAGCCATAGAAAAGTGTGCGGCTGTAGGATACTATAGCGATTGGCTAGTCAGAAATGCGAAAAAAAACTTTATCACTTGTAATAGCCAGATGGAGAGTAAAGAAATGCAAATTTTTCACAATTATATTAAAATATTCGAATACAACAGTAAAAATTGGCCTTCACTCTAGCAAAAATGCTGCCGACGTTTTTGTCTACATGGAACTAATTGTATCAGATGTGGTTAATTTTGGATTCTTAACATGCAATGAACATAGAAGTAAACTTATTGATTGCCTTATAAAAAAAATGTAAGAAGAATTGTTGCAAAGATGTGGTCAGAATATTATCCGGAAAATCCACCAACTGTGATGAAGCTGATCTAGTAAAAACAGCTGTACAAAGTCAGGTGTGCAACTCTCAGTTTACAGGTCCTCCAGAAAGTATTTTATTATAATATATGTATATTTATTGAATAATGTGTTAACTTTAGTTTAAATTATTAGTTTCTATGAATTTTTAAGGCCTATTACAAATTTCTTATTTAATTGATGTAAATATTGTAGTGTTTTCTGTGTTAAATTCCTAAATTCAAGTATAAAAAGTGCAAAAATTCAATGTGTTTAGGTGATAGGTTACCGGCTCGAATGAATTTTGCATCGTCATCTTAATATCAGGTACAATACTTTATATTTTAATAGTTAGCATATTGTTTATGTAATATTATTTCCGTATCAATAAAGCTTAAAACGTAAACATAACCTTGGTTCTGAGCTGACTATTATGGAAGTCACAAGTATAAGCAGCGGCGGCGCACAGACGATTGGCACGCGCGCAAGCATCCACAAATGGTGACCCCGAGTTGTAAAAAAAAAACCGGCCAAGAGCGTGTCGGGCCACGCTCAATGTAGGGTTCCGTAGTTTCCCGTCCGTCACAATAAGTGTACCTACTTATAAGTTTAAAAAAAGGCAATTTGTTACGTTGACATACTAAGTACGCAGAAAATATTTTGTATAACCTTTTTGTCTTTTTTGTACAAAAACTGTTCTTTCTATCAAGTTCAAAATAATTTTCCTAGAAAGTCCTTATAAAGTTCTACTTTCTAGATTTTTTTCATATTTTTTAAACCTACGGGTCAAAAGTTAGAGGGGGGGGGGAGGGGACGCTTTGATTTTTCCTTTTGGAGCGATTATTTCCGAAATTATTGACATTATCAAAAAATGATTTTAGTAAACCCCTATTCATTTTTAAATACCTATCCAACAATATATCACACGTCAGGGTTGAAACTAAAAAAAAAACACTTCCCTATTTACATATAGGAGAGCCAGTGGCGTGCCTAGGTGGGAAAATTTGAAATATTAGGGCAAGCCCGATATATAAAAAAAAAACTGTAAAGTTTGCTTTGCCAAATCACACACATTTTTGCGTTTTTCGCCTCACTTGATGTAAGAGCCATCTATTAAAAAAATACTGGCGCTCTTGAATTTCGCTGGCTGACTTTCGCCACCAATAGATGGCGCAAAAATAATTAATGGTTTTATAATATAAAATAAAAAATTCTAATACACTTACATTGTAAACGGCCATAAATAATTACCTTCATTCTTCGCTTCTTTACTACAGATGACAAACAACAAAGCACACTGAGTGACTGAAGGCATGGTACCTATCACTAAATAGATTTACAAATACGTATCAGCAGCAATCACATCACAAGCCGTTTGTTGTATCGTTCCATAATTTGTTTAGAGCAAGTTATTCTGGAGCCGCTTGAGTTTAAGTATATGACCAATATTATTTAATTATATTTATATTCTAATTTAAAACGCCCGCGTAAAAAGTTGATGAAAGTTTTAATTCTACCAACCAACAGCTGTTTTTTAGGCAATTTTCATGTATAAAATTAATGATTTTGGTAATATTGCGTTACAAATGGTATTTGTCTGTAAAATTCAAAGTATTTACCTTCCCGAGTAATGATTTCACACACCTTAATCCATCACAAGTAACAATTGCATGCGTTTCCGAATGCATCTTCTACTAAAACTATTAAAAGGTAAAACACTGAAACTTAATCACAAATTCACAAACGTTAAAACAAAATAAACTGATAAAAGTTACACAATACTTTAAAACATTCATATTTTAAAATATGTTTATATTTCGTATACAAAAGCTCCAGTACCGCTCAAAACAAAGTTAGAACTAATTGGAAAATATTATTCCTCTAGAGAGAGAAATACGCACATGCATCGCGCTATCTTGCTTGCATTTCGCACGCCATCCAAATTTCATCTCTATTCCTTTAAAATAATGTTCAAATTCGTCAAAGTAACACATTCACAAGCCTGGCATAATTTCGTCAATTTTACTACGAATTTCATTCATCAAACATCGAAAAATTCTGTCGTATTTTTAAAAGTTGAATGAATTTGAGTGAAAGGGACAAGCTGTGGTTAAGCCCCGTAAGAAGCCAACGAGTGCGAGTGAATTAGCACTATAAAACCTTGAAAGCGCGTTGTGTTCATTTTGTATCTACGCACGTAACGAATGCACGGCACTTGTGGCATGGAAATAGTAACTACACCGGCCCGTGCGCTGAATTTTTACCGCGCGAAGTTTAAATTTTTAAATTTTGTAGATTTTATACAAAACTGATATTACACTATTTCAAAGGTGTTTTTTTTTTGTTATTTTCAAATTTTGAATAGCAAGCCCGGCTTTTCGGCTTCTATGAAAGGCACGCCACTGAGGAGAGCTACCCTAATAAAACGTTTTTTTCCAATTTTTATTTTACCACTTTGTCGGCGTGATTGATATACGTATTGGTACCAAATTTCAGCTTTCTAGTACTAACGGTCACAAAGATTAAGCGAGGACGGACGGACAGACAGACAGACATGGCGAAACTATAAGGGTTCCTAGTTGACTACGGAACCCTAAAAACAAACACGTACAAGAACTTAACCCGCGGCCAGATTATTTATTTATTTTACGTTTTTGGAGAGAAATACCCCGGGCCTGGTTCTTACAATTTGAAGCTATGATTGACCCATTGAAGACGTCAGATGACCAGAAGTTTCGATATCAGTTGCAACAATTGCAAACGGTCGACCTACAACATTTGACCGATATTCTTTACAATCCAACCGCAACTGGAAAAAATGAAAAAGTAAAACAACGCCTTCTCGAAGCGTTACCATAAATCAGATGTTAAAAACTTCCAGAAACTGATCAGCAGACTAGAGTTGGGGGATCAGAAACCCTCCCACTCACTTAGTTTTACTTTAGTTTTAGTTAGACTAGGCTAAGTAATTATGTGAGGATCAGATGATGAAAACAAGTAACAAAATATTGTAAATAATGATATTAAATGTAAAAAAGAGCGCGAACCCCCACGTCTGCGGAAATGTAAAACAAAAAAAAACCCTGAATACTCAACGGGAAAAGGTATGGCAAATGACGTCGAACCCTTAACTTGATGAAAAGTAAACACAGAGAAAGATACGGTTGTCTTTCCTGTAGTTCGGCATTATTTCGTTACACCACCTACGTTACCATAGAAAAGCAAGGAATCTAAAGGTACAGTTAAAAGAATTATGGCAACGTCGACTTGGTCACTTGAAACTAAACTAATATTATATCGAATTTAAAATACACTTAGAAAAAAGCTTTCCAGTTTCATTCACGACTTAATGGTATTGGCTACATTCATGTTTTCAAATCAAAACTTTTTAAAGCTTCATTGTGGAAAACAAACTGTTTTAACGAAAGAGGAAGAAAAAAGACTGGTGGATTGGATTTTTTATCTTGGGAAGTCAGGTTTTCCTGTAGCTAAGCACCAATTGCTGGAAACAGTAGCAAAATTGGTGAAAAATTTAATCGCTCTGATACTTTTTAAGATGGTGTTCCCGAAAAGACGGTATCTTAAGTTTATGGCTAAATTATGAGTAATTCGCTTTGAAATGGTAGGATGCCTCCTACCATTTCAAAGCGAATTACTCATAATTTGTCTACAAGCCATACACAAATCACTGAAGAAACTGTAAGTGGATGTTTCAGTCGAGTACATAGTCATGCGTTGATCCAAGAACGTGTGGAACGGATTAACTGGAAGATGAATGCTTTGGCTGTGTGCAAGGAGCTCACAAGAATCACCGTGTGGACAGCAGGGGGCCAATTCTCGTGTTTTTTTTTTGGTGAGTTGGAAATCATCCAATGTTCTGTTTACATTTAATAATATTATTAAAGGAGACTGAGCGAAAGTGGTCTATGAACCAATAGCAATACTGTTATGTTACTTATTGTAACACTTTTTTTCATTCTGTACTAAAATGCAAACCTTATGTTACGGAGACATTTCATTTTTTAGCATTCCAAATAGCACTTTTCCATCAAAACTTTAAAACAATAAAATTTCATTGCAAATCTTTCACATCAACAAACCAAAGTCATTCTGACATCAAGATTGACAGTTCTAACTTAGTTGTGATTGGCTCCTCGATGGACGCCGATCACACGTTTAGTTCATCCGTGATTCAATATTAATTCCTTCATCTGACCTTTTCTCTTTTTGGCATTTTTTTAATATAAAAGTAGTTCTTTGGACCGTGGGTTGTGAGTGGGTGGATTCTAATTTATTTCTAGTTCGTTTTCCGAAAAGAATTAAATAAACCTTTTATTACTTTAATTATTTTTGACAGCTAGACTAGCGTGATTTGTTGGTAACGAAACGCGTTTGTGTTTCATGTTTGTAATTCAATATTCTTAGCACCGCATTAAGTGATTTCCATTGTTTTAAAAGGATAATTGTCTTTTTCCAACGCATAATTAGTGCTAATGATGTGGATGTGGTATCTGGAGTGCGTGATCCTGTGGTGGGAGATGTCGGGGGTCCGGCTTGGAACCTTTCAGAGGTCGGCCTTTTTGACTTGCGGCGTCTGTTGGCAAAAGTGTTCCCGGTCGAGACTTGAGATCGATAGCCGTGTGGCCTTAGGCGGTCTAAACCTATGGGTCGTAAAATCGACTCCAGATATTTTCGGTGGAACCATCAATCCAACCCGCCGTTGCTGTTTTCCGGGCCGACGCTTGTTTGGCGAATCCTCCATAGTCCTCCGGCACGTGGTCGTCTTACCTCCGGTGAGTGATTTGTGTTTGCGAGATGGTTAAACACCATGGTGGGTCTGTGTTTGAAGCATAAGATTCTTATTAGTGTATTCGTTACAGTGTTGCACGTACATCTGCAAGGAAATTGCCGTGGTGTGAGTTGTGGTTGAGACCCTTTCTAACGTGGTTGCGCATCCAAGGCCTCCATACAGGTGTGTTTTAGTGTTTTATTCTTTTGCTCTCAAACCCACTCCTTTTCACATGGTCTCCTGGCCCGTATATTGGTCAGATTCAGTTTACAATTAGATTTTTTTGTGTGTGTAAGATGTAGTACTTACCGTTAATTGTATTTTTCAATAAGTGTAACATATTTAATGTGTAGGGGAAATTACTGCATAAACCACAGTGTCTCCCAAACTTTCCTTGATGTGACTCTTAGTAAATTAAGGAAATTGTTAGTAGTGTAAGTTTAAACTTAGTGAACCTCCCCGAGTAGGATGTGGGTTAATTTAGAATGTATTCTATTACAAATACTTTATTCTTGTAACTTCAGGAGGTGTACCGTATAAAATCGAAGTATGCCGGGATTTATTTGTCAAAACACTTGGTGTTTCTACAAAAAGAGTTAGTACTGCTTTGACTAAAATGAGTTCACAAGATTGTTTAGATAGAAGAGGATCGAAAAGTGGAGGTAAGAACAAATGCAGCGATGAATTAGTTTCCCAAGTAAGATGTCATATAAACTCTCTTCCTAAGTATAAATCACACTATAGAAGAAGTGAGCGCGAGACCGAATATCTAATGCCAGACATGACTTTAGACAAGATGTACGATTTATATTGTAAACATGTAGGAGAATCTGAAAAGGTTAGTAAGGCTATGTACACAAAGATATTTTACACATATTTTACATTATTATTAATAGAAAACGTGGTATTAACAAAGAATGTATTAATTGGCTACAAACTCGGGAAATATACATAGAAAGAGACTCACCAAACTCAATTTAATTTAATACAGACTTCTTTGGTAATGCTGTAGAAGTTAATATAGGGAGAGCACCTGTTCGTGGCAGACCATCTTTAATCTTAATGGAACATTTAGTTCCCTTGTGGCCGTCAGGGAAGCCAGTATCACCCGCGAAACTAGCCGATATTCAATCCATATTACATCTCATACCACAAGATGCACAGAGTTTTTATAATGGTCTCGACTGTGATAATACTATAGAAGACGACATAGATGGACTAGACACGGTGGATTTCGAAATCCAATTTGAAATTTATCCCGATTATAAATCACATTGTTTCACTTATATCAACAAATCCCTAGATTGTGGTTCTTTTTTGTATATGAGAAAACCTATTAATTACTTAATGTTTAAAGGAACCACATGCACCATTTCTTAATTATTTTGAAAGTATACCAGTAATCAACAAAAAATTATATACACATACTAAATTAAGTAATTTATCAACATATTTAAATCTATATATATAAAACAAAGTCGGGTTTGTTACAACACTTATAACTCGAGATCGGCTAGACCAATTTTCATGGTTTTTGGGTCGTTGGATTTGTCCCCGCCCCGAATAGCAGAATACATCTTAAAAATAATGAAAAATCGACGATAACATAAATTATAAAAGACTAGCTTCTGCCCGCGGCTTCGCTCGCGTTAGAAAGAGACAAAAAGTAGCCTATGTTACTCTCCACCCCTTCAACTATCTCCACTTAAAAAATCACGTCAATCCGTCGCTCCGTTTTGCCGTAAAAGAAAGACAAACAGACAGACAGACAGACAGACACACTTTCCCATTTATAATATTATTATAGTATGGATGAATCATTTTCCCCTATAGTTAATTCTAAATTCAATTAAAGATTGAAAACTTATGAGAACAATAGTACTAGGAGCGCAGTAATGTGAGAAAATTTAAAATACTGAGATACTTAGTACTTAAATCAATCAAAAGTACTAGGCGCGCCGTTGTGTGAAGTGGTTAATAGAAAATGTGAGCGCAATTTTAAGAAAATGTATGTTTATGAACTTAAATAATATCCATCCATACTAATATTATAAATGGGAACGTGTGTCTGTCTGTCTGTCTGTTTGTCTTTCTTTCACGGCAAAACGGAGCGACGAATTGACGTGATTTTTTAAGTGGAGATAGTTGAAGGGATAGAGAGTAACATAGGCTACTTTTTGTCTCTTTTTAACGCGAGCGAAGCCGCGGGCAAAAGCTAGAAAATGTATGTTTATGAAGTTAAATAATATCCATCCATACTAATATTATAAATGGGAAAGTGTGTGAATTGACGTGATTTTTAAGTGGAGATAGTTGAAGGGATGGAGAGTAACATAGGCTACTTTTTGTCTCTTTTTAACGCGAGCGAAGCCGCGGGCAAAAGCAATCATTATTGGTGGCAGACACTTTACCAATCTATTGAGTCATCAGTCCCTCCCGTTGGTTACATACGAAGGTACCGTTATAGCCTACTCCAAGAATGTTAAAGACCTTGGCGTTTTCTTGGACTGCAACCTTTCTTGACAGGTTCACATTGCTGAAGTAAGCAGGAGAGTGTTCTGTTCGTATAAATCCCTTAAAATTACCCTTGCTCAGACTTTTCTTCTACCACTTATAGACTATGCTGATGTTTGTTTTCTTGATGCGACTGAGGAACTTCTTAATAAGCTCGAACGACTGCAGAATTTGTGTATCCGCTTCATCTTCGGCCTTCGAAAATATGATCACGTGTCGGAATTCCGAAGGCAGTTGAAGTGGCTTCCTATTCGGCAGCGTCGAGATTGTCACATTCTTTCCTCTCTCTTTTCTATTCTTCACAATACTAAGTCTCCTTCGTATCTTCGCGATCGCTTTGAATTTCTTGTACCTAGAGGTAAACCATGTCGTTCTTCTTCATCTCTTCTCTTACGTTTCCCTTCCCACACTTCGAGTCGGTATGATGGATCATTTACTGTTTGTGCTGTGCGTCTTTGGAATGCTCTTCCGCATTCATTGCGAGATAGCTCTTCCTTTGAAGTGTTCAAGAAAGGAATTAGGGAACATTTCCTGTCTGTTGATTAATATATATGTATTTATTTATGTATTATATGTATTGTGTTTATTATATACTACCTGACCCGACAGACGTTGTCCTGTCAACTATGAATATTGAATTCGAATTGACATACTACCTACCTACTACCTACTACCTACCTACTACCTACCTACTACCTACCTACTACCTACCTACTACCTACCTACTACCTACCTACTACCTACCTACTACCTACCTACTACCTACCTACTACCTACCTACTACCTACCTACTACCTACCTACTACCTACCTACTACCTACCTACTACCTACCTACTACCTACCTACTACCTACCTACTACCTACCTACTACCTACCTACTACCTACCTACTACCTACCTACTACCTACCTACTACCTACCTACTACCTACCTACTACCTACCTACTACCTACCTACTACCTACCTACTACCTACCTACTACCTACCTACTATATATATATAAAACAAAGCCGGGTTTGTTACAACACTTATAACTCGAGATCGGCTAGACCAATTTTCATGGTTTTTGGTTCGTTGGATTTGTGCTAGTTTCAAATAAGATTAAGTTTAATAAAATGCCTCTAGGCTCTAGGCATTAAGTCAGTCTTCAAAATAATTAATCGATTCGTCGATCGATCGTTTTCTATTTACCACTTCACGTTACTGCGTGCCTAGTACTTTAGATTGATTAAGGTGATCTTGTGAGAAAATTAAGAATACAGTGAATTTAAAATTTTCGTACATGACTACTTCACGTTACTGCGCGCCTAGTACTTTGGATTGATTAAGGTGATCTTGTGAGAAAATTAAGAATACAGTGAATTTTAAATTTTCGTACATGAATACTTCACGTTACTGCGCGCCTAGTACTTTGGATTGATTAAGGTGATCTTGTGAGAAAATTAAGAATACAGTGAATTTTAAATTTTCGTACATGACTACTTCACGTTACTGCGCGCCTAGTACTTTTGTTATCTTAAGTTTTCATTCATTAATACCCGTTTTTTTTAAAAATGATTCATCTTTTATAATTATGTTCTCGTCGATTTTTCATTATTTTTAAGATGTATTCTGCTATTCGGGGCGGGGACAAGGGTTTGGGTAGGTTTTGAAATTTCAAAAATAAAGTTAAGATTGAAATTTTGTTTGAGTTTTTCCTCTTCTTCTAAGTTTTTTTTTAAATTTAACTTTATCTAAAAGTTTATTATCAGATTAGATAGGCAATTAAACAAGGTTTATTTTAAAGTGTAGGTGTCTTAACAAAAAGTTAATAGAATTTTAGTTATTTAGGTTTAATTAAAATATCCCTAGACACTTTTGATGTGTGTATATATACACATACTAAATTAAGTAATTTATCAACATATTTAAATAAAAGAAAAAGTAATTTTACTTCATTTAACAGTGCTGCACATGTTTTTGTAAACTCTTTGATATCTCAAAAGTGTGTGTTTGCTGTGTGGTTCCATTTTGCATAAATAGGGACAATTTATTTTGTTTAATTACAGGATAACATGGATACCCCAAATAGCAATGAATCAGGATTATCGAATAGCAATGAACCAGGACCATCGTTGGTTCCACGCTCTGAAAATGGGTTAGAAAATGAGTCTGCAGAAGAGACACCTCGATTTACCCCACCCACAAAACCTAAGCGGAGCAAGTCATCACGGATATCTAACATGATAAATGACTTAAGGAAAATTAACGACAACACACGCTGCCAAGAAACAGATCTTGACCTATTTGGAAAAAGCGTCTCGGCACAATTAAAAAAATTTACAGAGTCATTGCTAAGGAAAAAATACAGTATATTAACTCAATGCATGCTCACAGATATACGAGCCAAGAATGTGTATCAAGTGCAACAATCGGTTCTGCAATCGCAAAATACGCTACCTACTAATTGGAATTCTACACAAGTTCTTCCGTCCTACATAGTACCCCAATACTCTCTGACAATACCTACAATCTGATTTTTTTTGTGCTCTACTGGTAAGTAGTCCTCCCTTCTTATGTATCGTATTGACTTTGCTCAGCAAACTAACACAACAATGGAATATAATACAGTCAGAAGCACAGTCAGGAGCAGCTAAACCTTACCAGTTTCAAAATAAAATCCCTTGCACAGATGATCAACCCTGATTTCCGCTCCCTTTTGCTTCAACCAATAACAGTGGAATAAAGAAATACGAAAAAAATAACGGCAATTTTTTACTTAATATTTGGTTTTGCGATCGGACATCTGGTCATTTGTGCTATTAGCCCAAAGAACATCTGGACGTTTTGGGTTTCTTTTACCTACTATAGAAACAAAAGGACTAGAAAAGAGAAAGTTATTACTTTTAACGTTTCGTGTTAACTATATTTTTTGAGTTTAGTTGCTATTTGCACAGCATTCGGATCGTTTGTTCGGTAACCATCTAAGCAATTAATTAACTAGTCATGTCTTCGTGCCGTTTGACCATGGAACAACGACACCAAATCGTGTTTCTGCACGAGGAAGGACTATATAAGCCAAATTGCAGAGGAGCTGCAAACGTCTGCAAGCAATAGTGATTTTTTAGAAGCTCGACTTCGTTTTATTCTCGACATTGTATTAACATTGATAACAATTATTTCTATTATTTTATTGTTTTGAGATTTATACTCCCCCGTGATTCTCTTGCGTAAAGTAGGATCTTTCCTTACTGTGTGAGTCATAGTATTACGGATTAATCAAAATCTTAAGTTAGGTTTTATCCATGATATGGTTGTGTGCATTGTTCTTTAATTCCTATTCATTTATTGCATTTTACGGTCCGTTTATGGCTGCAGCGGCACGCCAACGAGGGACATGTGCAGAGTCGTCCTCCACCAAATCTTCCACGTGTGATGACACCGCAGCGGGTGCAAACGATGCTGAGAAGAGTGGCAGAGAATCCATTTGTGCCCATCAAGCAGTTTGCAAGTGAGTTCGACTGCTCCTTGCATACTGTTCGTAGAGCGTTGCACCGATCGGGAGTTCACAGTCGAAAGCCTGCCAGAAAAATTATTCTGAGCGAGGCTCATAAAGAGGCCCGAGTCCGCTTGGCGCGAGATTACCGGGACTTCGATTTTTCACACGCCATTTATTCTGACGAGAAAAGTTTTAAGTCTTGTCAGATAGGTCGTCGGCACTTATGGCGCGTTAATAATACACGGTACGCGCCGCAAAATGTTCTCCTAAATTTAGAATCGGGTAGGATTGTGGTCAACATGTGGGCCTGGATGAGTTCGGCAGGTCCTGAAGAACTTGCCTACATTTCCGAGGGGATGAATGGGGAAAACTATTTGCATCTGTTGCAGGACACTTTTTTGCCTACAGTGCGGGTAGTGTATCCAGAGGACGAAATGCCAGAAATTTTATTCATCCAAGACAATTGTCCAAAACACTCATCGCGCATAGTGCAAAATTGGATCCGGCAGCAGGAACATATACGCACAGTACCCTGGCCCTCTCGTTCTCCGGATCTAAACCCCATTGAAAATCTATGGGGTATTATGGTCCAGAGATGGGTCACCAGGTGCGAAAGGACCAAAGACGAGAAGAAGTGAGACTAGCTCACACGTTGACCAAGTTTGGGACTCATTTCGCGGCTCGGATCTTTGCGAGGTCCTGGTAAAGTCGATGCGAGCGCGGTGTGACGCTGTCATCGATGCTGGTGGAGCGCTCACTAAATATTAAGTAGTATATAATTAATTATATTTATTTTATTGTAATATTGATTAAGTTTAGTTTTTTTATATATAACTTAAGTTAATTTAGATTAAGTAGTTATAGCTAAATTAAGTATAGTAGTTACTATTAAAAACTATGTATTGTGTAATAAACCATTTATCTTAGCAAATTACCGGTGTTTTATTCCATTGATAGTTGTTTTATATTTTCTGTATTATTGTGCTATTCGATTATAGTTCTTATGCAACTAGTTACACGATTCAGATTAACATATTTTAAGGACAAAGTAACTGACGAATTTCGAGCTCTAAGTTTCACACGTGTGCAGTGTTCGTCACTCTTAAAAGTTTTTGTTGGAACTTTGTATTGAAATGCACTTAACGAGCCACAACAGTTCTTTGTTGTCGGTTATAAACATTCTTTGTTGTCAGTTATAAACAAAAACAATTTATTTGGGTCCTATAAACAAAACTTCTGCTTACATATTTAATGTTTAGCTATTTAAGCACAAGTTAGAAGAATTAATTTACTCCCGTTTTCAATAACCTACTTATCTATCGTAACATTAAGACTTTCTTTGTATAGTTATTTACCTTTTAAATGCTTGCAAGCATTAAGTCTAAATAATGTATAACTTATCTATCTACCTAAAGCTGCATCTAGTAAACATAAAAACTGCTGGGGATACTGCGTTTAAAAATGAATATTTGTTGTATTGTAAAATTGTTTGTTTTCTTGTCATAATGGAATACTTTAGCAGTGATGATGATAGTGATATAGAAACAATTCAAAGGGTTATTTTTTTCGGTAAGTAAAAATCATCTATAAGACGAAGGGCAAAGATTAAGGGCCTGCACATAAAGTGCGGCTCGAACGCTGGCGTGTCTAAAAAAATTTATGAACAGCGCTTTTGACCACGCAGGTGCAGGGTTTTTGCCTATAGACGTTCAGAGCGGGTGGGCAAAGTGGAATTAACATGTTATTTGTGTTGGAATTCAAGAATTCTCCTAATCGTGATATGGTATTTGATGCTAATTTTTTTTCTATCTATTTCTTTGCACTAGCTCTGCCGTGCTTATGATAATCACAGTAAGTCACATTTTTGGCAGAATTGAGTTGAGTATATATTCGGAATGTCGAGATCGAGATCTACATTTCTGTATATTTGAAATTTGAAAATGTCGAATAGAACGCCAAATAAGCTTTAGCATAATTACAGTAAGACACATTTGGCGGCAATCTTACTTATTGTAATTGCAGTATGGGCACTTACGGTTCATTTTTTCAGAAAGTTAAAACCATTTCCTAGGTGATGCTGCAGTAAGTAATCTTGCTATTATTATTTTTGAGTTATGATATTTCTTACCCAGTGCCACTTAAACATATTGACAGTAAGTGGCACTTGCTATTATTACATTAAGTTGGAAATAAAACATTAAAATACTAAACCTTAACATATTTACAGTAACAGCATAATACCACTTTAATGCTTAAGAGATCGCAACGTATTTACGTATTATCTTACCATAAGTACAGTAAGTGGAACTTACTGTGTTTATGATAAGTCATCGAATTAAAATATATATTTATATGCGTAGACGTAATAACAGCAAGATTCACTACTGTAATTATGTTTAGGAATACTTCAATTTATGCGTAGACTTGCCTAGACCAAATAAGGTAAATGCGTTACTTACTGATATTCTAAGGCGTGTAGGGTCCGGCCGGGTAGTGCGGGGAGGGTCAAGTACGTAAATTTGCACTTTTGCAGTCGCGGGCCACGCATCAACAGAGGCTGACGTGCGTCAGAGAATAAAATTGGCGCCAAAATCACTTGTAAGTATACGCATTTTCTTAACCTTTGTATGCAATAATAAGATATTCTGAACGGCTTAATTTTAATATGCTTAATTATAATTTTACATTTCTAAAACGACAATTAACTGAGGTAATCTTATCACGTTAGTAAATTGTTGTCGTTGTAAGCGTTTTAAGATACCTACCTACATATCCTTAACCTTCCAACGACCAAGCGACAGCCGGTTATTGTCTATCTATTGTGTCTGGAATCACGTGTGTTTGAAGGTTTAAAATATCCTCGTTAGGTCCAAGTTAAATTTAGGTTGAATTAAATTATAATGCTATTTACAGTTATTTTGATTACAGTATTTTGATAAGTTGCGGCCCAGAATTTGATTTAGTAAATCATATATTTTTAATGAAACGCTTTTGACTTTATTATTTTAATAGCAGTTTCTTATACTTAATGTTTACTATTTAATGCAAAAAATATGTTGAAATAACTTCTTCTCTTTGTTCTTTGTTGTTGGTTTATATTATGTCTTAGTTAGCTGGGCCGTAATTTAATGATTAAAAAAAACTGGGGCTTAGAATGGCTACTTTTATTGTCTTTTATTTATGTCTTTAGATCTTACGAGGATATACAAATTGTAATAAATATAACAATGTGTTAATTACTTTTTATTACTTATATTACCCAAAAATACACGAATGCTTGAAAGTGTGGTTAATAACTGTTATGTATATAAGCTGGTTAGCAGCTACAGATCGTTAATAGCTTTTCAAATTTGTGTTTTAATTTTAAAACATCGCGACAAATATATTGGTGTGCTAAACTTGTTACCTTAGCTTGCTTGCGTGAATGTTTTGCTCTTCGGCATACTTATATTTCTTTTTTTTTTACAGTTAAGATGGCGTCCAGAAGTGATCAAATTATGGCTTTGGCTAGAAAAACAACAGCGCCAAATGCTTCAAGTGCAAATCATTTAAATTTACCGGCAACTGATTGTACCAGCCGCAGTAGCATCACTGACTCTTCGATACCTAAATCCTTAAATGACACTAACTTGAATGAACAACGTGTAGTTACCGACATTAACAAAATATGGCAGAGGTACGTAAATTTTAATGATTATCCAAAAATATTTGATTTTAATGTTGAATACCAAAATTCACGTAGTGCTGTTTTGGCAAATGATATGACTGACTTTGATAGGTTGCTTACTGAGAAAGCGCCTTTAGAAGAAAATTTTCTCGAGTGTAACGAAACTCTGAGTAGTTCGGATGAAGAAAACGAAAATTCATATATTAATAAAAATCTACGCTTATTTGAAGATTCTGATGACAGCGTTAAGGATAAAGATTACATTCCTGATTCCGACACAACCGACACTGATTTCGAAGATTCACTGATTTCTCGTGTTAACACATTCATTCCAGAAGAAAATACTACACCTACTGAAACCAATAACCCCCACATAAATATAAACGATACTTTTATAGAACAAACGTCAATACAAGTTAATTGTGCCAGTATAGTTAATTTGAATAATACGGAACAATTAAATCCAATTAATAATCCTGTACCAGAAGGAAAAGGATTGACTAAGTCTGGTTTACCTCGAAAAAGACAGGTGTTTGTAGAGTCGTTAACAGAAAGAAAAAAGATTAAAAAGCAATTACTGATTGAAAAACTATCACTTAAACAGGCATGCACAGAAAATTGTAGACGAAAATGTTTGACGAACATTAATGAAGAACAAAGAAAGGTTATAAATAATTATTATAGTATACTAAACAAAGAATCACAGGGTATATTTATTAAAGGTATGGTTGAAACAAAAACTGTTGAAAGAAGGAAACAAACAAGCAGAGAAATACCAAAGAGGAAACTGACATATGCTTATTTTTTAACAAATTCTGATGATGCTAGAATAGAAGTTTGCAAACAATTTTTTCTAACAACTTTGGGGTATCACCCAAAAAATTATCAGAGAGTTCTCGCTGGTCTAAAAAAAAACCGTCGACCAGCAAAAGGATCGTAGGGGAGTCTATGCAAGAGCCAATAAAATAGATAGAAGTATAATAAAAAATCATGTTTTGGGCTACAATCCAGCAATATCCCACTACCGAAGAGAGCATGCTCCTAATAAACTATATCTGCCCAGTGATATTAATGTGCCAATTATGTACAAAAACTTTTGTGAGAAGTTTCCTGATTTGAAATTATCTGTAGAAACTTACCGCACAGTAGTAAAAAATGAATTAAACATTTCTTTTGCTCATCTAGGAAATAAAGAGTGCGAATTATGCGCAATATTTAGAATTATGCGCAATATTTAAACTACATAACCCGGAACATAATAAAAATCCTGATACTACCTGTGATGTTTGTGACAAGTACAATACTCATAAAGTAAGATATACAGAAAGCCGAATAAAATATAAAGAAGATGCAGAAAATGCCATTGTTGATAAAACTACTATTCGTTATTCTGTAGACTTACAAAAAGTGATCATGTTGCCAAGATTAGACCAATATAAAGCCTCAATTTTTTGCCCTAGAATAATTGCCTTCAATGAAAGTTTTGTGCCATTAGGAAAAACATCAAAAGAAGAAATGCCTTTCGCTGTTGTTTGGAATGAGTCCATATCAGGTCGCCATCAATACGACATAATATCGACATTTAGGGCTTTATTGCTTCACAAGCGAGATGCCGAGCATGTTATTTTGTGGGCGGATAACTGTGCATCCCAAAATAAAAATTAGGCGTTAATGTCGTTTTTAGTACAATTTATTAATAGTTCCTTAATATCTGCAAAAACAATCGAAATCAGATATTTTGAGCCAGGACATACTTTTATGTCAGCTGATCATTTTCACCATCAGGTGGAGAAAATGCTAGGAAAAAATAAAGTCTATGATTTCGATGACTATGTTCAGAGAGTAAAAATGGCAAACAATCGAAAATGTGTTGTTAAATGCATGGACGTTACTGATTTTTATTTTTATGAGGACTTATCGTCACAATACAAACTTCGCAACATGGAAAATAGGATTTACTTAAAAAATATAATGGCAGTAAAAGTAGAAAGGGGTCAATTCCTATTACAATTTAAAACAGGACATAATGAGGCATTTCAAACCCTAGATTTTCTACAAGCAAAAATTATTAAAACCCAAAAATTCCCTGAGGTGAAGGCTAAAAATATTCCAAGAGGAATAACAGCAGATCGAAAAGCAGACATCATAGAGAAGCTGGTACCTCTGATGCCCGAGACCAGAAGAAAATTTTGGACTGATATTCCCGTTTCTAATTCTGCTTCAAATTTGATTACTGAAGAATTTTAGGTTGACTTTATTTTTGATATTATTTATAGACTTAAGTAATTAATTTGTAAGACTGATTTGATTAGGTTCATATAATAAGGATCTCATAATTGATACAATAGTTAAGTGTTTTTAATTGTTCTAAGAGGTAAAAGTGTAATTAAAGAATTGAAAGTGCCTTGAAAGACCACGGTTGTGCGTTCTGTCTATTTTTATTATGAAGAATTCCGAATAACAGCAGATCGAAAAGCAGACATCGTAGATAAGCTGGTACCTCTGATGCCTGAGACCAGAAGAGAATTTTGGACTGATATTCACATTTGATTACTGAAGAATTTTAGGTTGACTTTATTTTTGATATTATTTATAGACTTAAGTAATTAATTTGATTAGGTTCATATAACGAGGATCTTTTAATTGATATAATAGTTAAGTGTTTTTAATTGTTCCAAGAGGTTAAAAGTGTAATTAAAAAATTGAAAGTGCCTTAAAGGCCACAGTTGTGAGTTTTGTCTTTATTATGAAGGATTCCAAAGAGAAAATTGTGTCTTTTATTTTGTTTAGAAACAGTGTTTTTGTTTATCTATGTTTTTTTTGTACGAAGTAAAATTTTAATAAATACGTTTTTGTACACAATAGCTGTGTACTTTTTACATTAAACTGTGATTTTATATTATCGCTTTTGTTTTATTATATTGCGAATATTATTGAGGAAAGTAATTAATTATGGTTCTGGTGCTTTATGGTAGATGCTATAATTTCACATATTACTCCAAGCTATAATTACAGTAAGTGATGCATATATATTAGGCAAACTGTGGAATTTTTGTTATTTTATTTAAACATTATCTCATTTTGTAATCATTGTTGCAGTAAGTACTTCAAACTAAAGATTGTTACAGTAAGTCACACACTTACTGTACTATTACTAAAATAAACATTATATTTTAATTTTTTGTTTCTTAACATAAATAATTTTTCGGACTTTACTATTAAAATATTATATCTAAATAAAAATAAAAATAAACAACATGTTAAACAATCCTATGTTTATCTTAAACATTCGAGAAAACTTAAGTTTAATTTATATTTTAGGAGAAATGTCAAAAGTAAAAAAAAAACTTTAACCGCCTTTTTCTCAAAAGTGTCTCCAAGGCACTTACTGTATTTTTCACAAGCACGGCAGAGCTGTCCTCTGTGGTTTTTAACTATTAAGCTGTAAAGTAACTCTGACCCATATTATATTTACATGACAGTCAAATAAAACACTGACCTTTTAGTATAACGAAAAATATAATTTATCTAAACTAAAACCACAACGTTATTTACTATATACTATAATTTAAACTTACGCGAATTACATAAAAAAAATCTAACACATCTATTATTTATATTTATCTACAAAATCTGAACAATCGTCACGGCAAGACTTAAAACCGTTGCCCATACGAATGGGCAACGGTTAAACCACCGCGCGTGTTCGTCCCAGGTGTCATCTCCTCGCTCCCAATTGTGGAGACCGCCATCGCAATAAAAGCAAGTGACCCTGTCCCCCACCCCTGTATAGAAAAATCCCGCTTCCGCCAGAGCCTCGGGCGTAGGCGATTGATGCGGCCAATTTGCGAAAGTCAGCAGGCGTGTGACTTCTCCCTGATACTCAGGGTGTACTGGGGTCCACATCTGTAAAGAATAATCTATATTATATAAAAGTGAAATACCACTCACTGATTAATCACGAAATCTGTGGGTGCGAAGCCGTAGGCAGGCAAGCGCCCACATTGCCCATGCATCGCTACGCGACTGAAACGGGGGTTGGAAGAACTGAAGAGGGGGTTTAAAGGCAAAATAATAAATTAAAAAAAAAACAGGTTAACTCTCTAAACAAACTTCTTACAAAAACAGAACCACCCGTTGTAATTTGTCGCACGTTTGTGTGTGTGAAAGCGCGGCTATAAGACGAGTATCAGCTATCAGACTGGCCGCGTTTTTTGTAGGTATTTCACACGTAAGTATCGATTTCCATAAATAATAAATAAATAAAAAAGTTACCTACTCGTTTATTACTTAATAAATAAATTGAAATGTCTTTTCATTTACTTACGTTTTAAAATTCAGCTCACTCAGCAACACTTGCTCACCTCACAAACTTAAGTAAAATAATAATTTTTGATAACGCGCTAAGTTGCTACGTCCTCTTATGCTCGAATTTTGTGTTGACAGATCCAACCAAGTGCTAGAACAACTAGGGTTGACAACATTTCTTCGGCAACACTCAGAAAGTTTTGAGAAAATAAAAAAAATACATTATTTGGATAAAATATTTATATTAAGTATTTTCAAAGAACTCTTCACCAGCCTCTATACAAAGTTTCAAGAGTCTGAATGAATATTTAAAAAATACTACCTAAGCCAAAAAAGAGAACCGACTTCAAAAACACAGTAGGTTAAAATTCTCTATCTCAAAAACTACTAAACCGATTTTGATGAAACAGGTCCCTGTAATAAGTTTTGGTATTAATTATATTAAAATTTATGATTTGAAAAAATGCCGAATTTATTAATAATAAAGAATATATTATCATTTCTTTTATGATATATTCAAATTAAATTACAAAGTTGACGATTTTCCTAGGGCCCCATCCAACGATTATGCCGCTGGCCTCAAATACTTACGTCACTAGTAGTAACGGTATTTAAAAAAAACTGGGCAAGTGGAACCCTAAAAATGTCAAGGGTTTGAGCAAATCCATCCACTATTTAAGGATCAATAACTTAACATTAACTTAAGAGTTTGGTGTTTTCAAGCACCTAATTCTTCCTTACTTTTGATTTCATACTAAAATAGTTCAAAGAGTTATCTAACCCAAAGGGAAGTAAACGTCTAGTTTAGAGAGTTAAATAAGTATTTTAAATAGATTCTTTGGACATAATTAAAAGTGTGTGTTTTAATTTTAATTATAGTGCAGTAACTTTGTATAATGCCGTTTGTAAATGTGGACCGGCTTTTTACTTTTAATGACTTTATAGACATTTTGATTGGGGACTATATATGGCCGTGGCCGGACACGCATTTTATTTTGCAAGAGGGGGTGTGCATCATTTTGTGGCTGATGTTAATATAAACATTAATGACTTTTTTTTTTTTTTTTTTTGGTGATTGGGAAATCATCCAATGACTGCTCCCGTCCTGGGTGCGACGGGAGGGCGTGTCAGACTCTTACTGACTAAAACCCACTCATGTTCCTTCGATTGCCCTTTATGTTCCGAGGTCACGGTAACTATTATAAACATTCCGCAACCCCGGCAGGATTAATGACTTAATAGAAGCAGACATTTGGTGTGTGAACTGTCAAACGTGCTTATATGACCATTACCCACCGGACGAGTGCCCGGGCTTTATGTGTGGACTTACAACAACTAGTCCCGAGGGTAAGTTATATTTTTTATTAAAAAAATATTAAGTTAATATTTAATTTTTATTTTATTGTTTAAAGGTAAGAACAACCTTATGTGTGTGTGTGTGTGTGTTGTTTTTTGATGAGTAGGACATGTGATAAATAAATACAAAACTACAAAATCTTAGTTTTACAGTCTGATGGTTAAAATGAACCTTATGCTATAAACGGTAAGTCCTTTTATCATTGTTACGACGGGCGTTCAAAGGTTTTTTGTTTCTATTAGGGCCAAGTCACACCGAAATGGCAGCGGTAGGCAACGGCTGGCGGGGCAGAACAAATTACAAGAGGCGCGTGGCGCACAGCCGCTCGCAGCACCGCGGGCGGCCACGCGACCTATTCATTCTTTTCAAGCGATACTGGTCTTTTAGGTACGTAAATAAAGTTTGAAATTATTTAGCGCTGAAAGTGCTCGCCGCGTCGCTGCCGGCCGCTGCCATTCCGGTGTGACTCGGCCCTTATAGTTTCAGCTTTCGGCACACGCAGTAAAATAAATTAATCTCAAATTTTCTAAACAGTTTTTGGCTTGAAGGGCTTGTTTATACATAATGTAAACACTAGACATACAGCTTTTGATTTCAATAATGTCATTTGAACAAGAACAGTGACCTGTGATGTGTGGCAGTAATATTAGGTGAGTTGTTACTCTTTAACAAAACTAAAATAATTTATTGGAGCTTATGTTCATAAATACTAAAGTCGTGACTAAAATAGCTAGTACTATTGTAATTTTAGACTTTATTTTTCTGGTGTCAAGCATATATTTTTGGTAAAAGAACTAAGGGTATCAGAGCAATTTATGGTGGTCATTATATTTAATCTCTTAAAAAACACTAACTCAAATTTTGTTCTAGTGAATTAACACCTCAGTAGGCTTTCCCAATACAGACTTAGGTGGAGTTCCTCGTATGTCATAAGTATGTATTCTTAAAATTCTTTGATTCGTTTTTTTTTTCGGTAAATGTTGGCCGCAGTCCACCACCGAGGACCACCGACCGCAATCACCGACCCCGGTGGTGGGGTCACCGGCTACGAACGACGAAGACCGGTGGCGGTCAGAATCACCAGAAGATGGGTCGCGTGCACCGCCGCCGTCACCTTCATCAACCAACGACGCAAGTCATTGCAGATGAGGCGCGTGCGCCGCTCGGCACACAGTAATTTTTTTTTATAATTTATTAAAAAAATAACCGTGTGCGTGTGCGTTATTTATTTTATTTTTAGATTAACATTTTTTTTTAAATAATTATAATTATGTTTTATTCACATTTTTCAGTCTGACGTTCAGACAGAGCTCCAGACATATTCAAAAAGTAGTTACAGATGCAATCGAATGGAATGGAAAAAAATACATAAAATGGGAATATTACCAAAAGGTTTATGCTGCCGACAAATCGTATGGAGAGAGACAAAATTACGGAGGAGCATGTAAATCCAGAAAAAATAATGCCGTTTGTAAATGTGGACCGGTTTTTTACTCTTAATGACTTTATAGACATTTTGTTAGAGGGCTATATATGGACGTGGCCGGACACGCATTTTATTTTGCAAGAGGGGGTGTGCTCTGTGTGTGAACAACAAATACCAGCCAGAGACGTTCATCATTTTGTGGCTGATGTCAATATAAACATGAATGACCTAATAGAAGCAGACATTTGGTGTGTGAACTGCAGAACGTGCTTATATGACCATTACCTACCGGACGAGTGCCCGGGCTTTATGTGTGGACTTACAACAACTAGTCCCGAGGGTAAGTTATATTTTTTACTAAAAAAATATTAAGTTAATATTTAATTTTTATTTTATTGTTTAAAGGTAAGAACAACCTTATGTGTGTGTGTGTGTTGTTTTTTGATGAGTAGGACATGTGATAAATAAATACAAAACTACAAAATCTTAGTTTTACAGTCTGATGGTTAAAATGAACCTTATGCTATAAACGGTAAGTCCTTTTATCATTGTTACGACGGGCGTTCAAAGGTTTTTTGTTTCTATTAGGGCCAAGTCACACCGATATGGCAGCGGTAGGCAACGGCTGGCGGGGCAGAACAAATTACAAGAGGCGCGTGGCGCACAGCCGCTCGCAGCACCGCGGGCGGCCACGCGACCTATTCATTCTTTTCAAGCGATACTGGTCTTTTAGGTATGTAAATAAAGTTTGAAATTATTTAGCGCTGAAAGTGCTCGCCGCGTCGCTGCCGGCCGCTGCCATTCCGGTGTGACTCGGCCCTTATAGTTTCAGCTTTCGGCACACGCAGTATAATAAATTAATCTCAAATTTTCTAAACAATTTTGGCTTGAAGGGCTTGTTTATACATAATGTAAACACTAGACATACAGCTTTTGATTTCAATAATGTCATTTGAACAAGAACAGTGACCTGTGATGTGTGGCAGTAATATTAGGTGAGTTGTTACTCTTTAACAAAACTAGGATAATTTATTGGAGCTTATGTTCATAAATACTAAAGTCGTGACTAAAATAGCTAGTACTATTGTAATTTTAGACTTTATTTTTCTGGTGTCAAGCATATATTTTTGGTAAAAGAACTAAGGGTATCAGAGCATTTTATGGTGGTCATTATATTTAATCTCCTAAAAAACACTAACTCAAATTTTGTTCTAGTGAATTAACACCTCAGTAGGCTTTTCCAATACAGACTTAGGTGGAGTTCCTCGTATGTCATAAGTATGTATTCTTAAAATTCTTTGATTCGTTTTTTTTTTCGGTAAATGTTGGCTGCAGTCCACCACCGAGGACCACCGACCGCAATCACCGACCCCGGTGGTGGGGTCACCGGCTACGAACGACGAAGACCGGTGGCGGTCAGAATCACCAGAAGATGGGTCGCGTGCACCGCCGCCGTCACCTTCATCAACCAACGACGCAAGTCATTGCAGATGAGGCGCGTGCGCCGCTCGGCACACAGTAATTTTTTTTTATAATTTATTAAAAAAATAACCGTGTGCGTGTGCGTTATTTATTTTATTTTTAGATTAATATTTTTTTTAAAATAATTATAATTATGTTTTATTCACATTTTTCAGTCTGACGTTCAGACAGAGCTCCAGACATATTCAAAAAGTAGTTACAGATGCAATCGAATGGAATGGAAAAAAATACATAAAATGGGAATATTACCAAAAGGTTTATGCTGCCGACAAATCGTATGGAGAGAGACAAAATTACGGAGGAGCATGTAAATCCAGAAAAAATAATGCCGTTTGTAAATGTGGACCGGTTTTTTACTCTTAATGACTTTATAGACATTTTGTTGGAGGGCTATATATGGCCGTGGCCGGACACGCATTTTATTTTGCAAGAGGGGGTGTGCTCTGTGTGTGAACAACAAATACCAGCCAGAGACGTTCATCATTTTGTGGCTGATGTCAATATAAACAAGAATGACCTAATAGAAGCAGACATTTGGTGTGTGAACTGCAGAACGTGCTTATATGACCATTACCCACCGGACGAGTGCCCGGGCTTTATGTGTGGACTTACAACAACTAGTCCCGAGGGTAAGTTATATTTTTTACTAAAAAAATATTAAGTTAATATTTAATTTTTATTTTATTGTTTAAAGGTAAGAACAACCTTATGTGTGTGTGTGTGTTGTTTTTTGATGAGTAGGACATGTGATAAATAAATACAAAACTACAAAATCTTAGTTTTACAGTCTGATGGTTAAAATGAACCTTATGCTATAAACGGTAAGTCCTTTTATCATTGTTACGACGGGCGTTCAAAGGTTTTTTGTTTCTATTAGGGCCAAGTCACACCGAAATGGCAGCGGTAGGCAACGGCTGGCGGGGCAGAACAAATTACAAGAGGCGCGTGGCGCACAGCCGCTCGCAGCACCGCGGGCGGCCACGCGACCTATTCATTCTTTTCAAGCGATACTGGTCTTTTAGGTACGTAAATAAAGTTTAAAATTATTTAGCGCTAAAGGTGCTCGCCGCGTCGCTACCGGCCGCTGCCATTCCGGTGTGACTCGGCCCTTATAGTTTCAGCTTTCGGCACACGCAGTATAATAAATTAATCTCAAATTTTCTAAACAATTTTGGCTTGAAGGGCTTGTTTATACATAATGTAAACACTAGACATACAGCTTTTGATTTCAATAATGTCATTTGAACAAGAACAGTGACCTGTGATGTGTGGCAGTAATATTAGGTGAGTTGTTACTCTTTAACAAAACTAGGATAATTTATTGGAGCTTATGTTCATAAATACTAAAGTCGTGACTAAAATAGCTAGTACTATTGTAATTTTAGACTTTATTTTTCTGGTGTCAAGCATATATTTTTGGTAAAAGAACTAAGGGTATCAGAGCATTTTATGGTGGTCATTATATTTAATCTCTTAAAAAACACTAACTCAAATTTTGTTGTAGTGAATTAACACCTCAGTAGGCTTTCCCAATACAGACTTAGGTGGAGTTCCTCGTATGTCATAAGTATGTATTCTTCAAATTCTTTGATGCGTTTTTTTTTTTCAGTAAATGTTGGCCGCAGTCCACCACCGAGGACCACCGACCGCAATCACCGACCCCGGTGATGGGGTCACCGGCTACGAACGACGAAGACCGGTGGCGGTCAGAATCACCAGAAGATGGGTCGCGTGCACCGCCGCCGTCACCTTCATAAACCAACGACGCAAGTCATTGCAGATGCGTCGCGTGCGCCGCTTAGCACACGGTCAATTTTTTTATAATTTATTAAAAAATTAACCGTGTGCGTGTGCGTTATTTATTTAACTTGTATTTTTAGATTAACATTTTTTTTTAATAATTATAATTACGTTTTATCCATATTTTTCAGTCTGACGTTCAGACAGAGCTCCAGACATATTCAAAAAGTAGTTACAGATGCAATCGAATGGAATGGAAAAAAATACATAAAATGGGAATATTACCAAATGGTTTATGCTGCCGACAAATCGTATGGAGAGAGACAAAATTACGGAGGAGCATGTAAATCCAGAAAAAATTAATAAAATGCGTGTGAAATCGGCGACAAAACTATTTGGTCAGTGTTGCTGTTGTGACAGAACACTTGACAGCAAGAAAGGATCTTCCCGTAGAATGTCGTCAATTAATAGACATGACTTTATGAATAGATCATTTATTCGATTCATTGAATGTTAGCAGTATGTTCATACCAAATGGTAAAATACACACATCAAAAGAGTCTAGGGATCAAGTGAATATTCTTGAAATAAAAATTATTTAAGCAATATTTATCAAATCCAGTCTTCCAGGACTACTTCTTAATTTAATGCCTATGTTTCATTTAACCGCTTACCACTATAGTTAATAAAAATAAACTCAAATTGATGTTTTTGTAAATTGTGGAAAAAAACTCAAATTAACGGCGTCAATTAATTGACAAAAAATGGTTAAGATAAGAAAATTAATAATCTATATTTCCACCATTAACACGAATCACACAATAACAGCGATTTGGCATGCTTAAGATGAGTTCATCAAAATCACTTTGACGAATGACCGCCCATGTGTTTTGTAACAAGTCAAAATGTTATTGTGGAGTATGTACGGTATGCATACTCGGCAGAGCTCTTCTTTGAAGCATATCCCATGCGTGCTCAATTGGATTGAGGTCTGGCGATTGAGCAGGCCACGGCAGAACGTTGATACGAGCTTCGGCAAGAATGCGTGTTACGACTCTAGCCGTGTGTGGACGTGCGTTGTCATGCATTAGTTGAAATGAATCACCCAACTGGCCTCGCAAAGGGATGATTATATCTGAAACCATCCTCTCTGCGTAAACTTGAGCATTGAGGTTACCCCTGATCCAAATGAGATCGGTTCTTCCGCCGATCCAAATATCAACCCATATCATTATAGTTCCCCCACCATATGGATGAACTTCCTGACAATATCTCAAACGTTCTTGACGTCCAGATGTTCTCCAAATTCGAGTACGTCTTGTATCCGGTCTTATAACGAAGCGGGATTCATCCGAAAAGCACACAAAGCGCCAGTCTTCTTCCTCCCAGTTTCTGTGTTCGCGAGCCTATCGTAAACGGGTCCTGCGATTGCAGGGTGCAATAGGTGGAACTTTCAGTGGCCTTCGGGATCGCAGACCTACTTCACATAAACGATTTCAGATTGTTTGAACGCTTATTAGCAAGCCTTAGGAGCTGTGGAGCCTCGTAACCAACATCATGGCGGTCATGGTACGATTCCGTCGAGCAGTATTTTGGATATACCGGTCCTGTCTGCGAGTCGTGATGCGAGATCGTCCTCCATGTCGCTCGGCCACCCTGCGCGTCATACGATAGCGCATCCAGAGGCGACTTATGACGCTCTGTGTAGTGTTAAGAGCTAGTTCAGACACGGCGGGAACCGCGCGATTTCAGAATCGCATAGAAATCGCGCGAGTTTTATTTGTATGAATTATTAAGTAATCGTTCAGACATAACCGCGCGGTTAATCAAGCCGCGCGGTTACGGCAAACCAACCGCCAGAAAATAGAATCGCCCCCGCGCGTTTAAGCGCTCGTTCAGACACGGCGGGAACCGCGCGATTATAGAATCGCATGGAAATCGCGCGGGTCTTATTTGTATGAGTTAGTAATCGTTCAGACATAACCGCGCGGTTAATCAAGCCGCGCGGTTACCGCAACCCAACCGCCAGAAAATAGAATCGCCCCCGCGCGTTTAAGCGCTCGTTCAGACACGGCGGGAACCGCGCGATTATAGAATCGCATGGAAATCGCGCGGGTCTTATTTATATGAGTTAGTAATCGTTCAGACATAACCGCGCGGTTAATCAAGCCGCGCGGTTACCGCAACCCAACCGCCAGAAAATAGAATCGCGCTGCTCCCGCGCGTTTCTATTACAATGGAGTCTATACTTCGCGTTCAGTTGCGTTGCGGGTACCGCGCGGTGAGCACGTCACTGTTCGTGAGTTCGCCATGGATCGTTTCGACACTGAACTATTTATTGATGAGGTGGAGAAGAGACCTGCAATATGGGACATTCAGTGTGATGATTACTCAAATAAAATTATCAAGAACCGAGCTTGGCAAGAGTTGGTGGAGATATTTGGAAATTGCGAAGACACGGTGGAAAAAAAGAATATTTTAAGTAAGTAGGTTTATTCACCAAAAAATAATTGACAGAATTATGTTATAATTATTGTTATGAAGCGTATATTATACTCTCCGTATACTTTAGGTACTTAAATAAATATAAACAAACTTCGGCTGCTTTATGCAGACATTTCGAGCATTTTTCAAATGAAGGTCACAACGGTATTACCATATTTCGTTTGTTTACATTTAGTTATGTGCCTAAACATTACAAGTACGGTATGTTAGTTGCAGCTATATCTTTGTGTCTTGCCATGGAACACGCCCATCGTTCACAAAGTAATGAGCGAATTTATCTCTGATATTCAAAGATGACGGTGTCCCTCTTCCCGCATGCAAGGTATTGAGATTAGTCATGGGTGCATTATATAAAGTACTAGCTTTTGCCCGCGGCTTCACTCGCGTTAGAAAGAGACAAAAAGTAGCCTATGTTACTCTCCATCCCTTCAACTATCTCCACTTAAAAAATCACGTCAATCCGTCGCTCCGTTTTGCCGTGAAAGAAAGACAAACAGACAGACAGACAGACAGACACACTTTCCCATTTATAATATTAGTATGGATCTTTAAATTTTAGACCATCTCTAGTCCGCACATAGTTATGTAGAACACAAGAAGCTTTTATTATATCTTCGGCAAAATCTATGTTTACATTTATAGGCCTATGAAAGATGCGCCATTTGTTCGCCAAAATACCAAAAGTGCACTCAATATTACGTCGGGCTCTCGATAACCTATAGTCAAAAATCCTTTTTTCATATGGTAAACAGTTGCCTGAATATGGGCGCATTAAATTTTCTGCTAAGCCGAAGGCTTCATCTCCAACTATAACATAAGGCATTGGTGTTAGGTCTACATTAGATATTGGTTTAGGTGTTGGTATGTTTAATGATTTTTCTGTCAGGCGTTTATAAAAAACCGAATTTTTAAATATAGCAGAATCACTGCTTTTGCCATAAGCCCCAATATCAACATAAATAAAGCAATAGTTGGCGTCGCAAAGTGCTAAGAGCACTATGGAAAAGTAATGTTTATAGTTATGATACAAAGAACCCGAATCAACAGGCTTTATAACTCGGATATGCTTGCCGTCTATAGCACCAATGCAATTTGGAAAATTTGCATATCTCTCAAAGTCTCGTGCTATTGTCTTCCAGATATCTTCAGTCGCTTCGGGCATGACTATGTTTACCAACTTATTCCACAATGATTTACATACTTCGCGGACAATTCCAGTAATCGTCGATTTTCCTAGGCGATAATTGTAGCTTAGTTCTCCAAACAACCCGTACCAAGATATCTGAAACAAGAATATTATTAATAATGTTATTATTTTTAGGTACACAACTCCAAAAAAAATGGAAAAACATACGAGATTGCTACAATAAAGAATACAAAAAAGAAAAAACACCTCCTTCTGGTTCAGGTGCTCGTTAAGAAGCCCGATATATGTATTTTTCAAGATTATCTTTCCTGCAGAATAGTGTAAGTAATAAAGACACTACAACTAATATTGAAGAACAGAATGAAAGGCAAAGTGAGGAGACAAGTGAACTAAACGCCAATGCAACCGAAGCCACTGAAATACGTCCCCCTAAACGTAAGAAAACACAAGTGCCAGAAGAAAAAATAGCTGTTTTAATAGAAAAAAGTATCGAGTCACGAAAACATTTTCAGAATGAACTTCAAGAAAATAGTATTACCAAGCAAGATGACGACAAACTCTTTTGTTTGTCGTTATATAAAGAACTCAGAAAAGTACCAGAAAATAGGCGTTTAGCAACCAAAATTGAATTACTTCAAGTGATACAAAAAGGACAAAGCTTACCACCCCCTGTTCGCTACAATACTCAGCAGATCACACACCTACGTATTGGCAAGGACAACAGTATACAAGCCAGCAAGGATATTTTACTACATCTGGATCATCTCCTCCTGTTCCGGCACCGTCACCGTCACCATCGCAATTTAGTTCTGGCTCTCAGTCCTCTACAGTTATAGAAAATATTTATGCTGATTTTGAAGAACAATAAATAAATCTTACCTTAAAGTTATTACGAGATTCTCTTCCGGTGACACGCTTGGCCTCAAATGCGTTTCAGAGCATGAAATATCTTGCCTGATCAGTTCAATTAGTTCATCAAAAGATTTTATTGACATTCTCAAATAGTCAAAAAATTTGTTATCATACATTCTTAATTTGGGATATAATGTTACGAACTGACCATGTACTAGTCGGTCACGTAATATTGGATGCACCCAATACCGCCTTTTTCTTTTCTTTTTTTTAGGGAGCAACCACAGTAAACACACTTCTCCGTCGACCTCCATTTTGAAACTGACGCTAACCCGCACGAAATCGCATACTAACCGCGCGTGTCTGAATAGCTTCACAATTTTGCGGTTTGAAACCGCGCGATTCGTAAACGCACGATTCCCGCATGTCTGAACGCAGGCTATTTTACCGCCTGTGTCTGAAAAGCATCACAATTTTGCGGTTTGAAACCGCGCGATTCGTGAACGCGCGGTTCCTGCATGTCTGAACTAGCCCTAAGGCTAAGGCTACAGTAGGCAGCGATTTGCGATGCGACTGGAAGAGCGAAACGAGATAAACGTGGAATGGCTACATTATAAGCGAAAATCTGGCGTATATTCGATTCAATTTCGCTGATACGTCGATGTAGCCGGTGCCGTGATTACAGTATTGCTCCTATCGCATAAAGAAATCAAAGATCGCTAGTAATATTTGATGAATGGTGTAGCCATACACGGTGAGTATCCATGTATGTTTCAATCGCTCATGTGTCGCAGCTCGCGTCGCAGGCTAGTGTAGCCTCAGCCTAAGAGCGAAAGCCACAGCACGTTGCCTGGAACCAGCTTCCAACATTCTGACGGCTCGCATCATCTCTCCTCGAGTTAAATGATGTCGTCTCTCCATATTAAAGTAAATTGTTTCGGTTCCGATGCAGATATTGTAATGATTTTGTCTAAACGCTAGTACTCAGTTTTATACTATTCCACATTGACAATCAATTTTCTTATTATTATCGAATTTTACACAATATTTCTTATTTAAATGTTAAATCTCACTAAAAAGTATCAAAAGCGATACAAAAAAATTGATATAATTAACCCTAATCGCAGCAATACTCTTACGGCCAGTTTCTTCATCAAAAGTAACAGTCAAAGCAACTATAAAAAGTAAAAGTAACGGTTAAATATGTTTCTTCACAATTTTAGCCGTTGGTTTAACTGTTACTTTTGCCTTAAACTTTTGCTGCTCAAAAAGGAGCAGCTAAAGCTAAAGTCACTGTAATTTTGACAATTAACAAAATACGTACTACGTAAGTCATTTTGAAAGTCTGTCTGTCTGTCTCCGGCAAGGTCTGCGGCGCTGTCTCCTTCAAACTCCCGGTCAATGTTATTTATTAAGTACGATTTTAAAAGTTAGAATACTAACAAAAAGTGATCGATTGTGACGACCGGGTTTGAACTCGCGACGCCATACTCCGCAGTCCTTATACAGATTTAACTGCTACATGTGCAATTAATATTTTTCTAGAAATACGTCTTCGCATACCAACCTCTAGAATGACGTCATTACAATTTATAGGTTTTAAGACGGCTATCACTGCTGCATTTATTTCCTAGATTTTATTTTCTATTAAAATGTTATCACAATCTTCGCTCAGTGAAAGTTCAAGTTCATCTGATGATGAACTTATCGTAACTTATTTAACGCATAGGCGTAAAAAGTTTAATATCCGCAAGGATCATTTCTTATGGGTCGAGGCAGATTTTCTGTTCCGATACAGAATTTCAAAGGAAACAGTTACTTACCTCAGCGTGATGTTACAAGATAAACTGACGCCAACCACAGAAAAGTAAGTTTATCTTTAGTTTGTGTTATATATTACTACCAGTATTTGTATTGAATAACGGGCTGGTAACCGCAACTCCACGTCAAAGCGTATTTTGTGTATGGGTAGGAAATTCATTCGATCCACATTTAAACAAAAAATCTCTCTTTAGAAATGTCGCCCACAACTTGTTACAAAAGTACAGTATGTAAATGCGTTTACAAAGTCTCACATGCTATCGCTTCTTTGGCAGGGATGTTTATACAAATGCCAAGAAATGAAGAACTAGAAAGCATATCTTTTTAATTTTATGACATAGCCAGATTTCCAAAAGTAATTGGAGCTATTGACTATATCCATATAGCAATTATATCACCTGGTAAGCAACTTTTCAACCAACTTCAAAAAAAGGAGGAGGTTCTCAATTCGACTGTATGTTTTTTTTTATGTTTGTTACTCGATTTCTCGAAGACGCCTGGACCGATTTTAAAAATTCTTTTTTTATTTGAAAGGGTATGCTTGTCATTTGGTCCCATTGTCACCAGGTCAGGACCTGGTGGTGGAAACCCTGAGAAATTGAGGGCATCTCTAGAAAATTGTAGGCGAGCATCGGGTAAAAACTTAATATTAATGTGTATATCTGATGAGACTACAATACCATGGAGGTTTTGGGCTGATCTGATGATGGAGACCAGGGATGTTGCGAATATTCGTATCCGCATCCGCATATGCGGAACATCCGCATCGAATTAGACATCCGCATCTGCATCCGCATCCGTATAAATCGATGCGGAGCTGATGCGAATGCGAATGTGTAGCAGGTCGCGACAAGAAAGAAAGGGGAGGGCCCGGCGAGTGGCGCGTGACGTCCGCACGTGCGCATTGACCAATAGGAAAGCAATAATTTTGTTTTGGACTTCAGTGAATCGGCGACGGAGACGCGCCTCGCCATTGTTTGTTTGTTGTGACAAGATCTGACGCGCACGTTTGTTTTTATTGCATTTTGAACGTATTACCACAGATTAATAAATAGTTACTACGTAACAGATACTTCACTCCAATACAAAAACGAAAAAACCTACGCTATAATAGCCTACAAAATCATAATAATAATACCAGCTGTTTGCAGCGAGGAGAAATGTACCATAAGTACGCACAAAGAGAGTTGAGATTCTTTTGCCCGCCGCGCGACTAACGTGTGTGCGTGTCGTCCAACAAATCTGCTAGGGTTATACGTATGATGATAATGGTAATAAAACGAATGTTTTAGGAAAAAATTTTTTTTTTCATGTGTTGATCAAATATTTTTTCTTTTAATAAAATGACTGATGCATATTTTTCGTTTCTTGAATTCCCGATTATTATATTTTAGTGTCGAAAATATCCAAAACCGCGTGAATAATTATAATAAATATTCAAAAGGGAAACAGGAGAATTGGGAAACAGGGGAATTGCACAATAATCACGCAATAATTACGTGGTTTCGGCATTTTGATAGTCAGCGCTATACCCGTGACGCGCGAGCACTGAGGCGGGCGCGCGACAGCCCGGTGTTCGTTGTATCGTCGACGATACGCGAAGCGGTAGGCATAAAACGCGAGTGACGGACGCCTGGTATTACGTAGTGCAAATAAGTAAAGTGAGTGCCGCTTATTTAATTCAAATTGACCTTGTTAACCATTGGACAACTGAGTGAACTATGCCACCACCTACGCAAAGTGAAATTTGGACCTATTTCAAACCTGTTCAAAATGATCGGGATAAATCTCAATGTAAAATATGTAGTAAAACTTATTCTCGAAAGGGTCGTACTACTACGTCGCTAAAAAATCATCTAAAATCAATGCACCCTGAAGAGTTTACTTTGTTCCAATATTCAAATTTGATTATTAAAATAATTAATTAGGTATATAAGTAATATCTGTCTCTCTTACCAAAATGCCATTTTCTATAGCAGTCTACGGGCGTAATGTAATTTGACGTCAAATTACATATCGGACATCTCTTTCTTATTAGCAACTTTGAAGCTTTATAACTTCGATATAATCTAATTCATTCAAAAAATTATTAAATAAAGAAAGCATAAATATTACTGTGTTTTTTTACGCTACCAAACCAACACTTAAGTTTTTTGTATACATCCGCATCCGCGGATGTGAGCCTCTTAAAATCCGCATCTGCAGATGTGAAAAAAAATGCATCCGCAACATCCCTGATGGAGACGACAGATAATCAAGGGAACTCCTCAACGGTACAACTTAGGTACCTCGTCTTAGGGCTCATTTTATTCGTGATGACAAGATCTTTACACCGAGATGGGTTATGACTGCCACTGCAAGCTCCGTGATGCAGGTGCAGTACAGTTAAGGGAACTCCTTAATGGTTGATAGCAGCTACATAGTGTTTGGGCTTATTTTATTCGTATTGATAAGCCCTTTACACCGAGATTGATTATAATGCAGATTCGATAGTGAAGACAAAATACAGTTTAAGGATATCCTAAATGGTTTGTAGCAGCTACCTCGTGTTCCAGCTTCATTGAAGTTAGTTTTACACTAAAATTGGTTATGATTTGTTGTTTTGAATCGACAATTTATTATAGGTACAATGAGTATTATAAAAATGCATTCGTATTATAGAAGAAGTTTTATTGTATATTGTCTGCGTTGTTAAACGTTTGATGATTTTTTTACGCTTGGATGAAACTTGGTATGGACATTGGCAGCCTGGATAGGTCCTTTAGTCAGATATTGGGACTCGACACTAAAAAGTAAAAAAAAAAAAAACCTTTTTACAAAAAAATATAACCGCCTTCAAAAACTAAAAACTTAAAAATAACTAAAATTTCGGAAGTCGGTGGCAACACAAATTGAGTGGCAGAAGAGAAGCCACCGACTTCCGAAATTTTAGTTATTTTTAAGTTTTTAGTTTTTGAAGGCGGTTATATTTTTTTGTAAAAAGTTTTTTTTTTATAAACTAACAAAAGAAATAGTATTCTATGTGTTTCAGGACGTGGTCTGTGTTTGCACTTTCAAAACAAATTCTAACACAATACAAGTGTCATTATCTCTGTCACATTTCACAAAATATCATCATCATCCGAACGTTTTCCCGGTTGCGACCTTACGGGCCCGGGGTCCGCCACATTTCACAAAATATGCAGTAATAAAAATAAAATCTGTTCCAGAAGGCGAAAGGGCAGAGCTCTATAGAAACAGGAAAGGGGCATTTTCATACAACGTTCAAACAATATGTGACGCAAAACCAAAAATAAGAAATATAGTCTGTCGTTGGCTTGGTGGATCCCATGACAGTACTATTTTTAACAACAGCAATGTTAAGGAGTTATTTGAGCGTGGCCAGTATAGAGACTATGTTTTGCTATGAGACTCCGGATATCCAGCAGAAAGATATTTATTGACCCCCCTTAGAAATCCTACAACCCCAGGAGAAATAATGTACAATAAAAGTCACATAAAAACGAGGAATACAGTAGAGCGTTCATATGGTGTATGGAAACGACGATTCCCGTGTATTGGTACAAAGCTGAGATTAAAACAAAACAGCATAGAAGCCGTAGTTATAGCCACAGCTGTGTTACATAACATATGTCGGGAAAGAAATGATCCTGAACCAGATTTCCCAAACCATATAGAAATAAGGAACGATTATAGTTAACTATTGTTCCTAACGCTATTGATAATAGCAATGGGCAAACTATTATCAGTAATTTAATTGAAAATTACTTTGACAGGTCAGTCAAATAATCTGTTAATCAAATTAACAGATTCGGCAGGTTGCGATTCGGACAGCAGCACGCAGGGATATCGATAATAAATCAACTGAATAACATAGTAATAATCATGGTGATTATAATATTTATTGCAATCCTTACGATGGTAGAATGTGGAAGTGTGGATGTTGACCATGGTATTCTAACCATATCAGGGTACAGCAAATGCTTTATTCAAAGAAATGACGAACAGATGAAACTTGAGCTAAATGGTACAAAGTATGTGCATGATACATTTGTTTTAGGGTTACTAAAATGGAAATGTGATCATGAATATGGCAGCAAGGCAATCAGTATTGATTGCAACGATTGTGGAATATACTGCAGTTACAACCAGCAATTCGGAAAATGCAAGAACAATTGGATTGTCCCAACCCTAGCTTATATAACATCAGCATTCATAATGTTAATATTGCTGATAACAATGTTATTGTTTTGCAAAAACTTGACTCATAAAGCATTCCTTAAGATTATGTTTAGAATCTTGACCATAAATGATCGTAAAAGAGCAAAAAAGGTGAAAATGCTAAATGTAATTACAGGTAACAGGAACCCAATCTTCTTCAGGTTGATATACACTCAGTCAGAGGAACTAAATGACATGATAAGAGATTACAGATTGTCACTAAGAAAGGAAATAACTGGTGATGATCCAATATATGAAGAGATCTGCCATAAGCCATATGAAGCAAACAAATTCAGTAAGGACTTAGAAATGAGAGTAATGAATAGCTCTCATCTTAAGATGGGTGAGAGAGCAGGAAGAGCATTGGTTGTTGGATTAGCTGTCCAGTCTGCAACTGCACCTGTTTATGGATGTGATAAAACATTATATTTATCTAGCTCAGGGAAGGTTTGTGACAATGCTAATTGTAATAACATGAATGTGTATTCTTTACCAATACAATCAGGATCAACTTTATGCTTCAATACTATGAATGGAGAACGTTTGGAACTTAGGATCAAGGACACAAAATCAACTACTAGATACCATGCATCCTATTATGCATGCAACTTTAAAGTTAATACAAAAAAGACTTGGGAATGCAAGGGACCTAGTAGCAATTGTTGGAATGGTGGGACTTGTCATATTGGATACAAGCACCCAGAACTAAAGCAAGATGAGAAGTATCCTAATGGGTATGGTTGTCAATCTGACACAATTGGATGTGATACTTGGTGTTGGCATGGAACATCATGTGTCTGAAATTCATGGGTACTTGAGCCAGTGATAAATGAATGTTACCTTGTGTATCATAAAGTCAGTGAAATTTGGCAGACAGGAGTTTATGTTAAGTACAAAGGAGTTGTCAAGCATATCAAACTAAATACAAACAACCCCAAATATAATTTAAATGGTGCAGACATAGAAGGACTCAAAGACATGCCATTAATTATAACAGATGTAAACCATGAAAGAAGACATTTAAGGAACTCAGTTGTACTCAAAGGAGGCCGTGGTTATGAGGTGGATGCATCAATGACCAATTTCCCAATTAAGAACACTATTGGTGAGTATCAGATGTCATTAGACAAGCAAACCTTCACAGCATATACTAGTGATATTAGATGCCAGATGAACTCTTGTAATGGCAATTGCACCTATGATGAGCCTTCTGTTAATAGATTGGATGAAAATAGGTACCGAGTTATACCCAAAAGACAGTTATTTAAAGGTAGTGAATATGTACTTAAAAGACAAATACCAATCCAGGCAACTGTTAACCTAGTAATTGGATCTGTTGAAATTGACTCATTACTGTTCGTACCTAGTTTCTGTAAAATATCTGTTGAAAGCACAGTAGCATGTACAAGCTGTGATATTAAACCATATGCAATAATTAAGGCATATGACATTAAAGTTGAAGGACTTATAGAGTATGAGTCCAATTGTAGTTGGGTGTCAGACACAATGAGTTGAACCATACATTATGCAGCTAAATGACATGTCAGACAAATGCTTAGTGAATATCAAAGCAACCAAACTATAATAAATCTAGAATAAATGTTTATTATAAACTAGCTGTTGCCTGCTACCTTTGTCCACGTGAAATTATTATTAAAATATTACTTCCCTATTTGAATCAGATTTTATTTTTTAAATCAAAATATTATTATTTCCAGATTAGCTGCACATTAGCGGGCCATCCACTAACGTTCATTCCTTCTGACTTGTCCCGTCGTGCAATCCGTACAGAAAAGCGACGGGATAAAATAAAACCGTTGAAGCCACTAACTAAACCACAATCCTTCGTTCTTTCCCCCGACTTTATCACGACACGCCAGTCCGGCAGGAAAAACAATCCTTCTGTGACCATCCACACGTTTATGTACATTCCTGTCACTTTGCATCTTGTCAGCCATACCGAGGGATTGCGCGTGTGTGGATGGTGACAATCCTACTATTTTATGAAGATTGTTGTCATTTGAAAGGAATGCTCGTCATTTTAAATAATATTTATGGATTATTTTCACTTTGCAACAATTATGTTTATATATTTATGTTTATATTTATCTTTATGTTTATGTGAGTGTACCTATATGTATTTAGTACTATAGTATGTAAATATATATATTTAATTTTGGTATTATTTTTGTACCTTTGCATTTTGCATCTATCATGATTTGTCTCTGCATCACCCTAAGGTAGACTGGGAGAAAATGCCTGAGTGTACGAACTGAGTGAAGAGCGTTCAGCGGAGCGTTGTGCGGAGCGTGCAGCGGTGCGTGCAAGATGTTCTCGCGCCACTAGGTCGCCACTTAGGACACCTACGTGTAATAGCATCAGTTTGATATGGACGCCGCGCGCCCCGCCCTGCTAGACGCTCGATTTGAGCGGGCACTCAGGCCCTACACTTAGGCATTAAGTCCGCCTGTGGGCAGTGTTTTTCACATTATGTCTGTCGCAGTCATCTGGTTGAATCAGCTATTTGATTGTATGACAAGCGCCTTTATTGAATGGCAACATTTAATTGAATGACTAGGCCTAAAGCTGATTGAACAAGCGTCGCTCAACGTCCAACTAGATGGCTGATTGTAGCATAGCCCTTTGAACGGAGCGGACGTAAAATCAATCAGGTGATTGTAATTTAGTTCATTTTTTTTCCACTGCGGCGTTAGTAGTCACCATAACAAATATGGCGTAAAATAGCTCGCGCAGATAGCACTGACTTGATATTATTTTGATTAAATTTACTTCAAAGTGATTTATTCTTGATAAAATAGTGTGACAGCATGGATTTACCAATAAATACGCCGCCGCCAGCTACTTTTAAAGTTTTTTTTTTTAATTATAATCATAATAAAGTGCGTCATGTCATGTCCTCATATGTAAAGGAAGTTAAGTTTTTAAGTTGCGAACTAATGGTCACCCTAAACAAACATTACAACGTCGACTATGTCCCATTTAACGACAATGCTAAATGACGTTTAGTCAAGTCGTTGAACGTTACATTAAACAACTTGACGAGTTGTCGTTTAGTCATTCAATTAAATGTCGTCATTCAATGAACGCGCTAGTCATACAAT
The DNA here is from genome assembly GCA_033675125.1 of Athetis lepigone. NCBI lineage: Eukaryota > Metazoa > Arthropoda > Insecta > Lepidoptera > Noctuidae > Athetis > Athetis lepigone. The sequence goes on from CM066221.1 coordinate 773,293, forward strand.
CAAATAGCTGATTTAACCAGATGACTGCGACATGTCCATGAGGTTTAATAAATAAACATGTGTACCTTTAAGAAAGAGATTGCTGTTGCTTTGAGTTTTATTGCAAGTGAATAGCTATTTAAACCTAAATGAATACATAGGATGTGGGAAAAAAGTGGTTATTAGAAAAGTAGAAATATAGGACTTTTAACGAACTGCTCAAGATGATAACACCGTATTGTGTTGTGTCTATGTCTTGGAAATCCATTTTGTCCTTCCGGGACGAAGACGAACACAAAGTGATTACAAACGAGCGCTCAATCACGCCGGACAAATAAACAGACACTAACTTGATCACAGAGCGCGTCGCGCCCGTAGCGACAGGACTGGTAGCGAGGTTTTAATACCGTCGTTCTTTCTCGTTCTTGCAAATCCACTGGTGTTCATTCCTTAAGGATTGTCGCGACGGTACGGGTGGCGGGATTTTAATACCGTCATTCTTTCTCGCTCTTGCAAATCCACTAGTGTTAATTCCGTAAGGATTGTCGCGACGGGACGGGTGGTGGGATTTTAATACCGTCATTTCTTTCTCGCTCTTGCAAATCCACTGGCGTTCATTGCGTAAGGATTGTACAATCCGGCAGGAATGAACGTTAGTGGATGGCCCGCTATTGAAGATGAGGTGATGAACCAAATTTAACATTTCAGGAACCTACTATTAAGATTAGCTGTAAGTTTGAAATATGTAAAATAAAGAACCATGAAATTATACAGTAGCTAGCGTGACGTCTGACGTCTGTACCGGAGTGGATCGCTGCCCAAATTTTTTGGTGTTTTAATTATAAATAAGAGACAGTGTACATAGAAAACAGTTTATTTGTGATCACAGTGACAAGAAGCCAAACAAACGTTATAGTGAGCGTTAAATAGTGCGTTTATGGGCCGTAAATCATATAAACAATAAAACCATTGTTCGCAAATTTTTGCTAAATTGTGTAGTTACCCACTAATAAAACAAAATTTTTTGGGAACACCAAACTCTACATAGAGCCATCTGTCCCGCTAGCACTTAACGATCTATTGATCTTAGACGGTAATCGCTTTTACCGCCATCTAGCGAGTATCTCTTATACTACGCACTCAGTAAGCTCACCAGTAGACGTACATCATGCCGGGCACCAAGTGTGGAGGTTGCGGTCGTTTCATCTCTGCGATAGAGGGCGCTAAGTGCGGCAAGTGTCAGGCGCTCTATCACAGAGGGTGTGTGGGCGTCTCTACGAAGGCCAATATTCCACCTACCTGGCGTTGTCCAGAGTGCAAGAAGCACATCGCTCGAGACAACAGGGCCGATACCCCTGTTAGAGGTCCTACGCAAAGTCCACCTGCAAATAACTCGAGTGCAGCAACTACAGCGGGTTCAAGTACACCAAACAGCACTTTAGCTAGTTCTGGGAAAGAACTTGCGTTGACTGTCAGTCCTGTCAGTACTGCCGCAAACCCCCCGCCGCCGTCTGAAACCTTGGGTGCCAACTTCACCGCGCGGGAATCATCGCCTGTACCTTGTTCCGACTTGCGGGTAATAATTGAGGAGCTGAGAGCGGTGCGTGCGGAGATACAGATGTTTAGAAGGGAGATGGAGGTGGAAATGGCGGAGCTTAAAACCACGTTAAACACCTGCAGCACGCGCATCGACGGCCTGGAGGCCCGAGTAGATACTCTGGAACGACGCGCTACTTCGGGAACCACGAACTCGGCCAATGTGGATGAGATTGTGGAGGGTCTGAGGCGAGAAATCAATGACAGGGACCAGGATCTCCTTGCAAACGACGTAGAGGTGTCTAACCTGCCGGAGGTGAGATCCGAGAACCCAGTTCATATAATTAAGGCCATAGGCCATAAGCTGGGGGTAAATATTGACGATCGGGACATAGTCAGTGCGGAACGCGTTGGTGGTAGGCAACTCAACGCGACAAGTTCCACAGGACCGTCTGAAACTCGTCCTCGGCCGATTGTCGTGCGCCTTGCTCGTCGAGACCTGCGCGACCAGCTTCTGGCAAGCGCGAGACTGCGGCGTGGAGCGACTACTGCCGACCTCGACATGCCGGTTCCTGCGCAGAGGTTTTTCCTGAATGAGCGGCTGACGAAAACCAACCGTCAGTTGTTTCGTAGGGCGAGAGACACTGCCAGTATCCATAACTGGAAATTTGTTTGGACCAAGCAGGGCCGCATCCTCGCCAGGAAGATGCCAGGAGACAGGGCGCAGAGGATTCGCACGGAGGAGGATTTATCCCGTGTCTTCGGAACTGGAAAAGAAACGGCCTAATAATAGTTATTTTTATATTTTCAATATCTTTAAATCTGTCATTCAGTATGTAAATAGTTTCCTTTTTTTTGTTAGCGGTTTGGTGTGTTGCTATGCATTGCATTGTGTGATCAATCTTAGACCCTTAGGGTACATTTGCCTCCATTGCAGAATTGTGATGTCACTCACTCTCTCAGCCCACTGTCAATTCACAGCTGTACTTAGTGCCCAACTAAACTGTCACATATACTCATTTATCCACCCCTACACTCTGTATGTATATTTGTCACCTTACTCTCTTTGATGGCTCCGAGTAAATACATTAAGTTTGGTCTGCTGAATGCGGGATCCCTGGGAACGAACCAGGATGAGTTCCTGATCGCCATGGGCAATCACTCTGTGGACATCATGGCCATAAACGAAACGTGGCTACGTGAGGGAGAAGAGGACCGGGCTCCTAGTGTATCTGGGTACAAATTTATACATATACCCCGGCCTCTGAGTACACGAGGTGGGCGTGGTGGGGGAGTTGCTTTTTATGTAAAGAACGGCATAAGCGCACGGGTCAGAACACCCCCTGAGCACTCTGATGTGGAGCAGCTCTGGCTGGGCATGACATTAAATAAAACGAAGATACTGATAGGGACCGCGTACCGCCCGCCCTGGCAGGATTTAGAGCTTTTCCTTGACGCCATCACTACTAGTATTAGCGCTTTAGCCCCATATGACAATCTGGTGCTACTGGGCGACCTCAATGTAAATCTGTTAGATGTTAACAATTCAAAGTCTAAGCAGCTCACAGATTTCATTAATTACCTGAGCCTGGTACAGGTGGTGAAAACAGCGACTCACTTCGTAGGTGACAGCAGCACGCTCATTGACATCGTGTGCACAGATGCCGTAACGCGCCATGTTGGTGTGAACCACATCAGTGAGCTCGGCCATCACTCCTTTATTACTTGTGAGACCATTTTCAGAAAGCCTAAGATCAAACCTAGATTGGTCGAGTTTCGCCCACTTTCAGACATCTTGCCGGATCATTTCGAAAATGACCTGAACATAATACCATGGTCATCTATTAGTGATTTAAGTGATGTCAATTCCATGGTGCATACATTCAACTCATTCATAATCCAGCTTTTTGATCTCCACGCTCCAACAAAGAAAAAGACCTTCTATAAGAGGCCCACACCCTGGATCACTGACAATATACGTTTAATGTTCAGGCTGCGAGACGAAGCTAGGGTCAGATGGCGTAACACAAAGGAGCCGAATCACAAGCAGTACTATACGACTCTTAAACATGAGGCAGCCGCCGCATTGGTAAGGGAAAGACAGCGTACTTCACAAGAAATATCAACACCCAAAGTAAGGATCCTAAACTCTTGTGGCGTAACTTGAAGGCAGATGTTCTTCCTGACCACAGAAATAGGTTACTGCCAAGTCATTTTGATAACCCGGATGCAATCAACGCGGCTTTTCTAGACGTACCGGGAAATCACAATGACAACATATTGCTAATGCGCTACTTCAACTCTCACAGGCACGGTCCAACAGAGTTCTCACTCTCTACAACAAATCAAGAGACGATCCTGAAGATAATCAGGAGTCTAGGTTCTAATGCTCAGGGTGTTGACGGCATCAGTCTGGACATGCTGACTCTCACTTTGCCATATTCCTTGCAAGCCATCACTGACATCATTAACAAATCTATAGAATCACGCACATTCCCCGGCCTTTGGCGATGCGCTATTGTTCGCCCTATCCCAAAAATCAGTGATCCAGTCAGCTTAAGGGATCTCAGGCCTATCAGCATTCTGCCCTGTCTATCTAAGGTACTGGAGCGTGTGGTGTATCTTCAGATGATTGAACACCTAGAGACAAACAACATTCTTCCTGACCTTCAGTCGGGTTTCCGTAAAAACAGAGGTACAGCCACTGCTCTGATTGATGTTGTGGGCAATATCCTGGAGGCGCGTGATCGGGGGGAGGGGTCGATTCTGGTCCTGCTGGATTTTTCACGGGCTTTTGATGCTATTAACACCAATCTCCTGCTATCCAAACTAGTGTTTTATGGCTTTGACTGTGACGCAGTGGATTGGTTTAGTAGCTATTTAAAAAACAGGTCCCAGTATGTGGAAATCCACAGGGAAGATGGGTCGACTGTGTCTTCTCCTCCACTCCGCGTATCCAGGGGAGTCCCTCAGGGATCGATCTTGGGCCCTCTGCTGTACATCCTTTACAGTGCTGATGTAATCAAATCCTTTGTTAACTGCAAATATCACATGTACGCTGATGATATCCAGCTGTATGCCTCTTTCAAAGGAGATGATACTGCTCTCGCAGTACAAATGGTAAATGAGTACTTACAGAGAGTGGTAACCTGGTCCGATGAGAACTCTTTAGTTCTGAACCCGCTCAAGTCAAAGTTTATGGTGTTGGGTACAAAAAAACAAGTGGCTACAATATTGGCTGCTGATCCAGAAATCGTGATCAAAGGCCAAAAAATTGAACGAGTAGTTCAGGCTTGTAATCTGGGCTTAACCTTGGATCCAGAGTTGCGCTTTGAAGCCCACATAAAAAATGTAATGCGTAACTGTTTCTATAGGCTGAAGGTTTTGTATGGCTTACGTGGATATCTCAGTGTGTCACTACGGAAGCAATTGGTTGACAGTTTGGTCTTATCGAAGTTTAATTACTGCGACACAGTCTATGGGCCCTGTTTGCTTGCTAGGACAGATAGGTTAATTCAGAGAGTTCAGAATGCCTGTGTTCGCTTTTGTGTCCATGTCCCCCGTAGACAGCATGTGACCCCTTACATTAATGAACTCAAGGCACTTAAAATGGCTGCCAGGCGAAAGCTACACCTAGCGAGCTTACTGTTTGGCATTGTAACTACCCATAAGCCGCACTATTTATATGAAAAACTCACATGGCGACATAAACACTACAAATATGCTCTTCGCTCCAAGGTCTGCCCGCTAAGGACTCCACGTCACAGAACCGCAGCTTTCAGGGGCAGTTTCAAGTTCGCGGCCACACATTGCTGGAATGACCTTCCACCACCAATCAGAGGCCTGAAAACAATACAGTCTTTTAAATATCAACTTAAGAAATTACTTTTACATGCACAGTTCTCTACTCAATAATCTCTCCTGATATAATTTCTCATGTTATCACCTCTCGGGTCATGGCCTTCAGTCCTTGGTTGGGTATCCGGCTGTGCCGCGACTCGTATCTGCCTCCTGTGTGCTGGGTTCTGATAGCGGCGATTTCTTGTTTCTACGCTTGTACACCTGTGTGTAAGACAACAATACTGTTCATACGCCTTTTAGACAAATATTCATTCTTCTTACATGTTTTCATAACTTTTTTTTTTTTATTTATTTATTGTCTCAAGTTATAATAATTAAAAATATCTCACCATATGTGTCTTTTTTAGCGTTGCACAGTTTGCTTGGGTCGGTTTCGCCTTCCGCATTCTTAAATGGTCGTTCGCGAAATGGGTTCACTTGTTTCACACACCATCACCAACACTACACAACTTTTTATCACAAACTTAACTGTGGACATAACTTTCCTACTCATTGTTGCATCATAATTCTGCTATTCTCTACTTGTGTTCGCCATCTTACGTAAATCACGTAATGCTTATGACATAACCTCTTTGGATTCGGATCATATAATATACCTATCTAATATCTATGGTCACTTGCATAGATTAAACAATATTAATGATCACTTGCTTTAACTTTTTTTTTTTTCCATACTTTATAGTGTTGTTTTTAGTTATAATTGTCTGAATGTTGCCATCTCTTTACTGGTTAGTTTTTAGTGTGTTTATTTTTTTATTTTATTTTTTGCTTTGTATCTGGCATACATATTTGTTTGTGCTCGCCGCGCCGGTACAACGTCACATTTCTTTGTGGTTTTTCTTGTCTCTGAACAGTGAATAACAAACGTTATTTATTGTTCCGAGGCAAAAAAAAGCATATTGCCGGCTAGCGCTGAAAACCAGCGTCGGGGACTCGTGCGTGTGTATGGGTCCCGGCATTATGCTGATCGCTAGCCGTTTCGCGCGGTAGTGACGCTACTTAAATGTTTTAGTTTTAAGGATTATGGTATATAAGTTTTTTTTTTATTATTTGTAGCTCACTCTGTGTGAATAAACTGTTTTTCTTTCTTTTCTTTCTTTCAAATTATATAAAAATAAAACTTTATTAAAAAATCATTAATCTGTTTTCTTACTTAAAATATTCTCTATCTAACTTCATTACAAATACTTGCAATTCATGAAGCTCTTGTTTACGTTTTTCGTCATTTTCAAACGCCTTCCTCAACAATTCTATCTCTAAACGATATTTTTCTTCTCTGAGAAGGACCAAGGAACTTTCGTTTATGCTCTTGATTTTTTTTTATTTAAGTTCCACCAACTCCTTTTTCTTTTCAGTTAACCAAAAATGACTGTCTTGTGTGTTGTGGAGTGGCATTTAAAAGTTTTCTTGCTGGTCTTTTTGTAACACTTGCAGGCGTAGACACTTGTTCTACATTTTCTACGATGTCAACATCCTGCACTTCAACCACATCAGTAGTTACATCCATCTGATCCATCACATTGACTTTGGCAAAAACTGGTGTCGGAGGTGGTTCAACAACTATGCAAGATATATCTCCATCATACTGAGAGTCAAGCCCAGAAGCCGACTCTTGTAGAAAGCTAGCCACCCATTCATTTGTTGAAGATAATGGAGGTGGCGGTGGGCCTCCACCAGTCTACCGACGCAAGCGGTTCAATTTCCCAGCCTCCTTTCTTGCTCTTTTTTTTTAAATACTCCCACTTACTTTTTAATTGTTTGACGCTCCGGTAAATGTTGCTTGAGGCGTTAAATTCAGTAGCTATTATTTTCCACGTTTTATCTTTTTGCCTTATAGATAATCCATTCGTTTGTTTATTCAATATTACTTTGGAATGTTTATTTATAAGTTTCTTCAAATGATCAATGTCATTGCTGGTGAAATTAGCAGATCTGACATTGTAAATAATAAAATATTACAATTAGGTGGCGGTGGTGGTGGTCCTATGGATCTTTTACAAAAAATACAATTATTACAATGAAAAAGCTAAATATGAACATAAATAAACAAACATGTAGCATGTCATTTTTATGCAAGAATTAATATTATAGACAACATACCTGGACGTCATGTTTAAGTCCAAATATTGTTCATTAACTCCGGAAAGCTCCATAATAAATTATAATAATATTTAATTTAAAACAGTTGTTCGTAATTTTCGTGGTAATTTTTAAAGAACTGACATTTGTCTTTTGACACTACTTGACGGTGATATTGCGATGTTGTCATGTGTAAAAAAAACTCCCCACGGTATTTTTTGGGAATTTACGACGGTTGTGTAGTGGCAACTCAATTGACTTTTACTTTTGCTGTTACTTGGATGAAGAAATACATCTGCTCTATTATCAGCAATGGTCAAGTAAAGGTTAATACTTTAAGTTTTAACTTTAGTTGTTGATGAAGAAACTGGCCATTAAACGTACTTGATACCTAGACACTTTTGATGTGTGTATATAAAGGGCCTGTAAAACACAATTAACCGCTGTGAAACTGTGCCAACAAGCTAAGCTAATTTTTGCAACTGTAAAATATCCTAAAAAAATAAAAGTTGGAAACAAAATCCGTCTAAACGAGACAAGTATAGCATCTGTAACAAATTTAATCAAAACTATGGAAGGTATGGAATCTCTTTGGGCAGTGTTGTCTAGTAAATATGGTTTACATGCGATGTTGACAAGGAACTGTAACCAAGACCCTGTCAAATTTTTTTTCGGGATCATCAGGAGTTATGGCGCTAAGAACATTACACCTAATGTAGTGGCTTTTGAAGGTGCTTTCAAAGCTCTTTTATTTAATAATTTTAATCCTGCTCATTCTAGGAGGGCCAACTATGAGGAGAATTCAAACGAATGCCTCCAGACACTGGACTTTTTTTAAGAGAGAAGGTTGATACTCCTGCTGTTCCTGAAGAAAGTAAAATCATCCATTTGAATAGTGAAATTTGTTTTGACTAGTCAAATACAACTAATGCTGGTCAAGACATCTATGTCTGTGGTTGGGTACTAAAACAATGTTTAAAAAGTGTTGTAAAACACTGTTCTGGGTAGTTACCCACTGGGCAATAATAATAATGCATTTATTAAAGTAAAAAAATACCAAAACAAAAAAACGGCTTTGCTATCCCAGCCAAGAAATTGAGGAATTTTTTAATGAAATCAAAAATATTGCACCTGCTTGCCTAAGGGTGAGTATAGGCTACAACATTTTCCGGACCATTACTGTGTGATGTAAAAGCTCAGTTTCCAAAACATTTTCATGTAACGTAACGTTCCTGCGAAAGCTCGGCGTTATGTTACGGGTAAATAAATGTTCACAGCGCGAGTGTGCATTTACCAACATTGTGTTGTACCTTGCGTTGATTCTTGCAACCGCGAAATGTTACACCAATACACTCGACGAAATGTTACACCAATATGCTCGTTGGTTTGTAAAGCCAGGTCCAGACCAGTGTAACGTGTAATGTACTCCACCGTGTAATGACACAAATTTTACGTGAGGACGGCACTACGAGCATTACATGTAACGCTCGCGCGGCGCTCGGGGTTGATCCATCGGCTGTCGGTTTTTCGCGCGAACACAAAGTCGCTCGCAGTGCTCGTTTGGACGGCGTTCGTGACGGTTGTGTCGCGTGTGTACGTTCATAATGTGAAGTGACGAATAATCGCTTGAACTTATTAGTTTGTATCGAGAAAAACCTGTTATTTGCTATCCAAAAAACCGGTCTTACTTTAAAAAAAATCTGACACGATGCTTGGTGTGATATTGCTCATTCATTGGGAAGAGATGTAAAAGAATGCAAGAACAAAATGATTAATTTGCTTGCTTTACATCGAATGGGAAAAGGAAAAGTAAAGAACAGTCATAGTTCCGGAAAAGGTATGTTTTATTGTTTTCTGTTGCTAACATATGACATACTTTTATTTATTCATCAGATTGACTGTTTTGAAATTCTGAAGGTGTATTGAAGGCTTGTATATGAATCTCCTGTTGCCAAAAATCTTAAAGTTAGAGCCAGTCTATCTTGCGGCGAAAGATCTCATAACAGTGTTGTTGCAGAGCAACCTCTTTTTTGATACTATATTATTTTTGTATCTTATTTTAGAATCAATTTTAAATTATAAGAAAGCATGTCATATTTTGTCTGTCGTTGTCTAGTGTTGTCATAGCTACATTACAGTTTTTAATTTCCACTCATTGTTAATATTTGTGTTTATTCAATAAATATTATAGTTCTCTGTTCTCAGGCTTTCATTTATCCGCACCACAAATCATACAGTCCACTCATCGTTTACAAGTGTCTTGTCTTGATATTTTAGGCGCAATGATTGTTAACAAATATTCGGAAGGTGCGAGAACATGTAATTAATGTGTAGCCGTGTCACATGTTTTTCGCGATTTATGTCGAATTTTAACCCGCGACAAAGGGCCAGCGTGCACGAACTTTGCGTGAACACGTCTAGATTTCACATTGGCGAGTCGCTCAGTTTGTTGTCAGCAACGGAGGTGTCTGCTCGTGTTAGAGATGTGCCGAGTCAGGCTGACTCGAGTACTGACTCGAGTACCTAGTAAGTACTCACATACTCGAGTACTCAAAATATAAGATTCAAATCCACAGTACTCGGATACAGGACTCGAGTACTTACAGTATTCGAATACCAAGTCGCGCGTGACTCGACGTTCACAGCAATCAAGTATGAACCTGTTTAATGTTTACGTTTCTTAACAGCTGGCCGGTATCAGAAAGTTATTAGATTGTTTTCATATTTCTACTTAGTTTATTAGTTATTGATTTGTTATTGAATTGGGTGCATCGTTTTCCTTCCGGGACTTGTGAATAATTGTGTGTGTAAGATGGCACCGAAAAAGAAATCGGAAGTGTGGAACTTTTGCACTATTCTAGAAGATAAAAAAATGGAGTGTAAAGAATGCAAAAAAAGTTTGTGGACTTTGGGAACACTACAAATTTATTGAAACATTTAAAAAGATACATCCATTGATATATACAGTGTTTTAGCAGTTTTTGTATTGTTTATAAATATTCGTTTGTGGAAATATCATTAATTATGTTACCAAAGAAGTACGATGTTTACGTTGGTAGGTAAAGATTATATTCTTGTGTTGATTTTATAACAATGTTTACTTAAAATTTTATTGAAGAATACTCTATTTAATGTTTAAAGCGACGTAAATAGTTGATCCTATATTTTTAAATGTTTATTATTGTTTTCCAAACAAGGATTTTTGTTGTGTTTATTTGTTGATTTCTGAGTAAAAAAAAACGTTTGTTTCGCTTTAATTGTTTCTAAAAATTACAGTGTGTTCACTATTAATTCCTAATTCCTACAAAGATTGAATTTTCTTACTAAATGACTCAATAAAAGTACATAATATTTAATTAATAAATGCAAAGTTTACTGTCAGAGTACTAAGTAAAAAAAAGACTGATTATATTGATGACTGATTAGATTATGAAGACTGATTATACCATAATAATGTTATTATTTACTTACTGTCCTATCGTCATATAATACTTATGTACCGAAAGCAAGCTTTTGAGAACAAATAAAAAAGTACTCGAGTCTACCAAAGTACTCGAATACTCATGCTGGTACTCGAGTACCTATCCGAGTTCCGTGACTCGAATCCTGATTCGATTCCTTTTTCAACGAGTACCAAAATACTCGAATACCAAAAATAGCCGACTCGGCACATCACTAGCTCGTGTCAGTAGGTATACCAATAACTGAGCGTGCAGTGGACAAACCATTTAGAGCTCCAATTTCTGGAATACTACCAAACCGGACCTTCATTGTGGAATGCGAATTTTAAAGACCATAAAAATAAATTAAAAGTTCATGATGCATGGATGCGTATCAGTGCCTTAATGGAAATGCCAGTTGAAATTTTAAAACAAAAATGCAGCTATAGAAAATATAAAGTATTTATAAAAAATAATCGACGTCTGGAGCCGGTGCAGATGAGGTAAAGAAGCCCAACTGGTTCGCTTATGAAATAATGGATGGTTTTCTGGGTGACACTACAACGTGTAATAATACAACGAACATTGTGAGTTATTTTTTATTAATGCTATCAATTTTATTATAATAATTTAACGATGAAAATAATTAGCGAATTCGTTTCTAATGTCCGTGGCGTTAAGAGGTGCTCGTCGTGGTACTTGACGGCAATTACGAATGGCGCATATTCTTTGCACTTCATTTCTCCATATGCATTGTTGTGCAAGTACATCATTGTTGTCATATTGGTCAATAGCCACGCAGTGCTTAAACAAAAAGGCTATTCATTTATTATTCCCAGGTACTATGTATATTACCAGGATGAGTGTAGTGAAAGGTGTCCTATGTAATTGGACCGACTTAGAGGTCATGGACAATCTGAAGTCCCCCTTTTGGTAAAATATATAAAGTGAGACGGCTTAACCGGAAAATTGTTAATGAGGGTACTTCAGAATGGGCTCCAACTTCCAGTGTAGTTCTCAATTTCGATGGTCAAATCCTTTCAGGGCGTGTTATTGCTGCTTCAACTCTCTTCCAGTTAAAACATATAACTTTCCCACAGTCCAATGTTTCGGATGCTGTAAATATGGACCGCTGTGGTGGAGACCACTTTGGGGATGGATGTTTCGTTGAAGAACTTAAGTGTTTTTATTGTACCGGTGCTCACTGCGCAAACAGCCGCCTCTGCCCAGAGTATATCCGACAGAGGTATATCAAAGCTTCCATGGCCAAGGAAAACATATCGTATTCTGAAGCAGCCAAGATCCATGACCCATCCTATTGGTATTTTGCAGATGTCACTGCATCGACTCCCATTTCCCACTCTCAACCTCCCTCCTCTTCCACCAACTGCGTCGCGGCCTACCAGGACATAATTAATAGTAACACCTTCCCTCCTTCACCTGTGTTTGGTTGTGACTGACATATCTGATAATAATATGGATGATTTTATAGACAGATGTTTACAAGAACAGGATGGTGTAACGTTGTGATTTTTCTGTTTAGTGGTCAACACTTGTTTTTAGATAATAAATGTAAGAAAATGTGCTCACTCATTTTTATAAAACTGATAATGGCATATAATTGATGTTTATGTGTGTATTTTGGAAAGAATAATAAATGATGAAGAAGGCACATTTCACTCGTTTTACCGGGCTGGTGATATTCATTTTAGATTGTGGGTTCAGAGACGTCTGTGGCGATTTTCAGCCATTTAACTACTATATGACCGAAACCAAAGACCGCGGTGCAGACCAGCCTACTACTGAACAGGCCAACAGAACTAGGCCGCTAGGTAGTGGAAGTTATAAATGGCAAGTTCAAGCGAGACTTTAAATAGTTACGGCAAGAATATTTTAATCGCGCCTTAAGTCACATGTTCGAGGACTTCCAAAACGCCAGCGGCACTCATCAATGCATTTCAGACACCAATGCAAGATATTATTTATGCATCGCCGTTTGTGAATATAATTAATGGACGCATTGAAATACCAAACCTCTTAGCGGACTATGTTATTCGTCATAACATAAATAGACAGAGGGCATCATTTGAAAAATCCAGCAGTGATCAACCTATTTTTGAAGACTTCCCAGTTTTTTTTCTGCAGAAGACCTAATTCTGTTTGCACTTGGCACAAACCAAATCAAGTTGGCTCGCAGCTACTACTCTGAACACTTAAATGAAGGCTTGTATAATCACAAAAATAAGTGGGTTTGCTGCTACTTCTCGCAAAGAGTACCAATATTATAATCTGTTGTCATTTCTAGCATCGATGAGTGAGATTAGACCAAAAACGAACCCTCCAGAAAAAGTCCTGCATAAGTCCCCAATGGGCACTTTAAAGTCCCTACAAGATGAGGTGCTAACAAAATGGCAAATTTATCGAAATTTTTAAACGACGTCGTTTCGAGACGTGCATCTATTTGTGGCTGATGTTAATACAATGAATGAATGTATAAACATTAATGACTTAATAGAAGCAGACATTTGGTGTGTGAACTGTCAAACGTGCTTATATGACCATTACCCACCGGACGAGTGCCCGGGCTTTATGTGTGGACTTACAACAACTAGTCCCGAGGGTAAGTTATATTTTTTATTAAAAAAAAATTAAGTTAATATTTAATTTTTATTTTATTGTTTAAAGGTAAGAAAGAACAACCTTATGTGTGTGTGTGTGTTGTTTTTTGATGAGTACGACATGTGATAAATAAATACAAAACTACAAAATTTTAGTTTTACAGTCTGATGGTTAAAATGAACCTTATGCTATAAACGGTAAGTCCTTTTATCATTGTTACGACGGGCGTTCAAAGGTTTTTTGTTTCTATTAGGGCCAAGTCACACCGAAATGGCAGCGGTAGGCAACGGCTGGCGGGGCAGAACAAATTACAAGAGGCGCGTGGCGCACAGCCGCTCGCAGCACCGCGGGCGGCCGCGCGACCTATTCATTCTTTTCAAGCGATACAGGAGGTCTACTCTCTTTCTTCGAAACGAAACTTCGCAAACGAACGAAATTCAAACGAAATTTCGTTGACGACCCTACTCTGTTTTATTTTCGGACACGCACACAAAGTTCGGATCCATAGATAATTTTCGTGAACGAATGGAATCAACAATATTGTGTAGGTTCTTTTTGATGTCATTTATAGTAAATTACGGTTTTTACTTAAAGTTAAAACTACAAATTCTCTGGCTGTATCTTTAAATTCTACATTATGCATGTGGTTTAATAAATATTATTCGTAATATTCTATGCAGAAAATATAAATATAAAGACACTTTTGATTATTAACGAAATTCATCGAGACACTATAAAAAACCCTTTCACAGTTATTGTTAACCAACTAATTTGAAGAGTACTATTTCATGTCAACAATATGTATGACGACCAAAATTGGCTGTATAATCTACACGAAATCTAATCATAATATTAACAAGTCAACTTACGAGTTTTTGTTTGAAATGTTTTTAATAGTATCTCAAGTGTTGTGTTAATAAATCATGTTTCAAAGTGCTTTTTTGCCATCGCAATTCACATTCCTTAAGAAAGTTTTAAGTTGTACGGGAGTGTTTTAAGTGTACTGTGTTTGGTTTGGATTTAAAAACTTTGTAAGTAAATATCAAATACATAATTTTTGTTTAATAACACAAAAAGTATCGGTTAGTGGAGTGCCTTTGGAGGTAGTAAAGGCACTATTTCTTGGCACAACTCCTCAAATAATTGGCGACTGAGTCTGTAATTTCCTACAAACTCTAAGTCGGGAATTTGACTTATATTAAGTTGATTCCGCAGGCGGCGCCGGTTTCTTCTACGCTCTACACGTTCTTCACATAGAGCAGGCTTCGATTAAAAGCATTCTTATAGCCATTTCAAACATTTTTCTTACAAAATCCACACAAACGAAAATTAAAAGGTAACACTTTTGGTTTCGTCAATTTGAGGTTAAAATTCCGAACAATCATCTGTCAAATTCAAAAGTTCGTTCGGAGTTTATAAGGATTAGAGTAGGTTCTAAATGTCAAACAATCTTCGTTCGAACGAAATTTCGGAACGAATTGAAACCGTGGTAGGAAACACGCGAAATTTCGATCGAAACTTCGTTTTTCGTTGAATAAGAGTAGACCCCCTGGTCTTTTAGGTATGTAAATAAATTTTAAAATTATTTAGCGCTGAAAGTGCTCGCCGCGTCGCTGCCGGCCGCTGCCATTCCGGTGTGACTCGGCCCTTATACATAGTTTCAGCTTTCGGCACACGCAGTATAATAAATTAATCTCAAATTTTCTAAACAATTTTGGCTTGAAGGGCTTGTTTATACATAATGTAAACACTAGACATACAGCTTTTGATTTCAATAATGTCATCTGAACAAGAACAGTGACCTGTGATGTGTGGCAGTAATATTAGGTGAGTTGTTACTCTAACAAAACTAGGATAATTTATTGGAGCTTATGTTCATAAATACTAAAGTCGTGACTAAAATAGCTAGTACTATTGTAATTTTAGACTTTATTTTTCTGGTGTCAAGCATATATTTTTGGTAAAAGAACTAAGGGTATCAGAGCATTTTATGGTGGTCATTATAATTAATCTCTTAAAAAACACTAACTCAAATTTTGTTCTAGTGAATTAACATCTCAGTAGGCTTTCCCAATACAGACTTAGGTGGAGTTCCCCGTATGTCATAAGTATGTATTCTTCAAATTCTTTGATTCGTTTTTTTTTCGGTAACTGTTGGCCGCAGTCCACCATCGAGGACCACCGACCGCAATCACCGACCCCGGTGGTGGGGTCACCGGCTACGAACGAAGAAGACCAGTGGCGGTCAGAATCACCAGAAGATGGGTCGCGTGCACCGCCGCCGTCACCTTCATCAACCAACGACGCAAGTCATTGCAGATTAGGCGCGTGCGCCGCTCGGCACACAGTAATTTTTTTTTATAATTTATTAAAAAATTAACCGTGTGCGTGTGCGTTATTTATTTAACTTGTATTTTTAGATTAACATTTTTTTTAAAATAATTATGTTTTATTCACATTTTTCAGTCTGACGTTCAGACAGAGCTCCAGACATATTCAAAAAGTAGTTACAGATGCAATCGAATGGAATGGAAAAAAATACATAAAATGGGAATATTACCAAATGGTTTATGCTGCCGACAAATCGTATGGAGAGAGACAAAATTACGGAGGAGCATGTAAATCCAGAAAAAATAAATAAAATGCGTGTGAAATCGGCGACAAAACTATTTGGTCAGTGTTGCTGTTGTGACAGAACACTTGACAGCAAGAAAGGATCTTCCCGTAGAATGTCGTCAATTAATAGACATGACTTTATGAATAGATAATTTATTCGATTCATTGAATGTTAGCAGTATGTTCATACCAAATGGTAAAATACACACATCAAAAGAGTCTAGGGATCAAGTGAATATTCTTGAAATAAAAATTATTTAAGCAATATTTACCAAATCCAGTCTTCCAGGACTACTTCTTAATTTAATGCCTATGTTTCATTTAACCGCTTACCACTATAGTTAATAAAAATAAACTCAAATTGATGTTTTTGCAAATTGTGGAAAAAAACTCAAATTAACGGCGTCAATTAATTGACAAAAAATGGTTAAGATAAGAAAATTAATAATCCATATTTCCACCATTAACACGAATCACACAATAACAGCGATTTGGCATGCTCAAGATGAGTTCATCAAAATCACTGACGAATGACCGCCCATGTGTTTTGTAACAAGTCAAAATGTTATTGTGGAGTATGTACGGTATGCATACTCGGCAGAGCTCTTCTTTGAAGCATATCCCATGCGTGCTCAATTGGATTGAGGTCTGGCGATTGAGCAGGCTACGGCAGAACGTTGATACGAGCTTCGGCAAGAATGCGTGTTACGACTCTAGCCGTGTGTGGACGTGCGTTGTTATGCATTAGTTGAAATGAATCACCCAACTGGCCTCGCAAAGGGATGATTATATCTGAAACCATCCTCTCTGCTTAAACTTGAGCATTGAGGTTACCCCTGATCCAAATGAGATCGGTTCTTCCGCCGATCCAAATATCAGCCCATATCATTATAGTTCCCCCACCATATGGATGAACTTCCTGACAATATCTCAAACGTTCTTGACGTCCAGATGTTCTCCAAACTCGAGTACAACTTGTATCCGGTCTCATAACGAAGCGGGATTCATCCGAAAAGCACACAAAGCCAGTCTTCTTCCTCCCAGTTTCTGTGTTCGCGAGCCTATCGTAAACGGGTCCTGCGATTGCAGGGTGCAATAGGTGGAACTCTCAGTGGCCTTCGGGATCGCAGACCAACTTCACGTAAACGATTTCAGATTGTTTGATCGCTTATTAGCAAGCCTGAGGAGCTGTGGAGCCTCGTAACCAACATCATGGCGGTCATGGTACGATTCCGTCGAGCAGTATT
Source organism: Athetis lepigone (assembly GCA_033675125.1). NCBI lineage: Eukaryota > Metazoa > Arthropoda > Insecta > Lepidoptera > Noctuidae > Athetis > Athetis lepigone. Next base: position 790,670 of record CM066221.1, read on the forward strand.
TTGGATATACCGGTCCTGTCTGCGAGTCGTGATGCGAGATCGTCCTCCATGTCGCTCGGCCACCCTGCGCGTCATGCGATAGCGCATCCAGAGGCGACTTATGACGCTCTGTGTAGTGTTAAGAGCTAGTTCAGACGCGGCGGGAACCGCGCGATTTCAGAATCGCATAGAAATCGCGCGAGTCTTATTTGTATGAATTATTAAGTAATCGTTCAGACATAACCGCGCGGTTAATCAAGCCGCGCGGTTACGGCAACCCAACCGCCAGAAAATAGAATCGCCCCCGCGCGTTTAACCGTTTATGCGCTCGTTCAGACACGGCGGGAACCGCGCGATTATAGAATCGCATGGAAATCGCGCGGGTCTTATTTATATGAGTTAGTTAGTAATCGTTCAGACATAACCGCGCGGTTTATCAAGCCGCGCGGTTACCGCAACCCAACCGCCAGAAAATAGAATCGCGCTGCTCCCGCGCGTTTCTATTACAATGGAGTCTTTACTTCGCGTTCAGTTGCGAAGCCGAAGGCTTCATCTCCAACTATAACATAAGGCATTGGTGTTAGGTCTACATTAGATATTGGTTTAGGTGTTGGTATGTTTAATGATTTTTCTGTCAGGCGTTTATAAAAAACCGAATTTTTAAATATAGCAGAATCACTACTTTTGCCATAAGCCCCAATATCAACATAAGTAAAGCAATAGTTGGCGTCGCAAAGTGCTAAAAGCACTATGGAAAAGTAGTGTTTATAGTTATGATACAAAGAACCCGAATCAACAGGCTTTATAACTCGGATATGCTTGCCGTCTATAGCACCAATGCAATTTGGAAAATTTGCATATCTCTCAAAGTCTCGTGCTATTGTCTTCCAGATATCTTCAGTCGCTTCGGGCATGACTATGTTTACTAACTTATTCCACAATGATTTACATACTTCGCGGACAATTCCAGTAATCGTCGATTTTCCTAGGCGATAATTGTAGCTTAGTTCTCCAAATGAACAACCCGTACCAAGATATCTGAAACAAGAATATTATTAATAATGTTATTATTTTTAGGTACACAACTCCAAAAAAAAAATGGAAAAACATACGAGATTGCTACAATAAAGAATACAAAAAAGAAAAAACAACTCCTTCTGGTTCAGGTGCTCGTAAAGGAGCCCGATATATGTATTTTTCAAGATTATCTTTCCTGCAGAATAGTGTAAGTAATAAAGACACTACAACTAATATTGAAGAACAGAATGAAAGGCAAAGTGAGGAGACAAGTGAACTAAACGCCAATGCAACCGAAGCCACTGAAATACGTCCCCCTAAACGTAAGAAAACACAAGTGCCAGAAGAAAAAATAGCTGTTTTAATAGAAAAAAGTATCGAGTCACGAAAACATTTTCAGAATGAACTTCAAGAAAATAGTATTACCAAGCAAGATGACGACAAACTCTTTTGTTTGTCGTTATATAAAGAACTCAGAAAAGTACCAGAAAATAGGCGTTTAGCAACCAAAATTGAATTACTTCAAGTGATACAAAAAGGACAAAGCTTACCACCCCCTGTTCGCTACAATACTCAGCAGATCACACACCTACGTATTGGCAAGGACAACAGTATACAAGCCCGCAAGGATATTTTACTACATCTGGATCATCTCCTCCTGTTCCGGCACCGTCACCGTCACCATCGCAATTTAGTTCTGGCTCTCAGTCCTCTACAGTTATAGAAAATATTTATGCTGATTTTGAAGAACAATAAATAAATCTTACCTTAAAGTTATTACGAGATTCTCTTCCGGTGACACGCTTGGCCTCAAATGCGTTTCAGAGCATGAAATATCTTGCCTGATCAGTTCAATTAGTTCATCAAAAGATTTTATTGACATTCTCAAATAGTCAAAAAATTTGTTATCATACATTCTTAATTTGGGATATAATGTTACGAACTGACCATGTACTAGTCGGTCACGTAATATTGGATGCACCCAATACCGCCTTTTTCTTTTCTTTTTTTTAAGGAGCAACCACAGTAAACACACTTCTTCGTCGACCTCCATTTTGAAACTGACGCTAACCCGCACGAAATCGCATACTAACCGCGCGTGTCTGAATAGCTTCACAATTTTGCGGTTTGAAACCGCGCGATTCGTAAACGCACGATTCCCGCATGTCTGAACGCAGGCTATTAGAGGAATACAGTAGAGCGTTCATATGGTGTATGGAAACGACGATTCCCGTGTATTGGTACAAAGCTGAGATTAAAACAAAACCGCATAGAAGCCGTAGTTATAGCTACATAACATATGTCGGGAAAGAAATGACCCTGAACCAGATTTCGAAAACCATATAGAAATAAGGAACGATTATAGTTATGTTCCTAACGCTCTTGATAATAGCAATGGGCAAACTATTATCAGTAATTGAATTGAAAATTACTTTGACAGGTCAGTCAAATAATCTGTTAATCAAATTAACAGATTCGGCAGGTTGCGATTCGGACAGCAGCACGCAGGGATATCGATAATAAATCAACTGAATAACATATTAATAATCATGGTGATTATAATATTTATTGCAATCCTTACGATGGTAGAATGTGGATGTGTGGATGTTGACCATGGTATTCTAACCATATCAGGGTACAGCAAATGCTTTATTCAAAGAAATGACGAACAGATGAAACTTGAGCTAAATGGTACAAAGTATGTGCATGATACATTTGTTTTAGGGTTACTAAAATGGAAATGTGATCATGAATATGGCAGCAAGGCAATCAGTATTGATTGCAAAGATTGTGAAATATACTGCAGTTACAACCAGCAATTCGAAAAATGCAAGAACAATTGGATTGTGCCAACCCTAGCTTTTATAACATCAGCATTCATAATGTTAATATTGCTGATAACAATGTTATTGTTTTGCAAAAACTTGACTCATAAAGCATTCCTTAAGATTATGTTTAGAATCTTGACCATAAATGATCGTAAAAGAGCAAAAAAGGTGAAAATGCTAAATGTAATTACAGGTAACAGGAACCCAATCTTCTTCAGGTTGATATACACTCAGTCAGAGGAACTAAATGACATGATAAGAGATTACAGATTGTCACTAAGAAAGGAAATAACTGGTGATGATCCAATATATGAAGAGATCTGCCATAAGCCATATGAAGCAAACAAATTCAGTAAGGACTTAGAAATGAGAGTAATGAATAGCTCTCATCTTAAGATGGGTGAGAGAGCAGGAAGAGCATTGGTTGTTGGATTAGCTGTCCAGTCTGCAACTGCACCTGTTTATGGATGTGATAAAACATTATATTTATCTAGCTCAGGGAAGGTTTGTGACAATGCAAATTGTAATAACATGAATGTGTATTCTTTACCAATACAATCAGGATCAACTTTATGCTTCAATACTATGAATGGAGAACGTTTGGAACTTAGGATCAAGGACACAAAATCAACTACTAGATACCATGCATCCTATTATGCATGCAACTTTAAAGTTAATACAAAAAAGACTTGGGAATGCAAGGGACCTAGTAGCAATTGTTGGAATGGTGGGACTTGTCATATTGGATACAACACCCAGAACTAAAGCAAGATGAGAAGTATCCTAATGGGTATGGTTGTCAATCTGACACAATTGGATGTGATACTTGGTGTTGGCATGGAACATCATGTGAAATTCATGGGTACTTGAGCCAGTGATAAATGAATGTTACCTTGTGTATCATAAAGTCAGTGAAATTTGGCAGACAGGAGTTTATGTTAAGTACAAAGGAGTTGTCAAGCATATCAAACTAAATACAAACAAACCCAAATATAATTTAAATGGTGCAGACATAGAAGGACTCAAAGACATGCCATTAATTATAACAGATGTAAACCATGAAAGAATACATTTAAGGAACTCAGTTGTACTCAAAGGAGGCCGTGGTTATGAGGTGGATGCATCAATGACCAATTTTCCAATTAAGAACACTATTGGTGAGTATCAGATGTCATTAGACAAGCAAACCTTCACAGCATATACTAGTGATATTAGATGCCAGATGAACTCTTGTAATGGCAATTGCACCTATGATGAGCCTTCTGTTAATAGATTGGATGAAAATAGGTATGGAGTTATACCCAAAAGACAGTTATTTAAAGGTAGTGAATATGTACTTAAAAGACAAATACCAATCCAGGCAACTGTTAACCTAGTAATTGGATCTGTTGAAATTGACTCATTACTGGTCGTACCTAGTTTCTGTAAAATATCTGTTGAAAGCACAGTAGCATGTACAAGCTGTGATATTAAACCATATGCAATAATTAAGGCATATTACAGTTGAAGGACTTATAGAGTATGAGTCAAATTGTAGTTGGGTGTCAGACACAATGAGTTGAACCATACATTATGCAGCTAAATGACATGTCAGACAAATGCTTAGTGAATATCAAAGCAACCAAACTATAATAAATCTAGAATAAATGTTTATTATAAACTAGCTGTTGCCTGCTACCTTTGTCCACGTGAAATTATTATTAAAATATTACTTCCCTATTTGAATCAGATTTTATTTTTTAAATCAAAATATTATTATTTCCAGATTAGCTGCACATTGAAGATGAGGTGATGAACCAAATTTAACATTTCAGGAACCTACTATTAAGATTAGCTGTAAGTTTGAAATATGTAAAATAAAGAACCATGAAATTATATAAAAATAAAACTTTATTAAAAAATCATTAATCTGTTTTCTTACTTAAAATATTCTCTATCTAACTTCATTACAAATACTTGCAATTCATGAAGCTCTTGTTTACGTTTTTCGTAATTTTCAAACGCCTTCCTCAACAATTCTATCTCTAAACGATATTTTTCTTCTCTGAGAAGGACCAAGGAACTTTCGTTTATGCTCTTGATTTTTTTTTATTTAAGTTCCACCAACTCCTTTTTCTTTTCAGTTAATTCCAAAAAAGACTGTCTTGTGTGTTGTGGAGTGGCATTTAAAAGTTTTCTTGCTGGTCTTTTTGTAACACTTGCAGGCGTAGACACTTGTTCTACATTTTCTACGATGTCAACATCCTGCACTTCAACCACATCAGTAGTTACATCCATCTGATCCATCACATTGACTTTGGCAAAAACTGGTGTCGGAGGTGGTTCAACAACTATGCAAGATATATCTCCATCATACTGAGAGTCAAGCCCAGAAGCCGACTCTTGTAGAAAGCCAGCCACCCATTCATTTGTTGAAGATAATGGAGGTGGCGGTGGGCCTCCACCAGTCTGCCGACGCAAGCGGTTCAATTTCCCAGCCTCCTTTCTTGCACTTTTTTTTTAAATACTCCCACTTACTTTTTAATTGTTTGACGCTCCGGTAAATGTTGCTTGAGGCGTTATATTCATTAGCTATTATTTCCACGTTTCATCTTTTTGCTTTATAGATAATCCATTCGTTTGTTTATTCAATATTACTTTGGAATGTTTATTTATAAGTTTCTTCAAATGATCAATGTCATTGCTGGTGAAATTAGCAGATCTGACACTGTAAATAATAAAATATTACAATTAGGTGGCGGTGGTGGTCCTATGGATCTTTTACAAAAAATACAATTATTACAATGAAAAAGCTAAATATGAACATAAATAAACAAACATGTAGCATGTCATTTTTATGCAAGAATTAATATTATAGACAACATACCTGGACGTCATGTTTAAGTCCAAATATTGTTCATTAACTCCGGAAAGCTCCATAATAAATTATAATAATATTTAATTCAAAACAGTTGTTCGTAATTTTCGTGGTAATTTTTAAAGAACTGACATTTGTCTTTTGACACTACTTGACGGTGATATTGCGATGTTGTCATGTGTAAAAAAAACTCCCCACGGTATTTTTTGGGAATTTACGACGGTTGTGTAGTGGCAACTCAATTGACTTTTACTTTTGCTGTTACTTGGATGAAGAAATACATCTGCTCAATTATCAGCAATGGTCAAGTAAAGGTTAATACTTTAAGTTTTAACTTTAGTTGTTGATGAAGAAACTGGCCATTAAACGTACTTGATACCTAGACACTTTTGATGTGTGTATATAAAGGGCCTGTAAAACACAATTCACCGCTGTGAAACTGTGCCAACAAGCTAAGCTAATTTTTGCAACTGTAAAATATCCTAAAAAAATTAAAGTTGGAAACAAAATCCGTCTAAACGAGACAACTATAGCATCTGTAACAAATTTCATAAAACTATGGAAGATATGGAATCTCTTTGGGCAGTGTTGTCTAGTAAATATGGTTTACATGCGATGTTGACAAGGAACTTTAACCAAGACCCTGTCGAATTTTTTTTCGGGAACAGCAGGAGTTATGGCGCTAAGAACATTACACCTAATGTAGTGGCTTTTGAAGGTGCTTTCAAAGCTCTTTTATTTAATAATTTTAATCCTGCTCATTCTAGGAGGGCCAACTAGGAGGAGAATTTAAACGAATGCCTCCAGACACTGGACTTTTTTTAAGAGAGAAGGTTGATACTCCTGCTGTTCCTAAAGAAAGTAAAATCATTCATTTGAATAGTGAAATTTGTTTTGACTAGTCAAATACAACTAATGCTGGTCAAGACATTTATGTCTGTGGTTGGGTACTAAAACAATGTTTAAAAAGTGTTGTAAAACACTGTTCTGGGTAGTTACCCACTGGGCAATAATAATAATGCATTTATTAAAGTAAAATAATACCAAAACAAAAAAATGGCTTTGCTATCCCAGCCAAGAAATTGAGGAATTTTTTAATGAAATCAAAAATATTGTACCTGCTTGCCTAAGGGTGAGTATAGACTACAACATTTTCCGGACCATTACTGTGTAATGTAAAAGCTCAGTTTCCAAAACATTTTCATGTAACGTAACGTTCCTGCGAAAGCTCGGCGTTATGTAAATAAATGGTAAATAAATGTTCACAGCGTGAGTGTGCATTTACCAACATTGTGTTGTACCTTGCGTTGATTCTTACAACCGCGAAATGTTACACCAATACGCTCGACGAAATGTTACACCAATATGCTCGTTGGTTTGTAAAGCCAGGTCCAGACCAGTGTAACGTGTAATGTACTCCACTGTGTAATGACACAAATTCTACGTGAGGACGGCACTACGAGCATTACATGTAACGCTCGCGCGGCGCTCGCGGTTGATACATCGGCTGTCGGTTTTTCGCGCGAACACAAAGTCGCTCGCAGTGCTCGTTTGGACGGCGTTCGTGATGGTTGTGTCGTGTGTACGTTCATAATGTGAAGTGACGAATAGTCGCTTGAACTTATTAGTTTGTATCAAGAAAAACCTGTTATTTGCTACCCAAAAAACCCTTCTTACTTAAAAAAAAATCTGAAACACGATGCTTGGTGTGATATTGCTCATTCATTGGAAAGAGATGTAAAAGAATGCAAGAACAAAATGATTAGTTTGCTTGCTAATTTACATCGAATGGGAAAAGGAAAAGTAAAGAACAGTCATAGTTGCGGAAAAGGTATGGTTTATTGTTTTCTGTTGCTAACATATGACATACTTTTATTTATTCATCAGATTGACTGTTTTGAAATTCTGAAGGTGTATTGAAGGCTTGTATATGAATCTCCTGTTGCTAAAAATCTTAAAGTTAGAGCCAGTCTATCTTGCGGCGAAAGATCTCATAACAGTGTCTTGCCTTGATATTTTAGGCGCAATGATTGTTAACAAATATTCGGAAGGTGCGAGAACACGTAATGTGTAGCCGTGTCACATGTTTTTCGCGATTTATGTCGGATTTTAACCCGCGACAAAGGGCCAGCGTGCACGAACTTTGCGTGAACACGTCTAGACTTCACATTAGCGCGTCGCTCAGTTTGTTGTCAGCAACGGAGGTGTCTGGTCGTGTCAGTAGGTATACCAAGCGAGCAAGCCAGCGATAAAATGAGCGTGCAGTGGACGAACCATTTAGAGCTCCAATTTCTGGAATACTACCAAACCGAACCTTCATTGTGGAATGCGAATTTTAAAGACCGTAAAAATAAATTAAAAGTTCATGATGCATGGATGCGTATCAGTGCCTTAATGGAAATGCCAGTTGAATTTTTAAAACAAAAATGCAGCTATAGAAAATATAAAGTATTTATAAAAAATAATCGACGTCTGGAGCCGGTGCAGATGAGGTAAAGAAGCCCAGCTGGTTCGCTTATGAAATAATGGATGGTTTTCTGGGTGACACTTAGAGGTTGCAATCGAATATTCGAATATTCGAATTATTCGAATACTCTTTCCAAATTTATATTCGAATAGTAAATAAATATTTATTCGAATATTCGAATATTACCAAAAAATATATATCTGATTAAAGTCTATGTTGATAGAACTTGAAAATTGTTGTTGGCAACACTGCTTGTCTCGACGCCATTTTGTCACTTACAGACCACGTTGTTATTTATGTGTAAAGTGGTGCATTGTCTTTTTTGAAGTGAATTTAGATACTTTTATTTTGTTTTTATTACGAGTATTAAGGAGAGAGAACGACTTTAAAACTAATTTAAGAATTTTATAATAATGTAAATCTGATTTTTTTCCGAATTAATATTAACGATTTTGATTTTTTAGTGACATGTGATAGTTTTTCTTTTTATTATTAACGAGCGAGAGAGAGATGTTTATTTTGTTCTTATTATTTACAGGAGAGTTAAATTTGTTTAAATAGGTAAATCTGATTTATTTCCGAATTATAATTGATGAATCTGATTTTATAATACGTTTTTACGACACATTTACGTATGTATGTGATACTTTTTGTTTTATTATTAACAAGAGAGAAAGACATTTATTTTGTTTTTATTATTACCGAGAGAGAGAGATTTTTAAATTAATTTATAAAAAATATAATTGTTTTGATTAATTTATTTATTTTATTTATTTAAACTTCATGCACAAGCGTTCAAGGGCGGACTTAATGCCTTAGGCATTCTCTACCAGTCAACCCAGAGTTGATGAGATATAAACATGGCAGGTGCATTATAAATAACAATAAAAGGACACAAACTTACAGAAAAACAAACAAATAATAATTAAAACACATAATTAAGTGGGTAGTCTTAAAACCACTTGTTCCGCATTTGCCTCGCCTAGTTTCGCCTCGATTGAAAATTCCGCTTATGCCCCACATTTTATTCCTCTTTCGCCTCGAAAGTCATTTTTGTAAGTAAATTATTATTTTTTTCCTGTTTTGCCTCATTTTATGTACCTGTTTCGTCTCGCTTTTTTGTTTAAGCATTTTACTTCGACATTAGTACAGACAACCAAAAAAAATGTATCACGAATATTTGAAAAAAAGAAACTTAGTATCTGTGATGTATGAAAAAATCCTAGATGCACATTTTCAAACAAAAGCAATACTTAAAAGTGTCTCCAACTTTAAATACTTCACGTATACATATTTTTTATTTGCAAAATCAACCTAAAGTAGTATTTATAAAGTATTGTATAAGCGCATAATGTCAAATTATGCATTATGTTTGAATTATATTAATGTACTTACGCCGGTTAAGAAGAGACAATAAATGTTTCTTTAACTCTTCTCTTTTATACTTGCTACATAAATTACATATTAAACTTATAAGTGAACTATATTATTAATTTCACTTACAAGTCAACAATTTTTAAATCAGTCAGACTTCAGGTAAAAGCAGGTAGTTGAAAGACAAAAGAATGGGGTCCGCTCGCTTGAACCCTTTTGTTTCAAGGCCAACCAATTTGAACCAATCATAACACTACACGGCAGGGTAACTAGAAATTGTAAGATGTGTTGCTTATCTTATTGAACTATTAGTTTGTGTCATGACGTTATAAGTGCAAGGAATAGTTTGTGGTTAAACTCGTGAATTGTTGTGCTTTAATCCAAGGTAAGTTTTAATATAATTTCTCATATTATGTATCAGACACATACATTTCTCTAACTGATAAAATTCATAAACACTAATGAAATTGTTTAATTTAGTCACAATTTTCCAATATTTTAAAAGATTTTTATATGATTATGGTTACGTAGATTTTGTTGATATATATTCTTCTATTCATCTATTTCAGATCTTTAATCATTATAAATACGATGGAACTAGATAATTTTTCATTACCATCTACTTCACAACCAGATATTGCATTTATAAAATCGAAAAGAGGCAAGCCACTCCTTTTGTATGATGGATATGAACATACCACACGAAGGCATAACAAAAATGGTTCCATATCATGGAGATGTGTTAACAGAAGCTGCAAAGGTGCATTAATTACCGATATTAACAATCAGTTTAAGAAAAAAACCAAACACAGTATTTGCAGATCCAATGTGGCAATGAATGAAATTAAATTGGAGTTATTTCATTGTAAGCAGCAAGCAGCATCCGCTGAAGGCAAGCCTATTCCTACCCTTTATAATGAAAGTTTATTAAAGGTAAAAGACCGAGGCACAGATTTGATTGAAGACTTTCCAACTTTTTCAAAAATCAAGACAAGTTTATACAATGCACGCAACAAGTCACAAAATATTAAAAAGTCAACATTTAATAAGGCATTCGAAGTAGAAATACCCAAGGACTACAAGGACTTAGTTCTTTTTGATTATGGATACAAGAACACAAGAATACTAGGTTTTGTTAATAAAGAAATCAAAGAAAACATTAAAAACATAAAATATTACTTAGGAGATGGAACTTTTAAATGTGTAATAAAGCCTTTTAAACAATTATATGTCATTTATGGAGACCTTGGAAGTACTGATGAGAAAATTAACGTAATACCGCTAATTTATGTGTTACTAATGGATAAAAAGGAATCAACATATGAAACTATGTTTTCACTAATAAAATCACAAATTCCTGATTGGGAACCGACATCATTCAGGACCGATTACGAAAAAGCAGCTATTAATGGCATACGTAACGTTTTTCCTACTATTGTGTCAAAGGGCTGCTACTACCATTTTTCTAAAGCACTGTGGAAGAAGGCCAAAGAGTTAAATTTAACAACGAAAAAAATTTACAAGAAGCATGTCGCACTATGTTCTTCATTAGCGTTACTTCCATCAGAATATAAAGCTGATGGTTGGTTATACATAATGGAAGATTGCCCACAAAAAGAAAACGTTGACAAGTTTAATGACTATTTTGTATCATCCTGGTTGGATAATCAATACATGCACGGAAAATGGGATTTTTATGGAGATATTTACAGAACCAACAACCCAGCAGAAGGCTGTAATGCTAAGATAAACAGATGTATCACCGGAAAACTTAATATAATCAGTTTCTTAAGAATTATTAAAAAAGATGCTGATTTAAGTTTCTTACGATTAAAAAGCCAAGGGAATGCTCGTCGCCCTGATGATATCGATAGGGATAAAATTATAAATGATTCCATAAAATCTATGTTAAACGGCACAATTACTATTGGACATTGCTTAGAGAAAATATGTCCTTTTGTATTTTAATTGTACGTAAAATATGATTCAGGTTTTTAAATTTTTAAACTGATTTTTTTTACTTTGATGTTGATTTGTTACCTTATATTATATTTGATTTTGTTTTTCTAATTTTATAATAGTATATTTTTAGTTATGTGTACCTACCTACTATTGTAGTAATCGATCTGTGATTCTGATTGTTATTTAATAATAAACACTTTTCTAAATATTGAAATAGTTTTATTTGTCTATAATTACTAAAAATAATTTTCTCTAATTCAAGAAAACAATTGTATACTTGTAAATAATACTCAACGCAATACATAAAAAGAATCACATCCAATTTAGTTTTGCTAACTGTACATTAAGTGATGTAGGAATGTGGGACGAAACAGGAAACAAATTTAAAAAGGGGCAAATGTGGAAGTTTTTAGAATGTGGGTCGAAAAAGCGGGACAAATGCGGAACAAATGCTTAAAACTAACACAATGTAAGTTTACTTAATACATATACACACATAAATACATTGAAGAGATATAGGTATATACTTAATATATAAATATGTTATATATAAATATATAAATATACAAGGAAGAAAATGGTGTAAAAACTCTGCTCATTTGTTATGAAAATAGATCCTCAACTTCCGCATATCGACTAGTGGCCGTCCTGATATCGAATTAACATTTTCATGTTTAAATGTTTTAAAATTTTGTTGAATAAGTAAATAATTATTGTGCTAGGTTTAATTATCTGCATAAAAATATAGTTCCTAAAGCAATAAACGCTAATATTCGAAAAAAAATCGAATAGCACTGAAAAAATATTCGAAAATTAAAATTACCTATCGAATTTTTGCAACCTCTAGTGACACTACAACGTGTAATAATACAACGAACATTGTGCTATCAATTTTATTACAATAATTTAACGATGAAAATAATTAGCGAATTCGTTTCTAATGTCCGTGGCGTTAAGAGGTGCTCGTCGTGGTACTTGACGGCAATTACGAATGGCGCATATTCTTTGCACTTCATTTCTCCATATGCATGGTTGTGCAAGTACATCATTGTTGTTCTCATATTGGTCAATAGCCACGCATTGCTTAAACAAAAAGGCTATTCATTTATGATTCCCAGGTACTATGTATATTACCAGGATGAGTGTAGTGAAAGGTGTCCCATGTAATTGGACCGACTTAGAGGTCATGGACAATCTGAAGTCCCCCTTTTGGTAAAATATATAAAGTGAGACGGCTTAACCGGAAAATTGTTAATGAGGGTACTTCAGAATGGGCTCCAACTTCCAGTGTAGTTCTCAATTTCGATGGTCAAATCCTTTCAGGGCGTGTTATTGCTGCTTCAACTCTCTTCCAGTTAAAACATATAACTTTCCCACAGTCCAATGTTTCGGGTGCTGTAAATATGGACCGCTGTGGTGGAGACCACTTTGGGGATGGATGTTTCGTTGAAGAACTTAAGTGTTTTTATTGTACCGGTGCTCACTGCGCAAACAGCCGCCTCTGCCCAGAGTATATCCGACAGAGGTATATCAAAGCTTCCATGGCCAAGGAAAACATATCGTATTCTGAAGCAGCCAAGATCCATGACCCATCCTATTGGTATTTTGCAGATGTCACTGCATCGACTCCCATTTCCCACTCTCAACCTCCCTCCTCCTCCACCAACTGCGTCGCGGCCTACCAGGACATAATTAATAGTTACGCCTTCCCTCCTTCACCTGTGTTTGGTTGTGACTGACATATCTGATAATAATATGGATGAGTTTATAGACAGATGTTTACAAGAACAGGATGGTGTAACGTTGTGATTTTTCTGTTTAGTGGTCAACACTTGTTTTTAGATAATAAATGAAAGAAAATATGCACACTTATTTTTATAAAACTGATAATGGCATATAATTGATGTTTATGTGTGTATTTTGGAAAGAATTAATAAATGATGAAGAAGGCACATTTCACTCGTTTTACCGGGCTGGTGATATTCATTTTAGATTGTGGGTTCAGAGACGTCTGTGGCGATTTTCAGCCATTCAACTACAATGCCTATATGACCGAAACCAAAGTCCGCGGTGCAGACCAGCCTACTACTGAACAGGCCAACAGAACTGGTTTATTTAACAGTGATGTTTGATTAGTTGTATTTTTCTATTAGCTGATGAGGCGATTGGGACCTACTTGCGGCCTACTCTGGGTAAAGCTAAAAAGGCTTTAGGCACTAATTTTAGCCCTTGACCATGAGTGACCAAATAAAGATATTTTTTAAAATAGAGTGAGTTATATCTAGATATATATCTGGTTAATCCATTCTAAAATTATAAATGCGATAATAACTCTGTCTGTCTGTCTCTTCTTCACGCCTAAGCCACTGAACCGATTTGAATAAAATTTGGTACAAATATAACCTGTGACCCGAGAAAGAACATAGGGTAGTGTTCATCCCGGAAATCCCCCGGAAATGGGAAAAAAGTCGCGGGCAAAAGCTAGTATAGAATAAATTAAGATAAACCCAATCATTATAATATAAGTACTTTATTTACACAACAAAGATGAAAGAAATGGTATTTCGCTTTGTGATTAGTATCCCAGTTTGGTTAAGGCATTGCAAGTTTGATTCAACCTTATTGCCCGTCAAAAAAAACATGATGCTGTACTTTGTCAAGATTATGGCTATGGTCATGGTAGTGATCGTCACATAAGGCAAGTTAAACGTCTTTAGGCGGCTCATGTGAATCTGACACTAAGGCTACTGACTTCTTCATCTGCCTTCTGCAATAATTCGTCGTGTAGCACTATTACACACCCCTGTAATAAGCCAAAGTTGTATGTTACGTACTTAATATATATACAAATGTTAAACTCATATGGATATGAAACAAAGTATCAACCTTGGCGAGGCACACGGTCTAAAATCGAAATTGCGTGTAAGCTACACCTTCTTCTTTACAGATTTATCGGTAGACGTTATAAACAGTGCTTCTGGATTGTGACCGCGGTGATTTCGTAGTCATTCTTTCACTATTTACTTAAAAATTCTTGAAAATAACAAAATATGTAAAAAACCAAACATAATGTCACTTGACAGATGACATGACAACAATACCATATAAAAATCATTATTTGTTTTACTTTTTTTTGTTATGAGTTACTGGTACACCTATAATTATCTGCATGATTTGGATTTAATTTTATGAAAATGATTCCTTTGCGTCTTTTGAAAACAATTAAACATTACTTGTGTCAGGTTGACGGGTTGTAACCTCTATGGTTGTAATTGTAACACTTGAATTTGACAGTTACTATGACAACGACATCTAACAGAACATGGACAACTTTTATATTGGAAAATGAAATTGTTGTTTTACTCTATCTTTCTCGCAATTTTTCCTTATTTTCTCACCGTTTAGACCTACCCTGAACTACGACAAACATTTTAAACCCAAAATCAGCTCAATCGGCCCAGCCGTTGCCGAGTTTTAATCAGACTAACGAACATCAATTCATTTTTATTTATATAGATTAATCTCAAATTTTCAAAACAATTTTGGCTTGAAGGGCTTGTTTATACATAATGTAAACACTAGATATACAGCTTATGATTTCAATAATGTCATTTGAACAAGAACAGTGACCTGTGATGTGTGGCAGTAATATTAGGTGAGTTGTTACTCTTTAACAAAACTAGGATAATTTATTGGAGCTTATGTTCATAAATACTAAAGTCGTGACTAAAATAGCTAGTACTATTGTAATTTTAGACTTTATTTTTCTGGTGTCAAGCATATATTTTTGGTAAAAGAACTAAGGGTATCAGAGCATTTTATGGTGGTCATTATTTTTAAAAAGACGTCGACATATGCTATAAAAAATATATAAATGCAGTGGAAGATAGCGTGGCTGTCAATATCAAAGGATTTTGGTCGTATGTCTCCAGTCTTAAATCCAGGAACAGTATCCCCTCCACAGTCTATTACCAACAACAGTCTTCTAATGATCCCGCTTCTACATGTAATTTATTCTCCACATTTTTCCATTCTGTATATGAACCCTCAACGTTCGATTATAATTCATGGCAACCACCGCCTCCTACTCCTGATAATGATATTATCCTTTGCAATTTGCACTTTTCCAAAGACAAGATACAAAGTGAACTTAAGTCTTTAGATGCGTCTAAGGGACCGGGCCCTGACGGTATTCCCCCTATCTTCCTAAAAAACACCTGCGATACGCTGTGCTTTCCTCTATTCTTACTTTTTAATAAATGCATTACCGATGGCGTATTTCCAGAGATTTGGAAACGAGCTAACATTGTTCCGGTCCACAAAAGCGGCTCTAAAAATGATGTGTCTACATACCGCCCAATCTCCTTGCTGTCGACGCTCTCTAAACTTTTTGAAAAACTCGTTCATAGCGAGATCTACCCCGTCTTGCGCCACGTGATATTAACAGAACAACATGGGTTTGTAAAAGATAGGTCCTGCGTGAGTAACCTTCTCCTTTTTACATTTACATTTACGCAATTATTCGAAAGCCTCGATAACAGACAACAAATCGATGCTGTATACACCGATTTCCAAAAAGCTTTCGACAAAGTGGATCATAAGTTACTACTAGACAAAATTGCATTTAACGGCATTAGAGGAAATCTGCTTCGATGGTTTGTTTCTTACGTCACTAATAGGACTCAAAAAGTGGTGATAAATGGCTATGAGTCTAACCCCATTCTAGTCACATCTGGAGTTCCGCAAGGATCCATCCTAGGCCCATTATTATTAATTTTATTTATCAACGACGTTAAAAATTGTTTTCTATCTTCAAAATTTCTCATGTATGCGGATGATTTAAAGATATATAAAAATATAACTAATCAATCTGACTGTATATGTAGATTTTTAAGAGGACCTTGACCGTTTCGTTGAATACTGCTCTTCTAACAAACTTCACCTTAGTTACTCTAAATGTCATAGTATTACGTTTACCAAAAAGAAATCAGTTATCAAATTTAGTTATTGTTTTGGAAATACTGTCCTAAATAAGGTTACCTGTCTCCGGGATCTTGGTGTTCAGTTAGACTCCAAGCTCCATCTCGATGCGCATGTAAATAATATTGTCACTAAAGCTTATCAAATGTTTGGCTTCGTAATGCGCGCATCTAGAGAATTCCACCGCCCCTCCACTTATTTGCATCTTCACAAGTCGTTAATCCGACCACAATTAGAGTTCGCAGTCCCTATTTGGCATCCATTTTATAAAAAACATATAGAAATGTTGGAGTTAGTCCAACGTAAATACCTTCGCTCTGTGCACTATAGATGCTTTCGTAAAAAGGGTTCCTACCAATCATTGCTTAAAAAATATAATATCCTAACCCTACAATCTAGACGCACGCTTCTAGAGATGATGACCCTGTTCAATATATGTCGCAATAAGTTTGACTGTTCTGATCTTGTGAAAAGTTTGTGCTACCTGGTCCCTCGCACAGTACTGAGTAGAGAAGTACGTTCACGTTGTTTGTTTGCCACTAATCTTTGTCATACCAACTCAGGCGCACGCTCACCGCTGCACCGATTGGTCGACACTTATAACAAAAATTTTGGATCAATTGATATTATATTTCTGAATATGAATAGTTTCAAAAAACAAATTATTTCCACTTTAAAGGAACAGCCATAATATTTATTTTTGCATGTAACTTAATTTTGGTTACACCTCATGAATTTATCTAGCATTAAGTTTGTCCTTAATTTTTTCTTCTTGTTTTTTACACGCCGACTTTATTTGATTCCAAACCATTAAATTTGTCCCTAGTATTTATTAAGATGCAGTTAATATTAGTTTTTTTTTTCTTCACTGTTATTTGTCTAAGATATATTTTTTTAATAACAAACCGAGTTATAATTTCAACTTTGTATTGTGTACCTTTAAGTTTGCCCATATTGATATTGTTATTAATTACAGTATCTATGCTAAGTATTTAAATGGTAATCTGTGGATAGCGTCGTGAGTAGTATATTTATTAATTTTTATTATTGTAGTACTACAACCATTTGTAATATTATAATATACTGCTGTTTCTTATCCCTAATAAAAATAAAATAAAATAAAATAAAAATTATATTTAATCTCTTAAAAAACACTAACTCAAATTTTGTTCTAGTGAATTAACACCTCAGTAGGCTTTCCCAATACAGACTTTGGTGGAGTTCCTCGTATGTCATAAGTCATAAGTATGTATTCTTCAAATTCTTTGATTCGTTTTTTTTTTCAGTAAATGTTGGCCGCAGTCCACCACCGAGGACCACCGACCGCAATCACCGACCCCGGTGGTGGGGTCACCGGCTATGAACGACGAAGACCGGTGGCGGTCAGAATCACCAGAAGATGGGTCGCGTGCACCGCCGCCGTCACCTTCATCAACCAACGACGCAAGTCATTGCAGATGCGGCGCGTGCGCCGCTCGGCGCACCGTCAATTTTTTTTTATAGTTCATTAAAAAATTAACCGTGTGCGTGTGCGTTATTTATTTAACTTGTATTTTTAGATTAACATGTTTTTTTATAATTATAATTATGTTTTATTCACATTTTTCAGTCTGACGTTCAGACAGAGCTCCAGACATTCAAAAAGTAGTTACAGATGCAATCGAATGGAATGGAAAAAAATACATAAAATGGGAATATTACCAAAAGGTTTATGCTGCCGACAAATCGTACGGAGAGAGACAAAATTACGGAGGATTATGTAAATCCAGAAAAAATAATGCCGTTTGTAAATGTGGACCGGTTTTTTGCTCTTAATGACTTTATAGACATTTTGTTAGAGGGCTATATATGGCCGTGGCCGGACACGCATTTTATTTTGCAAGAGGGGGTGTGCTCTGTGTGTGAACAACAAATACCAGCCAGAGACGTTCATCATTTTGTGGCTGATGTCAATATAAACATGAATAACCTAATAGAAGCAGACATTTGGTGTGTGAACTGCAGAACGTGCTTATATGACCATTACCCACCGGACGAGTGCCCGGGCTTTATGTGTGGACTTACAACAACTAGTCCCGAGGGTAAGTTATATTTTTTACTAAAAAAATATTAAGTTAATATTTCATTTTTATTTTATTGTTTAAAGGTAAGAACAACCTTATGTGTGTGTGTGTGTGTGTGTTGTTTTTTGATGAGTAGGACATGTGATAAATAAATACAAAACTACAAAATCTTAGTTTTACAGTCTGATGGTTAAAATGAACCTTATGCTATAAACGGTAAGTCCTTTTATCATTGTTACGACGGGCGTTCAAAGGTTTTTTGTTTCTATTAGGGCCAAGTCACACCGAAATGGCAGCGGTAGGCAACGGCTGGCGGGGCAGAACAAATTACAAGAGGCGCGTGGCGCACAGCCGCTCGCAGCACCGCGGGCGGCCACGCGACCTATTCATTCTTTTCAAGCGATACTGGTCTTTTAGGTATGTAACTAAAGTTTAAAATTATTTAGCGCTGAAAGTGCTCGCCGCGTCGCTGCCATTCCGGTGTGACTCGGCCCTTATAGTTTCAGCTTTCGGCACACGCAGTATAATAAATTAATCTCAAATTTTCTAAACAATTTTGGCTTGAAGGGCTTGTTTATACATCATGTAAACACTAGACATACAGCTTTTGATTACAATAATGTCATTTGAACAAGAACAGTGACCTGTGATGTGTGGCAGTAATATTAGGCGAGTTGTTACTCTTTAACAAAACTAGGATAATTTATTGGAGCTTATGTTCATAAATACTAAAGTCGTGACTAAAATAGCTAGTACTATTGTAATTTTAGACTTTATTTTTCTGGTGTCAAGCATATATTTTTGGTAGCTAAGGGTATCAGAGCATTTTATGGTGGTCATTATATTTAATCTCTTAAAAAACACTAACTCAAATTTTGTTCTAGTGAATTAACACCTCAGTAGGCTTTCCCAATACAGACTTAGGTGGAGTTCCTCGTATGTCATAAGTATGTATTCTTCAAATTCTTTGATTCGTTTTTTTTTCGGTAAATGTTGGCCGCAGTCCACCACCGAGGACCACCGACCGCAATCACCGACCTCGGTGGTGGGGTCACCGGCTACGAACGACGAAGACCAGTGGCGGTCAGAATCACCAGAAGATGGGTCGCGTGCACCGCCGCCGTCACCTTCATCAACCAACGACGCAAGTCATTGCAGATGAGGCGCGTGCGCCGCTCGGCACACAGTAATTTTTTTTTTATAATTTATTAAAAAATTAACCGTGTGCGTGTGCGTTATTTATTTAACTTGTATTTTTAGATTAACATTTTTTTTTTATAATTATAATTATGTTTTATTCACATTTTTCAGTCCGACGTTCAGACAGAGCTCCAGACATATTCAAAAAGTAGTTACAGATGCAATCGAATGGAATGGAAAAAAATACATAAAATGGGAATATTACCAAAAGGTTTATGCTGCCGACAAATCGTATGGAGAGAGACTAAATTACGGAGGAGCATGTAAATCCAGAAAAAATAATGCCGTTTGTAAATGTGGACCGGTTTTTTACTCTTAATGACTTTATAGACATTTTGTTAGAGGGCTATAAATGGCCGTGGCCGGACACGCATTTTATTTTGCAAGAGGGGGTGTGCTCTGTGTGTGAACAACAAATACCAGCCAGAGACGTTCATCATTTTGTGGCTGATGTCAATATAAACATGAATGACCTAATAGAAGCAGACATTTGGTGTGTGAACTGCAGAACGTGCTTATATGACCATTACCCACCGGACGAGTGCCCGGGCTTTATGTGTGGACTTACAACAACTAGTCCCGAGGGTAAGTTATATTTTTTACTAAAAAAATATTAAGTTAATATTTCATTTTTATTTTATTGTTTAAAGGTAAGAACAACCTTATGTGTGTGTGTGTGTGTGTGTTGTTTTTTGATGAGTAGGACATGTGATAAATAAATACAAAACTACAAAATCTTAGTTTTACAGTCTGATGGTTAAAATGAACCTTATGCTATAAACGGTAAGTCCTTTTATCATTGTTACGACGGGCGTTTAAAGGTTTTTTGTTTCTATTAGGGCCAAGTCACACCGAAATGGCAGCGGTAGGCAACGGCTGGCGGGGCAGAACAAATTACAAGAGGCGCGTGGCGCACAGCCGCTCGCAGCACCGCGGGCGGCCACGCGACCTATTCATTCTTTTCAAGCGATACTGGTCTTTTAGGTATGTAAATAAAGTTTAAAATTATTTAGCGCTGAAAGTGCTCGCCGCGTCGCTGCCATTCCGGTGTGACTCGGCCCTTATAGTTTCAGCTTTCGGCACACGCAGTATAATAAATTAATCTCAAATTTTCTAAACAATTTTGGCTTGAAGGGCTTGTTTATACATCATGTAAACACTAGACATACAGCTTTTGATTTCAATAATGTCATCTGAACAAGAACAGTGACCTGTGATGTGTGGCAGTAATATTAGGCGAGTTGTTACTCTTTGTGTGCGCCTACAACTATTGTACGAGCAATGCCCACTCTAGCCAGACATTGCTATCATACATGTACTTTCTTTACTATTAATAATTTGTTAATATTATATAGCTGCCATTACATGCAATGACATTCCATTTTGAACCCTCGTCTAGAGAGGTCGATTACCTTCAATTATAACTAGATACAAGTACCTATTGTAACCATTTTGAAATTTAAATTATAAGGGTCTGAATTGTTCCCAAGTTTTTTATTTGGATCCACAAAGCGTCCTTGAGACGCAACATTTGGCGACCGTGACAGGACG
This sequence comes from Athetis lepigone, assembly GCA_033675125.1. NCBI lineage: Eukaryota > Metazoa > Arthropoda > Insecta > Lepidoptera > Noctuidae > Athetis > Athetis lepigone. The sequence goes on from CM066221.1 coordinate 811,949, forward strand.
CGGTCACTGAAGAAAGGAACCCTAGTTTTGCCGGTCATCGAGGAGGTGCCAGCAGGTCCAGCCTTTCCAGTGGGACATCGCCGGGTAGCAGCCGATCAACTAGAAGAATCGCAGCCAACTACACCGCCAGGGAGCCTCTGAGAACGTTTCGAACTGTCTGCAGTCGTCGTGCATCGAAACCCTCAGCTAAGTGCCATCCTCTCTCATCCCACCTATATCTTCCACGTAACCGTGTCCACTTGTGCAAAATATCAAAAATCAACTAGTCTATTTTACTTAATTTCTATTAAACAAGCTTTAAATTCCCTAATTAGGTGTATTGAGTAGGTACCCACCTACCTAAATATAATTTGGTAATTTTTTTCCCTAACGATATTAACGCTAACTATTAGCAATTTCATCAAACTTTAAAGATTCCCGCTTCATTACGTAATCATTGCATATTGCGCTCTCATCTCTGCAAAACATCTGTTCGATTGAACCGTGCCAGCTAGATACCGTTAACCGATCGCCGCTACGACACCGTGCGCCATTTTATGTAAAACTTGTGGTTAACACGTGTGGGCTTGAAAATTAAGTTAAATTAGTGCAATTAAAGTTTATTTTTCAATCGAATACGTTTAGAGACATTCTCAAGTGCATATAGTGTATAAATTGCGTGTAATTCAGTGACTTTAACGCGTAAGTTCATCTTAAATTTAATTTAATAGGAAAATAGTAGTACCGATTTACAGCGTAGTCATTGTTAAACCATTCAATAGTTAAAATGTCACTAGGCGAAGGGGTGTCATTATCCAAAGAATATAAGGATTTGTCATTGAAACGCAGTTCTATCAAAGGACGGTTAACAAAATTTAAAAATTATTTGGATAAAGCTGCCTCGCTTGACACATTTAGCTCGATACAATTGAATGAGTTAACTATAAAAATAACCAAACTTGAGATGCTTTCAAACGAGTTTGATGCGCTGCAGAGTCAAATAGAAGTGTTAAATCCTACTTTTCTAGTTAATGAAATTAACGAACGTGATAGTATCGAGCAAGATTTTACTATCAATTTAGCTACGGCTCAAGCCTTACTAGACCGCCACAATAAACCCAAAAATGTTTGCTGTTCAGAAAACAGTTCATCACGTAGCCATGCCGATCATGGTCATAATTCAGGCTTGAAGTTGCCTCAGATACAGATAGCGAAATTTGATGGATCCTACTTTCGATGGCTCGAGTTTCATGACACATTTTCGACGTTAATACACGAAAATGATAATATAAAAACGATCCACAAGTTTCACTATTTGATGTCGTATTTACAAGGTGAGGCAGCTCGTGTTCTTTCAAATATTGAAGTTTCTGAGTCCAATTACAACATCGCTTGGCAACTTTTGTGCGAGCGTTATAATAATAAAAGGCAATTAATTAGTTTCCACTTAACAGCTCTTTTTAACATTAAACCTGTGATGCGTGAATCGGAAACTTCACTACGTTATTTAGTCGACCATGTCACAAAGAATCTCCGTGCGTTAACTAGTTTAGGTCAACCAACCAAACACTGGGATACTTTGATTGTTTTCATGGTCTCCTCTAAGCTAGATGCCAACACTATGATGAAATGGGAAGAGTTACGTAACACGTTGGATGAATCACCTTCGCTTGCTCAATTCAACAAGTTTTTAACTGACAGAGCTAATGTTTTAGAGTCACTTAATAAATCTAACAAATCCATTCATTCTAAGTCTAACTCTCATCCTTCAACTAGCAAACATACAAATCACACAACGTTGTCCAATCAAGCTTCAACCACACATACCGAAAATGAGTGCTACATATGTAAGAAACCTCATCGAATATACGATTGTCCTATATTTCAGGCTAAGAGTGTCTCCGAGCGAATTGCAGCGGCATCAAGCGTAAAGTTGTGTCTCAACTGCCTCCGTTCTGGCCATCCCACCCGCGCATGTCGCATGGGACCATGCCGTGAGTGCAAGCGTAAGCACAACACGCTGCTGCACATTCCTAAGGACTCCCATACTAGCTCGGAACCTGAGGTAACAGATCAAGAAACTCTTGTGGCGTTCTCGAACCAACAGTCTAGTGAGGTTATGCTGTGTACAGCGTTGGTGCAAGTTATCAATCCCAAAACGAATAAAGGTGAAACTGTTCGCACACTTCTAGATTGCGGCAGTCAATCGTCCTTTATATCCAAGTCATTGCAACAAAAACTAGGTTTCTCTTGCAATTCCACTCAGATAAGCGTGTTAGGTATAGGCAATCAATGCAACAACAACGTTACGGAGAATTGCACAGTTAAAATTCAATCGTTGACTAACAAGTTTAATATCACGTTTACGTGTCTAGTTTTAAAACAATTAACAGGTTTACTACCTAAAGGTTATATTAGTTTACAAGCATTAAAGTTACCCGAGAACATCGAACTTCCTGACCAGAAATGGAATAAGCCTGCACCCGTGGATATGATCCTAGGGTCTGACGTCTTTTGGGACATCTTAGGATCAAATATTATTAAGTTGGGCAGGCATTCACCACAGCTTAGAAGTTCCCAGTTAGGATGGTTGATCGCGGGCAACATCACACCTACACATGCATCTGTTTTTTCACACGTTGCTCACAACTACACTCACTGCAATCATACCACTCGCACACATGCTGCCATTCAAGCCGAACATTCAGACATTCATAATCAGATGTGCCAATTTTGGGAGTTGGAAGAATTGCCACAAACTAGTTATGTGAGTAGTAACGATAGGGCGTGTGAACAACATTTTATTAAACATACAACGCGTTTAGAGTCGGGCAGGTTTTGCGTTAAACTACCCCTAGTTGACTCACCCAGCTGTTTGGGCAATTCTTTTAACGCGGCTAGGAAACGATTTCTAAATTTAGAGAAACGTTTTAGGCGTCAACCGGAAGTAAAATCACAATACGTGGATTTCATTAAAGAGTATGCCAGTATGGGACATTTGTCTGAGTGCTCACTGCCTATTCCGGAGCCTAACTATTATCTTTGCCATCATGCTGTTTTCAAGGAAGGTAGCGAGTCTACTAAGATACGCGTGGTATTCGATGGATCCGCTCGTACGTCCTCTGGTTATTCCATAAATGACCTTCAATTGGTGGGCCCAACTTTGCAAGACTCACTCTTCTCAATCCTCATTAGAGCGCGACAACATAAGTATCTTCTCACCGGTGATATTGAAAAATTTTATCGTCAAGTACAATGTCATGAGGATGATCGCAGGTTTCAATTGATTTTGTGGAGAGAACATGAGTCTGAGCCCATCCGAACATTAAAATTAAATACGGTCACTTATGGACTTTCCAGTGCTAGTTTTCTGAGTACACGCTGTCTTTGGCAACTAGGCGAAGAGTGCTGTGATGAGCAAATCAAGACCATCATCCAGCATGATTTCTTTGTCGACGATATGTTGACAGGTGGCGCCACTGAAGCCGAAATTTTGCACATACAAAAGGCTGTGTCTAATACATTAGCCTCAGGTTGCTTACCCCTACGTAAATTTCGATCCAATTCGCCTGTAATTCAACAGATCGCCGACACTACAGACAATTTGTACCTTAGTCAGTCTACAAACGTTCTAGGTTTAGGCTGGAATCCTAAGGAGGATGTGTTCTATTTCCCTACCAGGTTAGATCCAAAAAATATTCCAGAAATAACTAAACGGTCTATATTGTCCATAGTTTTTAAAATATTTGACCCTATAGGTTTACTTAGTCCCTGTGTAATTAAACCTAAAATGTTATTACAACAACTTTGGATCAAGGGGAAAGGCTGGGATGAACCAGCCCCTCCAGAAGTTATTAACGGGTGGAATTTATTTAGATCGAACATACAATCTTTATTTGACATAAAAATTCCAAGACAAGTTTTATGCAGTTCACCTATTTTTATTGAACTTCACACGTTCAGTGACGCATCACAGTTAGCCTATGGCGCCTGTACATATTTATTATCTAAAAACATAGCTGGTGACGTCATCGTTCGTTTACTATGCTCTAAATCAAAGGTGGCCCCGCTGAAGCCGGTCACCATTCCGCGACTTGAGCTGTGCGCAGCTTTGCTTGCCGCTCGACTATGCAAGGCAGTACTAGATTCTCTGCGTTATAAGGTTCATAGTTGTGTGCATTGGTGTGACTCAACAGTCGTGCTGGGTTGGCTTGGGAACGACCCACGAAATTTGAAAACCTTTGTCGCTAATCGAATTTCAGAAATAAACGATTTGACGGACACATCTTGTTGGCGTTACGTTCCCACCTCCCAGAATCCCGCAGATCTTGTATCTCGGGGTGTCGATCCTCAAGGTCTGCAAGCATCAGACCTATGGTGGCACGGACCTAGTTTCTTAAGAAGCAGTAAATGCGATTGGCCTCAGCTGAATCAAAAATTTCATTCCGAACTAGATTTACCCGAATTAAAACTAAAAACCAATAACTTATTATCTACTGTCGAACAAGCTAACGTTTTCAAGTTTGAAAGTTATAATGATTTTACTAAATTAAAACGTACATTCGCACTCGTCAAACGTTATTTAAGTAATTGCAAGAATGCTCAGAACAAAATAACCGGTTTCTTAACAACGCGCGAACTTCATGACTCATTCCTACATCTATGCAAGATAGCTCAGAGACAGTCGTTTCCCGATGAATGTAATGCATTGTATAATAACAAGGAGTTGCATTACAAATCAAAGTTATCGCCTTTACATCCATTTGTTGATAAGGATGGAGTTATACGCGTCGGCGGACGTCTCGACGCCTCACCTTTTAATTTTAATAGAAAACACCCTATTTTGCTACACTCTTCACATCATTTTTGTAAATTAATTTTCGCATACGAGCATTTACGTCAATTGCACGCCGGACCGCAGCTGCTACTAGCGACTGTGCGCGAATACGTTTGGCCTATTGATGGACGGCGAGGCGCGCGCCGCGCCGCTCGCCTCTGTTTCACGTGTCGGCGCTTGCGCCCGCGCTCATTATGCCCACTGATGGGCAATCTTCCTACGCAGCGTGTTACGCCAGACTTCCCATTTTTATCGGTTGCACTAGACATGGCAGGTCCATTTGCAGTCTTAAATAGAAAGGGTCGCGGTGCTAAAACTACCAAGTTTTATTTAGCAATATTTGTTTGTATGCGCTATAAATGTATACATTTGGAAGGTGTCAGCGAGCTAAGCAAGGCTTCATTTTTATTATCTTTAAGACGTTTTATATCCCGTAGGGGTAAGCCGGCGGAGATTTTTTGTGACAATGGTCGAAACTTTGTTGCCACCGCCAGAGAACTAGGTAAATTTATAAAGGGAAATAGCACTTCTATTTCCAACTCTGCGGCGCAAGATGGCATAAACTTTGTATTTTCTCCTCCGTATAGCCCCCATTTTAACGGACTAGCTGAAGCAGGTGTAAAATCTTGCAAGTTCCATATGAAACGTGTCATGGGTAACACCCATTTAACTCAAGAAGAATTTTCAACACTTCTTGCACAAGTGGAGGCTATTTTAAATAGCCGTCCCTTACATCCCTTATCCTCATCTCCTGACGACCTATCTTTCCTCTCCCCAGGGCACTTCCTGATCGGCCGACCGCTCACATCGCTGCCGACATCAGTTCCTGACCAAGAGGAGAACCTGGACCCGCTGCAACGTCATGCTAGGCTCGAGCAAATCCGCCGGCATTTCTGGCAGCGCTGGCAGAAGGAGTGCGTCAGCGAAATGCAACAGCGCATCAAGTGGCGTCAAAACCAGGACACCCTCAACGTCGGTGACCTAGTCGTTATTGAAGAAGACAATGTGCCGCCACTGGCGTGGCGACTCGGTCGAGTTGCTCGCCTTTTTCCGGGATCCGACGGCGTCTCCCGTGTAGCCGACGTCAACACTGCTCGAGGATGCGTCCGGCGGGCACTTACGCGCCTTTGCCCCCTTCCTAGGCCCGATGAGCTTTGAAACTCACAAGTGCGTCGTTTCAAGGGGGGGAATATGTGTGCGCCTACAACTATTGTACGAGCAATGCCCACTCTAGCCAGACATTGCTATCATACATGTACTTTCTTTACTATTAATAATTTGTTAATATTATATAGCTGCCATTACATGTAATGACATTCCATTTTGAACCCTCGTCTAGAGAGGTCGATTACCTTCAATTATAACTAGATACAAGTACCTATTGTAACCATTTTGAAATTTAAATTATAAGGGTCTGAATTGTTCCCAAGTTTTTTATTTGGATCCACAAAGCGTCCTTGAGACGCAACACTCTTTAACAAAACTAGGATAATTTATTGGAGCTTATGTTCATAAATACTAAAGTCGTGACTAAAATAGCTAGTACTATTGTAATTTTAGACTTTATTTTTCTGGTGTCAAGCATATATTTTTGGTAACTAAGGGTATCAGAGCATTTTATGGTGGTCATTATATTTAATCTCTTAAAAAACACTAACTCAAATTTTGTTCTAGTGAATTAACACCTCAGTAGGCTTTCCCAATACAGACTTAGGTGGAGTTCCTCGTATGTCATAAGTATGTATTCTTCAAATTCTTTGATTCGTTTTTTTTTTCGGTAAATGTTGGCCGCAGTCCACCACCGAGGACCACCGACCGCAATCACCGACCTCGGTGGTGGGGTCACCGGCTACGAACGACGAAGACCAGTGGCGGTCAGAATCACCAGAAGATGGGTCGCGTGCACCGCCGCCGTCACCTTCATCAACCAACGACGCAAGTCATTGCAGATGAGGCGCGTGCGCCGCTCGGCACACAGTAATTTTTTTTTATAATTTATTAAAAAATTAACCGTGTGCGTGTGCGTTATTTATTTAACTTGTATTTTTAGATTAACATTTTTTTTTTATAATTATAATTATGTTTTATTCACATTTTTCAGTCCGACGTTCAGACAGAGCTCCAGACATATTCAAAAAGTAGTTACAGATGCAATCGAATGGAATGGAAAAAAATACATAAAATGGGAATATTACCAAAAGGTTTATGCTGCCGACAAATCGTACGGAGAGAGACTAAATTACGGAGGAGCATGTAAATCCAGAAAAAATAATGCCGTTTGTAAATGTGGACCGGTTTTTTACTCTTAATGACTTTATAGACATTTTGTTAGAGGGCTATATATGGCCGTGGCCGGACACGCATTTTATTTTGCAAGAGGGGGTGTGCTCTGTGTGTGAACAACAAATACCAGCCAGAGACGTTCATCATTTTGTGGCTGATGTCAATATAAACATGAATGACCTAATAGAAGCAGACATTTGGTGTGTGAACTGCAGAACGTGCTTATATGACCATTACCCACCGGACGAGTGCCCGGGCTTTATGTGTGGACTTACAACAACTAGTCCCGAGGGTAAGTTATATTTTTTGATAAAAAAATATTAAGTTAATATTTCATTTTTATTTTATTGTTTAAAGGTAAGAACAACCGTATGTGTGTGTTGTTTTTTGATGAGTAGGACATGTGATAAATAAATACAAAACTACAAAATCTTAGTTTTACAGTCTGATGGTTAAAATGAACCTTATGCTATAAACGGTAAGTCCTTTTATCATTGTTACGACGGGCGTTTAAAGGTTTTTTGTTTCTATTAGGGCCAAGTCACACCGAAATGGCAGCGGTAGGCAACGGCTGGCGGGGCAGAACAAATTACAAGAGGCGCGTGGCGCACAGCCGCTCGCAGCACCGCGGGCGGCCACGCGACCTATTCATTCTTTTCAAGCGATACTGGTCTTTTAGGTATGTAAATAAAGTTTAAAATTATTTAGCGCTGAAAGTGCTCGCCGCGTCGCTGCCGGCCGCTGCCATTCCGGTGTGACTCGGCCCTTATAGTTTCAGCTTTCGGCACACGCAGTATAATAAATTATTCTCAAATTTTCTAAACAATTTTGGCTTGAAGGGCTTGTTTATACATAATGTAAACACTGGACATACAGCTTTTCAACAAGAACAGTGACCTGTGATGTGTGGCAGTAATATTAGGTGAGTTGTTACTCTTTAACAAAACTAGGATAATTTATTGGAGCTTATGTCCATAAATACTAGTCGTGACTAAAACAGCTAGTACTATTGTAATTTTAGACTTTATTTTTCTGGTGTCAAGCATATATTTTTGGTAAAAGAACTAAGGGTATCAGAGCATTTTATGTAGTCATTATATTTAATCTCTTAAAAAACACTAACTCAAATTTTGTTCTGGTGAATTAACACCTCAGTAGGCTTTCCCAATACAGACTTAGGTGGAGTTCCTCGTATGTCATAAGTATGTATTCTTCAAATTCGTTTTTTTTTTCAGTAAATGTTGGCCGAACTAGGAAGACCGGCGGTCACCAGAAGATGGGTCGCGTGCACCGCCGCCGTCACCTGCTTCAACCAACGCCGCAAGTCATTGCAGATGCGGCGCGTGCGCCGCTCGGCACACGGTCAATTTTTATTTATAATTTATTAAAAAATTATCCGTGTGCGTGTTCGTTATTTATTTAACTTGTATTTTTAGATTAACATTTTTTTTTAATAATTATAATTATGTTTTATTCACATTTTTCAGTCTGACGTTCAGACAGAGCTCCAGAAATATTCAAAAAGTAGTTACAGATGCAATCGAATGGAATGGAAAAAAATACATAAAATGGGAATATTACCAAATGGTTTATGCTGCCGACAAATCGTATGGAGAGAGACAAAATTACAGAGGAGCATGTAAATCCAGAAAAAAAAATGCGTGTGAAATCGGCGACAAAACTATTTGGTCAGTGTTGCTGTTGTGACAGAACACTTGACAGCAAGAAAGGATCTTCCCGTAGAATGTCGTCAATTAATAGACATGACTTTATGAATAGATAATTTATTCGATTCATTGAATGTTAGCAGTATGTTCATACCAAATGGTAAAATACACACATCAAAAGAGTCTAGGGATCAAGTGAATATTTTTGAAATAAATATTATTTAAGCAATATTTACCAAATCCAGTCTTCCAGGACTACTTCTTAATGTAATGCCTATGTTTCATTTAACCGCTTACCACTATAGTCAATAAAAATAAACTCAAATTGATGTTTTTGCAAATTGTGGAAAAAAACTCAAATTAACGGCGTCAATTAATTGACAAAAAATGGTAAAGATAAGAAAATTAATAATCTATATTTCCACCATTAACACGAATCACACAATAACAGCGATTTGGCATGCTTAAGATGAGTTCATCAAAATCACTTTGACGAATGACCGCCCATGTGTTTTGTGACAAGTCATAATGTTATTGTGGAGTATGTACGGTATGCATACTCGGCAGAGCTCTTCTTTGAAGCATATCCCATGCGTGCTCAATTGGATTGAGGTCTGGCGATTGAGCAGGCTACGGCAGAACGTTGATACGAGCTTCGGCAAGAATGCGTGTTAAGACTCTAGCCGTGTGTGGACGTGCGTTGTCATGCATTAGTTGAAATGAATCACCCAACTAGCCTCGCAAAGGGATGATTATATCTGAAACCATCCTCTCTGCGTAAACTTGAGCATTGAGGTTACCCCTGATCCAAATGAGATCGGTTCTTCCGCCGATCCAAATAATTCTTTAAGAAATCTGTATGGATCTCAATTTTTTTATTTTTAATAAAGCTGATTTGAACCAAGTTCCTAGTATAATAATAAGTTAAAAAGTGAAGAATGCTAAGTCAATCACCTATTTTTCAGTACTGATTAGAATTAAGTAAATGTTTTGATTTTTGTAAAAGCCCTTAGTGTAATAAGGCCTAAAGAAATTAAGATAGCATGAGAAATTTGATTGAAAAAGTTTATGTTGATCGAGCTCTATCTAAATATTTTTTTTTTGTTTTTGCTTTGTATTTAAGCGTAAATGTTACGTTTTTTAAGTTCTTTTAGTTTAATAAAGCCCATGGCCATATTTTTCTAAAATTTAAGTTAATATTCCTTATACCAAGTTTTCAAAGGTCAAATTATGATTATGCCTAGTGTTAAAAATATTTAACATGTCTTATTTCTCTCAAAATATACAATTCCTTAGTGGGCCTTTATATCCTTATAGCGTTTAATAAGGCCCAAGGCGGATGTTTTTGTTTCCCATGTGTTGTATTGACAACACATGGGATCGAAAAATCGGAAATTACGCGAGTGAAACCGCGGGGCACATCTAGTTTAGGTTATTAAAATAAACTTTACAAACTGTTTTACAAATGTTAAACGATAAAACATTTTTTTTTTTTTTTGGTGAGTGGGAAATCATCCAATGACTGCTCCCGTCCTGGGTGCGGCGGCACACGGTGGGCTGAAAATCGGCTTTCATAGACTTAGGGATTTCAATTTGCAAGTGCTTGTTTTTATGCCGGATATCGCTTCTATTAGTCATTACTATGTACAAAAATGACACCCGAGTTAATTCTACCCAAAAACGAAGGAAATATAATTTTTTTACGAAAAATTTGTATGAAGCTAGTATGAAAAATCGAATTATCTCCTAAACGGCATGTTTAACCGTAATATCCTTGGAGATGGTCATAGTGCTAATTATTTATGATTTTTTGGTTGGCAATTGGACGAAAAATTTAATGCCGTTTTTTTTTTAAAAATCGTCAAAATATTTTTATTTGTTTTTACGTATGAAACGATTCCTTTTGGTGTTTATGTTGAAGAACACGGACTTTTAACTACACATAACATAAAATAGCATCACTCCTATATTTCCGAAGGAGTTGGCAGAGGTTTATAGTACACCCACACGTAGCCAACTATGTTTGAGCTAGATATTTATCAGCACAAAATGAGTTTTAAAACTTTTCATACAACCAAATTACCAATTGTCTTCTAATGAGTCCAAAAAGAAGTGATTAAGTAACTACACTGATTAGGTCTTCTAATGAGTCTTAATAGGTGATTTAATGTTTTTCTATATCTCACGACAATGGATTATATTTAACATTTCCTGATAAGTAAGCTAATTTGTTAATTAGCAGTGCTATGAGTTCTAAGAATAGTTAGTGACAATTATATATTTTCATTAGCTAATGAGGAGATAACTAATGAGGGTAGTTACCTAATTATTGTCGTTTTGCAATAAAACGGCTAAAGTTTTGTTTTATAATTTAATTTGTTCACAACTGTGTAACTGCTAACACTAAATCTGCGACTATAAAATCTTAAAATGGAAAGTTTAATCACCAATTTAGACTTGTTTGTTCTTCTACGAAGTGAGAGTACTTCATTTGATCATGAAGTATTGTTTAGTGCAGTTGTATCCCGCATAGGCGATTGCCTGTCTGACGAAGATTATGTTGTTCTCAAAGAATTTTGTCGGAGATTTACGCGAGCCGCTTTACAAAGGTGGGGGAAATCCAACCGATTCCTTGATAATTTCAGGAGAAAGTACGAGAATTGGTTGGGAGCAAATATTGATTGGCCGAGTTTTGTGCAAACTTTAGTTAATCAAGAACCAAGTGTTGATGAGATACCAAGAGCGCCCTCAGTCTCTCCAGAACCGTCGACATCAACGTCCATTGGAACAATGACGAAAAGATCCCGTAAACCATTCGAAGACCTGGGAAGTAAACAAAAAAAGAGAAGATCTGATGAACACACAGGCGAAGGTTCCAGTGAATTGGCATATGCAGCTGCAGCACGTTTAAAAGAAGAAGGGCATGGAGATATCGCCTCTGTCATCGAATACATGATGAAAAATCCTGAAGCAGCCGCTAAATTAAATGAAACGCTTAAGAAACCAGCGAAAACAATCATATTTACGCCAGAAAAGGCGCTTGGATTGCTTCTTTCGCTAAAACTCTCAAAGTGGCAATATATTACGTTGCGTGAGGCTGCCATTCGAGAAGGTGCTAAAGATATTTATCCATCTTACTATAAAGTGCAACAAACTAAGCTTGATTGCTACCCTCCGAAGCAATCAGTGACAGTTACTGATTCATCGGCTAGGATTACACTTCAAGCTTTACTTGATATCACGGTTACAAGAATCCTTCAAAGCCTTTCTAACGAAGAGCATAACAAGCAGTTGAAGCTGATATCCAAGTGGGGATTTGACGGTGCTTCTAACCAAAGCCGATACAAGCAGAAAATTGAGGGTGAGGAAGATGATTCAAGCATTTTCATGACCTCCTTGGTGCCACTAAAACTGACAGATGGAGACAACATTTTATGGACGAACCCAAAACCATGCTCAGTTTTGTATTGTCGTCCAGTTCAGTTTACTTTTGTAAAGGAGAGTGAAGCAGTTGTCCTTGGGCTGAAAAAACAAATGGATGAAGAAATTGAGGCCCTTATCCCCACAGAGTGCAATAATAATAATAGGGTGACTCATCAACTAATGATGACGATGATCGACGCTAAAGTCTGTACTTACCTTTCTGAAGCTAGATCAAATGCATCGTGCTACCTGTGCTTAGCAAAGCCTACAGAAATGAACCGCTTAGATGCTGTAACATCAAAAATTGTGTGTTCGGACCTGTATGAGTTTGGCTTGTCATCCCTACACGCCCGTATAAATTGTATGGAATGTCTGTTACACATTGCATACAAACTGGACTTCAAACGGTGGGCAGCGAGAAGTGATGAGCACAAAGAAATGCTACAGACAAGAAAGAAAATAATTCAAAATAAATTCAAAGATGAGCTCAATCTGTTGATTGATATAGTAAAACAAGGCTCGGGAACCACCAATGACGGGAATACTGCAAGAAAATTCTTTGAGTTTTCTAATAAAACCGCAGCTATAACCGGTTTGGATGAAGACCTCATCAAAAGATTTGCTGTAATTTTACAAGCAATTACATCTGGAGAGCAGATCGATATAATAAAATTTAGAGATTATGCTCGCAAAACAGCAGAAAAGTACGTATTACTATACGACTGGTTCTACATGTCGTCAACCGTTCATAAGTTACTAATCCATGGGGCTGACATAATCGAGAAAAATAATATTGTGCCGATTGGGACTCTCTCGGAAGAAGCCTCAGAGTCTCGAAACAAAGATTTTAGGAGGTTTCGAGAACATCATTCGCGGAAAAGAAGCAGGCAGGATTCCAATCAAGACATTTTAAATATGCTTGTTGTTTCTTCGGACCCTTTGCTAAGTGCACAAAGGCCTAAGTTAGATGCCAAGAAAAAGCAGAGCTTTTTTGCTGAAACTCTCGACTTAATTCAATTTCAGGAAACTGAGTTCGAATTTTTGGATATATCCAATCTGGATGCTGACTCAGAATTGGAGTCTGACAACGAGAGTGATAAGGAAAATTTGTAAAAAAGATATATATGTACATATTTGTAAATTTGTATTTGAGTGTGTTTGGGTTTTTTTGTAATATTTAATGATATGTTTTATTTTTTTTATTTATTTTACTTTATTTTACGAATGCTTAGTATTAATTCCTTAAATTAACTTATTTTGTATAAAATATAACTTCATAATGTTACTTCAATATAAATCTTTTTTTATTTAAATTAATATAAATGTGTCAAAAACAGCAATTTTTTTATTTTATTTTTCTTGTCTCGTGTGTTCTTAATATTTGGGTTAATAACATATCGAACTTTTTAACTTAGACACTAAAAGGGATCGTTTTACATGTAAAAATAAATAAAAATATTTTGACGATTTTTAAAAAAAAAACGGCATTAAATTTTTCGTCCTATCGCCAACCAAAAAATCATAAATAATTAGCACTATGACCATCTCCAAGGATATTACGGTTAAACATGCCGTTTAGGAGATAATTCGATTTTTCATACTAGCTTCATACAAATTTTTCGTAAAAAAATTATATTTCCTTCGTTTTTGGGTAGAATTAACTCGGGTGTCATTTTTGTACATAGTAATGACTAATAGAAAAGATATCCGGCATAAAAACAAGCACTTGCAAATTGAAATCCCTAAGTCTATGAAAGCCGATTTTCAGCCCACCGTGCGGCAGGGCGTGTCAGACTCTTACTGACTAAAACCCACTCATGTTCCTTCGATTGCCCTTTATGTTCCAGGGTCACGGTGACTACTATACACATTCCGCAACCCCGGCAGGCGTTGGCCCTGTTAGGCCCCTTCCTGTGCTGACTCCTTCTCTTTGAGGCGCGCGTGGAACACTAACGCGCCGTCGACGCGGTCCTGGTCCTAAACGATAAAACATGTAAGACATGTAAGCCGCATGGATAGCGACCGTTGGGCAAAGGCATCTACACAGTGGGTGTCATAAGATGGACGTCGTCGCCGAGGCCGGCCCAGGAAAAGGTGGCGCGATGACCTTGACACATACCATAAGAGGCGGCGAGGGATAAGGATGTCTGGAAGGAGTTGGGGGAGGCCTTTGCTCGGCAGTGGGACAGCACAAGCTAAGAAAAAAAAAACGATAAAAAGACTTCTGTCGAGCTAGTTTATCGAACCGTCACACTGTGCGTCGCATCACGCACATTACCATCCCAAAGAGTAACCTTTCCGGCCTTGGCCCGACTGCATGCATTTCTGAAGAGTGTATCCCATCTGGCCCGGTGACGTGGCCCGGTACCGGGCCACATGGGAAAAAAAAGTTTTAACTGGCCCGGTGATATGTTTACCGGGCCAGATGATACAAACCAAGTGCCATCGTCCCCGGTAAGGGGCGAAAAGAGGATACGCCTCGTAATTTGTGAAATACTAACTATATGCATCTATGAAAGGGATTGAACTTATAAATCAAACCGCTTAGTAATAATCACTTTTTATTGTGAATAACGCGATATATCAACTTGTGTTATAAATCTCAACTTGAAATAGACTTCCTGTAAGCAGATTTTTGAATTTGAACATATTAACTTCGATAATTTCAGAATTCTCTAACGCATTCTGCCGTTGTTCCTTTTTCGCGTGAAGGGCAGAATGGTGTGCTTTAAAAGAGACATTTTTTTTGAGCCCACTGTTGAACAGTAACGTTTCAAAGTCAAAGTCAAAGTCAAATCATTTATTTCCATTAGACCAAAAAAGGCACTTTGAAACGTCATACTTATAAAACAAAAGTGAATCTACCGCCCATTCGGAAATGTTGTTACGTATGGAGAAGAATGGGCAAGAAACTCCATACTTACTCTTTTAAAATAATGTTGATACAATTATTATTTGTACATTGTTAAATGTGAAGAGAAGAATGTATATAATGTCAAAACCATTTCCGTCAAAAGGGTATATAAACATAATAAAAATTAAAATTAATTAGGAAATGGAAGCTAATCAAGTTCACGAACATTTAGTGTAACACATTTACTAATAAATTACCTTCCTCAAAAAATGAAAAATAATGTGTGAGCCAGCGCTTCCAACTATTAGAAAAAAGAATTGTGTCTGATTTATAATTGTAAAAGTAAAAGTAGTTAATCATTATCAGTTTAAATTAGCCACCAGTTTGGTTTTGTCTACACTGTGGATTAAATATCCTATGGAGCTGGACCAGCATGCTTCCAAGCTTTAGCTGGACCAGCATGCTTCCAAGCTTCAGTTTATTAATCATTTTACACATGAAACAAAAAGAAAGGGAAGGAGTTACAACTAAGTTAAAAAAACCACCCGTACACAAGTAGCCCTCAGTGATGTACTACCCCTTCTCCCACAAAAGCGACTGGTGGTATGTGGCTGCTCAAAGTCCTGATGATGAAAACAGCAAGATATTTCGTTATTTTATGTTAAAACAATAGTTGCGTGATGATTTTATAAACGTGTGGTGCGATTTCGGACAACGCCACCGTACGACAAATGCACTGGAAGCGTGGCACAGTAAACTTAACAAAACAATAAAAAAATAGCAGCCCAATATGATCGACATTTTAAAAGCGCTTCATACTGACGCCTCTTTTAACAAAACAAGATTAGTGCAAATTGCAAATAAGATACCAAGTACTCGACGCCATTCAAAGAAGGCCATGCTTCGCAAAGACTTTATTCAGGAGACAACCATGGAGCTCATGACCGGTCAAATAACCGTCGGTCATTTTTTAGAAAAAATGCGCTAGAGAATTCGAAATTATCGAAGTTAATATGTTCAAATTCAAAAAATCTGCTTACAGAAAGTCTATTTCAAGTTGAGATTTATGACACAAGTTGATATATTGCGTTATCCGCAATAAAAAGTGATTATTACTAAGCGGTTTGATTTATAAGTTCAATCCCTTTCATAGATGCATATAGTTAGTATTTCACAAATTACGAGGCGTATCCTCTTTTTGTCCCTTGCCGGGGACGATGGCACTTGATTTGTATCATCTGGCCCGGTAAACATATCACCGGGCCAGTTAAAACTTTTTTGCCCCATGTGGCCCGGCACCGGGCCAAGTCACCGGGCCAGATGGGATACACCCTTTCTGAAGACGAAGACGACAACAACAACCAAGTCAGTCATTGTACACCAACGCCATCTTCTACTTCTCAAAGATCAGGCGCTAACGCCCAATCTTTATTCTAAGGGGGTGTTGTATATGATGTAGGCATAGCCTTATATTAGAACCAGGATTATGTGTCTATGCCTGAATTTGATTATAGATGATTGTCTGTGAACAAAGCTCTTTCTCTCTCTCTCTCTGGCCAGCTAGACGACGACATGCTAGTAATTTTATGTCCGTAAGGATTGAGGAGCCACATCAGATTTTTAAAATCTGATCTCTCTCTCTGATGCGGACGATCTCGTGATACTAGCAAACGGAAAATTTCCTAACACGGTGTCAGAGATTATGCAGGAAAAGCTAGACATGGTGGAAAAGTGGTGTAAACACAATCACCTATCCATCAATCCAAGCAAAACGGTGATAATACCGATCACCAGAAGGAGGGACCTAACTCAATTGGGAACCATGAAGCTCTACGGCACCGCACTAGAGTTGTCCACGGAGGTAAAATATCTAGGAGTAATCCTGGATAGCAAACTCACGTGGAAAAGCCATGCCGAAGCGACAGTAAATAAGGCTCTAAGGGTATTTGGCATGTGTCGCTCCGCCTATGGGAAAACATGGGGTCTAAAACCCCAAGTAATCAAATGGATCTACACCATGATGGTGAAACAGATAATCACATACGGGAGCATCGTACGGTGGCCTAGAACCAAGCTGGCAACATGCAGACAAGCGCTAAGCAAAGTGCAGCGGATTGCCTGCATGGCCATAACAGGAGCATTCAGGACCACGCCAACCGCGGCGATGGAAACAATGCTCAATCTCACCCCCCTACACATTGAAGTAGAACTAGAGGCGAGGAGGGCCATACATAGGCTTAGAAGTATGGGGCACTGGACAAACTCCGGTTGCACAACAAACCATATCAACACAAGACCAAACAGGGTACTTGACTGGATTATGGACATGGGATGTGACAAAATACACACACCATCCACAATCTCAAAAAGGAATACAAAATCTACATTCCGAGCAGGGAGGAATGGAAAGGTGGAATAAAACCCCACAAAGGTAACACTCAGATATGGTACACGGATGGCTCTAAAATGAGCACCGGTACAGGTGCAGGGGTACACAGCGACAACTGCAACCTCAGCCTAAGCATGGGCAAACTGGCGACGGTCTTTCAAGCAGAGACCTATGCCATAATCGCATGTGCGCAGGTAATACTAGATAGAGATACCAAAGGGGACACTATCTACATTCTAAGCGACAGCCAAGCAACACTCAAGGCACTTACGACCAATAGAGTGGACTCTGGGCTCGTAGTAAACTGTATCAAAATACTGAAAAGGATAGGAAGGCGCAACCAGGTCAGACTGATCTGGGTGCCAGGTCATACAGGAGTAGAAGGCAACGAGAAGGCCGTCGCCCTAGCTAGGAAAGGATCCGAAACACCCCTCTGCGGACCGGAACCCTTCATAGGACTCTCACCAAGGGTCATCAACCAAACGTTAAAACAGGCTGCGTTGAGGATACACAGCACGCACTGGCACAACACAACGGGCCAGAAGCATGCTAAACTATTCCTCAACGACATAGATAATGGCTGGACCCGGAAACTATGGAGGTACAGCAGACCACAGCTCCGAGCAATCACAGGAGACTTCACAGGGCACTACGCCACCAACAAACAGCTCCAAAACATGGGACTAGCAAGCGACCCGACTTGCAGGCTCTGTGGAGAAGCAGAGGAGTCTATGCTACACCTGCTGTGTGATTGCGCAGCACTAGGCTCCAAAAGATTAGGGTATCTGGCCCATCCATTCCCAAGACCAGAGGACTACAGGCTCAGCCCCATCAAGGCCATACTGGGACTAATGAAGGAGGTGCACAGAAGGCTAGGGGTTGAGTAAAAGGAGGGGTACAGCACAAAAGATCCAAAAGGGTCGAAGTGCTACGGCTTGGGCCGGCCCCACAAAAAGATAAGATAAGATAAGAGGGATGTAAATGTATTTATTTATTTATTTAATGTATTATGTATATAATATTGTACGTTTCTATTTGCAATAGCTTTTTTGAGAGTAAATGATTATGTTTTATTTGTGGACAAATGCTATAGTGCATAAGCATATCCTCTGTTGAAATCTCACTACAGCATTTTAGTTAGTTGGTAGTAAACTCAATTCTGGGTTAAGCTCACCAATCACCATTGTACCTAAGTTTGATTATAATTGTGCTTTACGGATAGATGCTTTTTTTATGTGTAATAAAAAAATAAAATAAGAATAAGGTTTTTCGCCAAGGAGAACAAGTTGCACTTAAAAAAAAACTAAAGCAAACCTCAATTAAGGATAATTTTTTAAATACATAGTTGCATTATGTACCTACATGTAAGTTGAATACATTACAAACATTTATTCTCTCTAAACAATGCTTTATTTTATTCCTAACCTAACCAAACAACTCTTTGACAATTCATAAGTACCTGTAAATGGTTTAAGTAAAATAAATGCTTCTAATTTTTCTTTTATTCATTACATATGACTTTTTCACTTTAATCCAGTAAGCCGAACATTTCAATACATTTCAATAATCACACCGTCCAGACGGTGTGATAATTGAAATGTATTCTTAAAAGTCACAGAATAGTGAGATTACACTGTGTTACCTTTCTTCTATCTTCAATTACACTGAACCAACACTGAGCTAAACATAACTAAACAATATCTAAAGCCCTTTAAAAATCATAACATGTCCATATCGGGATTGTTACATTAACTTAAGTTTTCAAGCGAGTAGATCTTTCCAGTTAAATATCTTCTCAATCGGTTTATATATTATTTATAATATTGATATAATTTAATCCCTTGAACACACACAATTAAAGACAGTCAATTAGGCTATAGCAGCGCGAAAGCCAGCTGTTGGTTGGTCGGCAGAAGGTCGGAAATAAGTTGTCACCTTCTAGGCTGACAACATCCTTATAAGTGCACCGAATAGTCTATGGTCCATGGTACTAAATAAATTATTTTTAATCCATACCTATTAATATAAAGGGAAAAATTGAATTATTCGTTAGTATTGAATACGCTCTGTAACTACTGAAGCTATTTGAAAATTTCTTTCATCTATATAAAACGCTGGATGTTGAGAGTTGTGCAGTTGGAGTCGCGCCAAAACACAAAATTTTAAGTCGTTCGTGGTGCGGGTGCCGACTAATCATCATGAGATCTTCCTCAAAGGAGAGTTCTGACCGAAGGGTGTCGGGTATCGACGTTTTCGTGGAAGCATACCGACATCGCAGCGAAACACGACGCCGTCACTTCGTGTGCAATAATTTAAAATTTGTTTATAGATTTTTTTTTAAATATGTATTAGTTTATTTTGAGTAAGATTATTTGTGTTTTTTTCTATGGGCCTCAGTTGCCTGATAATAAAGGTTTATTATTATTATTATAAAGCTACATTATCAGCGAAGGCTTTAAAACATCACAATATGACCAATAGAACAGGAGTATCACTGAAAAATATGGCAAAAATGAGAAAACAATAAACTATAGACCTAACCCACTATATGTGCATAGCAGTTAACCAGAAACCTATCATTACACGGGCAACAACTCATGGAAAAGCAAGTTGAAATATAAAACTCTCAGAAACTCATGTGCCTCATGACTCAGGCATTTTATAACAAACATTTTTGATACAAAACAACCATTCTTAGACAACAACACTAAATAGACTACCCACTGACCAATATAACTATATAAAAACCTAAGACTACCAACTGACAAGACAACAACTAAGAACAAAGCTAGCAAATTAAAGGTTTTTTTTTATTTCTGACAAAATTTATTGACCATACTATTGCTGCTAGTTTTGTGGCCCAATGAAACAGCCTTATTCCTATTTTTTGCAACACATGACTATCCACTGACCAACACTTCTCTGATTGATTGTATACACATCAGCTATTTTTGATTTTTTTCCTACAATACAACACGATATACTAAATCTTGTCTAAGAAACATTTGTCAAAGTCCTCACGACAACCGGCTATTCGCAACAAAATAGGAAATGTTTCAGCGTCACACAAAATCCGCTCGACGCCCAGATGCCTTTCAGCCAAGTTTTTCATAGTAAAAGTTTCTAACTTTCTATTATTTTCTGAGCACAAATCACAAATCCAACGCGAACAATTCTATCCTCAAACAACAAAGTCCACAAATCTACACGCGATTCACGAACACGAAGAAAGACGAAGACCAAACGTCAAGTCAATGTGGAGTGGATCAGTCAGTGGATTGTCGATTGTGCCCAATTGTGCCAACTGCCACAGCAGCAGAGTACTATAAACTATGGGTGCGTTCCAAAAAGGGTAAAAATTACACGGAGTAGTGCGAAAGTTACTCTAGAGCGTTCCGAAATGAGCCGAGTGAAACCGAGGGTAACCAAACAGTTACTCGACAGCTACCCGCGGGGCTATTACCTATGAAACAGCAATCAGCAATATTTGCGCAGTGCGCAGCGTCAAAAAAAATCGTATAATGTATGAACCGATTGTTAATCGCTCGCTGATTGTTCTAATGCACTTATTGCTACGATGACGATAAAGTAGCAATCGCTGAAACTAATTAAATATCACCTTTAACAAAAAAATCTTAACTTTGCTCTTAAAAACCATACTAAATACGAAACCACCAAACGAAAAATGCATATTTTAGTCAACTGATTGCTCCACAGAAGCAGCACTATCGCTAGATTGATATTTGACTTGACTTATTTTGAATTGACGTTTATATTGCTAAATTATCGCGAATTTGCAAGATACGTAATCCCAGTGCGGAACTGTATTTTGGAACGCTTTCGGTAGAGTAATTTTCGCACTGACAAGTGCAATTTCTCACCCTTGGCTGAGCGTCGTTAAAAATTACCTGACATATGTCAAAATCATATATGCGCCAATGTTGAAGTTTGATGTTTAAGAATGGATTTAATAAAGTAGAAACCAACAGTTAGTACTTAATTATTTGCAAAACATGCTTAAAAAACACGATTTTTCTTCTTTGCAATAGAGAGAAAAAGTTATGTTGACAGTGTCTCATCATACGACCTTAACCATAACCCTAACCCGTTCCAAAACAGTAAAGTCGCTCTGTAGCGTTCAAACTTCAAAAACAGTATAGCCGTTCTCTTTCTTTCATTGTTTCTATCTCTTTTTAATTTCCGAGTGAATTCCTCGCACGTTTTGGAACGCACCTTGTTTAGTGTGACCAACCACAAAAAATATATAGAATTAAAAGTTTCTAGCCTACGGACAATTTTTTCATTGTCTATGGAAGTATAAGACTTTTCGTACCCATACCCATTTCTATCAAAAGATTTGTACGATATTTGTTGCACATGCAAGATGGTGGTCCTACGTCTTTTTAAAAATAAAATAACAACATATAATGAAAGAGAACATCAGTACTTGCCAAAAAAAAATCTAGTTAAAATTATAGCAAACGACAAAATATTATAGGAACAGAACATAGAATAGATTTAATTAAATACATAACCGAAAAATACTTATGTTTTTGTTTTCACCACATATATGTAAATTAGAAGGAATTTCTAGATGTGTCGATAAGAAAAGACAAATCTACAATAATTGTAATCAACAAAAGTATTAGTAAAACTTTGTTAATATTAAATGAGTTGCAAATATTTTCAATATTATTTATTTTACCTTTATTTTAACAATATTTGTCACTAAAACTTAATAAAGTTAATGGGAGATTTAATCGAAATATTGTTTAAAAAATGGGTAATTTTCCTTCATCTGGCATCCCTTTATACACGCACACATAATTACGCCGCTGCTCATTTGGAGCTTCTAGCTCTATAAATTTTATGCTCCATCCGTATTTTTTTATACATCCATGATCTTGTTCACCTGCCATACTCTCACAGATAACATGTAAATCATAATACAGACAAGTGATAGCGTTAAAACGATCAACTGTTTGTCTGTCTGGTATTATTTACTTTGTGACTAAGGTACTTAAGTCAAACTCCTAAAATTAACTTGAAAACGAGGGGATACTTTGAAATTCATCCCTTATTATTTTATTATTTTTACCTTATCATATTTTCATATGTCACAATATATAAATTGACGGTCTTTGCTGAGCTTACTATAGTTACAAAAACATGTAAATTGCATTGTAAATCTTCCACTTTTAAAATAAATTGTAACTTGAAATACTAGCAAGTAGCAACACTGATTCATTTTATGGTTGATAAAATTTACTTACGTAAAATCGAGAAATAAGTTAAAAAGTGACATGCATAGTGATGAAAAGTGATGCCGTGGCTTTTATTGATTGAACCACTATGGTATCAACAACTTTTTATAATACATGAAGGCATAGTTAAATTTATATTAGCAAAAATACCACTGAACATCACGCGAACGCAGTTCGAAGCGTAATGGCCGACGGCCGACCGACATACTATGGTGTAGATGTGCCCGTGTTAGCATGTCCATATAGGAGCACTGACATACTATGGGTGCTTCATTTGTAGTCTGTTTCTTCTTCACGCCTAAACCACTAATCCGATTTGAATGAAATTTGGTACAGATATAGTCTGGGACCCGAGAAAGGACATAGGGTAGTTTTATCCCGGAAATCCCCCTGGAACGGGAACTACTTATTAATCACGCGGGCAAAGTCGTGGGCAAAAGCTAATTTTAAATAAATCTTTAGTAAAAAAGTGAAAGAATGACTAAGAAACTCATGTCACAATCCAGAAGCATTGTTTACAAAGTGCACTGATAAAATCTAAGATGGTGTAGCTAGTAGAACTGAGTATGCAGGACCGCTGCATATGTGTCAGGAAGAAGAGTCTTAGGTGGACTACGGATTATTTTTAAGTTTCCAACAATTTTTATAAAAAAATATTTGGTTTCTTTAGATTTTCTCTCAATCTAAGTTTTTTAAAATTTAATTTGATCTAAAAGTTTTATCAGATTAAAGTACGAATTTTCATTCGAGTCAGAAAAACGACAAGCGCAGCTGCCACCGGGACAACGCACACCGGAATGGCAGCGGCCGGCAGCGGCCGTCAGCGGCCGCCCGCGACGCCGCGAGGCCGCCAGCGGCCGCTAGGCATCGCTAGAAACGAAAGGCGCGCGGCCGCCGGCCGCTGGCAGCCGCTGGGGGCCGCGGGCGGCCTCGTGACCTTTTTAAGTATTTCAAGCGATACTGGTCTTTGAAGTATGTACACTCTTTTGCAAAAAAAACGGGCACCTAAGGAAATTTACGTTCTAAGGTCGATTTGAGTTAATTAAATGAAACTTATTTCTTTGACGTAGTCTAGGTATACTTATAATCGTGTAAATTAATGCGCGTGAAGTGAATTCGGGCAATTAAAAGAAACAAAACGCGGGATTCTTTAAAACCGATGTACACGCTCAAGCAATAAGAAGTCGTCGGCAATGAAGACAAGATTTTTTTTTTACTTTTTTGAATTAAATAAAGTTACAAATGTAAAAACCTAATAACGAGTGTGACCTCCTCTTGCCATAATCACAGCTTGAATCCTTCTGGGCATGCTTTCCACGATGTTTTTAATAACGTTTTGAGAAATACGTTCCCACTTTTCTGCAATGACTCTTTTTAGCTCCCTGATGTTTTGTGGAGCAGGTTGCACTGATCTTACCCGTCTCTTTAGAACATCCCAGACATGCTCAATTGGATTGAGGTCAGGACTTCGTGCTGGCCAATCTAAACGATGGATCCCAACTTCTTGCATGTAACGCTTCCACGTCGCCAGAACGGTGCGGGCGAGCATTGTCGTCCATAAAAATGAAATTTTCCCCAAGTGCAGTCAACGTGGGTTGTGCATATGGAATTAGGACTTCCATTATGTAGCGGTGTGCATTTAAGGTTCCATTTTCTATGAAAACTAACTCCGTACGCTCCGTCGAATTAATTGCTGCCCAAAACATAACGGAGCCTCCGCCATAAGGAGTGATTTCTTCGAAACACACTTCCGCATAGCGTTCCCGTGGTCTTCGCAGCACTCGCCGGCGCCGGTACTCTGCACACAAAGAGATTCTAGCTTCATCAGAAAACAATACTTTATTCCAGTCCTCCAGAGTCCATGAAGCACAGTTCCAAGCAAACTGAAGTCGAGCAACACGATGCTCACGGAGTAATTTAGGGCCCCGAGCTGGGCGGTAACTCCTGATATTGGCAGCCAAAAGCCTCCTCCTGACCGTCCACAAGCTAACTTCTACTCCTCTTACTTCTTCAAGGCTCTTCTTCACATCCACACTTGACGCCTTACGATTCCGCAACGCCTGACTCACTCAAAAGGCGGTCATCTCTTGGTTCTGTGCATCGTTTTCTTCCCGAAACGGGTCTTCATTTGACCGAACCGGTCTCTTGACACACGTAAGTTTGCGTCGCGAACAACCTTCTCAAGTAGGGCTATAATTTTACCGGCCCTTATCGCTTTATCACTCATATCAAAGAGTGGTATTTAATGTAAAAAGAAAGATTATAAATTGTTTAATTTGCAGAAAATATCCAAAAAGTTTTAAAATATCGTAATCAGTTAAAAATCGTTTCAGCAATTCGCGCCATTAGTGAAGCAATTTTAGAATAATCCACAATTTATCATTATTTTTCTTTGGAACGTAAAGAATCATGCCAGGATGCTTCAAATAACATGCCAGTACATCGTCAAATTAATAAAACCTATTTCTTGTTCTTCTTCATTGAAGTAGAGAAAAAATCTAAAGTGCCCGTTTTTTTTGCAAAAGAGTTTAGTTAAAGTTTAAAATTATTTCACACGGAAAGTGCTCGCCGCGTCGCTGCCGGTCGCTGCCATTCCGGTGTGACTCGGGCCATACCAAAATGGTGAGCCGCTACAATAGTGATGTTCCGCAATCAATAGACTTAGACATTTAGTCATGCTTTATTTTATTATGTATCAAAGCGTTTTTTTTTGTTAATATTGAATACATACCGTATTAATTTACCATTTTAGAAATATGGACCTTACCAAAAACAAATAATATAACGGTGTTTCTTGTAATTTTTTTTATTAATTACCTATCGTGTATGTCTTCGTGTATGTATGTCTTCGTGTTGTCTTAATTACCGCAAATTACATGTATTAATTTTTTATAAATAAAGGCAATTTGATATTGAATTAAAAATATATTCTCGACTAAGATTTAATCAAAGACCTTATACTTAAAACCAACAAGTTTTAAGTATAAGGTCTTTGGATTTAATTGTAAAAACTCGATTGTACCACATCACTATTTATTTGGGACTAAAAACCTGCAACACTGGAAATGTCATTTTACTGACTTGAAATTACTTATTATAGACTATTGAACATGGTTTATTTTAATGTGTAGGTAAAAAGTTTAATTATTTAGGTTTAATTAATTGAAATATCCCAAGACCATGATGTGTGTATTATAATTATAATTTCCCTAAAGGTGAACGCAGACTTGGCCGCACCGCACGCGCCGCAGTCTTCGCATTCGAATTCTTTATATGATGTTCTATCCATTCAGACGTGGCGGCCATTTTTTTCAAAATGGCGGATCTGTGACGCCATTTGCAAAAAAAATGCCAAAAAAACGGGATGTATTTTTTTTATTTAATTGGAATAATAACTTGTATGGCGGCTAATAAGAAAGCTATTCTTATTGGAATCTTTATAAAACAACCTTAACATCAAAACATTGGTTTAATTAAGATTATATTATAAATATTGTAATTTGAAACCGGGAAAAGCGGGAAAATTTCGACTTTTCCGACTGTACAAAAGTCGTTATAACTAATAAAACGTACGTTTATTTCATAAAACTGTTACTTAATTTACATAAAAATACCATAATTTACTTTAATTTACACAAGAACACACAATGCCATACATATTCTTTATTCCACAAGCTTTACAAGGTCGCCGCGATAAGGACGACCCACTTGTCAATTCCGAGAAGTGTTATTTGAAACTTCGGTGCGGCAACGTACGGACGTTCAAAACACTTGACGCGTGAATTTATGTCATCCTTGTTTTTTTTTCTAAACTTTGTTTAAGTTAGAGCAGTCAAAATATATATTTTAAACGAAGTATTATGATTAAAATAGTGCGCATGTAAAGACGCCATTTGCATCGAGCTCAATGAGCTCGCTCCACAGATGCGCCATTTTGAAAATCGAGCTCATTGAGCGCGCTCCACAGACAAGGGGATATGCCACCTCGCACACCTACCCGCGTCGCAGTTGCCGCAGACCCTGAAACGGCCAAGTCTGCGTTCACCTTTAAGCAGCAATGTTTTCAAAAAAATTTGGTAAAAAACCAAGAGGCCACGACCAAAAAAAGTTACTAAAATTGAGTTGGCACCACTGAAGTATGATGCAGTGTGACCATATGTGGCAGGATCCTGCCTTTTTGGCAGGTTTAGCCCTTTATTTTACTCTCTGGCACATTTGTTTGACGTTTTAGAAATCCGGCAGTATTTGGCAGTATTAGCAATATAAGCTGACAGATTTGGAAGTATAGCCGCTACAGTCCACAAAAAGAGTAGGATGTAGTATCGAGAAGGGAAAAAAAGTAAATAGGAATTTTAAAATGCCTATGGCAACCTCATCTAAACAAAAACGCGGAATAGATAAACATGTAATAAATATTTTAAATGTTAAACAGGGCATTAGTGAATATGGTGACTGCGTTTCATTCCAGCCAACTAAAGGAAAGATTAAACAAATGACAAAAGCGCTGTATAAAGAAAGTGATCACGAAAAATACGATGCATGATGAATGTATAATTTAATTCAGTTCACTTTTAGATCAATTATTTTACATAAAACTCCAAAAAATAATGTGTCTATTTATTTTAAATTATATTGGCATTATTTTGGCATTTTTTTGCTTTAGATTTTGGCAGGATTAATCAGTTTTCTTGCCTAAGTGGGGCAGGATCTCTAATTTGAAGTTGGTCACACTGGCTATGATGGCATTAGCTCTAAAAATGACATTGAATCGTTGATACAAATAAACACAATAACCTCTTTTCTTTTACTGTGAAATAGCTTCTCAAAGGATCTTTGTGCTTGTTGCAGTTATTTGTCTTGGTTATATCATACGTGTTTCTTCTATAAACTAAATAGGAATTCTAGAATCCCCTAAGACGATGCACTGACCCAAAATTAAGCCTAGTAGTAATAATCAACCTTTCGCAGTTTACTACTGGATCTGATCATCGTTGAATGTTGTCTTCTCTAATTTATTGTGAAAGATGAATTATCGTTTCTTGTGTGTTTTTTGTCTTATTACATAAGTATTTTCGTTACAAGTTCATAATATTGGCCTCAGTATGCTTGTCTACTTTAGAGTTATATTCGTCGTTTTCCTTAATCAAACATCAATATGATGAAAACTAAGCTAACTTAGTCTAGATTAGTTGCATGGTTAGCGTTGTTTTGAATAGCGAATAACTTAGCTTACATAGCTAGCAATCTGCTCACATGTATGGGAAACAGCGTCAGCCATGTGAGCTAAGCGATAACTAACTTAGTTTAGCTCTTGCTCTGCAACTCGCATAAGTTGTCCTAAATAAAGTTGTTTATCTATTTTGTGTTTCAGATATTCTGTCAAAATTTCTTAGTCTTTCTAGTCAAACTGCTATTTGCCTTTAAATGTTGGAATTTATTTTCTAGCTTTTTAAGTAATAAAATTGCAATAGTAAGTGAAATGCTGGTTTCTCTAAAATGCTTTGTAAGTTGAAAATAGTCATTGATAATGAGTCGGTACATATCAAACGAGCCCTAGTCACTGCTAATTCTGAAAAATCAATGTTTTCTATTATTGACGAAGCCAAGGAGTAGAGTGCTACTTTTAACTCATTTAATTTACAATATCCACTGCATAACTACAATCAGAAATTAAAATAAACAGGTATAATTAAGAATACACTATTGATGGTGATTAGGTAGATTAAGGCTTTTCTGAAATCTACTGTTACTAGACTTAATCAATTATGAAAACACACAATGTGACTTCAGTTGTTTTGATGTAATTGGGTAAAAAGGGAACGGACTCAGGGTTGGCTAACATAAAAAAAATATACACATGTCTAAAATAAAAATCCAAAGGAGGCGGGTGAATCTGGGCTTTTTATGTTACACTAATGAAAACTTTATTTTTTTCAAAATTTATTATTTTTATACTATGAAATATTAAGAAATTTTATCATGGAATAATAAATTAAATGTTTATTCAAAATATTACTTTGTCTTACTGCACTTCCAGTTTTTAACAATGGTGCCAAATGAAATATGTTAATCGATCAGTCGAACTAAAATTAAAAGAGGAATCTATAAAAAAATAAATAAAACATCTGCAGAAGAAGTTTTTAATACTTTTTAAATAAAAATAAATAATAATAGGCTTTATTCGCTGATTAATCTAATATTTACATTTCTTACCTACTGTCTAACCTTATTACTATTTACTTATTCCTAGTATTTGTACATATTTATTTCAACTTTTAAGCAAGCTAGTAACACCTGCAAGTAACAGGATCTATTCCCGGTTCAACTATGTATTTATTTGAATATCTATGAATGCAGTTTAAATTGTTTTTTAACCGACTTCTAAAAAAAGGAGGAGGTTCTCAATTCGAATGTTTGTATGTTTTTTTTTTTTTTTTTTTTATGTTTGTTCGCGCATATCTCCGTCGTTTGCCAACCGATTTGAACAATTCTTTTTTTGTTTGAAAGGGTAGACTTTCCAAATGGTCCCATTGTCATCAGGTCCAGGATCTGATGATGGAATCATGCCGAAATCGAGGGAACTCCTCAATTTTTTTATAGGAAATGGTACATTTTTTTTAAAGTTACTCTAAAACGTAGTTGGGACTCTAACTAAAAAGTAAAAAATAAAAAACTTTTTCCAAAAAAAAGATAACCGACTTCAAAACCGAAAAGCTCAAAAATAACTATTTCGGAAGTCGGTGGCAAGGCAACACAATTCGACCGGCAGAAGAGAAGCCACCGACTTCCGAAATAGTTATTTTTGAGCTTTTCGGTTTTGAAGTCGGTTATCTTTTTTTTGGAAAAAGTTTTAAAATTCAAATGTCTTCTTTCAGTTAAACGTGCTTTACAATATTTAAGGTACTTTCCCTCCATGTGGCATAGCCATGGGACACCCTGTATATAGTTATGAAATAGGGAATCAAATGCCTTATTGTAGTCTACGAGATATAATATGGTTTTTTGTATTCGTTGTATTTTTCTATGACTTGTTTGACGACATGCATGTGGTCAACTGTAGAAAAATCTGCTCTAAAGCCTGCCTGTTCCGTTGGTTGTTCTGCGTCTAGTCGTTTAGTGAGTCTCCATAAAATAATTTTTGAAAAAACTATATAAATTTGTCATGAGGCTGATGGGTCTATAGTTGTCAATTGTCTTCATCTCCCTTTTTGTGAATTAGTATTATAGTTGACTTTGTCCATTGTTCCGGAATAATTTCACTATGTAAGATTTCATGAAACAGACTGGTTAGTGGTTTTAGTATTTCGTCCAGTGACGCCTTTAACAGTTCATTGGATATTTTGTCTTCCCCTGGGGCTTTGCCATTCTTTTGAGATAGTATGGCTTGTCTTGTTTCGTTTTCTAAAATGTAGTAGTTAATGTAGTAAAACAGGCTGTGATTAGAGGTGAGATACATGTACATAAATTTTCGCACACCTCTGTCCATGCTGTTGTTTTTATATTTTTATTCTTATATTCTTCTGATGTTTTGTCCCATAGTACGGGACGCTGCTCGACTAGCGTTATTAAATGATCGACTTCAATAGCGTTAGCGTCCGTCATCTTTGAATTTGGAATAACAACTGACAACTGACACAGGAACACATCGTGAGTTTCTACGACGCGACGTCGTGCCGTGTATCGTGGCACTTAACGATGTCGTGGCACTTAACGATGTCGCGACGTAGTTTTTTACGATGCTCGTCGTAGATTCCCACGACGCGACGTCGCATCGTGAAACGGCGCCGCATCGTGGTACGACACGACGTCGTATCGTGTTTATGTGTCCCGGCCCTAAGTGTGCACAATTTGTTAACGTCTCATAGCTATCCGGTACTAATTTCTAAAATTCTTCATATTGATGTGTCTCTCATTTCTCTTCAAAAATCGCCTCCGAATCGAATTTTGATGGATATCCCCACAATAAAATACCGCACGACGTCAATTGAGAAAATATCTAAACTAAAACGGGCTTTTCCCAAATCTGTGAAAGCACTGATTTTACAAACGGCGCATGCACGTTGCACTAAAATACTGTACTTAAACTTATCTACCTTTATTTATAAAATAAATTCAATTTTTCTTGTACGTTTTTTACCGAAACGCGTTTTTATTTATAAAATTAATTCAATTTTTCTTGTACGTCTTCTACCGAATCGCGTTATGACTTCATCGACTTCAATGGTCACGTTTTTATGGACGTGGAGAAGTGCCAGGCCGGTTAAACGTTCTTCAACCATTGAAGCTCTGAGCCGCGATTTGATTCTCCGTAACGTGGGAAAAGAGATCTCCGCTGTCTACTATCAGGTAATGTGGCCATAATACATAAAAAAAATCTTACATTAGGATACAGCTCAATGTCGCAATTTAAAATTAGCTCAACAATCGACTGCGGGATGTCCTGACTCCCTTGCCACTTTATCATCCCCAGCCGATACTCGTTAGCAACGACAGCTACTGTAGTATTATCTAGTAACAATGTATAATCGGTTGCTAGTTTTTTCACAGTTTCAATGTCTTTTTTTATTACTGTATTCGCTTTTTGGCAAGAGAACGCTTGCTGAAACAAATTAAGTACATCAGGAGACAGACGGTCTTGCAAATCACTCATTATTGAATCTAGATGAGGGATATATATAGTTCTGCGGTAATTTTCTTCAGAGGATTGTGCAGCTTGGTTATTGGCCCTACGTATTTATCTTGACACTACTCTGGGACATTTAATTTCTATATCAAGCTGCTCAGCTACTTCTTCAACCTCTTCAAAAAGTTGTTGGTAAATTACGTCTAATATTTATCTACAAGGACTTGAAATTTTGAATGAAATGTCAACACGTAAGCTTAAGAAAAACTAGTCGCCTAAACATTCATCACAAAGTCATCGTAATCTTAATGATTTGCTTCTATTCCAGCACATTGCCTGCAGTACCAGTGAATAGCGTGGCACTCCGTATTCGTATCCTAACATTAGAGCTGGTGCAAGCTGCTCTTCAAATGTTGGTAAGACGACGTTTGAATAATACATCGTATTTAGTTCGTCAGGATCGAACTGCTCTGGAAATCTGACGGCTTGTACGATGGATCCTTCTCCATGGGAAATGGAACTCTGGATGTTGAATCCTTTCTTTGAGTCCATTGCGGATATGATCTGTCGAAATACTGACTTCTCATGTGCAGTTGGAAGCCTCTGATTCCAAAACTCGAGTGATTGTGGTGACGCTCTAAAACCTGGTCGCTGTACGACAGCGTCGCCCTCGCGGACGGGCACTTGGACTTCTTGCCAATCAACATTGGGTAAATCATCGATCGCACGAGCTGCTACTACATTAGCATTTTCCGCGGCTACGGGTTGCGCCAAGGCGTTTAGAACTTCTCTGATATGTGACGGAGCATAGGTAACGCATCCAGACACAGCGCGTGGTTGAAGGCGAGGTAGATAAGGCACGACAGTCTGACGATCAATGGTGAACACTCCTATTGCTTCTAAGTAAATCACGATAGGGTAGGGGAGGGTCTTAGCGAGAGATGAGAAGACTCGTAACTCCGCCTCTGAGAACATATGTTCGTGTTCAAGATCTATGCTTGGGTGCTGTGTGCAATTCATCTGCGCGTAGGCAACTTTCGCCTCTGCCAGCATCAGAGTTAATTTTAAGAATATTCCGTAGTTTTCTTCGGTAGCAATATTGGCGTAGGAATTCTCTTAAACGACACGTCGAATCCCAGGTTATCATCAGTCGCAAACCAAATTAGGCCCAGAGTACGTTCTCCATCATACGGTTGTCCATTTTTGAAAATCACTGAAGTTGATTTTTAGGTTTTCTTTTGGTAAATCTTTAAGTACATACTGTTTGTTAGACGTCCAATTTCTTATCTCGAACCCACCTTGTTTGTGGACGAAAGTGACGTCATTCACAAGTTGGTTAGCTGTTTGTTCATCAGGTAAGGAGTCTATAAAGAGTCTAGCAAGTTAGCAGCAGCACGCAGGGATTATATTATATTTGAAAACAACATTAAGTTACAATGAAGTCAACTGTGTTTCTGTTATTGCTTGCAATAACTTTAGCCTACTGTGCTGTAAGTGTTGATCATGGATTGTTAACTATTGATGGATATGATAAATGTTTTATTTCTATCAATGGAGAAGGAACAAAACTCATGTTGAATAAGACAAAATATATCCACGAGGGATTCGTTGTTGGACTGCTTAAGTGGAAGTGTGACAATGAATATGGATATAGGGTAATAGATGTGCAGTGTAAAGATTGTGGAATCTACTGTAATTATAATCAGCAGTTTGAAAAGTGTAAAAATAATTATATTATACCTATCTTAGGATTTTGCTTGTCTATATTTATATTGTTAACCTTAATTTTGATAATCATGACTTGTTTTAAAAATGTATTCCATAATATTGTACTTAAAATTGTATTGTATATCATAACTCATAATGATAGGAAAAGAGCACGCAAAGTTATTAAATTAAATAAGATGACTGGTTGTCGTAATCCAATATTATTTAGATATATACTGACACAGTGTGATGAATTGAATGATATGATCAAAGAATACAGATTAGCATTGAGAAAGAAGGTGACTGGAGATGAACCCATATATGAAGAAATATGCCACAAAGGTTATGAAGCTAATAAATTTAGTGCTGATCTAGAAATGAAAGTTATAAATAGTAAACACCATAAATTAGGAGAAAATGCAGCTAAGGCATTAGTAGTAGGACTAGCCTTACAATCAGCTGCAGGGCCGACATATGCCTGTGATAAAACTTTATATATATACACAGTAGTGGTAAGGTGTGTGATACAATATCATGCACTAATGTCAATACACACTCTATACCATTGCAATCTGGGTCAACAGTATGTTTCAGTACTATAGATGGAGATAGGATTGAAATGAGAATGAGTGATACCAAGCTAGTATCCAGATATAGCCTAGCTTATTATGCATGTGCTTATGGCCTACAGACAAAAACTACATGGGAATGCAAAAAACCAGGAAGTAACTGCTGGAATGGAGGGACCTGTTACCAAGGCTATGAACATCCTAAACTCAAAAATAGTGTTGCTTTCCCTAATGGATATGGATGTCAATCAGATACAGTGGGCTGTAGTACATGGTGCTGGCATGAAACATCTTGCACATGGTATTCATGGGTACTTTATCCTAAGATGGATAAGTGTTATCGAGTATATCATAAGACAAGTGAAATATGGCAAGTTGGGTTATTTGTTAAATATAGAGGAGTTACAAAACACATTAAGCGCAACACTAACAACCCTAGATATAACCTTAATGGCTTTGATATTGCTGGCTTGAAAGATATGCCAATTATAATCACTAATATGGATTATGAGAAGATTCATCTGAGAAATGCAATAATTATTAAAGGTAAAAGAGGTTATGAGGTTGATGCTTCAATGACAAACTTTCCAGTAAAAAATACCATTGGAGAATATCAAATGTCACTTGATAAACAAACATTCACCACTTATACAAGTGACATGAAATGTCAGGTTAGTTCCTGTACTGTCAACTGTACTTTTGATGAACCATCTGTCAATAGGCTAGATGAATATAGATATGGTGTAATACCTCATAGCCAACTTTTAAATAATGAGGAAGATGTCATTAAAAGGATGATACCTGTTATGGCAAGTACTACACTAGTTATAGGGACAGTTGAGATAGATTCTTTATTAGTTACTCCTAGTCATTGCAAGTTGTCTGTAGAATCCACTGTTGCATGCACTAGTTGTGATACAAAACCGTATGCAGTGATCAAGGCCTATGATATTAAGACTGAAGGACAAATAGAATATGAATCTAACTGTAGTTGGGTTCAGGATATGTTAAGTTGCAATCCTGAGCCATATATGTTTGAGCTTGAAAGGACATCTGATAGATGTCTCATTAACATTAAATCGACTAATCAAACAATATACATTTCAACTATATAGTCATCAGCGTATTGTTGTGTAAGTACAGCTTACACAGCAGCCGGCATTGTGGGCCGGAATCTTTCAGCGTTTTTGTTTTTGATGAACTGGGCAATAAACGGCCAACAGTTTGCGCCAAAGATTAAGCTAGTCATGACATAAGTTTGTACGGGTTTATCTGGTGATTCTCGCCATAAAAAACGCAATGCGTCTCGATCCAGATCTCGTATTTTGACTCTTAAGAACATGTCTTTTATATCGCCGGTGACCGCCACTTTGTTTTCTCGAAATCTTAACATTATCCCGTACAGTAAGGTAAGTAGGTCGGGACCTTGCAGTAGGTAGTCATTTAAGCACATGCCTTTAGTTCTAGCCGCCGCATCAAACACCAGTCGTAATTTTTGTTTATTCGGGTTGTCGACTCCAAAGTGCGGTAAGTACCATATTATGTTAGGACCTTTAGTTTCAGTGAGTGGTGAAGCATAATCGTTACTGAACAAGTGGTCGATCCTTTCTTTGTACCGCTCTGCGAAGCTTGGATTCGCTTTCATTTTTCTTTCAACACCTTTCAGTCTTGTGAGCGTATTATCGTAGGAATTAGGCATTGCACCATACGTTCCTTTCCACGGCAGTCCTACGTACCACCTTCCATCTTTTAATGTCGCTGTTTGTTGTAGGTGTTCCATAGCTTTGACATCTAATAGGTTTTGTCGGGGTTTATTAGTAACTCCAACAGACTCCATTGCAAATGATTGTCGCATTTCGTTTTGCATTTCACGTAGGCTATGTTCACATTCAGTGTTTTCTTCTCCTTCTGATAAGAATAGAGTAGACTGCGGCTTCACATTGTGGTCGACCGCAGACTTGGTGCGCATGCGCCCGTGCATGCGCCACCCTAACGGAGTGCGGGTGAAGTAGGGGTCTGTAGGTTTGTTTTTAACTATTTCTAAAGGTAACATTAAATCGTAATTGTCCTGCCCTATCAAAAGTTCCGGTTGATATTGTCCATCACAAATCACATCTTTAACTTTGGGTTTTATTAGTTCATAATCACTCATATCTATGGCAGTGACATTTTGCACCGGTAAGTTCATATTTGTTACACTGCGCGCACGAATTGTAAACTTAGTTCCTTCACAGTTAGAAAGTTCAAGGTCGAGTACTTCGCTATGGCATACCACTTCACTATCGTCCCATGCACCGCATACACGCATAGATTGTTTATTACCGCGCAGTCCCACTTTAGACGCGAGTTCAGCGCTTATCAACGTCACAGTTGATCCATCATCAAGAAGCGCGACACTACGAAAAGTACCATTAGGTCCGTAGGTAAATAGGCACAGTCTTT
Organism: Athetis lepigone; assembly: GCA_033675125.1. Lineage (NCBI taxonomy): Eukaryota > Metazoa > Arthropoda > Insecta > Lepidoptera > Noctuidae > Athetis > Athetis lepigone. Next base: position 847,986 of record CM066221.1, read on the forward strand.
AGCAAAACTTTACGATAGTTCACTTGAACGTGATTGACAGTTTCCACTCGCGGCTCGGTCTCGGTCTCAGTCTCGGTCACATCGGTTATGTTAATACTGTTACGCGGCACTGAGTTCTTGTTTACTTTATAATGTAACAATTGATGATGAGGTAGTCCACAGTTGTCAACGTTACAAGCCGGTGCGGTACAAGTGTCTCGTTTAAGCCCGGTTTCCACCGCGAGCGGAACGGCCCCATTAATGACTTCGTTTGCAAGCGCAAACTGCATATTTGTATTTCCACCAACAAAATTATGATTCTTAATACATAATTGTTCATTAATGCATTTATTATTTATTATTATTCGACTATTTGTTGTTTATTTGTTTGACTATTTGTTATTTGCAGTTTGCGCTTGCGAACAAAGTCATTAATGGGTCCGTTCCGCTCGCGGTGGAAACCGGGCTTTATGTTGTGACGACAGACACTTGTAACAAATACCATGTCGTTTTACAAATGCCCAGCGGTCTCTGCGCAACGATTTCTTGAACTTTTTACAGTCTAGCAGTAGGTGTTCGGAAACGTGACAGTACCGACACTCCTTATCACTTTTTGGTTTATTGTTCTCTTGTCACTGTTTACCACTAAAGTACGATGTTTAGAGTTCTCATTGTAACTTTGTTTACAATAACTTTGTAGGGTCGATAAATTCACCGAAGTTTTTGTAATTTTTACAGCTTCATCGTTGAGAAACTCGGACAGAATAAGTAACTTTGGCTTGTCTGTGTCATTAATTAGAGGGTAACAGTAATCTGCCCACTTTGAGACCAGTATCATCGGTAGTTTCGAGAGAATGACCGATACAATGTTCATTCCTCTCAGGTATTCTTCGCGTCCGATGGCAGTCACAGCAGCAACACAGTTCCTTACTTTCACGGAGAAAGAAATAATATCCTTCTGATATTCTTGTGACATAGGGCGTAATTTATTTATGTCCTGCAGGATTCTGGAAATGATTACATCAGGATTTCTAAATTGTAGTTCCAGTGTATTCATTACATCTACTGCGGAGGTAGCACCAATGAGTAAGGCCGTCACCGCTTCTTTTGCTGGCCCTTGTAAGCTCCTCCTAAGGCGCCACAGGTTTTCTTTTTCACTAAAATTACACACTTGAGAGGATTCTTCAAACGCTTGCTTGTACTGAAGCCATTCTAGCGGGTCACCAGAATAATTAGGTAAGTCCCTCGGTGTACACAAGCGATTCAGTAACTTGTCATTAGTTCTGCTGGCACCGGTAGCAGAGGCAGCGGCAAGATCTTTCAGAGCACTTGCCAAGGCACGCACAGTTTCATCAGTGCCACCAACATTTGGTGGTGGCGGGCGTACTTCGAGGCACGTAGCAGAGGGTTGCTGTCCGGCGGGCTCCATATGGTGCAGGTCCATTTCCTGCGGTGCCGGTCGCTGCTCATTCCCCTCCTGCCGACTACTTTCCAGCCACTTTTCCACCACGCGGTCATTATTATTTTCGACTGAGGGTAGACTGTCATTGCTGACTTCGTCCTCCAGTTCTGCTAGGTCTGCATCCAGTTGTTTGTCGATCAACTCCATTCTAATTAACGCCTTTGCTTGAGCGGCTTCCAGTTCCAGCCTTTTTTTCCTCGCCGTAATTGATGAAGTTGACGATTTTTTACGGGTAGACAGTCGAACACTTTGTGCTGTAGAAGGTCCAGGTTGATTTTCTTCCATTATGTAACCTGGTTTCATAGGCTTCACAACTTCTTTCGAAATGTCGACGTTTTCAACTTTACATTGGTCCCGCACTTGCAGTTGAGTATCTATTTGTTGCGCTCCATTCTGTTCCTTCTTTTTTCTTTGGCTTCTTGTGCTCACCATGCTTCGAGGCGGTGTATGAAACATTCGATTCGGCTCGAAGACCAGCTAATGTCAGTTGATGGTCTGCCAGGATTGTTGTTTATCCATTTTTCGAGTAACTGATTGTGGTAAATGCTCAAGGGATACAACAAGCTGACATCTTACGGTTGCAGTTTATGGGTGCAATGTGGAGGCAGACAGACAATAGAGACGTAGTATTCTCGAGCTTTTAAAATCAATTAATTAAATCTAATTCATTCAATTAAAAAATGAACTAATATTAAAATTGAAATTTTACTTAAACATCAAATATATATTTATCTAATTAAAAAATTAAACCTAGTTCCATTTTTTTTTGTGTTTGAAAGGTGGTCATCTACCTCCCAGATGACACTGGGTGCTCCGCAGATGGTTTCGTGTAGCTTAAAAAATGGTCGAACCATTCTCATCCATCCAGTTGAATTACAGGCCCAAGCGGAGCCTGGCGATGCACCATCAATTGGTTTCATCTTCATACGAACCCTTCGAAAGATAAATATGGGTGGAATAAAAGTTCCAGTTGTAAATGGCATGCCATTTTTAACAGCATCCAGCGCTTTGAGCATGGAGTCTTCCGACCACGACCCGCGGTCAGTTTTTCGTTTATAATTACGTACGATTTGTTATTGTTTAAAATCTTCTACTTTTTTGTTAATAATGCAGGCAGGTCATATTAATTAAGTAATATTTATTAGAAAAAATACATAAACTACCACGTAAAAACATACCCACAAATAGTTAAAAAATATACACGTAATAGTAGGTATGATTATGCTACCGGTGTACAAGATAATACGTGGGGATCATCTTGTACGCCTTTAACATAACCTATGTGGTTTTAAGTGTTACCATGCTGTTAAAAAACAAAATAGGGCATAATAGAGCAATATCCAAAGCTAACTAATACAACAGCTTGAACAATTAAGTACCTAGAACACATTAGACACAAACTTAAAGTCAACCTTACCTTAGGATCTAAGTCACGTAGTTTTTGTTTTCTTCCACAAAAAATTACTGTCACTCCCGAGTACTCCCGACGCCATTACGTTTGACTGAGGCGGGGAAATATCCAGAATCAAGTTACCTACTCATATATTTAACCAGATTTTATCCCAATGTTAATAATAAAGTTATTTTGGCTATCAATACATAAAAATAAGCGTATTTTTTTATATAGCTTTGAATTCTGTAAGTTTCCTAAAATTTGTAACGCCAAAAAATGCCATCTCCTTTGAAATTTTAATGTTCTCATTTTCTTCCGCTTTGCACTCTGGTTCTGTCATCACTGCCGCATCACAAAACTGTTTTTCCGAATTTGGGATTTGTTTTTGGGATTCTTTAACTGTATACTCTGGACTAGACCAACGTTGAGCGGCTCAAACGTACTGACAGTACTCATCTGGTTTTGTTATGTACGTATCACTTCTAGGTAAGCTACAATTTGGAGTATTGTCTTTTCCGGCGACTTCTGAAAGCTTATTTTTTTTCCTTGGAATGTAATCAGCATTTTCAGTGAATAAATTTTCTGATTCATTACGCATATTTTCAAAATTACAGTTCATTTCAGTATCTGATTCACTATCTGAAGCTAGTATAATCTTTTCTGAAAAACTAATAAACATACATAAACTCACGCGAAGGCAAAGCCACTGAGTCTAAAATATATTATAATGCTACGTGTACGAATAGTTGGGTCCGTAGGTTACGCCCCCAGTGTGTTTTGCCCCCGTGGTGGAAGCCCCCGATTTCGTTTTAGTACTATAATATTTATTAGTTAAATATTTTTATCAAAAGTACAGTCAGATAGCAAAGTGTAACCTATTATAAAAATGTCTAAGTCATGGTTCATTATTAAAATCAAAATCATAGTTTATTATTATAAATCTTTATTAACAATGTCGGTGTAACAAACGTTTGCTTATCTAATAATAGGTACTAATGGGTAATAATAGGTAATACGTAGGTACTTAATATGTAATAAAAATTAAATTAAATGTCTAATAAATAATAATAGGTATCTACGTAAATACAACTTTGATAACAAATAAAACCAAACATTAAAATAAAGCAACAATAACATGCAAAATCACAGATACGAAATTAAAAATCACAGTTTAAAATTAGGATTATTTTAAGTACTTATATACTATTTACGTACTAAGTATATAGGTAGGCATCTACTTAAATATTTAGAAGATTGGTAACAGAATGTTCAAACACTAAAATATAATAAAAACAATTAACATTTAAAATCACAGATAACAAAAGTAACAAAAGAAGAAAAACATAGTAAAAATATTAGGATGATTTGAACTTTGTAATTAAATTATGTAATTTAAGTCATTTATATGCAGTGACTATGGAGGTTACAACATTGATATAGATATAAAATTAAAATGTAGTAATTATGTAACAATAAACATGCAAAATCATTATTTTTAACACGTTCTATGCCAACGCAGGTCAGTGCTGACCGACAGTGAACTTCCTCTTTAGGCCAATAAAAAATCGGAAATGTGTTAAAATTTTGCCAAACAATTTTTTTGATTAAATACTTAAATCTAATGTCAGAATGTGTGATTCTATTAACAAAGGTGAATTTTAGTCATAGTTTATAGAGATATTAGACGTCGGTCAACACTGACCGCCGCGGCCCATGGAGACGAAATATCGACTTTCCGTTAGGGGAGGCCGCGCGGGTCGCGGTGTCGGGTCCGTCCCACTACCCCGCAGCCAGTGAACTCTTCTGCGCCTACGCAGTTATCGCCCGAATCCCGATGTGAGACGCCGTTTTATTGATTGATTTGTTACGATAGCGTATCCGTTTGTTTAAGTTATTAACATTTATTATTACTATGAACGAATTTGAAGATTTTGAGATTACGGAAGATATTTTAACACAGATCGAAAACATAGAAATTGATTTTCTCGACAAAAGTTTAAACCTAAGTTCTGATGACGAGGAAGTAAAAATTCAACCCCTCCAATCGAGGCACAGGCGTCTGCGGATCCTATCAACAAGCGAAGACAGTGATGCAGAAATTAATAGTGCTATCCAAGGTTTAGAAAATAGTACATCCTCAAAATGGACCGAGTGTAAAGGTAATCAGCGCAATATTATTCCTTTCACTGAATGTTGCGGCATGCCAGTTTCTATTCGCACGTCAATGACTAACAAGTTTCCAGCTGATTTTTATGCACTTTTGGTGACGGATAGCTTATTACAACAAATCGTTGAAAGTACTAATGCTTTTGCAATAACTAAAATAACTCGCACCACAGAAGCTTCGAAACATGCAAGAATCCGCTCATGGTCAGATACAAACCTTGCTGAGATAAAACATTTTTTCTGCTTAATATTGTACATGGGTTTGGTAAAGCTTCCAAAAATTGCCGATTATTGGTCTACGAGGGATATTATGAGCCAAAACTTTCCACGAACTGTAATGTCTAGAAATAGGTTTGAATTGCTTTTACAAATGATACATTTTTCTCAAGATGACGATGATAATAAGTTGGACCGACTTCACCGCGTAAAACACTTGTTAGATGTACTGAATAATAATTTCCAGAAAAATTATATTCCTGGTGAAGCCATATGCATTGATGAGAGTATGGTTCCGTTTCGAGGACGTTTGATATTTCGCCAATATAATAAACAAAAACGGCACAAGTACGGGGTCAAGCTTTTTAAACTGTGCACTTTACCAGGCTATACATATAAGATTAATATATATGCTGGAAAACAAAATGAACAAACAAATGTCACCCCTCATAGAGTTGTAATGAACCTGTGCCAGGACTTGCTGAATAAAGGGCACTCGTTATATACTGATAATTGGTATACAAGCGTACCCTTAGCCAGAGAACTCTTGAAATATGAAACACATTTGATTGGAACTTTAAGAAAAAACAGAAAGCATTTCCCTAAAGTAGTAGTTTCTACCAAGCTAAAAAAAGGCCAATTCATAGCGAGAGAAAGTGATGATGGCATAACCGTTTTAAGATGGAAAGACAAACGAGAGGTTTTAGTACTTTCCACGAAACATTCAACACGTTTTATTCCCGTTACCAAACATAATAAAACCACAATGAAACCAGCTATTGTTTTAGATTATAACAAGGCAAAAGGAGCAGTGGATTTAGCTGATCAGATGGCGGCTTACCAGACACCATTGAGAAAATCTTTAAAATGGTACAAAAAAATTGCATTTGATCTGATTTTAAACGTCGCCTTGGTGAATGCTTTAGTTTTATACAGATCCGTCACACATAAAAATATATCTATTGTAGAATTTAGAAAAGAAATACTCAAAAGTTTTTTAGCAAAATCTTCAACAACCGAAACAACTTCAGGACGGAATATGAGAAAAAAACATGTGCTCCAGAAAAAAGAAGGTCCTTCTCTCAAGGTGCGTCGGATGTGCACAGTTTGTTACAAAAATAATGTGACCACTTTTGGGCGTGCACTTGCCAGAAACAAAACTAAAAAAGTGCCTACTTTCTGTGACACTTGCGAAGATAAACCTTTTCTATGTGTTGAATGTTTTGCCAACGCTCATATTAAAATTTAATTTTTAAACACTTAATGTTGTTTGTCAAGTTTTATTTTTGGATAGGTATTCAAGTTGATTGTTTGTAGACTTTAAAATTGTTAAAAAAATATCGTTTTTACTTTGAACACATCTTTTCTTTTGTTTGTGTATAATTTTTATCCAATAAACTTTTTTTGACGACGCAAATTTTTACTCTTTGGTAATTGTTGTTTTTTTTTCTATGTCCTTTCAATTTTTCATAAACCAACCTAATTTCGTTTAACTGGAGGGCCACGCGGGTCAATGAGTATAGGATTTAGTTTGATAGTCCTGCCCTACGGCCTGTAAGAGTTGATTGAAAACACTCATAAAACGTGGTCAGCTATGACCGACGCGGCCCAAACGAAAAGTCTAGATGTCGACCAGCACTGACCGACGTGGCTTGAATGGTAAGACGCGTTTTTTTTCCTGGCAGCCAACGTGTTAAGCTAAGTAAGTAGGTGATTATTTTTGCTTGACTTGCACATACGGACGGATTTGTTCCAAAAACTCCATAATTGTAATTTGTTTCTTTTCATATTTGTCTGTCAGCTAAGCAATGAGTTTGTCATTGATTATTGAAGATTTTTTCCTTTTACATATAGGACTGTCATTTCTTCGTAATCTGAAAGTATAAGATAAAGTATTTACTAAGAGTAAAAAAAATGAATTACTGATATATTAAGCGTTATGTAAGTAATCAGCATTTTACCTCACTAGACCTGTGCTATACGTAGAAATATCAGTTGTTATAATTTCCAAAAACGATAATAATGATGGTTTTTGGCCCAGATAGCACTGAAGCCGTTGATTCCAGGCCTCCACTAAATTTGTGGTTCTATGTCGTTCTTTATAGCAACACCACTTTGAGATCATCCCCGGAGGCTCAAGCCATTGTTCAACGAAATAATCGTTGAATTGGGTGACTTTTTCATCGGGAATACTGAAAACAAAAATTATGATATATATGACATGTCGTATATACCTAAGCATTATTTTTATTTTTGCGTACTTATAAAAACAATCTATGAGCTGTTAAAACTTTAAAATAAAATGAAAATTAAAATTACCTGTTTTCCATTACGGAAAGCCAACCATCTTCTATATCTTCTTTAGGAAGAAATGCTAGACAGGTGCACAGTTTCACATACAATGTTGTTTCTTCGTGTGCCAATAAACCTAAAGACTTCGCTTTTCTGTAAATGGCTCTTTGGAAGTGAACATTACAGCCATGTATTGTGACCGCTGGCAATACCTCTTTTATTGCCAGCATTGTAGCTAATTCAAAATCTACAGTGAATTTCATGGGGCTGAAGTCCGGCACAGCTTCTTAAATTTTTTTAAACATGACTTCATATGTACTTTTTTCTTTATTAACTAGTAGCACATAAAATATAGGCACAATATTGGTTGCTTGTGCATCACTTCCCATATCTCCATGAATGGTAAATATTTGGTAAAATGGACCTGGACAACAATCAAATGTACCATCCCCGAAGTAGTGTTGTATATTTTTGATGTGTTTTAAAGCCTGTGCTGATACGAATACTATAATTCTGTTGTCGTTCTCACAGTAATCAACTAATAGATATTTTTGAAAAATCTCAGGTATAATGACTTCAGCTGGATTACGAAACTGTGTCTTTTCTACATTTAAGGCTTTCTTTCGAGAGTTGTATAACTGTTGCTTGATATTATTGAATTTGGGTATGTATTCATCGAAGGCTGTGTCTGTGTTTTTTAACTCGGCAAATTTTGTTTCAAATTTTTGTTGTATAGAGCTCGAGAAACTCGTTTTCACTTCCTTTTTTAATTTTTCCATAACAACTCTAACTTCATTTTTCATTAAGTTAGGTTGACACTCAGCATTATGACACTTTTGGATTTGTACATTGTCACTTTCCTCACTTAATTTTATAGAACCACTACACTTGCCATGTCTTTTATTTACGCATGTCCACACACTCGATTTATTATTTTTCCTATGAAGATTATAAGCAAATCCGACATGTAGTAACGTTCTTCCACCTAGTTTATTTGAAATTATTTTGTAATTGGTTTGTGCTAAACCCCGTGAAGGACCTGGACTTGCCATTTTGAGTTAACATGACCGACTAAACTTTCTTATCAGTAACATATTGCAACTATGTGGGAAAGGGATAGAAATAGTGCCCATCGCTATGTTTGCTATTTTCACTGTCCGTCACCCTGGACTCTATTGTTTTCAACCCTATCTTTCCCTTTCTTTGACTACCTATCTCTTTCTTTTAGAATTCGATCTGGCTATTGTGTAAAACCAGTTTGGCCGGGCACGGGCGCCTCGTTTAGACAAAGTACAAAGTAATGCATCTAAAGTAAATAATTGTAATATAGTAATAAAGTGAATATCCTTGTAGCATGTTTATAGTATCCAATATTGTGTTAGTTAGAATACTTATTTAGTAAGTTTGTCTACGTATTTGGTTCCGAAACACTTTTTTCATCGTCTGTATCTAGTAAAAAATATTTTTATTTCGGCGAAATCAACTATAATAACTTAATTTAAAATCGGGGGCTTCCACCACGGGGGCAAAACACACCGGGGGCGTAACCCACGGACCCGAATAGTTAAACGAACGTGCGATATTAAGTACATAGATACCTACTAGTTTGTTGGTATTTCTGTTTAATACAAAAATATTAGTCGGTAGGTGCTTACCCTTGGAACTCGCTGTCTACTAACAATCGCAGTTTTGTGGGTCAGATCAGTCAAAAACACTCATAAAATTGTATAAGTGTAAGTACCTTTTATAATAATATTTCAATTTATTTAGGAGGATATCCAGTTAACTTACAAAAAATAATTTCTAAGGTAAACGTTAAGAGATATCTAACATACACCGGGAAATCCCCGAACATAGGTAACATGCGTATTACGTACCACAGACTAAAATCTACTGGACAGTCAGTGTTGCCAGATTTGTCAATTTATTTCCCACTACGTTGTCTCGCCTTTCGGTCACTGTCACTGTCCGGCAAATTTTAGTTTATGGTAAGTACGTTACGTAATAGCATGTAATCTATGATCGGGGATTCCCCGTTATATGTGTTTAGTAGGGAATCGGAAATTGCGTGGCAATATGTAGTTGACTGACTGGCATTCATTTAGCTTCGGAGTGTTTATATTAGTGCTATAATAAGGAAGTGTTGTTATTTTATAAGTGAGTTTGGGACAAAAATGGGTTAATAAGGACACTACAGTGTGGAATTCGTTTGAAAAACGAAATAACAGTGTCTTTTGTATATATTGTAACAAAATGTTTCGATTTGCGAATGTTACTCGTATGCGGTCTCATATTGCAAATTGCACGAAATGTCCACAAGATACGAAAATTTTAATTGTTAGCTTGAAAGAAAAGAAGCCGATTCGTGCATAAACTTGCCTTCTACTTCTTCCGCTGTGTCTTCAGAAGCAGATTGTTCCGTTAATAAAAAAGACGTCGATAAATTGATCGCCTTAGCAACTACAGTATCAATGGTGCCGATTCTGTTGTCACAAAAATCGCTAAACTAAATTAAAAATCGCTAAAATTTAGTTTAGTCCTGTCAAACGACCAAACTCATTCTGAAATTGACTAAAGTGACATTTCTAAACTTATTATAGTTTGACAGCTCTAATATCGTTTAGTTTTATTCAATTTAGTGAAAATGCCAATAAAGCTATTCTGATTTTGACGTTTTCACCTAAAATTAAGGTTGTGAATCTAATTTTAATCGCGATTAAAAAGGTGTAGAATAAAATTAGTTGTCATGAATTAAAATTTAAAACGCATTTTTCTCAAAGTTCTTAAAGTGTTTTGATGCAACTACGAATTGAAGAATCATTTATTATGGAAACTTATGCGATTGCAGCAGTTGTGGATACTCAAAAAAGGTAAATAAGAAAGTTATTGTTATTAGAAAAGAGACGATGAACCCGTTGTTTGTTTCGGCATTTCTTCTCCAAAGTAGTCAATTGAGACATACCGAGTCCTGCGAAAAGCGACCTGTAAAAGTAATATGAATCATAGGATTTATATCACTTTTACATGTCTGTAATGAAATTAGAACTGAATTTGTTTAGTATGCAAGTAGTTGAATACCATACGAGTTCATTTCATTTTAATTGATTTTAACAATACGAAATGCATGCAATACAATAAGAATAAACATAAGGGAGCAAAACATCTCCTATTTTCAGTTACTTACATAAACAAGGCAGCCCGACAGTCAAAAAAACAATGCAAATGTTTCTTAACTGTAACCCTATTTTAAGTGTAAGCCCACTAACCCTAAGACTATCCACTGACCATTGTCTCTCAAGATATATATCTAAGATCACAAATGTCTGTAAACAAAGTTATGGATGTTGTGTATTTATTATTGTGTTATCCAAGTATACCAGTGTATAAGTACACGTGTGTTCATTGTGACAATAAAATATTATTAGACGAGTCAACAATGTTGCAGAAAGACAAAAAAGAACAGTCAGGATTAGTTATCCATATTCTATCTATACTACTTATACTTTAATATTGTTTTTGTTTTAGATACTCAACAATACAACAAAGAATTCTAGATGTTGATATTAATGTTGTGAATGTGTCAACAGTCTCCGGCCCAAAACACACAGCCACTCATAACCTGAAGAACCAGAACGGGGCTTGAAAATTGCACCTTCATATCTAAGAGAGGTAACATTGATAACATGTCTAATATTTACCTACTTTTAAAATAAAATAATTATGCAAATACCTAATACATATTGTATTCTCTTGTTTTATTCAGATTCTGCTAAGAGGACTGATTTGAAATGTTTGTTGGGTTCATCACATAGAAGTGTGAAGCATGCTATAAGGATTGTGGATAAATAGCAAACTGCAGCACCGTCTTACCTTCACAATGATTGTGTGGCCATGAAATATTACTATAGTTGAACATCAGGAAACCATAGTGAGATGCAGTTATCACAACATGCCACTGTGTTTTATTTGGAATGAACTCGGTTTCAAGAAAGTATAGAAGGAATACTGTTGTCCCTGGAGTAAATATAAATAAGAGGCGAGGTTGTGGAAAGTAAATAAATTCAAAGTTTTCACAGGTTGTTTTATTTATTTGTGTACTTCTCACATCTGATTTCAAACATTCACATTCTTATACTAATAGCTGAACATTATAGAACTTGCTTGAAATAATGTTAAATACTGCATAATTGGGTAGTAGTTGTTTGGTTATCTGTTGCCGAGTAGTCAACTTCACTAATAACAACTTGTTTCCTATGAATTATCGAAGTCCAGGTATATTGACAGGCATCAAAGAATAAAACACCACAACGTTTGAAAATAATATTGAAGTCTTCGTTTTCTGCTCCTTAATCCAGTTGTTTTAATAGAATATGATCTAGGTACGGCCGTACTTAATCGAAGAGAATACCTACTTGTAGTCCTATTTTATTTATAAAACTAACAAAGGCCCAATATTTTAAAAAATCGTCTTTGTTTATTTTGTAGATACATATATATATATATACCTATTAACATGTCATAAACATCAATCAAATGTCATTACACTGACATCTGTGAAATAGTGACATTACGCTACTCCCCATATTTAATGTTTGTTGCTATCCTTTACCGAGTTAATTTTAATGTTTAAAAAAAACGGAGAACAGTTATAGAAAATTACATAGTGTGCATTGTACTGGCTTTAATTCATCACATTTCTTGAACATCTTATCTACGGTATTGTTGTTTTTAATTGTCCAAGAGCTATACTTTTACCCGGCATTGCGAGAAAATATTTAATCTAGCAAGCCTGAAAGAAATATGACACTCACAGATTATTGAAATAATTTTTGTTATATCTTAGATTAGTAAAATGTTAACAACAATTTAGTATTATGCCGTCATTATGCTCCCTGTATTTTATTATTGATAAACAATCAAAGATCGGTATGTAATTGTACTCAGGATTTTTGCATTTCAGATCATATTGCTCACTTTCATTCACTCTTTACTTTAATTTCCTACAAATCGTAATCTATGGTTTACTCAATTAAGTGATGTCAAAGTCGATTTTTAGTTACGTCTAAACTGTTTCTAAATTTAAAGAGTCTGGTTTACAGAATAACTTTAAACGTTCTCTAAACTAAAATTAGAAAATTTTAGAGATAGTTAAGTTTAGTTTGGTGTACAACAGAATCGGCACCAGTATCTCCTATCTCTTGGGTAGAACATGCATTATGGAAAAAAGTATTTTCTGCTTTAGCGCCATCCTACACATTGCCAACACGAAAAACTTTAACAACTTACGTGGATAACATTTATGATGAAATGAAAAAGATTCAAGATATTAATTTGAAATCTCTTCCGATACTGCATCTTCAGCTAGATGGCTGGTCCAATATAAAAAATGAAGGTATTATACATTTTTTAGTCTCCACACTTGCTCTTTTACTCGTAGACTTTGTAAACACGCTTGATAATCGTCATACATCAGAATACTTAACCACAGAGATTTTTAAAGTGATGAATCATATTGACCCCGAAAAGTTCTTTGTGTTAATAGGTGATAACGCAAATAATGTTCAAAGATCTCTGTTAAAAGTGAAAAATTATATCCACATATAATCACATTACGTTGCACAGCACATACATTAAATTTATTGGCAGATGACGTTCTAAAGATTAATGTGATTAAAACTATAATGAAAATGATAGTCGATGTAGTAAAAGAAATAAAATACAGTCAAGTACTCTCGTCACTTTTTACGAAAATTTCAATTGAAAAAACTGTAACAAAAAATTGACGCTACCTGTTAAAACTAGATGGAGCAGTGTACATGATACGCTGCAAGTGATGAAATTTGTCAAACCAGCAATGCGAACGTTGGCGGTGCATGAACGAGCACAGTTGTCGTCAGAAAACAAATCACATTTATTAGATGAAAGATTTTGGACAATGACAAATGAAGTTGCTGCAATTGTAGAACCAATCGCTGTTAGCATCTCCCAACTAGAAGGTAACGATATTTTAATTCAGAACACAGTTTCAGTGTGGAATACCTTAAAATTAAAATTAACAGAAGTTTTTGCTTACACCAATATTATCAATGAAGAAGAAAAACAAACTCTGCTTGACAAAGTTGAATCCAGAAAAGGAACAGTTGTAAAACCTATCCATTTTGCTGCATGTTTGCTAGATCCTAAGACCTGTGGTGATAACTTAAGTAGTGAAGAAGATACTGCAGCAATGAATTTTATCGATGAACTAGCAACGTACTTGAATATTGATAACATAATGGCGGAAGTTTCCGATTTTAAATCAAAATCTAACTTTTGGAGTATAAGATTTGTGTGGTCGCCAGTAAATAATGTCACCTTTTCTTGGTGGCAAGGCAGGCATATGTAAATTTACGAAACTGAGAAAAGTGACTGAAGTTATCTTCACGGCTCCTGTATCGTCTGCCGCATGTGAACGTTCTTTTAGTACAATGGAAATCACACAAAGAAGCGTAATAGACTGCTGACGGAGCGAGCTGAAAAAAAGGCTTTTATTGCATATAACTGGAATATGGGAACTAGAAATAATGATGATTTGTATATTCACAATAATCAAGATGACGATATCAGTCCACCAACTGAAGATTTACTGTTTGTAGATGCAGATAATGTACAAAATGTTGATGACGAATTCTTTTATGATGATCATGATTCAAATTTAGATTCAGATTAATCACGGGTGACGTAATTATATATGTTTATGTGTAAAATAAACCATTGACCATGAATCTGTATTAAAATATAACTTTGCAGATTTGTTTTTTTTTTTAAACAACATGTATAGCCATTAAATTCTTTGTATTCAACTTATTATGAACTATATTTTATAAACTATTTCATTTAAACTAATAATTTCGATAAAAAGATATATTTCCATTATTTTTCCAATTTTTCAACTTTTCTGAAAAATAAATTGAAAAATTTCCGAGTTTTAAAATTTTTCGGAAAATTACCCATCACTAACTGTGATATCGGAACGCAATCAACATCGGTTTAGCTGCTCACTCGTTGTTGCTATCTCGCTCTCTCGCGATCAAGCGTCCATGTTGTAAAACGTGTATTGTTATTGCTGTTTGTAAATAAATGCAACTTTCATTAATAGAAATGTTTATCTTCAGGATACACAATTTGGCGACGAGCTTTAAAGAACATATGTTAAATAAATAATATATTTTACACAAATTAAAGTAATATTAATTTAAAAAATCAAGTTTACTAAAATCAGTGGCTAGCTTTGCCCACCATCTTCTCTCCATACTTCCACCATCTTTCTTTCTTTATTCTAAATAAGTTCCAATTGGAAGAACGATTATCTCAGTACGGAATTGATACCAAAAACCAAACAGTTGATGAACTACGGAAATTACTGAGCTACTACTGGAAAAAACAATTGAATATTAATGCCGCCAGTCCCCACCCATCCACAAACTAAGGCAATCATGTCGAATTATGATCTGAAATTATTTAGTGGTGAGTGTTGGGAATCTTTTGAACAACAATTACAGTCTATAATCACGTTAAATAAGGTTCTAGAAGCGGAGAAAATGCCATTGTTGCTTACGAAAATTACACCAGAAGTTTTTTAGACATTATCATGTTTACGTGCGCCTTCAAAACCATTTGATTTAACGTTTGGGGACCATGCAAAATATTACATAAAATATATAAGAAGAAACAGTCTTCAGTGTTAGACAGAGCTGCATTTCGTAGTCGGAAACAATTGTCAACAGAAAGTGTCGAAGAATATTTATTGGCATTAAAAAAACTAGCTTGAGTGTGCCACTTTAAAGATGAGACGGATCAGATGAAGGAAAAAAAATATTGATGGAGTGCATTCAGGGCTTACAAAGTTTGAAATATTAAAAAGTAATTCGGATCTGAGCTTGGAACAAATAGTATTATTATTCTTTATTGCACAAGAAAACACACATAAAAACAGCAAACATAAATGAGCTAGTGAGCAATAGTGATGCTGGCACGGGGGTAGAAACAGCCTTAGTGCAAACTACAAATAAAAAGGAAACTGATGTTTCAGAGATGAAAGATGATTGTTGAAGAGATGATTTATGAAAGAAATACAAAATCGAAGCAGAATAAATTTAAATCTAAGAAAAATCAAAGAGTAAACAACAAAGAGGTTAACATGGCCATTGTTGCCAGAACTAAAGCATCTAAGTCCGAGTGCAGATTGATTAAAAACTACTACTCCGAGTGCGGGCAGCAAGGACAACTTTTCAAAGTCTCTTCGAGAAATCCACGAAAAATATTTTCTTGATCATGAAGATTATGAAAAGTCAGATATAGAAGAAGATGTGGGAGCTTCAGTTGAGCAATTATTTAATGTTGAAATGTACTCCGTTAATGTAAGTAAGGTACTTCCTCAATATATTACTATAAATGTAGCAGAAGTAAATTTGGATTTTCTGTTGAACACTGCTTCTGAGATAACAGTAATTCTATTAAAAGAAAGTCAATCTGTTTAACCAGTTAGTAATTGAGTAACAGTAAAATATAAAACAGTGATGAGAAATTTGTATGTTTTTGTAGCACATGATAACCCACGAATAATAGGCCGTGACTGGTTAAAAGCATTTGATATATATATGGCCCCGCCGATGCAGCTGGATATGTTGCTCTAGTAGAGAAGGAGTATCACGCTTTTGCCGACTGTGATAAACTTGTAGTCAAGTCCGTCCCTCCGAGCACATTTGCGTACTACCACCATGTTCTTTGGTGGTACCGCGATGGGAGCCGGAGCGGCCACCTACCTAACTGGTATGGGCGATTACGCCGATGGCGCCGGCATGAAACATTACCTTACAGTGTCCGAGCCAAACAAACGCCGGGCATTTCGGGCTACTTGATGAGAAAACACATCGAGACTACGAGACGAAGATCGCTCCTGCAGTCTCATTCAACAGGGTAGTGTCAGATCTGATAGTGACCACGGATAAGACCGAGGACTTCAGAATGCCGGATGGAGTCTTGCCAGACCCACCCCGCCCACCCGACCAACGACCAAGACCAGCCACACCAGAGCCAGCAGCCCAAGAGAAGGCGAAGAAGAGACAGCCACATCCACGCCGCACGAAGCTTCAGCTCCTACAAGGTGCGACGAAGAAAGCAACTGATGTGGAAGACGCTGGGACAGCAGGCGCCCTAGAAGGGGTAGCGGATGATGAAGAGGAGGAGAGATGGTCCCCATACCCGGAAAGAGAGCCAGAAAGGCCCAAGCATAAGCCCACAGCTAACTTGCTAGGCTGAAGAAGACCATCTCCAATGAATAAGAACCAGTATGCTGAGACATCTCAGGTCATACCAGACCCAGACGAGGTTCATTTTTTGATCCCAAGATACCGTATTCATCGGGCGTTATTTGAGTACGTTTACAATCGCATTCGCGAAGCTAAACGTTATAAGATGCTTCCATTACCGAAGACGACAACAGGGAGTATCGCACAACAGCTAGCGAACCAAACTCGCCAGTACTCAGCAGAGATGAGCAATTCATTTCAGGAGAGGGCAGAGGTTGTCGCGTTTCAACGTACCGACACGAATAGTAGCTGCTGCACGCGTCCTATGTTACAGGGCAGTGCGAACCGGATTTGTAGTTCAAAGCATTTAGACACTTATTTATATACAAATAAAACTGTATACAATTGACGTCATTTTGCGACACTAGCGGCATCTAGAAAATGTGTCCTTAAACAGCCTGTATACTATAGCTATATATAGGTGGAGGTGTAGGTGTTTTAAGTTGATTTGTGTATTCATTGGAAAAGTTACAAATATCAATAATGTACTATTTTTCTGTTCCTATCTTCATGATTCAAACTGTAAAATTCTTACCTAAGGTAAGAATTGGAGAATATTCTTACCTAAGGTAAGAATTTTACAAATATACAAAGAAATAGTATAAAGGAACAAAATAATAGCACATTATTGATATAACATTTCCAATGAATATACACAAAGTTTTTTAAAAATTGATATTCGTTAGATATCGTAAACTAGTCGTAAAAAACTAGTAGTAATATGAATTGTATGTTGTTATTATGAACTAAATAAAACACATGTATTTCAATTTATTTTTTATTATTGTTATGTTTATGCTTTTCATAATACAACTTTGCTGCTACTTTTGTTTCATCCTCACCATCATATGCTATCTTTCCTGCTAAAATCCTATTGATTGATTTACACCAACTAAAAATAATTAAGTTTATAGTGGTGACTACAAAATATTCTTTTAACTTTTCTTTGTGTGTACTACAATTAAATGGGTAAACCACAAGAATATCAGCAAGTAAAGCATTTTTTTTTTTGATATTTAAAGTTGGGACATTACTCTTTAATGAAGATGTGACCACATTTTGAACATCATGGAAGCATTTTTCAAACGTATCTGATAGATAACAAAGCGTTTGCTTATTTTTATTATATTCTTTTAATCTTATGTATGCATTATTTTTGGAATATTTATTGCCTATCAATGACGCCCTGCAAACTTAACAATTTTTAACAACATATTTTAGACATTTCATCAAAACCCATCCACAAACATAATTACTTTGACCAGCATCAGCTTCAACGTTTTCGGCATATAATGTTTCGTAATTTATATTTATTTCTTCTTCGGGAACATCAAAATCCCTAACAATATTAACATCTTTTAAAAAGAAATCTAAATTTTTTAAACATGAGTTTGAGTCATCCTCACAGTTAGATTTTATTGAATGGGGCGAGTTGTAATTGTTCACTAACAATGCTTTATATGCACTTTCAAAAGCAACACTATTAGGAGCATTATTTCTCGCCCCATAACTTCTAATATTCACAAAGAAGTTTTCAATTGGGTCTTGATTGAAATGTTAGCATAGCGTCAAATGAATATTTCCTTGAAAGAATTGTCCATAATGCTTCCATGCCTTCAATTGTTTTTATAAAGTTCTTTACTGACGGAACTGTTGTGTCTACATGTCGAATTTCATTGCCATTTCGTTTAACCTGGATGAATTTAACAGTTTTTAAAACATTTTTAGCTTTTAACCATAGCTGATGATGAGGTAAATTTCTTCGCACTGGCCCTTTATATATTTTGCCGTTCGGTAAATGAAATGTATTTGAGTTTAAAGAATCAAACAAATCATCTAACAATTTTACAATATCAATCATTTGCCGACATTCTGTTGGTAGGTCTCCTCTTCCTGCTAAATGTTCTGTAGCCACTGCAACACTGCGGCTAAATGTTTGGACTGCTGTTTTAACTTTCATTTTATCCATTTTTTGAGGTTTCACATGCTCTTCTGTAATTTTTTGCAAGAGTCGCAGTTCTCCATAAGTTTTATCTGCAGCATACAACATCTCCAAGTATACCCATTTCATGACTTTTTCGTCGTCAAAATAGT
Source organism: Athetis lepigone (assembly GCA_033675125.1). Lineage (NCBI taxonomy): Eukaryota > Metazoa > Arthropoda > Insecta > Lepidoptera > Noctuidae > Athetis > Athetis lepigone. The sequence continues at coordinate 866,938 of CM066221.1, forward strand.
GTATTTTAAATTTTTTGTAATTAAATTATTTCTAATTTCCTTCATTAAGTAGGGATCGTCATACAACGGTATCAAAGTTTTTTTATTTACTTGGATTACATCATGTTGCCACTCTTTGCCCTTTTTCAAATATTTTTTTTTGTATCTTCTATCAGGCTTGTAATTGCACTGACATTTACTGTGCTTTGATCACACACGGTATTTAAAATAATAAGTCCAGCATCCTGTACATTTTTTATGACTATTTTGATTAATTGTTTTAGTTCAAATTTCTTCAAATTATTGGTGAAATAGTATGCTACTGGCTGTTTATAATTTTCTTTTATGCCTTTTATCATGAAAACTAGGACATGATCTGCAAACTTTTTTTCTCCTTCAGCAAAACCTTGCAGTTCGTCTTTTTGGGCATTGTAGTAAATTTGCGGCGTTATAGACATTTCATCAAAGATGAGTGAACACAAACGGTCGGAGGGATCTTTTTCAGCCACAGTCTCCTTAATTTTTTTTAAACACTATTGTGTTAATGCCAGACTTAGTTTTTATTTTTGCCAAAAGTCTTTTCATGGCTTTCGCCGACGGCAATGTAAAAAATTTGGATAAAAGGCCATAAGATTTTGGACTCTTTTTATACATTGATAAGCACAACACTTTTTCGTCTATACTATAACGTCTTTCCTTAGGTTTTTCGGAGGTTTGAAAAATTTGCATCTGGGTAAATACTATGGCAGGCGTTGTCATATTCGTATTCCTTGTAAATTTGTTGAACAAATCATTACTGGATAGCTTTTCTGCGTCATTTAACCTTGCTTTAAGATTTTTTCCTTTTTTTCGTAGTCTGCATATTTCGGACCGCAAAGCACGAACTTTTTGGTCTGTCTCAGATTTTATGCATTTTCTTGCAACTGAAAAAATAGATATGTAATGATTAGTCAAAGTAGTCTTATTTTTTTAGGAATACACACAATATAATCACAAAGAACCATTTTAGTTACGGTAGCTAATAACAATTATGATCTCACAATTAAAAACATAATAACAATTTTACTAGAGCAGATTAAACGGTGCTCTAAATCTATACATTATTCTATTTATTGGGAATGGTTATATTGTATTTTTGACATTGCTTCATTGCTTATGAGAGAGTTTTGTTTTTATTTAAAATTAGGTTTTGCCCGCGACTTCGTCCACGTGGAATAGTAGTTCCTGTTCCCGGGGACTTTCCAGGATGAAAACTATCTATGTCTTTTCTCAGATCCCAGACTATATCTGTACCAAATTTCATTCAAATCGGTTCAGTGGTTTAGGCGTGAAGAAGAGACCGACAGACAGAGTTACTTTTGCATTTATAATATTAGTACGGAAGTACGGATTAGTATGGATAGTAACAGCAACACTCACATTTCGCTGTGGTTTCATTGTTAGACCCACAGTAGTTATGCTCCATCATAACACATCTCCTGTACTGGAAGCATTGACTGAAAACATATTTTTCATAAATTAATAACAATAAAAAGACACAATTAAGATATGGTGAATTTTAATGCATAAACAGTTCCTTATTTGTAAATAAATAAAAAACCTGTTAAATTCTATGAATATTGGAAATGTAAAAGTTTCTACATTATGATACTTCTTACTTGACCACGCAAAAATACCGACCCACGAAATTCCTTAGCAATCTGGTTATCAATCCCTTTCATTTTGACAATTCAACAAGATCAATATTGCTTCTTGATTGAAAAACATTGATAACAAATGCAATGAATGAATATTGTTGAATTGTCAAAATGAAAAGGATTGTCATTTGGACTGCTAACCCTGTGCGTATATGTGTGTTTCATCCCAAAAAACTTTTTTCAAGAAAATAATAACCGCCTTCAAAAACTAAAAACCCAAAAATAACTAAAATTTCGGAAGTCGGTGGCTTCTCTTCTGCCAGTCAATTTATCGAATTTGTGTTGCCACCGACTTCCGAAATTTTAGTTATTTTTGGGTTTTTAGTTTTTGAAAGCGGTTATTATTTTTTTGAAAAAAGTTTTTTATTTTTTACTTTTTAGGGTCGAGTCTAACTATGTCTGACTGTGTATGACATCTTTCAAAGTAATTTATTTTCATAATAAAACTACTTATAATCTTATAAAACAAAAATAGAAATTGAAGTTACGCACATAATAATATCGTCAATGTATATTTCGTCGATTTTTTTTGTGCTTGATAATATTTTCGAGAAGCACTATCCGATCGCCACAAAATTTATATGGGACCACCTCTGAATCATGACTTAGCAAACACAAAAAGAACCATCAAAATCCGTTCACAATTGACGGAGATATCGCGTAACAAACATACAAAAAAAATATACAGACGAACACATTACATTAGAAACAAAATAAAGTAAAAATATTGTCCTTATGTGTGCCAGACATTCAAATTCATTCAGTTGTTAAGAGAGTTTGTATCTTTTTAATATATTTATTCATCTTTCTACCTTTTTCTCATAATACATAGCTTCGGAATGTATCATGACAAATAGGATGAAATGATGCCATACAATTTCAAGAGCAAATTGACACTTCACCATACTAATTGATAACTGATAAACATTATATTAATTATTCAATCGTGGTGTATCGGCTGGTTCAATTTTGGACCTACTAAGACAATATCCTAGATTAGCACAAAACTTCTCAGGCAGAGTACTTTTCAGACTAAACACTGGTTCTTATTTCTTTTGGATGAAATGTGGGACTAAAGCTACTTGTGAATGGTACTACCTCCCAGTTTAGGTTGAAAAGTAAATATGCTTTTACGATACTTACCAGATGGTTCGCATCCCAATTCACATCGTCTAGGCATGTTGATAATGCGAACACACAGCATAACACAATATTAGAATAGCGTCTCTTTCGCAAAACTGTGTTCATGTACCGTCCTTTGGCAGAAGTCACTTCACACCACGGACAACAAATACTAATCGAAGGAGAAGTCGTAGCAGTCGTAAGGAGGAACACGAGGCTCAGCTCAACGTAAACTGTAGAAATCTGAACCGAAAAAGGCACAAAGTGGAACAACAAGAAATACGCGCACACGCATCAACTTCAACTTTATATTATTTATGGCAATCCATCGAGATTTCGATGATTACTGCCAATGTCCAGGTTGGAAATAACACTTAACAGTTCAAAGGACGATGCACGGTTAAATAAATTACAGTATGTTATTGAAATATTCAAAACTGAAAATAGGACAACACAGTTTTGTTAGTAAATTGAAACAATACAAACAAATAAAATATATATAATATAAGCACATATACAGGGTGTCCCACGGCAATGCCACATGGAGGGAAAGTACCTTAAATATTGCAGATAGAACATTTTACTGAAAGAAGACATTATTTGAATTTTGGAAACATTTTAAACTACTTTCATAGATATTTTAATAATTACATAGTTGAACCGGGAATCGAACCTATTACTCGAGAAAATTAATCAGCCTGTAGTTTTATCCTACAGATCGAAAGGCTTCATCACAAGGATTATTTTTTGCTAAATAACATAGTGTCAAAAATAAAAGAAAGACCATGAATTTTAACATTTTCAATACAAAATTTGTCAATTTTTCAAAATTAGTCCCTTCTTCTTGAATACAAAGTGATAACTTTTGATTATTTCGTTCCCTGACGATGTTTTGGTCTTGTTGTGGTGGATATTTATTTATTTAAATGATGCGTACTACTCAAGTGGGTAGATTAATTAGTAATAAGTAGTTAAGATTGTCAATTGTATGTCCTTCCGGCAATGTAAGCTTTTAACTTTTCTGAACAAAATTTTACATCAAATGTTAAATTTCACGGTCTTCCTTTTATTTGTGACACTATGTTATTTAGGAAAAAATAATCCTTATGACGTAGATGGAGAATGAACTATAGATTAGTCATTAAAATAACAATAATTATCAGAGCGGGACACATGTATTAAACCAGTAGTACGAGTAAGCAAGACAGATATAGGATTTTCTGTCCCTTTTTGCGACTCACCCTTTTTTTGTTGGGAGCCAGTTTAGTTTGACTCCCAACAAACGACAACTGGCAACAGTGTCAACTGTCAGTGCTATTGAAATACAATATTTCTTTGGAAAACTGGTTAGCGACGCTTTCTTTTTATTTTGTGTGAATGTGTAGTTGCAGAACATAATAAAATATTACTTATATTATGGGGCGCTGTAGTGTATTAGGTTGTACAAATCGACCAGAACAAAAAAATGAAGACATAACCTTCCATCGGTAAGTGAGTTAGTTTTTCTAATGTAACAGTAGTATTTACGATTTTAAACGTTTATAGAATTCATCATTCATTATATTAACACGTAATTATCAGAAGGAATAAAAAAATAAACGTGTTTTAAACGGTTTTATCTCATTTGTTTTGTAGTCTAATCTTGTAGTGTATTTTGATTGAGTTCCGAGGGATACCAGTGTTCGGCAAGTTTTACCCTTAAATCCAAATTACCATCCATTTCATATCATAATAACGCTACTTCCTTTTTTCCAGTTTCCCGAGAAAACCAAGAATACGAGATTTGTGGATTCTCCTTACTGGACGAAAAAATTGGCAGACAAACCAAAGTGCTCGGATATGTTCCAAACATTTTGAATCTTCTTGCTTTCGCAAGACAAAAAATCATTTGACTTACTTAAATCTAGATTCAATTCCAACACTTTTTATTCCTGTAAGTAACATAATTATACATATATAATATTATATTGTAGTACAGTCATGTGCTTATTTCAGTAACTAATAATACTGTTGTACTTCAAATTTGGAATAGTTTTAAATAGCTTGTCCTTTATTATGTGCTTGCCCACCTTTATAGCATCACAAAAGTGACCTAAACAGGAATTGGTTTTTTAAAATTTGAAATGGTTCGACAGATATCATTATGGAAATCCCTTAAGATATCAACCCACAGAACCATTTAAAATTGGCACATTTAAATATGAGTTTTCCACGTTTCACTGTCTGGGATTTACAAGAACTTCATTCAATTATTTTTACTGTCATTTCCTTTTTAGCCTCCAGAGAGAGAAGAACTAGTAAAATGGATCAAATTATAGTATCGGTAAGTTTATTGCTATAAATTCAATGCGTGTCAAAAAAATATCATTTTCATAAAAGAAAATAATATTGATAGTTGCCATATGGATAGTTACTGATTTCTTTTTCACGCTTCCAAATTTTGTCTAGACTTTGTTTTATTTTCACGGTCCAAATTTTGTCTAGACTTTGTTTTAGGATAAATTAAAAATACTCTGCATTCAAACAAGTATCTACAGAATATACACGTGGAATTATATAAATATACAAAATGTACAGATCGAAGTGGCTTTTGTGAACTCCTAACTCCCTGAAAATAATTACATTTTTTAATTTCACATGTTTTACAGGGTCTGTCTGAAGATATTTTAAACACAGGTCAATCATACACATCTTCTTGTACACTATCTGGAGACATCGAAGTGCCTATGGAAGTTGAAAGTTCTATTGTAAGTTAAAATTTAATAATCAGCCTGCTGTTACCGTGCATGCAATCACTTTGTTTCTCATACAATATTTCAATGTGTACATATTTGATTTCAGGTTGAAGGTGATGTATCCATTACTGTCCCTACACCTTTGCCACTGTTTGAAACACCTCGGAAACGTAAATTAAGAAAACAATTGAGCCGAAGAACTCTTCTAGCCGAAAGCAGGAAAAAGTAATTGGTTGCTTTAAAATCAAAAAACAAGAGGTCGAAAAAGAAGACTGCTGGGTTATCACATATAATAGCACAGTTAAAAGCATCTTCCATGATAAATGAAGAATCTGCTGCTATGTTAAATTATATAGAACCGGCAAATAAGGATTTTTTGAAAAGGTTTCTTTGTAAAGATATAAGTGAAAGAATATATTCTGCGGAGTTACGGAAGTTCGCCTTAACTTTAAACTTTTTAAGTCCTAGGGCCTATAATTATGTTCGGAAACAATTTAATACCTGTCTTCCTCATCCACGGACACTGTCGCGCTGGTATCAGTGTGTAGAGGGTAATCCGGGGTTAAGCAGAGAGTCTATAGAAGCTGTCAAACTTCTAAATAAAGCCCATAGTGAGAAAAAACTAACAAAATTACTTTGTGCGTTGAGCTTTGACGCAATGGCTATCAGAAAGTATATAGATTTTGATTGAAAAGATTGTGTTGGATTTGTCAACTATGGCAACAATTTAGACCAGGACCAATTAGCAAAAGAAGCCTTAGTTTTTATGATGACATGTGTGTGTAAATGGATCATGGAAGATACCAATCGGCTATTTTTTAATTGATGGTATTTCCGCTGAACAAAAAGCTGCCCTAGTAAAGACTGCTATTGAAATGGTTACTCGTGAATGTGGAGTGGATATCATATCCGTAACATTTGACGGGTGTCCGGCAAATTTTGCAATGGCCAAATTGTTAGGGTGCAATTTAAATGTAAATGAAATAAATCCTTGTTTTAGCATTGGGGATAAAAAAAATGTTATATTTCCCGACCCATCTCACATGTTAAAGTTAGTAAGGAATACGTTGGCACAAAAAAGTGAAATTACTGACGGGCAAGGTAGAATAATATCTTGGGAGAACATTGAACGTTTAGTAGAATTACAGGAAAATGAAGGATTGCACTTGGGTAACAAATTAAAAAGAGCTCATGTAAATTTTAATAAACAAGTAATGAAAGTAAAACTAGCTGCCCAAGTTTTTAGTGAGTCGGTAGCCGATGCTATAGAATTTTGTAAAAATGAATTGGATCTTGTTGGCTTCCGAAATTCTGATGCAACTATTGATTTCATTCGGAAAATTAATAATTTATTTGATATTATGAATTCACGTAACATGAATGCCTATACGTACAAAAAACCCTTATTTAATGGAAATTTTTCCAGACATAAACTTTTTTTATTAAACATGTATAAATATTTAACGGAACTGAAATTAAATGAAAGAAATATCCTAGATACTAATAGGAAAACTGGATTTTTGGGTTTTTTAATATGTATAAAAAGTGTTTTGTATTTGTATGAGAACTATGTTAGAAGTAACTCTCTTACATTTCTCTGTACTTACAAATTCAGCCAGGATCATCTGGAATACTTTTTCAGTGCCATACGAGCTAAGGGTGGTTTTAATAACAACCCTACGGCGAGACAATTCAGATCTGCCTTCAAAAGGATGCTAGTACATGGGGAGCTTAAGCATATTACGACAGGAAATTGTATTCCTTTACAGGAAATAAATATTTTAACTTATACTAAACCTTTTTTTTTTTTTTTTTTTTGGTGAGTGGGAAATCATCCAATGACTGCTCCCGTCCTGGGTGCGGCGGGAGGGTGTGTCAGACTCTTACTGACTAAAACCCACTCATGTTCCTTCGATTGCCTTTTATGTTCCAGGGTCACGGTAACAGTTATAAACATAACATTCCGCAACCCCGGCAGGCGTTGGCCCTGTTGGGCCCCTTCCTGTGCTGACTCCTTCTCTTTGAGGCGCGCGTGGAACAAAACGCGCCGTCTACGCGGTCCTGGTCCTAGCCGGGCGGCGAGCTACCCATCGCTCGCCATCCGCAGAACCGCGCCTACGGTGGCCGGTAGTCGTCTTGCGACTCTCGACGTCTTCGCCTGGGTCTTTGTCCGGGGCGAGAGGCTCGTCGTTGCCTCTCGCGCGCCGCCGCTTCCTTCACTAGCATAACTGCTTCGCAGAAGGAGGCGACGGCATCCCATTCCGTCTCGCCCCGCAGCATGGCCTGAACCAGCGCTGGGCGCGAGAGGTCACCGCCGCCGATCGCCTCTACGAGGACACGTCTATGGTCCGCCCATGCGCGGCACACCTCCACCGTGTGCTCGACCGTGTCCTCCAGGCGACCGTTGCTGCAGTGGTGACACCCAGGCGTCGCTTCCGCCTGAATCCGACACAGGAACCTCCCGAACTGACCATGTCCGGTGAGGACATGTGTCAGGCGAAACGTGAGAGCGCCGTGGCGCCTCTCCAGCCACTCCTCAAAGAGGGGTCTTACCGCCGCTATCACGGCGTGCCCAGCACTAGGTTGCGACAGTCGCTGTCTCCACTCCGCCCTGAGATCTCGCCGGAGCTCCGTGAGCCGTGCCGCGATAACCCGCGGCAGCAGGACTTCGCCCCGGCGTTGCACTTCCACGCGCCACTCGTACGTGTGTGCAAGGACTGTTGCCTCCAGATCCCACGGCGGAGTGCCGGCAAGGAGGCATGCCGCCTCGCAGGAGATCGTGCGGTATCCCCGCACCATGCGAATCGCCATGACCCTCTGGGACGCCCTCAGAAGCCGGGCCGGAGCCTTGGCTAGGTTGGGCGCCCACACCGGAGCCCCGTAGAGGGCCATGGACCGCACGATCCCCGCGTAGAGCCTCCGGCAGGAGGCGTTTGGGCCACCGAGATTGGGCAGGAGCCGTTTGAGGGCAGCTCCAGCCCTCGCCAGTTTGGGGCCCAAACGTCGGAAATGCTCCGTGAAGTTCCATCGGTTGTCGAGGACAAGTCCCAGGTACTTTATCGTCGACTCGACAAACTTATACTAAACCTGAAGTAGCAATCAATTAAACAGTCGATCGGAATATATTAATTCAGGATTCCGATGATAACTTTGGGGAAAACTACAGCGGAGAAATAGATTTGATAAAAACTATGAAGGATCATGATTCTTTGGCAGATCCAAGTAGACTCACTGAGTTTTCTAAACAAGTCGTAATCTATATTGGCGGATTTGTTATCCACAAACTTGAAAAAGATTAAAAATGCCAAGAATGTTTGTCAGCTTTAATTTCTGACGAAAAGTACACAAGCTTACAATTAAGGGGGGCTTGCACTATCCCAGCAAAGATGTTGTAACAATTTGCGAAATATGTGAAAAAATATTCCGCCAAAACAAAAGCTTAGCGAGAAAAATATTTTTTACAATATTTTGCAAAAATGTCTGAAGAATTGCTTGTCCGCCAGTTTATTTTGTCAAATTGCCCAACATTTCCAAAATCAGTCATTTTTGGATTGCCATTTTCCACTTCTAATTAAAGCAATCTGCATGAAATACTTAAAAGTTAGGATGCATTTCGCAACAAAAAAAATGTCTGAAGAGGATGACAAGGTCCGAAATTTTTATAATAAATTAGTTTTATTTAAGGATCAGTGATTCTTAATAAAAGTTTTTTCTATCAACTGCCTTATTTTATTTTTACCCTACTGCGTCTAAACATAAAAGGCAATTTAAAATATACATTACAGATCTTGTTGTAAATGAACATGGGTAAAAGGTAGACTACCCACTAATATGGGTAAAATTCTTTAGCTGGTAACCTACATTTAATGTCACAAAACTATAGCCATCTCATACAGGTGCACGCATACAGCGAATCTATAGTTCATTCTCCATCTACGCCTTATGATGAAACCTTTCGATCGATATGATAAAACTACAGGGTGATTATTTTTTCTAAGATTCTGGGATTCCTCATTATAACTTTATATTTGCTTACGCAAGCTAGATATTGCTAGTTAATAAAATTTTAGTATCCCGTTTCTGAACGCATCTCACATATTAAGAATAGAATTCCTATTGGACGACATTATTGAGCCAATCATACTCCTTTTTCTTGTCCAATCCAATTTCCGCACTGCAAAATATGCTACACCGCAAAGCCAATGAGCGACGCTTCCGCCGAAGCCATGTTGAAGAAGAAGCCATCAACATCCGCTCTCTTGCGAATCAAGACGCCAACCGCTCAACACCGCTTTTTTCGTAACTCCGCATAAAATCGCTGTACCAGTGTACCTGTGCTGCGTATAACTTAAACTTTTTTAACGTGTCGGCCGACACCAGTGACAAAGTGGGATAATACAATCGATTCACCGACGCGAGTGCAAAGAACCGTGTGTGTCTTCAGATAAGTACCTACGTCGGCAGTCGGTGCTCCAAACCGAGATCCAGTGCTTCCAAGTAAGTCATACATATATTCCCATACCTACTCCCATTTTGCTCAATTTACTGTGTCGTCCAATATACGTCATTCGATCCAACATAAAAAGTTATTTTCCCGCAAAAAAAAAAACACAACGCTTATTGGTCCTTCGAAAGCCGCTATATCCAACTTCACCATAAGTTTTTAGTCCATTTCGAGTCGGATTCATAGAATCAGCATATAGAGGTCTCATACCTACCTAGGATTTAGGTCAAATACCTAAATTCGTAAAACCGCCATATTGAAACATCTCTTTCAATATATTCCCCGCTAGGTACATTATTCATTGTGAACTACTGTACCAACTTAATAGTTCGCCTGTTGCATTGAAATAGCATAGGTAATTATTAAAACCGCTAATTATCGTGAGTTAGTTTGGCAAACTTGCCTACAACTTATACTCAACCGCAATAATTTCTTACACCCGCGATAAAAATAAAAATATTCTTGAAGTCTACCCACTATAAAATTATTATTATTTTATATCCGTTGTACTTTCTAGAACTATTCCAACATGGAAGATCTTAAAATCAAAGTTAAATTACTGCAAGCCAAAAATCAAGCAATCTTTGAGCGTTTATCGTCATTATATGAAACTTCAAAGAAAATAAATACGACTAGTATTGAGCTTCGTTCGGCAGAGACGTTTATGGCAGATACACAAATACTCTCGGTCATTCGTCAGGAATTTAGTACCAACATAGATAAAATAAATACATATTCTTTACAATTAAATCCTGATCATAAAATTGATTATAACAGTCAAATATCATTTGACGGCGTTTACACTCGTGTCGAGAGAATACGTTCACTTATTGAAGCGAATTCCTCAAGGTCATTGAATGACTCAAAGCGATACCGCGACGCAGTCAAAATGCTCGGTCAAGCTGCCACCAATTCAGATTCCGTTCTTTGACGGTAAAATTGAAAATTGGCCAGTTTTTTATGAATCATTTAAATCTAATATACATGGCAATTTAAACCTTACAGATTCTCAACGTGTGCAGTATTTATTAGGTAATCTAAAAGGAAATGCATTGCAAATTACCGCCGGAATTATTCCGTCAGGGGAAAATTACGTGTCTATCTGGAACAGTTTAGTTCAAAAGTATCAAGATAAACGAGCACTAGGCTCACACTATATGTCTAACATATTAAATATCAAACCCGCAATTAATAATTCCGCATCTTTAAATAGTTTTATTGAAAGTTTTCATGCATCTGTTTCGGCACTAGAACAATTAAAAATTGAAGACTTAAAAGATTTTTTGTTTTTAAATTTGGCTTTGAAAAAGTTAGATCCCGCTATTATAAATTTATTCGAAATGCATATGAGAGATGTGGAGATCCCTACTTATAAAGATTTCGTTGAATTCATAAAATCGCAAGTTAAAATATTAGATAGATCTACTTCTTCTCGGACCGCATCATTAGGTAACAACAATAATAAAAATAATTCTTATCGTAATCAGTCACGTGATAATACAGTACATACTTTTGTTGCTTGTGATAATAATCAAACTTGTTTATATTGTAATAACAAAGATCATTGGAAGCTTTACACCTGTCCAAACTTTCAAGCAATATCGGCCAGTTCGCGTTTGGATTTTATTAAAAACAAACGTGGATGTGTAAACTGTCTTAGTGCAACACACACTGCCTCACAGTGTAAATCTATACACACTTGTAGAACGTGTAACAAAAAACATCACTCTCTTTTACATTTGGAACAAAGTTCACAGCCGCGATCGATATCGGCTGACGCTGTACCTAGTTCCGCGCATTCACAACAGGTGGCGCTATGTGCGTGTTCCCGCGTAGGTTTGAAGAATCCACAGACTACGGTTCTTTTGTCAACAGCACAAGTCTATGTTGATAACAAATATAACAAAATACGTTTCTGTACGGTGTTTAATAGATAACGCTTCACAAAATAATATAATTACTTCGGCTTGTTGTAAGAAACTGCAATTAAATATTATACCGCTTTCAAATTCAGTCATAAAGGGTGTAGGCACCTCTTCCCGGCCTATCATAGGTTACGTGGAGATAACAGTTACTGCAAAAAATAAAACAAATTCTTTTAAAATAACCGCTCTTGTTATTGATTGTATAACGGATAAATTACCATCTCACTTTGTTGACACCTCTGCTGTGCAACATTTGTTCGAGTTACCGCTAGCCGACCCCCTGTGGCACGTGCCCGGTGAAGTTGAATTGCTTCTAGGGGCAAAACTGTTTCCGTATTTATTACTTCATAATAAAATTATCTCACCTACCGCGCCGTCCGCTATTGAAACCGTGTTTGGTTATATTCTTATGGGTGAGATACCCTCTAGTTTATCTAATAACAATAACAGTCTCGTTGATTTAAATACCGCTTCATATTTTTCTACCGCGTTAAATATAGATGATTCTCATTGTTTTCTGTCGTTAGACGAATCTTTACATAAATTTTGGAATATCGAAGAAATACCTTCAAAATCTTTTATGAGCCCCGCTGAACGGGAATGTGAACAACTGTACGCTTCTACCGTGTCACGTGACTCCAGTGGTAGGTATTGTACCGCGTTACCATTCTGTAAAAATCCAGAATCACTCGGAAATTCATATGCTGTCGCTTATCGACGTTTAATTAATTTGGAAAAAACTAAGCTTCGCGACCCTGCTTTGCGCGCTAGTTATAACGAAATAATCCAAGAGTATATCGATCAAAATTATTTAACTGAAACCGCACCTAGTTCTGTTGATCAGACTATAGGATATTACATACCGCATCACCCTGTTATTAGGAATGATAAACAAACTACTAAAGTACGCATTGTCCTTGATGCAAGTGCTAAGTCTCATAATGGCGTTTCATTAAATGACTTATTGCACACAGGGCCGAATTTACAGGCTGACATATTTATATTACTTTTAAATTTCCGTTTGTTTCCTATTGCAGTTACGGCTGACATAAAACAGATGTACCTTCGAATTAAGGTTATTGATGAACATAGAAAATATCAAAAAATATTGTTTCGATTTAATACTACTGAACCTGTTCGCGAATTTCAATTTAACCGAGTTGCCTTCGGTCTCAAGCCCCGTCCCTTTCTAGCCATGCGCACTGTGCGCCAGCTGTCAGAGGATGAAAAACATCGCTTCCCGCTCGCATCCATTGTCGCTTCTCATGAGCTATACATGGATGACCTGGCTAATTCAACCCCTACTCTGGAGGAAGCCAAGATTCTATCCGCTGAACTTATCGCCTTATTTAAGGCTGGGGGCTTTGACCTTACTAAGTGGGCAAGTAACTCCTCGGAATTACTAGAGGTTATTCCACATTCTCACCGCTCTTCAATTAACTTTTCTGACGGGGATAATTTAAAGATCCTTGGACTCAAATGGATTCCTTCCGAGGACTGTTTCACCTTTACTACATCTGATATAGATAAAAGTTGTACTAAACGCTCCATACTTTCCACTATTGCCCGTCTGTGGGATGTTCTCGGTCTAGTGGCACCTGTAGTTTTATTCGCGAAATTACTCATAAAAGAATTATGGAAATTAAACACAGATTGGGATGAAACTCCACCCGATACTATCGTACTTCTCTTTCAAAAATTTAAAGAGCAGCTGCCTCTACTTTCTTCTTTAAAATTGCCGCGTCATGTAGCCGTTACTATGGGTTGCGTGACAAATATAGTAGGTTTTGCTGACGCCAGCTTGAATGCGTATGGCTGCGTCATATACTTACATGTCACTGACACAGATGGTAACACACACGTAAATTTGGTGTGTGCTAAATCTAAAGTTGCACCTGTTAAGGTCGTATCTCTGGCTCGTCTAGAGCTTTGCGCCGCTGTTCTTTTGTCTAAGTTAATTAAATTAGTTTATGTCACTTACCGCTCTCGCACCGCTATTAATAAAATATTTGCCTTTTCCGATTCTAAAATAACACTTTCATGGATTCATTCCTCACCACACAAGTGGAGCATTTTTGTTAGTAACCGCGTCGCTAAATGTCAAGAAAATCTTGATCCTGAACATTTTTACCATATTAATGGAAAGGAAAATCCTAGTGACTGTCTGTCTCGAGGTCTTCTACCTGAACAGTTACTAAACCATAATTTATGGTGGCATGGCCCTGAGTGGCTTCTGCGACCAACTGCTGAGTGGCCTATCACTCCGTTTGTCTCCTCATGCAGTGAGCAATTGCCTGAGTTTAATAATAAATCTTTAACATTAGTATCTACCGAATCAGAACTTAATTTGATATATAGTCTTTCTCAAAAATTTACATCGTTAAATAAAATATTGCGCATTGTTCGCGCGCGAGCATGTGTGGTCGCGGCAGCAGTCAACGAGGCTGCATGTGTGGTCGCGGCAGCAGTCAACGAGGCTGCATGTGTGGTCGCGGCAGCAGTCTGCGAGGCGGCGTGTGTGGACGCGGCAGTATAGTGTGGCGGGGGCGCCGTTCGACCGACGCGACGCGACAACGGGTGGCACTACTGGGAGAGCCGCGGGCGGCGCGCGCGCACGCGTCGCCCGCGGCCTCGTTCATTCTTCACTTCACCACGCCAGCGAAGGCAGGCGTTGTAATTTGCATCCATCTCCATCAAACCTTGTGTAAAGTAATTCTGTCTGACCAATAAACCTTATTTTGTAATACAGTCCACTCATTGAAGAGCACCATCCCCAACATTGGTCCTTCTACCGGTCAAGAAAGAAAAACTGCAAGCGTCGCGTCGGAGCGCGGACTTCGCCCCCCAGCCACGTGTGCCGCTACATTGTGCCGTGGCGTCGCCGTCGAGTGAAGACTTGATTGAAGAATCGAGGCACTATCACCTCACCAGCGGAAGACACGTACGCCGATCTATTGCGTCGTAGCGCCGCTATTTTCGAGAAAAAAGAAGATACCTATTTGGAAAGGACGGGCGTGTCGTGAGATCATTCCAATTTTTTCCTTATTCCATACCTACTTCTGTGCGTTTATTGCATTAGTTTTAAATCCAATTCAACTGGGCACCTATTTTCCCTTTATTTGAGTCGGCTCAAGCTAATCATTTCGCACGTAAAATTTCTCGTCGCTTTTCCGGTTTGGCGAACGCATTGACGCCATCTTGTTGCATCATTTTTTTTTTCACGTTTCTAATCCTTGTTTATTTCTAAGAAATATCGCTTGCGGGATAGATAATGGCTAATTAACGAAAAAGTATATTTTGTGGTGTGTGCCTATATACCGCCGACTTGCATTCGAAAAAATAATTTTCTTTGTTCACCTTTTCAACATTTCGCTTTCTCAAGATGGCTGACAAGTTAATTAAAAAACGCAGTTCCATGAAGGCCAAGCTAACAAATTTCACTTATTATCTGAATAATTTAGAAAATAGTGATCAATTGTCCGACTTGCAAATACTCGAACTAGAAAGCCGGTTTAGTAAATTCGAACAGTTGTATGACGAGTATAATTTATTACAGACCGAGATTGAGCTGTTATCGGACAATCCTGACGCTGACTACGCGGATCGCTTCAAATTTGAAGAAATTTACCACAACTTGGTTGCCACGGCGCGGAAAATTATTTCTGCAGAGCAAGACCAACGGCAGCAGGATAAGCCCTCGTCAGGTTCCGTATCAGGCTCCGAGATAGCAGGTGGGACAAAGAATAATTTTATACGTTTGCCTAAAATTGATTTACCTCGTTTTGATGGCAGCTATCAGTGTTGGCTGGAGTATAGGGACACCTTTTTATCCTTGATCCACAATAATAACACTATAGATAATATTAATAAATTTCACTATCTGCGTGCTTCCCTTAAGGGTCAAGCCGCTGAGATAATAAAAAATATAGATTTTAGAAATGAAAACTATAAACTAGCTTGGGATCTATTGTGTGAGCGATTCAACAATAGCCGCTTATTAGTAAATAATCATGTAAAAGCACTTTTTAATGCAGAGCCTATTACTGATGAATCCAGTGCTGCTTTACGCCGCCTTGTTGATGTTACAAATAAAAACATACGAGCATTAACTCTGTTGAATGAGCCTACTCGGGATACTCTTATCATCTATTTAATGGCCTTAAAATTAGATAGTACTACCAGTAGGGATTGGGAAGAGTACCGTAACACTCTATCCGACTCACCAACATTGCTTCAGTTTTGTTCATTCATGAACAATAAGGCGGATTTACTAGAAACATTAGAAGAAAATAAAAAGCAAGATAAAATGCAACCTAGTATTAGTAATAAATCTAAAAGTTTTATTGTAACCTCGCAAAAACAGGAAACGAGCAGTGTTGAAAAAGATAAAAATAAAAGTTGTCCTATGTGTTCAAAAAATCATTTTCTTTACTCATGTGAAGCCTTTAGAAAATTAACAGTAGAAAATAGAATAACTAAAGCAAACGAATTTAAAGTGTGCACTAATTGCTTACGGGTTGGACACATAGAAAAGCGTTGTAGGTTTACACGCTGCAAGTACTGTAAGAACCGTCATAATACCTTGTTACATTTAGACCAGTCAGAGGCACCCGTGCTAAATAATCCAATGCCTAGTATATCTTCTAATAATGTGTCACTCTCCGCTGATATACAGCCTGCTTCTCAGAAACACATTTTACTGTCCACAGCGGTGGTGAAGGTGGTGAGTGATAAAGGCGAAAGGTACAACGCGAGAGTCCTATTAGACAGCGGGAGCACGGCCAACTTCATCACTGACAAGCTGAGCAGAGATCTGGGATTGTCTCGAGTTGGTACCACCTCCAGGGTCACAGGTATAAATAGTTTGACCAGTAACAGTACACATTCTTGCAACCTCACAATAGAGTCCACATATGAGCATTGTTCTTTTAATATAACCTGTCTCATTCTTCCTGAAATTACTAGAAGATTGCCAGCATCCTATATTAATATTGAAAACATACCAATACCTTCAGGATTATTTCTGGCAGACCCTTGCTTTAATGTTCCGTCAGACATTGATATACTGTTAGGTGCAGAGCTATTCTGGGATGTTATTCAGTCCAATCATATCAATATAGGAAAAAATTTACCAAAATTATGTGAAAGCAAATTAGGTTGGTTAATTTCAGGCACCGTGCCTGCTAGCTTGCATAAACAAACTCATGTTTGTAATTTTTCTAGTGTAACCATAAACCCAGACTTAAATAGGTTTTGGGAACTTGATACAATATCACCTAAGCATTGCCTCTCTGTAGAGGAACGCACCTGCGAAGAAAGTTTTCAGTCAAATACGATTCGTGGCTCAAAAGGCCAGTTCATTGTTACAATGCCACTTAAGGCGGATCCTAGCGTATTAGGCGATTCATACGCTGCAGCTAAACGCAGATTTTTGTCATTAGAAAAACGCTTTGAACGTGATCCATTATATAAAAGCATGTATATTGATTTTATGAACGAATATGAAACGTTAGGTCATATGACTGAAGATAGCAATTTAAAAGTAAGTGATAAAAACAATGTTAGTTATTTTTTGCCACACCATGGCGTTTTACGGGAATCAAGTAAAACAACAAAGTTGCGAACAGTTTTTGATGCATCAGCAAAAACAACCTCGGGATTATCATTAAATGACATACAATATGTAGGCCCAACCGTACAGAATGATCTACTCTCGATCTTACTGAGATTCAGACAACATAAATATGTTATCTCAGGGGATATCGAAAAAATGTATAGAGCCGTCGAGTTACATCCCAATCAACGAACCCTACAACGCATCATATTTAGAAAAAATCCTTCAGAGCCACTCAAAACTTACACATTAAATACAGTCACTTACGGGACTGCGTCCGCGCCTTATCTAGCGACCAAGTGCCTAGTGAGCCTTGCAGAGGCTACAGATAATCAGCACGTAAAAAGCAGCATCCAAAATGACTTCTACGTCGATGACTGGTTGTCTGGAGCAGATACCATAAACGGCGCTATAGAACTTTGTCAAAATATAAAAAAAATATTAAGTTCAGCAAAATTTAACCTCAGAAAGTGGCAGTCAAATAGTACTCAAATACTTAAAAAAATAGTAGACGTAGAGGATCACTCAAGTTTAGACTTAGATTTGTCAAACAATTATACATCTAAAACATTAGGGTTGCTATGGAATTGCAAATCAGATATTTTATCATTTTCTATTAATATTGACAACCACAAAATAATAACAAAAAGACACATTTTATCAATAATAAGCCAAATATTTGACCCATTAGGGTTAATTGGTCCATGTGTTGTTGAAGCAAAAATTATAATGCAAAAATTGTGGATCAATAAATGCAACTGGGATGATGAGGTTTCTAAGGATATAGCAGATCAGTGGTCGAAATTTGTAGACGCATTAAAACATTTAAATTCTTTAAATATTCCTAGATGGGTCCTATGTGACACCTGGATCATTAATGAAATACATATATTTACGGATAGTAGCGAAAAGGCATATGGAGCATGTGCTTATATACGCAGCATTAATAACAAAAATGCTGTCATGGTACGCTTATTAGCTTCTAAAAATCGTATAGCCCCAATAAAACCAACAACAATGCCTAGGTTAGAGCTATGTGGAGCGCTGTTAGGTGCAAGATTGTGCACAAAGGTCAAAGAATCCCTTACTATACCAATCAGCCGATGCGTTTTTTGGTGTGATTCAACTATAGTGTTGAGCTGGTTATCCGCACCATCTACACAACTCAAACCTTTTGTTAGGCATCGTGTTAACGAAATACAGGAGACAACTCTTGGGTCCGCATGGAACTACGTGCCAACACGAGACAATCCCGCGGATCTAGTTTCTCGAGGGGTGAAGGCTGATCATATCAGCGAGTCTGGCTTGTGGTGGGCAGGCCCTTTATTTTTGTCGCAGGATGAACGCCTGTGGCCGAAGCCACCAAACGACATTGCAAAACAAAGCTTGCCTGAACTAACTTATTTTGTAAATCAGTCTAACAACAGTCACATTCTAGAAAATCAGTCAAAACAACAATTAATTCTCAACATACAAAAATTAATTCTTAAATATTCAGATTACAACCGTTTGCAAAGAGTTGTGGCTTACATTAAAAGGTATATTTACAATTTAAAAAATAAAAGTAATAAGTTAGTAGGCTGTTTGTCAACTCAGGAGATTCAGTCTTCATTAAAATGCATTTTACTCAATGCACAAATTGAAAGTTTTTCTGAAGAATATTTTATTTTAAAGTCAGGAAAGGCCTTGCCTCATAAAAATCGGCTGTTATCTTTATCTCCTTTCATAGATTCAGATGACATTATGCGCGTCGGAGGCAGGCTGAATAATTCTCCATACGACTATAATGTAAAACACCCCATACTCATGTGCAGTAAGCATCATTTAACTAAAATAATGTTTCAATCTGTTCACAGAAAACTGTTACATGCCGGGCCTCAGTTGCTCTTGGCAAATGTTAGACAAAACTATTGGCCCTTAGGGGGCAGAAACTTATCTAGAGTCATCGTTCAAAAATGTGTAGTATGCTTTAGGCATAAGGCTCAAATTGTGCAACCCATTATGGGACAGCTTCCAAATTCACGAAGTAATCTTGAATTTCCATTCTTAAATTCAAGCGTTGACTATGCCGGCCCAATACTGATCGCTGACCGAAAGGGAAGAGGCTGTAAGCTTATAAAGTCTTACATCTGTATCTTTGTCTGCCTCGCTGTCAAGGCTGTTCACTTGGAGCTTGTCACGGACTTGACCAAGGAAGCATACATGGCTGCGTTAAACAGATTCATTGCGCGCCGTGGCAAGCCTCGCAGCATATTGTCCGATAATGGTACAACATTCGTCGGCTATTGTAATCAATTACGTCATTTTTTGCAGAACTCAAACATTGCTTGTGAAGTCGCTCAGGAAGGGATTGAGTTTAATTTTGTCCCGGCCTACGCCCCTCATTTCAACGGCATCGCGGAGGCCGCAGTACGCTCCACAAAGTATCATTTAAAGAGACTACTTAAATTAACTAATTTTACTTACGAAGAGATGGCCACGTGTCTGACTCAAATAGAGGCCGTTCTCAACTCCCGACCCCTGACTCCTTGTTCCTCTGATCCACTTGATTTCTGTGCCCTAACTCCGTCTCACTTTTTAATTGGAAGGTCACTCACGTCCGTTCCTCATCCACAGATTACCAGCGGAAACATAAACCGTCTGGAGCGATTCCAACGGGTGGAACATGTGAAGCAGCACTTTTGGAAAAGGTTTAACACTGAGTACACATCTCTGCTACAGCAAAAAACCAAGTGGTCTTCAGCATCGGGTGACATCAAGGTGGGCAGCCTCGTCCTGGTGAAGGATAAGGCGCTGCCACCTCTCTGCTGGCTGCTCGGTCGTGTCGTCCAGGTGTACCCGGGCGCCGACGGTGTCGTCAGGGTCGCGGAGTTAAAAACGAAGAAGGGGACAATTAGGCGGGCCTTCAACAATATCTGCCCGCTACCACTTTGAAGATTCCTTCAACCCGGGGAGCATGTTCGCGCGCGAGCATGTGTGGTCGCGGCAGCAGTCAACGAGGCTGCATGTGTGGTCGCGGCAGCAGTCTGCGAGGCGGCGTGTGTGGACGCGGCAGTATAGTGTGGCGGGGGCGCCGTTCGACCGACGCGACGCGACAACGGGTGGCACTACTGGGAGAGCCGCGGGCGGCGCGCGCGCACGCGTCGCCCGCGGCCTCGTTCATTCTTCACTTCACCACGCCAGCGAAGGCAGGCGTTGTAATTTGCATCCATCTCCATCAAACCTTGTGTAAAGTAATTCTGTCTGACCAATAAACCTTATTTTGTAATACAGTCCACTCATTGAAGAGCACCATCCCCAACACGCATAATTGTATACATTTTGAGATTTTTGCATATTATTCATTATGACAAGTCACATAAGGCAATTACTGTCCGTGAATTAGTTACCGCTGAAATTTATTTAATT
The DNA here is from genome assembly GCA_033675125.1 of Athetis lepigone. Classification (NCBI taxonomy): domain Eukaryota; kingdom Metazoa; phylum Arthropoda; class Insecta; order Lepidoptera; family Noctuidae; genus Athetis; species Athetis lepigone. Next base: position 887,922 of record CM066221.1, read on the forward strand.
CGTTGTATTCAACAATTTCATTTTTTAGATATTTATGACGAAATTAAAAGTAAAAAACTTCGCTCACACTTTAAGAAACTCGATCTGTTTATAGACGAGCATAATATAATTAGAATTGGTGGCAGGTTGTCAAATGCGAACCTTCCTTATGAAGCTCAGCATCCCGCGCTTTTACCTAAACATGATAATTTTACACATGTTCTAATAGACTATTATCATCGCATCCATTGTCATGCCGGTGTAAGCCTTCTTAGCTCTCTGTTACGCCAAAAATATTGGATCCTCTCTTCCAGAGGTGTCATAAGACAAAGGGTACATGCTTGCAACTTTTGTTTCAAAATTTCTCCTTCTCACCCCAGCCCAAAGATGGCTGATTTACCCGCTTGTCGCGTACAAGAGACTAAAGCTTTCGTTCATACTGGTGTGGATTACGCTGGTCCCATCAAAGTAACTTTATGTCGACGCAGAGGCCAAAGAAGTCAGAAGGCTTACATATGTTTATTCATTTGTTTCGTTACCAAAGCAGTTCATATTGAATTGGTAACCGACGTGTCATCGGACACGTTTATTTCAGCCTTTAAGAGATTTATTTCCCGCAGAGGACCTGTCTCTTATTTATATTCCGACAACGGAACAAATTTCGTTGGAGCCAAGGCTCAATTACAAGAACTACTTGCTAACCGCTACCGCATAGAGTGGAAAATGATTCCACCCCGCGCCCCTCACTTTGGAGGGCTGTGGGAATCAAATATTAAATCTACTAAAACACATTTATACCGTGTTATCGGTTCTCAACTCCTTACTTATGAGGAGCTTTCTACTGTCCTCACTGAAATTGAGGCAGTTCTAAATTCCAGACCGCTCTGTGTCCTGAATGAGGACCCATACCCAGAACCGCTTACTCCCGCTCATTTTATAATGGCTTCTCCATTGACTACGTTGCCTGTCGTGAACGTTCCCGAAACGACTAAATCTCTAACTTGCCGCAAAAAATTGCTTGACCAAATGGTTTGTAGCTTTTGGAAAAGATGGCGTATAGAATATCTACATAACTTACAAGTTAGGCAAAAATGGTTGAATGCCGTCGACAATATTAAGATTGGTACAGTGGTTCTCATACATCAGGATGATGTCCCTCCTTTACGTTGGCCAATGGGCATAATCACCGAGATTTTTCCCGGCAGGGATGGGACAACCCGCGTTGCCATGGTAAAGACATGCAGTGGCTCTTTCAAAAGACCCGTTGTTAAACTATGTCCTTTACCTTCACAATAATTAAAAAATTAAAGCCTAATTTAGCTGTAGTTCACATATTTCAATCATTCCTTTTTTCAATCCGCTATAATTTAATTTCTTACCTTTTGAGAATACTTCATATCCTCGAAAGCCGGGCAGAATGCTTACGCAAGCTAGATATTGCTAGTTAATAAAATTTTAGTATCACGTTTCTGAACGCATCTCACATATTAAGAATAGAATTCCTATTGGACGACATTATTGAGCCAATCATACTCCTTTTTCTTGTCCAATCCAATTTCCGCACTGCAAAATATGCTACACCGCAAAGCCAATGAGCGACGCTTCCGCCGAAGCCATGTTGAAGAAGAAGCCATCAACATCCGCTCTCTTGCGAATCAAGACGCCAACCGCTCAACACCGCTTTTTTCGTAACTCCGCATAAAATCGCTGTACCAGTGTACCTGTGCTGCGTATAACTTAAACTTTTTTAACGTGTCGGCCGACACCAGTGACAAAGTGGGATAATACAATCGATTCACCGACGCGAGTGCAAAGAACCGTGTGTGTCTTCAGATAAGTACCTACGTCGGCAGTCGGTGCTCCAAACCGAGATCCAGTGCTTCCAAGTAAGTCATACATATATTCCCATACCTACTCCCATTTTGCTCAATTTACTGTGTCGTCCAATATACGTCATTCGATCCAACATAAAAAGTTATTTTCCCGCAAAAAAAAAACACAACGCTTATTGGTCCTTCGAAAGCCGCTATATCCAACTTCACCAATATTATTGGCCAATATAAATTTGCCTAGCGTGTAAACATATTCAGAAAAGAAAGCACGGCTAAGGAGAAATCTCACGTTGATAGGACGTGGTATGTGGGTCGGTAAAATATCATATAGTTGAACTGACAACTTTGGGCAGTTCAGGAAGATATGGTCCACCGTTCCGTCCTCCAGTCCACATTTTCAGATAGAGGAGTCACGAATACGCAACTTGGCAAGAAAAGAAGTAGAACAAACATGACCCAACCGAAGGCGAATTATGATAGAGGTTAGTAGTTTTGAAAAATTTCGGAATTTAAAGAAACAAGGCTTATTAGGGATGGTAGGTTGTAGACTATGGTAGTATTTGCCTACAGTTAAGCTATTCTTTTGCCACAACTCATTCCAGTTTTTTAACATTTCAGGTTTGGCAATAGTACGGAGATCTCTGAGATGTATGGCATTATGCGTCTCCATTCCTGAACCAATAGCCTGTTTAGCACAATAATCAGCCCTTTCGTTGCCAACGATGCAACTGTGACCAGGGATCCAGGCCAGAGCCACTTCAATGTCAGCGGTGTGACATTCAAACAGCTTGTCTTTGATTTTAAGTATTACACTAAAGTTATCACGGGAGTGGAATGGGGGTTTAACTATAGATTGCAAACAGCTCTGGGAGTCAGAAAAAATTACAGATTTGTTGATGATTTGTTAATTTCATGCGACTGAATATATAACACGGCTTCCAATAAGGCTGTTGCCTCTCCAGTATAGACAGAGGTTTGAGGAGGACATTTGAAACTTAATATAATTTTAAATTTAGGAATCCAGACCGCAGCACCAAGGTGTCCATCATTAGACAGCTTGGCAGCATCTGTATATATACAGGTCCAGTTGTAGAATTTTGTGTTGATTATGTTCAGAAGTTCAGCGTTTGCTGTCTTTGAGTCTTTACTCAAACCAAGGTCAAGGTAAGTCAGAGCAGGAAAAGGAGTATCAAAGAGAGGATTTTTAGGGAATTGAATTAATTTATGAAAAAGGGAAAACAGATAATTATAACTCTTGACCAAAGGAGGAGAACTTTTATGTAGCCAGTAAGAAGAGGTAGTGGTTAGGCATGACAGGTCTTGCAGTTTATTTATAAGGGGGTGGGAAGAAAACTGAAAGTAGCCGAAGGTAAAACGGTCACACAGAAATTGCCTGCGAAGATGTAATGGGGCCTCAACACACTCCACTTGGATTGGGGAGGACTTCATGGCTCCAGTAATAATCCTTAAGCATCTTGATTGTAGCTTAACCAGCTTTGTTAGCGCAAGTTTACTGCAGGGTTCGAGGACAAAGCTGGCATAATCAAAGTGACTGGGAACTATAGCATTGTATAGCAGTTTCTGACAAGAGCCCCAGCGAACCCCTGACAGAGACCTCATAATGTTAATACCTTTTTCGGCTTTATTACAAATATGATTAAGATGAGGAATTCCTGATAATTTATTGTCAAAGTACACACCTAAAAATTTAACTTTGTTCACAATATTGATAGGATGTTGATTAACTGATATACATGTAGGAGGGATATTTTTCTTACGGGATAAGATAACTGCATAGGATTTTGAAGGAGAAAGGGAAAGACCATGGTCAGAAAGCCAAGTATTGAGGTAGTTGAGGGCGGAATTAATACGAGAGCTGGCATCAGAGAGGTTTTTGGCAGATGAGTACAAGGCAATATCATCGGCGTATTGCAGGATATCACAAAAGCAATTTACAGTTCGGTCAAGGTCATAGGTGTACAGATTGTACAACAGGGGAGATAAAACTGAACCTTGTGGAAGGCCCTTACACACCTGACTGGACGAAGTGATAAAGCCTTTAACACGAACCGAAACCGTCCTTTCCATGTATAGACCACAGATAATGTTGATCAATCTCACTGGAAGACTCAGCTGTTGCAACTTTTGCCTGAGCATAGAAAGTTCGAGTAGTGAATGGACATAGTTCGGTATGGCATCATTAAATTTGGCGAAGATGTTAATGACCACGCTGAGAAGCAGCTCAATCAGGTTTTCGTCAGGGGAGGGAGAAGCAGGGTCTGTACGACCAGGGTTAAGGGCACATTATGTTGAGAAGACAAGGGATTACGAACAATTTCGTTGTGGGCTTGCAAGTCAAATGATTTGCCTAGGGTAGGGCGTGGGCGACGGGGAGTAAAGACAGTCTTTCTATATGAGCGAGTAGGAGTTGCGGAAATAGATTGGGATTGAAGCGGAAGGCGAGGAGGAGTCAGAGGGGGCGGGGAGGAAAAAAGAGTTTTGGATATTTCCGCATACGACGGTCGTGACGGACGAAAGCGCAATGAAGCCTCCGAGTAGCTGATGTTTTCCTCTGACATAACAATCTTTATCGATTTTTGGCGCGTGTGGTCTGGATAGCTAGTGTCTATAGCTTTGTGGCGTCCTAGGCAAAGCAGACAGGAAGCATTTGCGTCCGCGACAGTACATGATTCGCCTGGGTGAGGTTAAAGGCAGCGGTAGCACCTGGGTTTGGAGCGGCATTGAGCAGCAGTGTGCCCAAAGTGACAACAATGACGGCATTGTATGGTAGGAAGCTGGTAGTGTTGTACTACTAGGCTGGCAGAAAAACAGAAGATTTTTTCTGGGAGAACCGGACCTTTAAATGTGAGGACTACAGTAGATGTCGGGACCCACTCTGTGGAGCCCTCCCTATGAACTTTTCTATTAAGGCGTCTCGCTTTAATTACTAGACCGCAGTAGTCAGGGACTGAAATCCCGTGCACCAATTCTTCTAGAGTCCAATCAGTAGGGACGTCACGAACTACGCCCATGCGAGAAATTTGGTATTTTGGTATGACGGCGTTAAATTTATTGTCTTGAATAAACGCGTCTTTGAGAAAATTGTTGGCCTCAACAGCTGTAATAAATTCAACTGACACTCTGTTTCTTCCTAATTCTTTGATACCACCATCCCTAATACCTTGTACTTTATTTTTGTTGATCAATTGTGCAAGTTTAAGAATGCGTTTGGAGTAACCGGCCGGAGGGATCAGGTTCAACACGGGAAATGTGAACAATACATGGGCCAGGGTCGGAGCTTGAATAGGTTAATGCATCAGTGTCATATTCAGGGATCGAAAACGTGGATTGTGAAGAGTCTGAAGGTTTGTTTATTCTCTTTGCACTTATTGCCGAATTTAGGTCCGAAGCGGGACGTTTTTTGGCAGACAAGGGGGATTGCTCCACATCCATCCCCTGCGTAAACAAGGGAGGGGATTGACCAGGTGGAGAAGTTATTTCTCCACCTCCCCCATTAGGGGGCTTCTTCTCCATCTTCCGCCACTAATATAGACTAACACAATAACAGACGGACAACACAATTAAAACAACCACCAATAAAATAAATCAATAAACAGAAAGAATATAACAAAACTCACGAACAACTTTATAACCTAAAATTCACGTGTGTCTCCAACCGAAGGAACATTGACAGTCCACACGCATCAAGTAGTCAACACTTTGTAAATGTCATCATATGTCAAATCAAAATGGCCTCCCTATTTTAGGGCAGATTTCATTTTTGCCCGTACAAAAAAAAAAGTTTGTTTTTAATTGATATAACTTTTTATCTACTTAACTCTACAATTTATATATTTCGATAATTTTATGATTAATAATTATGTAATCCATGACTTTTTAGTTTATTTTTATAATAAAATGCTATTTGAGTGCCATCTATCTATACTTTTATCAAACTTTGACAGAAGTGAAACATAGGCGGCGCCACTTTCTTTTGAAAATGCTATTGTAGGCAACTGTCCTCCGCCTGGAAGAGGGTTAACACCTTTCCCCTACACTTAAAATGAAATCTATGTTTTCCTTTATACTCATTGAGACATATAGAACATAATTTATGACTATCCACGAATTCGATACGATCTTGTTCAGGTAATAATTTTACTTAGGGCACTGATTTAATGAGTGGCCAATAATATCACAAAATCTGCACTTTCTGCCTTCCTTAGATGTAATTAAAAAAAACTCCTGGAGTAAAACGACATAGTCATGCGCAGCCTCAAATTAATAAAACCTTTATTAGTTAATAAATAAAAATATCCAAAAGAATAGAAAATAGGAACGTTAGACTTATGCTTAAACACAAGTCTATTCATTTATTTATTTTAGTTTACACAAAAAGGTGAACACAAATTACATTGAGTAAACAGAGACAAGTTTAAATAGGTATAAAAAAACACACACACAAACAGGATTTCGATCAAATTGTAAATTTCGGTAAACAGTGAGATATTTTCTGGAATCATATTGCTTTCACATAAGTTCATTAAGTATTTATATTTATTAAGACTGATAGGGAGATCCCCATCATAAGCCTGTTTCAAATTTACGAAACAACCTTTCGGTATTTCGGTTACTAGATCTTGAAGTTTTTATTGTTTTAGGTTTATCTTCAAAATTACACCTGTATTGAATCCTATCATACTGCTGTGCGAGTCCACTGGATGTTCTCGTTGTCATTGTTTCTAGACCAATTTTTATTTGCTAACAGAGATTTAAAGTGAAATATATTTTTGATCTCTACTACTTTATGGGGGTTACCCTCAGCTTTAGCCCAGCTAACAAGACAGTACCATTCTTCTGGAACATAAATCATTCTGCGCTTGATTTTGGTCACCAAATCTTCCTTTCTTTCACTTCATGTGCTGTTTTTAGTTTTTTGTTATTATAGCAGCGTATACTGCATCCACAGCCATGAATGTATGTCCTAGTTCAAAATATTCTTATTTCAAGGTTTGTAAACTAGTGTTGTTTTTGTATAGTAGTTTTTTTTTCGTGAGCTATTTTATAACTTTTTACACTTAGTGCAAGTATCTGCGATAATTAAACAGTTGAGAGATTTAACTTCATGACGATATTATGAAAATAAGTCCAACCACAACCAGTAGGTAAATTATTTAAAATGGAAAAATTGTTTAAAATGCTTGAATATTGTGGAGAAATAAATGCCTACCTGTCATATATTTTCTGTTAGTGCATGGTTACTATTTTAATGTGATGAAATTGGGTTGTATTTTAATATAAGCTCCTTAAAACGGTCCTCATAGTCCTGTGGAAACTTGTTGGCTGGTTCAAATTGACCCTTTAGCTTCATAACTGTTCACTCTTCCTTCTTTCGTAATTCCTCAAGTCTGTTTCCAATTTAGTCCACTTCTCACAACGACTAGTTCCCAAACAGTCCGTTTCTCAAATCGACTAATCACGTCTGGTTCACAAAAGGATGGTGGGCAAAAAATACTTAATTAATAACAATGAAATAAAAAGCTCGAATATAGTTCATAGTTTATTGGAGGAGCCCTGATGAGTCGCTCAGTCAAAGATCACCAGGGCTCCCCATAATCAACACGCTCTTGGAGCCAGGTCAGGAACACTGCGCTGCGTTCTGGTGGGGGCGGCGGTGATGCTGCTAATGCCGGCCGGGATTCTCGCCTGCAAAAAAAAAACATTTGTAGATATAAAAAAAATTAAAACTTCCGAATGAACCCACATTGAAAATCTAAATTTAACAAATTTTATAGACTAGGTGAATGTGCAGTAGAGAAAGTGAGAAAGTAGGTAGGTGTGTACTCACTTCTTAGATAGATATTCTCCGTCTTCCGGCCCGTACACCAGCACCGGGTGCAGGTCTAGCTCCAACGTTGTTTCCCAAATTACGTGCCTTAAAACAAATAATAAAATCATATTTCTTCCGTAAAGATACTTACGCACAGTGTTCCGATAAAAATATGGCGTGTATTATTATTAACTTAGATACTTGGGTCGTCTTAGAGGCGGATAGCCCAAAACTGAACAAAAGAGGCACTAATCAATAAATAACTGTGTATAGTTCGCGTCACGTAAACTTGCCCCTCTGAAGTTCGTCGCAATCGGCTGCGCAGTAGTCGATTTTACAACCAAACGTCGACTGCGCATGCGCGGTCTTGCGAAAGATGGCGCCTGTAATGGCGTCTCTGTCACACGCATACGTCCGATGCTTACTTATGTCCTGCTTTCTCAATGCGAAAGTACTGTTGATGCCAAAACTGTTAAACTTGTTATTGTTTTAAATTATTTTATTTTTACCGCCACAACGTAAATCAAACTAATAACTGCTATTATAATTAAATATTAACGCTGTTGTTTCTTATGACATAAAAATGGACTTATTTAACGTAATGGGTTTCAGTAACTACTTACGAGGCTGATAATCGTGTAACTAGTTTCGTTTTATTTTATGTACGCAGTTACGCTGACACTCACATAGACATGGGTCGTAACGACTTTTGGGCGTAATCAGTTGTACGTAATTTCTTAGATATGAGTAAAATAATCGGTTTCAAAACCGGTTATTTTTGTAACTAGTTATTTCTGTATACGTATAATATGAATACGAATGTATTGCAGCAACACAATTGCACCTTTAGTTTAGAAGCACCTTTACAATCACAGTGTTTACAATTAAATTATAAAACAAAAAAAAAACACGAACGTAACCATTTTATACGTGATTGTACCTTTTTTTTTTTTTTGGTGAGTGGGAAATCGTCCAATGACTGCTCCCGTCCTGGGTGCGACGGGAGGGCGTGTCAGACTCTTACTGACTAAAACCCACTCATGTTCCTTCGATTGCCCTTTACGTTCCAGGGTTACGGTAACTATTATAAACATTTCGCAACCCCGGCAGGCGTTAACCCTGTTGGGCCCCTTCCTGTGCTGACTCCTTCTCTTTGAGGCGCGCGTGGAACAAAACGCGCCGTCTACGCGGTCCTGGTCCTAGCCGGGCGGCGAGCTACCCATCGCTCGCCATCCGCAGAACCGCGCCTACGGTGGCCGGTAGTCGTCTTGCGACTCTCGACGTCTTCGCCTGGGTCTTAGTCCGGGGCGAGAGGCTCGTCGTTGCCTCTCGCGCGCCGCCGCCTCCTTCACCAGCATAACTGCTTCGCAGAAGGAGGCGACGGCATCCCATTCCGTCTCGCCCCGAAGCATGGCCTGAACCAGCGCCGGGCGCGAGAGGTCAAATCAAGAAATTTTATTCGGTTATCAGGATGTTGATACTTACTTATTCTGGGAACTCGCTGGAGCATCATCAGCACCAGGCCCACAGCAAAGTAGCCGGAGAATGACCTGGCCCCAAGAGCTCATTTTTTTGTTTGTTGATGGCGACACTATTACTTCCGCCAATGTCTTTTGATTACAAACTTAGAATCAAAGTTTCGTGGGAGTGCAAGACGTGTTAAAGATTTTTTGTTCACCGCGCGGCAAAAGTGACAATGACAGTGTCAAATTAAAATCGCAACACGCTCAAAATAATGAATGATTGAATGAATGACAAAACAAAATAATGTTACTAGCTACAAAATTTAGTTTTAAATTATTGTTTTTTTTAAATTTAATGACGCCCCTAGTAAATGATACATAAAACAAACATGCGTTTGACTTAGGACGGTCCTTTATCTAACGCGAAAGGCTTGCCTGTCCATATTTTTTTAGTGACTTCTCCCGTCCTGTCCATGATTTTCCCAAGTTTTTCACACACACACGCACACTACAATAGAATAAAGATGAGGCTGATATACAAGTTGGGTACTAGACTCACTGTAGCACTAAAAACTAGAATCCTATTTATGTTTATTGAGGTGTGTAGAACTGTTTTATTTTCCAAGACTTAAGCCATCTTTCTCTAACTTTTCTTATTTCATCCATACCACAGAATTATTATTCTAGTTTGATGTTTCACGGGTTTGGCCCCTGCAGGTTCTGCGGTTTTGAACTGATGGCTCAGCAATGGATCTTATAGGAACGAAACGGAAAATACAGTTAACAAGTTAACTGTATTTATTATATAAATTCGTCGAGGATCAAAATGTATAAATACATTTTTTACACAAAAAAAATCATTTAGTATTAGGCTGTATGGTCCGATGACCAACGCCTTTTATTAAATGGCCACATACACACACTACACAATCGAAGACGTTAAGGCGAAAAGACGAAGTACAGGGTAAAAGAATTAAAATTTATTATTTCTAGTTGGCCTTGTACCTGATAGTAATAATTATTTATTTATTTAAAACTTTATGTACAAACACCGTACAAAGGCGGACTTAATGCCTTAGGCATTTTCTACCAGTCTACCTTAGGGTGATGCAGAGACAAAACATAGTAGGTGCAAAAAAAACAGAATAATAACAGGAAGTTAAAATTAAATATATATATTTAAATATAATATATAAATACATATATACATACATACTATATATACAAAGTGGAGAGAGATATAAATAATAAACCAATACATGGAGAAATACAACAAATTAACTGTGAGACGAGTCTGCCAACTCCTTAAGAGCGCGCATTCGATTTTGCACAAGTCAAAATCGACGCGATCTATGGAATCGCGTACGCGTTAACGACACACTACAATAGTACAATGGATTATCTGTGTGCGTGAGCGCTGAACAGTTAGCACAAATCATTTTGATACTTTTATAAAAGAACTAATATTTTGGTTGGATCTATTTGTTTTAATAAAGTTATGATTTATTTATTTCACTTATTTAGTGTTATTTTATTTATTTATTTCAGTTGCGTCATAATATCTTGTATGATATATTATAAATAAAAAGAATTTAAACTGTAAACATTTTAATTTCTATGAAATAATATAAGTACACTCTTCTTATTCTACAAAAAATCGAGTTGTGGTCTCTCCTCTAGTTCGTTCGTAGTACAGTAGCGGAATGAAAAGGTTCGTCACCGTTAAGACAATTTTTGCTTGCACCCGTACTAAGATGAATTAGCCAACATACCGGTACCAAAAACTTACAGTACTGTTAAAATTAAAATAAATGTGACGTTTGCTATCAATCAGCCCAGCCGTGATTTTGAGTTAAGCCTCTACCACACAGGTGCGTTATTATCGGTTGATTATATCGAAAACGTTCTAACTTCTCTTCGTTTTATCTTCTCCCATCGCTGTACCATTACCCTATAGATTTACTATGACGTTTTGATTTTGGCTTTATATGCTGCAGTTCTACTGCAGCATATAGACTGTAGACCAAAGTTAGTGTGTGTGATCAATGAGTACACTTCATTCGTCGTGTCTTTTAATATTGAGACAACGCGATATCTCGCTGATATGGTAGCCACCTTCATGTTCAGTATAATTCTACTTTTTCTTTAATTAATATTCAAAGGGCTTTAGGGCCTTATAAGGGCCTTATAATAGATATTTTTCACAATGATGACACTGATAGGCTAGTAGTGACAATAGTTTTCAACATCATAATGTCAATGCGATTTAGGGCCACCAAACCAACATGAAGGTTTTAGTTCATTTAAAATGCATTAAAAAAAACAAATATTTTCTTTGACAACATTAGTCAATCAAAGAACTTAATAAGTTTGAACTTTACTATCGAACAGTAAAACATAATTTTCTTTGCAACAGTCTGTTTTGTGCTTAAGTTCCAAAAGGTAATATGTGCTCGCGACGCGTTAATCGAATCATTTTAAAATCTGACGAACCTTTTCATTCCGCGACTGTACATTATTACTCAATGATTTGTAATAAGGTTTTGTTTAATCCAAGGCGGTACCCGCCTTTTCCAAAATTTGAGAATTTACTTTTAAAATCGGACATCTCGAATGGGCATAGACCGACTTTTTCTGGGATCGATTAGCTCCGGCAAAAGACATTTATAGTAAAAATTTAATAATTTAGGTTCCATTTTTGTTGCCCAGAAAACGTCGTCTCTATTAATTTTTGTAAACTTCATAGGGAATGCTGGTCCAGTCCACACCGCAAACAAACATACGTTCTTTTGACTGAAAAAAAAAATACGTCTGTTAATGAACTATTTTATGATTGAGTATTTATAATTGAACTCTTAAAAATTACAGTGATTCTCACCTGATATAGAGCTGACCTTGGATTTGAAAGTACCAATCGTGATTGGTATTAACTGATCCATCAATTTTCCAAAACTTAATTTTTTTTTGTGTTATTGCTTGATCAGCATCCATGTTACGCGCCGAATATGGACATTTTATTTCTACGATCCCTTCTTCATACAGACCGTCTGGAGACGCTCCCAAGAAAAAATATTTTTGGTCAATGAAAAGTCCACATTTTTGTATAACAATGTGTTCTTGCTGCTCCAGTTGTCTGATAGCGGATTTTTCATTTGTTTTTCCATATTCGATGGCTGTTACGCTGTTCAGAGAATAAGAATAGACGAGGGACTTCACAAGTGGCGCAGAGCTTATATTACATCGCCTTTTGCAAACCTGAAAAAAATATCCATGTTAATAACATTAACATAAATCATACAGGGGAATTTCCGTGTTTTGTGTTACAAACGTACCTTGCTAAACGATGATGCTGTTAAAAGAGATCGTCGAAGTTCCAGCCATAATGCGCTTTCAGCTTGTAGAACTGTGTCCCGTTCTACCTCATGCCGCTTCTCTACCAGGCCTTGCAAGTTTTGCAGAAAACTTTTTTTTGCCGTTTCATATTGGTCTGGTGTCAAATCTGGCTTCTGACATCTCTCGCCGTAATCTTGCTTATCGTTATGAAAAACAATTTTTTTTTTGGAGAAAGGTCTTTGGTTGCGCATGCGGTTACTCTTGCAACGCCTCAACTCAAGCAGAGTAATAGATCTCCTCGGGCTCTTTTTAAAATTTGCTTTGTATAAGCTGTATTGGGCTTTGCCAGTATTAAAAGCGACAACTGCAGCGTGGCAACGAGCTGTATAGGAATTTTTCAACGAAAAATTAATGCGTTTGCCACCTACGTGCTTTGCAACTATACTGTTAAACTGCTCAGCTCTGTTATTGTTTAAATTATAAAGTAAGCTTTTAGAATTCAATGATATTTGAATGGTGTGAACCATTAATTTTCTCAATAAATTTTTCACCAAAGGGACCAAATTCGGTTCATTTTTTTTTTCTTGTGAACAATAGTATTCTTCGCAATGTGCATGATCACCGAAAATATGTTTTGGGCTGTTCAATATATCATCTTTTAGTTTGATGATCTTATCAGAACTGCTGGTGTTCTGAGCATTCCGGAAGCGAGCTGCAGCTCTTACGGCAGTACGTAGTCGAGAGATTCGCTCACTTGATAGTAGTTTTCTTTCAGAAAGGGGAATTGAGGTATCTTTTTGAAGATTCATAAGCTTCGTGCAGTAGTTTCTGAGCAAGTGGTTACAGCATTCAATTTTTTGCACTTGCACATTTGGGTATGGCCTGCTTTCCAAAATTTTTTTAAATGTGCTTGCGTCTCCATCTGCTATAAGTATTTTATAAATTAAGTTCTGAGTAGTCACTGAAGTTTGGAATCCCTCGACTATGCTTGCTTGTTCCATACTTGTGGATGATCCAGTATGGTTTTTAGTACACAAATGAGTGGGTGGCAATTGATTTTTTGATGCAGATCGGGCGCATACTATACAATATTTATTTTTAACTTTCATAAAAAGGACTTTTCCGGTCTTTAATCCTATAATAGCAGCTGCTCCCGATGCTGCTGCATAATTATTCCCATAAGATCTTTTAGACCAACATGCATCAGCTACAACCGCGATCGCCGGAATTCCGTCAATAACGTCACCACTTTCAATTGCCAGCTCCGCCTCTTCCTTAGCTGCCTCTTTCATTGCATTTTCTGCAGCAACGGCCCACCAATTGGAAACGTCAGTATGACATTTATTATATGTTTTTTGATGTAGCTTTGGCAGATCCATGGCTGTGGAATAAGTTGTAATATTTTCATATCAATAACATTTATACGATGAATAGACGTGTTATGCTGCTAAATACTGTTGATTTAATTTATTTTAATTTATAAAAACTGATATCGTGGAAATTTATTAGATATTACGTTTAAAACGAGGCTTTTAAGACTTTGGGCTCCGTTGAGCTAATATAATTTTGCTTTATGTTGTTCACTATATAGGCTTTATCATATTACTTTCAATACTTAGATTTAATATATTATTAGTTGTATTTCAAACAATTTTGTAGCCAATGTAGGTCCTGCTTATTAAAAAATATATTTTGAAAATATCAAATGCAGGTATTTATATTAACTGAACATGACATCAAATAAATTTAAAAATTCAGTTGTATTTTATCAAATATTACTTACCCGTCAATAACTCATTTAAGTTAGTTCGTCCACAGCCAATCAACATAGTGCCAGTTAAAGCAGCATGATTTATGGTCATATCATTAGACTCATTGGGTGAACAAGAACTTATTTGAAATGTTTGGTTGCACATGTTACATTGAAAGTAGATTATTGATTCCAAACCATTAAGTTTCTCTCTTATTATTTTCATGTTGCTTATAGTACAACCTAAGCCCCGATTGTGATCAGATACTTTTTTATTTGGTCAAAAAAGTGATTGAAATCTACAATTCTTCTGCCTTCAATTCGAAATTGTGAACTCGTCGGAATATTTGATTCTACACCCTAAAACAAACCAACGTAAGGCTTAAAGAATGAAAACATAATTATACCGTGTTATAATTGCTATAATGGTTCTATTATTACATTATTATTATTGAATGACACTTACAATTTCGAATTCTTGAATTTCGTTTAGTTTTTCTTCAGTACATTGCGTTCTGTTTTCCGATGTTGTGATATCTTCTATTAATGACGAATAAATATCCTAGAACAAAGTTCAGGGTTGAGGCCCCATAAGTTACAATCTTCATGAATTACTTTCAAAGAACCCTAGTTCTAACCTGTGTTATTCTTGGAGTCTGTTATTTGTTAGTATTTCATTGTAACTTAAAAATTATAACTGACGAATAATGATTAAAGCAATTTTGCTGTCATAAATTAAAATTTGTTATATTTCATATTAACTAAAATACTTACTTGACTTGTATCATTATAGTTTAATGTATCATTGAGTTTACTTGTCTGTTCTTCGGTTAAATTCTTTTTTTGCCTGAAATTGAAATTCTGCACGTAAAGTAAAATTCAAAATCTTTAAATTATAAATGCAGCTAATACTTTTTTGGCACATGCAACTTAGCGGGTTTTTTGTCAGTTCGCAACGAGTTTATAATAAACTAGCTTAGCTAACGAAAACTATCCTATATGTCATTTCCCGGGTCCCAGTCTATATCTGTACCAAATTTCATTCAAATCGGTTCAGTGGTTTAGGCGTAAAAAAGAGACAGACAGACAGGCAGACAGAGTTACTTTCACATTTATAATAAGTATTAGTACGGATTCATTTAGCCAAATCAAAATTAGCATGACTCAACGCAAAAAAATTAAACATTTGTTTCTAAAACGATAACCTAGCAACTAGAGTCGTAACCCTATTTTATCTATTTTAGGTAATCAACATTTGTCTGTCTGCCAATCAAATCAAATTCTGACCTAAAAAATGGCCATTAATTTTTCCATCAAAGATATAAATTTAATATTTTTTTACGAAACTTAGGAGGACAAATGATGAAAACAATATAATAAGTATACTTAGACGCAACAAAAAAAAAATAATCCCTAAAAATAACTGTGCCTTAAAGGAGGTATCCGGCGACTCGGACCGCAATTAACTAGGACCGCGGTCCCAGTCGCCGGATCCGTAAAACATATTTAATTTTCTTCCGGCGACTGGGACCACTCATAAAATGATAACTGAAATCAACAAATTTCGTTAGATTATACCTTTTGTTGATTTCAGTTGTCATTTTATGAGTGGTCCCAGTCGCCGGAAGAAAATCAAATATTTTTTACAGATCCGGCGACTGGGACTGCGGTCCTAGTTAATTGCGGTCCGAGTCGCCGGATACCTCCCCACCCTTAACTTGGAGTAGGCCTAATTACACACACGGGCGAAAGTCACAGGTGTAACCTAGTATAGTAAAACATACCAACCTTTTAGCTCTTGCCTTAGCCATATTTTCAAAATTTTTGCGTTTTTTGTTTCCTAAAAATAATTTAGTTTTATTTCCCATTTCGTCTGAAACATTAATTACAATAAATATCGATTATATAGAAAATAACACTTACTGAAGTACTTCACATCACACCATAAAATATTTTTGATCATCATTATTAAAACAAAAATTTTACTTACCAAAGTACTAAGACTTGACAATCGCACTATAAACTTGCTATCTCCGTACTACTCACTGCAAAGGTCAACAAGGGTCACCGAGAGCGCCGAGCGATACGTCCTCTCTCCGAAAAGCTTTACGGCCGACTGATTTGAATCGACTCGAACGCGCAGTTTTATGGTAGTTTTAAAAAAATTGTAGAAAAACAATCGAGCTAGTTAAGAAATTTTTTTAAATTGTATTTTATAAAGAAGATGTTCTTTTATTATACTACGTGTAAATTATGTGAAATTAAGTTCGATTTAATTATAAAAATAATCATTTTTGAGACAGTAATTTCTGAAATTTTGGATATTGTTTGGATTTTAATTTAATCAGTTAGAGGCTTAAAACAAAAAATCCGTCTAAGTAACTATTTTATTGAGGGCTTTTACAGCTAGATACCTTTTTTGTTTTTTTAGATTTGCCAGTATTTTCTGAATTATCAGCTTTGAAATTTGACACTGAAAGTAGAATTAAGAAAACTTCTGTTCAGTTTTCTAGATATTATTCCCAAATACTTTAATAATCGGAAAAAATGTCTAATCAACTATTTAGACAACAAAATTTCCTAAATTTGTTAGTAATTTGTTTGTTTGTAAGACACTCGGTCGCTGGACAATTTGATTTGGAAAATCGCGTTTTTTATCCAAACTGTGCGCGGACCGCGTATACGCTCTTAAGTAAATGTTCTCGAGCTTTTACTTTGAATGTGAACTGATTGGTAGCCATCCTGATATTCTGAGGAAGCGCATTCCAAAGGAAAACCGCTATTATGATTTTTTTTCAATTTAACTTCGCCTCCAGCCTCGACACAAAACGTAATTTTTTTAAATTTTATAGCCTCTAGTGGTGTATATGCTGATGCTGACGCCGGGCATTTCACTTCCACAATACTATCGGATTCTACTAATCCGTCAGGAGCTGCGCCTGTTCGTGAGCTTTGCCGTATCTTGTTGCATCTGTTCCAGTAAATGTCGAATATAACATGGTTTTTAAAACAGATGTACAAGGCTTTGAGTCTTTCATTTTACAAATTTGGCCAAACATTGAAGCAGTAATTCTTTTTTTACGTTCTACTATCCACAGGCCTGAATTGGCTTGAGCCACTGTTTTTTGTTGTAATAAAAGAATTTCATCAGAAGTCATATTCAGCGAAATCAAAAAATCCTTTTTCTTTTTTTCAAAGAGATCTTGAGACATATCATGCTCCTCGTCTATATCACCGTAATTTTTATCGGCTAATTTGAGATGCGGCAAGTCTTTTTCTGTTACTTAATATTCTTTGTTTTTTTTATATATAATTTTCTGTGTATTTACAAGTTGTTTCTGGATACACAGCATTTTGCATTTTACTTAGAAAAGTATAATCTTTTACGTTATAGTGACCTAATAACAAACTTCCTAGCCAGATTCAAGAACTAAGCATTACCAAATTTAAACTCTTTATTAAACGTAAATTATGCCGTAATTCTTTTTATTCTGTTAAAGAGTATATTTATGATTCAAATGCTTGGAATTAAGCTGCTTCAATTATTTACATAGGTCAATGACATTAATTATTTGTCTACATTATTATTATATTTTATTGACATTGAATTTTTTATTATTTGACATTGATTTGTACTTTATTAAGTATATTATCTTGTATACCATATTTAATTGAATTTTATTTTTCTTCTGCTTGACATTGTAATTATTATACTTGACATTTATGTACTTTTATAATTATATCTTTTTTTTTACTTATTGTGAGTGTGAGGACTATGTGGGCTGTTAGGTTACTAGTATATTTGACTATTACTGACGGTTTGAGTATTTAATGCGGCCTACCCTACTTTGGTATTGTTCGTCAAGACGTTAGGCTCCTTACGTTTTAGTTGAGCTAAACGACTTTTGACAAATGCTTGCACTGTTTGGACAGGTCCACTCAAATCTGTGTGATTCTCTCATCAAGAGATCACTTCAGTTATTACCTTCATGGTCCGTCCTCGCATAATTTGACCAATACAATATTGTATGGACTTTAAAAGAGACTTTGACCTCTGAGTTTGTTTCGGTTGTTTCTTCTCAGAGTAGTCCAGCTAGGACACACCGGCCCCATCGTTCGCTTAAAATAAGAAAAAAAAATGACGTGTAAAAGCGTAATTTATTACCCATTTACAGAAATAAAAATCATTTTAATCATCATTTTCATTTTAATCATTTTACTTCCGAATAACACCTTGCTTCGTAAGTGCCCCTAAGAGTAAAGTTAACTCTTTTACCTCCAAAAAATTTTGCAACAATGGAATTAAATTCTTCTGCAGGGTTATTGGTTTCTTTCAATAAAAGACTTTCAGTGTTCTGAAGGAGCCAACCGAGGTTTTCAAATATGTCAGTCCACATACCGCTAGATTGTAACTGAGGGACTAAATTTTCTTCGGCTTTTTTTTACAATAATATGTTTTGCAAGAATCATGTCAACCAAAAACGTGACATGGCCCATTTCGTAAGTCTTCATTTAAAACTATAAGCTTTTCGGAAGTTGAAACGTCGAGTGCTTTCGCGTGTGCAACAGCGCCAGTTACAGCATTAAACAAACGTTTTATTCTACTTGATAGAGCTTGTCGAAGAATTACAGGTACAAAACCAACTTTATTCTCTAAATCTATTTTAAATTTGTTCCTATCTGTTACCACAGAAGGGGGTCAAAAAACGAATGAAATAAATCAAGCTTTGATTTACATGATTTGTAAAGACAATATGCCTTTTTCCTGCGTAGAAAAATCTGGATTGCGAAAATTCGTGCGCGTTTTATGTCCAAGCTACAAGCTTCCCTCGCGGGCTAAGGTAATTAAACCAAAATATTTTATTTATGTTTATATTAACATTATCATATTTGTTAATTATTCATTGTAGGTAACCAGTTTAGCAGATCAGCGATATACTACTACTAAAGCCATCTTAAAAAATAAACTCAGTGAGACTGAAAATATAGCATTGACAAGCGAGGAGTGATTTTTCAAAAGGCCTTATTTCCACCAGAGCCAAATTTTCAGTAGAGCCAAATATCTGTGAGATATGCAAAGGTTGTACTATAACTTTTGAAAGTAGTCAAAATAAGTGTGCATTAGTTGTTCTGAACATATGGCATTTAAAAAAAAATAGTTTTATATACTTGTATTGTTTTTATCTTAAATTAAATTTTGGAAATATGACCTTTTGTTTGCTACAACAGGAAATAAGGCCTTTTGTATAAAGTGAATAGGAAATATGCCCCTTTGTTGCACACCAATTTGGAAATAAGGCTTTTTGTACAATTCAGAATGAGTAGGTTAAGTAAAAAACAACTAGATAGCGGTGTTACTTAAAACATTAAAGTATTGTTGTTAGGAAATAAATTGTTATTTACAAAATGAGACCATAACAAATTTAAATTCTAAGGTTCAACAAATCATCTGGTTCATTGCATTCACATGCCATTGTAGGATCATGCAGGTCATGCTCATCTTCCTGCAAAGTGCTTAGAACATCATCTAAAATATTTTTATACCAGCCCAGATTATCCATGTTTCTCCAGTCATCTCCAAATTGTTTTTTTAGTAGATTATCCACGTCATTCTTTTTCTTTGCTGAAAGAGGTATCAGCGCATGTGGTAATGTCGAAAGGACATTGCTACGCCTCCGTACATTGTTGGCCTAAGAACCGACCGGGAGGTGTTTTAACATTTTGAGTTCTAAATGATATATATATTCGATTGAAACTAAATTAAAACTACGGACACTTGAGACTTCTAAAAGCCATCAAAATACTTTCGGATTTTGAGGTTATAATTATGCCATTACAAACATACATCATAGATTAAAACAACATGTTTTGCTTCACAAAATGTTTATTTAATAACAACATCATGTCACATCCCAGGTATCATATATATGTTCGACCAATATAATTGCAGTGGCAGAAGTATTTCCAAGACAATGTTTATTATATTCACATGGTATCAGTCTATCCTCAATGCAATTACTTGATGAGAGCGTGCGCGATATGGTGGCAATGTAACGCAGAGCACATTCTTCACCAAAGTGACTTACATTTGGTGTTCTACCTATATTCTTGGCTTCCGACAAAGAAGATCATGTGTATGAACCTGAAAAAAGATTGGAATTACTAAACAGCTACCACTAACCATCGCTACCTTTAGTATTTTATATGTGCTGCAAGAGCCTCTAATATAATATATATCGTTTTAACGAGAAAATACTTTTATTTAAAACAACACAAGATATGACATTATTTTTTACTTTGTTTAATTGTCACCATGGATACGACACTACCTATCATCTTTAACATAAACTTCTTGATGGTCCGACACTAAGCTGGAGTGATGCAGGGTGATTTGATAAATAAGTTTACGAATCGTCAGCATTTCTCGAGACTCGAGAAAAAGAGAGGTTTTACTAACCAATCGAGAAGCAGTCCACTGTTGTATACAATAAAGAATTTGCTCACCTTCTAGTAACATGGAGTCAGAAGCTGATCCGCAGTTTACACAAAATATAGAATCATTTTGGGATTCCATGTTAAATCCGCAAAGTCCGTTTAACCTCTTGACACCCACCGACATGCCAGGTCGTTCTTAGTAGGTCCGTAAATCAGTCAATCACAGCTAGGGGTCGATATTTCAAGATTATATATTCCAAGTTGTTACTTAAAATCGGAAAGGAATAATAATAAAATTCAAACGAGCACAAACAACAAGATTACCCAGAACCTGGTCAAATGTTGGCATCTGTCAATTCAATTGACGGAAGACAATAGACTAATATGTTGATCTTTTTTTTTAATAAATGGCTTGCTCATTTCACACAGCACTTTCTGTCGCTTTAATATATTCGTATTAAAACCTTATTCATAGATCAAGCACTGAGAATATTGAGTTTTTTAATTTCGCTATACATACTTATTGTAATACTAGGCTGCATGAGCTACGATACCTTAGTCTACTACTAACTTTAAATTAAACTAAAATATCAGACACCGGAGGTTGAAACTAAATTGAGTTACTTTTTATAATGTTTTCGAAATTAGCACCTGTCCATTATATTGTAATAGTCGTAATGCACTTTATAAAAAAAGTTAGTAATTACTGTAAAGGTTTCATGCCAGCCAATTCGTAGGCTATTTTGAGCAATCTCATTTCTGAAGGAATTCTTTTACCATGTTTTAATAGAGAAACTGACTCTTCAGAACCAGACTGAAATCTGTAATGTTCATATCCAGTCACTTTGCAGCTCAATACTTTCCCTGTTCTACTGTTCACACTCTTTTTAATGAAAATCTTTTTTAAGGACTGTATTCTATCAACTTTTTTAAAATTAACGGACAATTCTTTTATATCTTTCAAACACCATTGCCCACCTAATGTCTGTACATCTCCATGCTTGCTAATTTTTTCAATATATTCCTGTTTTTCCGTTATCACAGCACACCTTCGCAAATCTTTTTCGATTCTACCAAAAACTCTATCAGCTGGAAGAAAGCTGTGACCACGGACTGGGTAACATAGCTGAATGTCTCTTAAATTTATTGGTGATTTAGAATACAGCCAATGCATTAGCATGTGTATTATGAAGCTATTTTTGTTCTGCCCCCCACATCCGTCGCAGAATAACCTGAGTACAGTAACATTGTCAGGAATATTAAGGTTATTTAAATACCAATAAAGCGCTGAACTAATCTCTGTAGCTCCGCGGTTAGCTTCAGTCTCATCCCACACATAAAAAAAAAACCTTTTTTGGCATCTAAATTATAAATGCAGAAATTATACAGACTGATTTGTCTGGAATAAAAACAGTCCTGTATAGGAGTCTTCGGAAGGGGTAACACTTGCTGTAAGTCAAAGCATAGTGTGATGCTATCAGGTACATCCATTTTCAGTAAGTCATAAAAGGCATTAGAACGCATGGAGTGGACTCGTTTTTGAATCATGTATTCTGACATTTTTCGGTGATCTTTTTCATTCTTTATCTTATTTGATAATAATGTGCAGACGTTACATACATCTGACGATGGTTTGCTGAATCCGATGTTATAGTCATTGTGAAAAATTTTATAGAACATGCTTGGTTTTACTTTTAAGTGCATTGGAACAGAATCATTATATAATTTTAGTAATTTCTTAGGATACAGCTCACTATTTAAATACAATCGTTTTGATTTATTCCTACTGTAGTGGCTTTCACGTGCAGGCAAGTTATCTAAAAACTGGCGTAGCCTCTGTTTCTTTTCTGCTGACTTATGTGATCGATGATCACCACCACGTTTTTCTCTTGGCAGTTCTCCATTTAGTAAGGTTTTATTTAAATTTCTGAGCCTTTTCTCATTGACACTTAAAGCAGCCATAAAAAACCTTTTGCAAACGTGCACAGCTTTTTTTTCCGAGTGAAGAGGTTGTATGTACAACTTACTTGACGGTTCTTCAAATTTTTCAGAGGTATCTTATCTCGACGAACTGGCTGATACGTAGACAATAATCGACATAAAAACATATCTTGATCGGTTTTGTTTTTCGTATTATAAAGCATTCGTCGATTTTTTAGTATAACGTCCATACTTAGGGAATCACATCTAAACTTGGTTTTTTCTATTGAATTTAGAGAACATAGTAAAGTCATAAGAGACGTTTAAATTAGAGTCAAATGGAGTAGTGTAGTTATATGTTTGCAAGTCTAGGTGTAATAAATTATTAAATGTCTCTATACGCCAATTAAACATAGTGGAATAGTTACTTAATTTAAAAGTAGGAGAGCACAAGATTACATTCGTATTCTGGACTTTCATTAATGTCTCTCTTAGTTTTATAATGATATTAACATAATTTTCGGTTTGCAAAAAGTCTTGTTCTCCAATTAAAACAACATAATAGTCATTCATAGAATAATCAATTAGTTTTTTATTAAGTCGAAGTGTACCACAATTAGGTGTGACGTAATGACATACTTGAAAGTTCTTAAATGTTTCTTGAGCTGTGAGCAAAACTTTATTATTATTATTCGCACTGACGTTGCATAGTTTTCTTTTAATGGGAATCGGAGACTGGTTCTCATTTTCTTCCTTCTGTGTTGTTGTATTATTTAATTCTGTATCATCTAAGTCTATCTTTGAAGCATTATTCGTGTCTTGTTTTTTCGTAAATAATTGTGCCTTCCTTGTCTTCTTGGACTTTGTTTGAGAATTTAGGCGTGGAGTAGATGTAGGGGTGCTTTTATAAGGAGTTCGGACTTCACTCGTTAATTTTATTGCAGCCTTTTTTAGTATAATATTTTTAGATGTTAATTCTTCGATAGATTTTTTAAGTTGAGTGTTTTCTGTGTTCAATTTTTGTATCTCTTCATGTGCCGAATTAAGTTGTGAAGTAAGTTGTGCAATTTGTTTTTGTGATTCCTGTATTTGTAAATTGTTTTCGTCACTTGGTATATCTAATAAGCTACTAGTGCTGCCATCTAACTTTGAACTATTAAGACTATTTTTCTTCGGACATTTCTAAAGAACTTGTCTTTGTTTTTCTAAACGTAATGTTGTCAAAGAAGAAACTCATTTTTTAGGGTTCCGTAGTCAACTAGGAACCCTTATAGTTTCGCCATGTCTGTCTGTCTGTCCGTCCGTCCTCGCTTAATCTCTGTGACCGTTAGCACTAGAAAGCTGAAATTTGGTACCAATATGTATATCAATCACGCCGACAAAGTGGTAAAATAAAAATTGGAAAAAAACGTTTTATAAATACGTTTAGAAATAATACGAATGCTAAGTGTAATCAACCTTATAAACAGCTCATGTATGACCTTATACCCGTGTTGATAGATAGCATCAGACAGCTCCTCAATCTTAGACCTCCATCCCAACCTTCCTCTCTCTCTCCTCCTTTGAATCAGGTTATAGCAGGTTTACTTCCCTATCCTGTAGGGGTATTCATATTTTTAATCGGTACAATAATTGTGATTAGAACGATGAGTGCCGAGCGTTATCAAGTTGCCTCTGATGATGAGGCCTATGATCTAGAGGATACTTCTGATTTGGCCGAGATCTCTCCATTTCTAACAGGTCAACACTCCCAGCCTTCAATCTAGGGACAATCAGCCAGAGAAGTTCTTACTCAATTAAAAACTCTTGGTAAGAATCAACCGGAACCATCTTATATGGTTGCTAATGAGATCGAGGGTTATGACCCAGAGCAAGATGGGGAAATCTCAGCATGCAATCCACTTAACTGTCATGACATGACACTGTTTAACCAACTCGCCGAAATCATTATTGTATCTCTATCAGTAGTGAGGATGATCCGTTATCAGACAAACTCTCACAAAAGCTTAAAGATGCGAGCGAGATGAATCTCAATGATAAGAAATTACTCTTTTTTTTTTTACGTTTTTTTTTTATTTATTTCTTTAACGTTTTTTTTAACAATTTAATGTTTTTTTACAAAATTTTCGAACTCTTGTTTGTATATTTTTTTATAACGGTAACTTTGTTATAACACGTGGAATGATAACCAACAAACTCCAACGATTGGATATCTCCATACTTGAAGCTTTGCTTTTTACGGAAAGCCAATTTTAAATGGCATGTTTTAAATAAATGTTCATTAAAGTCAATAATTTCTTTTTTCGTACCACACAAAAAACACTTTTTACTCATTGTTAAAATCACAATTTATATTATTTACCACGTGTTGTCACTAATAAATGCTGTCTCTGTCATTCACATGTACACGAGCATGCGCACTCGGATACATTCAACGGCCAGGTAGCTTGCAGCTGCTATGTTGTGTCCTGTTCTACCACACGGACTTCGGACGCTCTACTTTCTCTCTCGCACCTATCAGATGGCTAAAACTCTTAAAGTTTTTAGCTAGGCAACAGTACTTTATGTAAATAGTGGACTCTCCAAATTGCTTAGTTTGTGACAATAAAGTAGAAGATGTTTATCACCTTTTGTTGGAGTGTGTCAGGAATGAGACTAAAAGAAATTCGTTAATTAGTGAATTTAATATAAATAAGTTAGATTTAGTAGTATTTAATGTTATTTTAACTAAACCAATGTCGCCAGAAGCTATGTTAGTTTACTCATTAGTAACGTTGTAATTGTGATCTAAATGTATAAGGTTACGATGGAACTGGTGTAACATTTTGTTAAAAGTTCCTTAAATAAATAAATATATATAAAAAAAAGTATAATTTTTTGCAGGCAAGTCTATATGACTGATTTTGTAATAACATAATCTAAAATTTGATATAACTTTCGATAAGTCAGCAGAACGATGGAGTCACCTATATTGAGTTACCTGTTCATATCGGCTTGCCAGGTAAGCCTACTGAGGCATATTCTGTGTGTTAAAAACTAACAGTGAAATGAAATTCATTTGGTTATCAAAAAAGTGAAAGTTATGAAAATAAAACGATTAAAGTTAATTTAATTAAAAATAGTCATGAGCACTTTGAGATAGGCAAGTAATTATAGGCATATTTGTTTATAAATTATATTTGATAAAAAATATGTCTCATCTGGTTATCAAATCGGTGAAGGTCGATCTCCCACCGGCTCTTAGACTATAACAAGGTACTCGAAATTGGTCTTCTGCTAGTGATTGTGTAATGCCGTTATGTTTTTATTTTGATATAGGCGGTGAGTTGAAAAATATTTACTTATGTTGTATTTTTTGTTAAAAATTTAAGTTGTAATTCACTGTTTTGGCTTCACTGCTTAACTTTGAGTGTTTGTTTTTTGTTTTATGTGCACCAGCGTAATTTATTATCACTTCAATCAATAATTTACTTTACACTATGCACTTTTCGAAAAATCTTCCTTTTAAGTTTACGGTCCGGATTTTGGCCGATATTATCAATAGATAACAGTTTAGAATGAGTATTGTAGTTCACTTTCACTAATAAATAACTTCAAAGCACTTTACTTGTAGATAAACTATTTTTTATTTATTATTTAATACGGAGCTGTTGTTTACGAATTGACAGCTGTCAACCAATTATTGCGCTAGGCTAAGCTAAATACACTGTTATTTTAAAACCACATTTTTTTTTACGTTTGCCGATACATCGACATATTGATAATTATTCCGCGATATATATTGCGCTAGGCTAAGCTAAATACACTGTTATTTTAAAACCACATTTTTTTTTACGTTTGCCGATACATCGACATATTGATAATTATTCCGCGATATATCAATGCCAATATTGTTTTTTTTAAATATCGATGTATCGATATATCGATATTTTTTTTCACTTTCGACATCCCTACCCTCCGCTCGCCCGGTAGCGGCGCTAGCGCATGCCCGTACCCCGCGCTACCCGCGCGCACTAAAAATGAGTGAAATACAAGATGATATGTAGCAATAACACTCACGGGAAAATTCGGAAATATCTCTATGTGCCTATTGTGTTTATATTAAAATGCTAAGATAAATACTTTCCAAGTAATGACTCTTGCAGTGGACAAAATAAAAACTTCACTGTGTTCCGTTTCTTATACCATATGGTGCATATTGAGAGAAAACTTGAATCAGTTATGATTACTTTTCCAGTCCGAGGACATTCCTATATGGAATGTGACAAAAACATGGGATTAATTAATTCAAAATCCAGGGTAGAAGTTCCCGATGAGTGGATTGATGTTTTTGAAAATGCCCATCAAAAACCATCTCCATTTAATGTTGTGAAGGTTGATAGAACATATTTTAAATCTTGGACAGCCCATCTCGATCAAATCTATGCTAAAAAATCCACATTTCCATCACGTCCTATAAAGGAATTAAAAATGGAACAATCAAATAAGAAAATATTATTCCGTACAACATACAATGGTCCATGGGAAGAAGCATCAATAGCAGGGCGAAATAAAAGTCTGAGAAATCTCCAGAACCAAGAGTTCCTATTACCTGGTTTACGCTATGAGGCAGAACTGCCCATTTCAGACGAAAAATATAAAGACCTACAGGAATTGAAGAAGTTCTGTTCCCCTGAAGCTCAAGAATATTTTACAAATGTTCCACATAACTAATTCATACTGAAATATACATTGAATTTAACAGAAATATTGCTTATTATTCTTTCAAAACCATTTGCCTACATTTACTTTTCCAAAAAGGAAAGAAGGAGCTCATTATTACAATCAACCCCTTTTTGCTCTGTACATTTCTGGCTTAGGTCAGAAAAGTCTGTTTAACTTTTGATTGAATAGGTCTATTAAAACGGAATCCTCAAAAATAGGTAGTTGGACTACGTAATGTCCAAAACTTGTAAATAATGCGTTTTATTCAATTTGTGTTAATTATTGATGAGCCCCTTCTTTCCCTGTGCCCTTCATTTGTCTTCCCATGCATTATAAATATGTCCTAAAAGTTCAACACCGGCATCGGCATCAGTTGTCTAACGACCCCTTGTAAATCCAAACTGTTTTTATGCAAAAGCTCGAGTTTATTAAAATTTATCTGCGTTTGATTTAAAATTAGTTTTTCAAAAATTTTACTAAAAGTGGGTAGAAATGTGACTGAAATTGGTCTATAATTACTGGGGTCAGATGTGCTGCCTGATTTAAATAATGGTATGATTTTACTATATTTGATTAAGTCAGGAAACTTACCACAATCAATACAATTATTAAAGATATCTGTTCAAGTAGGAGCTACAATAGCGAGAGCTAGTTTATAATATTACTAGTTATCTAATTATAGTAAGGTAACATAAGTGTTTAAATAAAAATATTTTTCAGTTCCTAGAAGAAAAAGAGGCACTAATTAATGCTCTGGAAGAGAACGGAGAAGATTGGAATGCTGTCTCCTTATAAATAAGTGAACCAGCAGATGTATGTGAGTCAGGGTACATAGAGATGCTGAAAGCGGTATACCGCCGTTTACCCGAATTTTATTTGCCCTAATTTCATTTGCCATAATAGTCAACAGCCATAATATCATACGACATAATACTCATTTGCCCTACTCTCATTTGCCATAATAGTCACGTGCCAGAATCATTGTTTCCCATAAAGTCACTTACCATAACATCATTTGCCATAATCATTGTAAGCCATAATTATCACATGTCCTAATTATCACATGCCATAATTATGATATGCCATAACATATTTTGCCATCGACATCGGGTGTATAACGGTTGTTTATATCAAGAGAAATTGGATGCAATTGGGACTTTAGGGCACCCCGACTCGGACAGGTTAGGTTAGAAGGGGATGGCGGGGTCGTGTGAGCGAGCGAAGCGAGCGAATAGACCCCGCCATCCCCTTCGTGGTTATTTTTTTATAAACCACACAGAAGTAGGAGCCCCGCGAAGCGGGGCTCCGTCGACCTAACCCACCATCAACCATGCACAGAAAAAAAAACCATTACGGGGCTTAAATATTTGTCTAATACTTGTTATGCCATTTAAATATTATGCCATTTAAATATTATGTCTAATAATTATTATGGCACATAAAATTATGGCAAACAATACTTATGGCATTCGTATCTTATGGTATCTAAAATTCGGGCAATTAAAAGTATGTCATATGTCTTTTAGGGCAAATGAAACATTCGGGCAAATGAAATTCGGGTAAATGAAATTCGGGAAAATGATGATTATGGCATATAATCTTCGGGCAAACAATAGACAACCGCTGAAAGCCTTGAAGAAGCAGGACAACCAGTATCAGAAGTCCATAATGGGAACAGGTACGTTCAGTCATGTTTTGTGCTTTCAGTATTTATATTGTTTTATATGAATAACATATACAATACAATTCTTGAATTCTCAAAAATGAAGTGCTTGACATTAAACACATTCATAAATCATAGAACCAACTGAATGTACAGATACTTGAATGGTGTTATTTGAAAGTGCTAAATATACATAGTTAGTCCGGGGCTGATATTCTGTAGTCAATATGCTTGAATATTTACGTTTCTTCGGGGGTCTACCTGCCATTTGAAATGTTTTCTTTTTAATCTTCTTTTAAAGAAACAGAATCACTGCTGACTGACAGCATTGATTCTAGGAGCTACATCGTTTTTTTCTCTTGGTACGAAGAAACATCATCTCTTCTGTTAGCGTCAACTCTTCATTATCCACCTTAAAGGAGAAAATATACAAATATTCAAATAATAATAAATAATTATTTTGCATGTATGTAGGTATATCCTCACACCTCTATCTGGTAATAAGTGTTATTTTTCATTTTACTGTACTCGGTGAACTGCACCATTAACTTACCAGAAAGGTATCATTGATTAGTCAGATGCATCAGGAGCAGTTTGATTTTTTGGAAAAAATTTTGAAAGTGCCCGAGCCTTTGTTGTTCTTAACAGCCTAATTGTTTCCAATAACTGTGTGCACTTGCAATAATTGAAATTATCTGTTAGAATAGATGGACTGATTCAAATACACAGTGTAATGTCTAATTGTATAATAAGAACCAGCCAAGTCCAAGTTGTACTTGTGCATAGAGGGTTCCATTTCATTATAAAGAAGAACGGCTAAAATCGTGTGTTTCTTTATGTGTTCATGACACCTCAACACAGGCTATGCATGTAGTCACTTATTATTTGTCGGGTTATAGAGAAAAAATATTGAGCCGCTTACCGAGTATAATGTTGTCGCATTCCACACATCGGCTGCAAATTTGCATTTGCTTCCAGTTTCTTGCAAATGTTTAGGCATTTTCAGGGTGATACAGCAGCATTCCTGTCGAATGAAAAACAGTAGGTAAGTAGTTTTGTTAGTACGTAGGTACCTGCCAACCTAGGTAAATAAATAAGGTAACCTATGATATGGCTGTATATTGGACTGATATATAAAACAAAAATTTTATAAGTGCTTATACCTGACCTACCTAAGTACTAGGTAAGAATTTTGTAGGCAGGTATGTACTTATCGTACGTATCTTACAAATCTATAATAAATAAGTAAACAAAGAAGGTACATAGGTACTTACTTTTCCGTTTTAAACAATAATCTAGATTCAATTATCTCTAGCAAAATCATCGTCGTCTTCTTGGACAGGCGAAATCTTCAAAAGAATTTTTCCTCCGTCAGAGTTTTAAACAAATTTGATCTTTCCTCAACAACCCTGAGATCTCGAGGCTTGTTCATGTAGTTGACAATTTCTTCGTCGTCATCATCAATCTTATCAAAAAGAAACTCAAACAAACCCATAATTCTTATCACACTCAATTTCTTCGTAAAAATTATCACGACCAAAATCTAACCTCAAAATCAACTGCTTAATTTTTTTAGCAGTTTAAACAACGATTCTGGGCTGTTTAAATTTGACAGATCGATAATCATGTTTAACTTTTGGTGCAAGACAATTTGTGTAGTTAAACAGAGTTAGGTGCTTAAGGGCCGATTTTTCAATCGTCAGATAAATCGTCAAATAGCTATCTAGCGAATAACTATATCCGACTGTTTATCAGGCGAATAAATGTCTCCAATTTTTCAATGGCATATTAACTACAGAATAGCTATCAGTGGTTCATACTAGCCAACTTCACACTATTTGAGTGCAAGCAAGATGCACAGACACAATACTCAACGTGCTAGACAAGAACAGCAAAGAAACGTGTACAGTTTGGTCCGAAGCACGTGTTGTTTACAAAAGGTTTTTTTTTGTGCTTAAAGTCAAGTGTTGACCATTTTTTTGTTTAAACCTTCGAACACACGTGTTTCGAGACACAATAGAAAGACAGCGCGACAGCCGGCTGTCGCTTGGTCGTCGAAAGGTTAATAGTCCACATCGGCTTTGCTTGCTTCTGTATAAAATAGAATAGAATATGATAACCTAAAGTTTGCCGTTTTGGTGGTTGCTTACAGTCCATAATTATCGTACCATTTATCGTAAAATTTGTTTCTAGAAACAAAGATGGCAAAAATTAAGAAACGCGAGCGTGTTATTAAGTTAAATATTACGGAAAATTCACGAAAATAGTAACCAAATATTGATAGGTAGTAAAAAATAAATAATAATAAACACGTCCATTTTAATATTACAAATTACAGTACTAACCTACCTATACAAGGATTTCAAAAAGGCAAAGTCACAAGCACAAAATGAAGCAAAACTGTCGAAAACACCCAGACCCTAACCGGCCCTTGAAGTAGCTGGTAACTATATTCCTCGGTTAGGGACTTTATTCGACAGTTTACTACTATTTGACCATCGAAAAATCCAAAATCTTGTTATCCATCGAATAAAGGATATCTAGTTGCTTATCTG
Source organism: Athetis lepigone (assembly GCA_033675125.1). Taxonomy (NCBI): domain Eukaryota; kingdom Metazoa; phylum Arthropoda; class Insecta; order Lepidoptera; family Noctuidae; genus Athetis; species Athetis lepigone. The sequence continues at coordinate 919,386 of CM066221.1, forward strand.
ACTATTGAAAAATCGGCCCTAAATAAAATTTTAAACATGTTTAACCGCTTGGTAAAAGTCGCCCTAAGTATGGACTTCATTTATTCTTAACACTACTGCGGACGTGGAATCTCACAGGCTCCAATATGCACACATTTTTTTTGAGAATTTAATATAATGCTTTAAAACTGATTGGATATTGAAGTTAAGGGATTTAGAAATAAAATATTATGTAATCAACTTTTATTAAAAAAATATAGAAATGTGAAAAATCAAAAATTATGGCACTTTTAAGTCTTAATTTACTTAGGCTACATTTTTAGATATTAAAAACAGCCTAACTTATTACTATAACAAAATGAGTTTTTTTTTCTTAAAATATAATACATAAGGAACCGAAAACACAAAACACCTACTTCAGGTAACTAATACAAAAAATATTGCAATTCTAATAACGCAAATTTATTGGCAGTCAGTGCACGAAGGTCTAGAACATTGGAGACACACAAGTTTCTTGCACCCAACACAAACATAGGTAGTCATCCTATGTTTTTTCGCGGGACAAATTCTACATATGTAGGACGCGATATAGCAACACCATGGCCCATCTCCTTGTTCGACGGCTACTGGAGTAAATCGAGCATTTTGACGTGACAACGTCTTATAAATTGGTTTGCCGGGTGACACTTAGAGAAACTGCGTTACGCTCCGCTCACGTTAGCGCTCACAATGAGAGCGAGTGAGAGGCACGCGTCCCTTCCACTCGGGCATGGTTAGCCCGCCTAAGAGCGAGAGAGACAGACATAAAAAGTGAAAGGCACGCGGATTTCATCCTTCTTCCTACTATACGAATGAATATTCACATTAAAATTATTTTACCACTCAAAGTCGTTGTCACGTAAAACTTTCGCCCGTATGCCGACTTTACAGGCAACCAATTTTTTTGTCAGCCTCATCGACGCCCTCTTCAGTGGAATTGTAATACATAATAATTTCAGTTTTTTTTTGTATTTTCATCTACCTGGTTACTATGATGCATGGAAGATACAAGCATCACTGCTCGATTCTTCTTTGGCACGTATGAGCATAACGTTTTTGTGCTCATAAAACAAAATAAAGTAGAGTTTACTTCTCTTTGCTTCTTCGGCTGAAGTTCTATCCTGAATTCTCTTTTCTCTATTTAGGATTTAATTTAGACGTCGATCCAAAAATAAACTTTCCAAAACAACGTCATTATTTAAACAGTTGTTTCTCACGCTTATGCATTGCGGTTTGAAGGTTTCTAGCAAAATGGTGGTCAATCTCCCGAATTTTATCTCTGCACTTCACTCACGTTATATAAATATCACCAATGGAGAAATTTTGGCGTTGCATAACAATTGTCGCCGCGTTAGCTGGTTTAAGGCATTCTAGTATTTCTTTTGTTTGAGCCCAAAAGTTTGACGAAACGAGTGCATTTAGTTCAGTTATGGTGTTGCAAAAATCTTTTAAGGAAATTAACCTTTGAAGCATGTTATATGTGGCCGTCCATCTTGTTTTGCAGTCATTTTTTGGTTTCTTTTGATTTGCTATTTTAATTTTAATCATATTGTTAGGAGTAGGATATTATTGAGCATTCTACACCACCGGGAGTGACGGAGGCGAACGGAGTGAGCCGCAGGAACGGAACGCAATAATATAAATGAATTGCATTGTAAAAATTTGGGTTAGACGCCATTACACTTTCATCACTGTATAATAATACTTACAACAGGTTTTTGATGAAGCCTTTCCGTTTTCTACTGACTTCCTTCGTAGTTACCGATATTATTAGGCATTTAAATTTGAATTGTAGATTATTTCAAAATAGCAGGTATGAAAGTTTTAATCATAATGTTAACAACTACGTCCATTTAATAGAATTGTCGTCAATATTTTGTGGACTGGCAACACCGTCGCCGGCCATATTGGGCAGTTTGGACAGGTCTTGTCATTCGAGACGAACGAACAGCGGCGTGTGATTGTCATTTGTTAATTATTGGAAAACTATTATAAATCTGTTGTTAATTGTATTTGAAGTAAAACCAGTGATTAAAAGTATTGTTATCACAAAGCAGTTATTTAATTTGATCACCGGACAGGAATATTTTACAATAAGAAGGATCAAATAAAAGGAATCTCGTCTTCTGGCAGGATCTGATAGCATAGAATGTCATCTGAATCAGGAAACACTAAATCAATCGTCTTGTTTTTACTGATGTACTGTCAGCCTGAGAATATGATGAAGTTATGCTCGATTTTTTAGAACCAGACTGTACGTTGTCATGTTTTTACTCAGTTTACTGTCATATTGTTGTTTATAAATGTGGATGTAAAAAATTAATTGAGTCATTTTTAGTCTATTCGTTTCATGTAGTAACCATGAAGTTTGTCAAACAACCACAATCATTACATGTGAATACAGTTTGTATTGAGTCTCGAAATACTGGTTTTCGCCATGGAGAGCTACTACCCAACTCTGTACGTTGCATTATTTGTGGGCCTTCCAATTGTGGAAAAACTAATTTGTTAATAGGTCTTCTCATACATGAGAATGGATTAAGATTTCAAAATATTTATGTTTATTCGAAAACTTTGCATCAACCCAAATACATTTTTTTAGAACAAGTTTTGCAACGAGTTCCTAGTGTCTCATTCCAGAAGTATCATGGTAATGAGGAAGTACTGAGTGTCTAGGAGGCAAAACCTAATTCTGTGATCATATTTGATGATGTTGCTTGCGAAAACCAAAAATATTAGTATAGATGTAATAAAATAAGAGCCGTAATTGCGTTTCTGAAAATTATAAAGAACTTTATTTAATAAAAATACATTCAATAGGTACATGTTATTATGAACAAACAAAACAATCATAGGTTCACTCACCTGAAAATTATAAAGAAAACAACATTTAAAGCCCTTATATAATACAATGTTTTATAAATAACGAAATGAAATATTTAATATAATCTCGAATCTCTATATGATACTTGTGACTTGACATCTGTCCTTCAAATTCATAAACAAAGAAAAACTAAGTCACTCTATGGAGTATGTAATGAGGTTTTTCTTTACATCTCCCCCCCTAAGATGAACAATTAGGTACTAATTGTTCATTCAAACACTGGAAGTAGTTTAGTAATATGATAATAATTTGATTCGGTCTTCTTGTGGCCGGCATCAACTTCATAAATTGAATTTGAAATTCTTTTCAAAATCGTATAGGGTCCTATTCTTAACTCATCCATTTTCTTCCTATTCAATCGATTTCCGTTTTCCACATAAACTTTGTCTCCGATTTCCAACTTGCATTCTTTTCTATTTAGATCGAACATTTTTTTGTTATAATTATGAGATTTTATCGTATTTTCCAGGGCCATTTTTCTATCCCTTACTAGATCTTCTTTTGTATATCTTGATTTCAGCTCAATTGGCAAAATATTCACATTTTCCCCTTCTAAAAGATATTTTGGAGTAAACTTCGTAACCGTGTGTTCAGTTTCATTGTATTTTCTTATACACTCCTGCGCAATTGTACTCCATGCTGTTTTCTTAACGCTTTCGTTTAATTTGCATCTTATTTTATTTACTAAAGTTTGGTTTAATCTTTCATTAAGTCCGTTTGAGAAAGGTGTATCCACGGCTGTGAAAATCATTCTTATATTTTCCTCCTTTAGAAAATCTTTAAATTCTTTGGAATTTATTCCAGGGTATTGATCAGTTAATACCATATCTATGCTATAATTTTGAGACACATTCTTTATTAGTTTAATAAAGTCACTAGAACTTTGATTTTTTTAACAATTAATTGCAGAAAATGTTGTTTTGTAATAAAATAAGAGCCGTAATTGCGTTTCTGAAAATTATAAAGAACTTTATTTAATAAAAATACATTCAATAGGTACATGTTATTATGAACAAACAAAACAATCATAGGTTCACTCACCTGAAAATTATAAAGACAACAACATTTAAAGCCCTTATATAATACAATATTTTATAAATAACGAAATGAAATATTTAATATAATCTCGAATCTCTATATGATACTTGTGACTTGACATCTGTCCTTCAAATTCATAAACAAAGAAAAACTAAGTCACTCTATGGAGTATGTAATGAGGTTTTTCTTTACATAGATTATACATAGATTATTAGAACAAAAATAGATACGATTAGGTCTATTATATTATGGGACCTCATTTCAAATAAACAAACACACTTTATGTAAAATATACAATATTGTATCAAAATGCACTTATCTGACTTCTTTTTATCGCGTCGACAAAGCGGTCGTTTTACATTTAATTTCTCACACTCTTAATCGTGTTGACAAAGCGTCGTTTCACATTTAATTTCTCACAGTAAAAATGCAATTTAGCGGAAATATTTTATTTTAATTTAACGTAACTGTCATTATATTTTATTCAACTTAATAGCATGTATAAATAAAGTTCAAATATGTATCAAAGTGATGTTTGCTGAATTGCTATTTTTTATGTATATAAACTAATGAATTTTAATCAATTAATTACATTTGCTCTAGTATCTTCAAAGTGACAAGACAGTTTTAGGTCGACTTTCTATCATGTGAGTAAGTACTTCTTTGTTGTTTTAATGCTCAGCTACGGACCAGGGGGCTTAGCCAATGTTACATCTTCAATAACGATAACGAAAGTAGATAACTCCAAAATGTATGGAGATGACATAAGCTTCCGAAAGGTCACGTGATCTAACGTTTTCGATCGCAAATTGCTAGACAATGTCAAACTGCATAAAGAAACGATAAAGAAAACGAATGTCACGAACGATTTATTCATACAAATGCGTAGACAAGTAGCAGTTTTGCCATTCGTCATCGTTGAGATGTCGAAGCGATCAATCGGTATCTTAACGATCACTAGGACCCTGTAGATAACTGAAGAAAATAGCTCAATGTTCAGATTTTTTTGTTTTTTTTTAGTTGCGGCCCTAGTTGATGACGCCTGTATTAAATTCTGGGACTCCAGGAAAAGATGTACACACGACGTCATGTTCAAGCCATTTCGCATTGAGCGCTGTTTCTTAAGGCTTGTTGGAGGTATACACCTCCAACGAGCCTTAAGAAGCCTTGGACACAGAGTTCTTCACTATCACCCTTACATGGCGAGCAAAATCACTAATGCATGTTGTGTGCTGCACAACATTGCATTAGATGCTAGAATACCTCCTCCAAGTGATATGCCAGCCGAGGTTCTAGAAGGTAGTAAAGATCATGCATTGCATGACGGGCCAGTTGGTCTAGTGGATAGTGACCCTGACTGCTAAGCCCGAGGTCGTGGGTTCGATTCCCACCCAGGACAAACTTTGTGTGATGAGCATGATAGTTTGTTCTGTGTCTGGGTGTAATTTATCTATAAAATGTATGTATTTATAAAGTATAAGCATGTATATCAGTTGTCTGGTTACCATAACACAAGCTCTGCTTAGCTTGGGATCAGATGACTGTGTTATTTATTTATTTATGCTGTACAACAGTACAACATAACACCTCCACCAATGATAACCAAAATTAACCAATCCGAGGCAGGGCTATGCGCATCTCATAGTTAGTAGGGTGTACTAGAGGTGTATAAATAAAATTACTAGTAAATATTTTTATATTTTTATTAACTCACTTGATAAACTCAATATTAAACACAACAAATTATATTAATCGGCCTTTACCAAGCCAAGACAAACCTTACCTCAATAGGCTATAACCCAACATGAAAGCTAGATCTAAACCGTACTAATATTATAATTGTGAAAGTAACTCTGTCTGTCTCTTCTTCACGCCTAAACCACTAAACCGATTTGAATGAAATTTGGTACATTTGGTATATATAGGTTATATACATAACACTTTTACACGTCAATATTTTGATTTGTTATAATAATTATAATAACCTTTATTGTCAGGCAACTGAGGTCCATAGAAACAATACAGAAATACTTAAAATCATAAACTAATACATATTAAAGAAACTGTAAACTAATATTCTAAACTATTGCACACGAAATGTCGGCGTCGTGTTTAGCTGCGAGGTCGGTATACTTCCACGAAAACGTCGATACACGACACTCTTCGGCCAAAACTCTTCTTTGAGGAAGGTCTCCAGATGATTGGTCGGCACCCGCACCACGAATGACTTAAAATTAGTGTTATGGCGCGATTCCAACTGCACAACTCTCAAAGTCCAGTTCGTCTTGACTCGTACATATTCCACAATCTCCTTAACCTTCGTGGAATGATGGAAGCGAACGATGGGGTCGGTGTTTTCTAGCTGGACTGCTCTGAGAAGAAACATCTAAACCAAACTCAGAGGAGAGGGAGTCTCTTAAGTCCATACAATCGTATCGGTTTTCCACTGTCAAAATATTGTTTAATTAAAATTTTGAATAGATTAGTCACGACACTCCCTTACTTATTCTTAATATTAAAATTTTAAAATTACTTTATCTCGCGGATTTTGATCTGAAACTATTTGACTGACACTGACAGCAAAATTTTCGGTACCATAACCAATATTTTTGGTTTTTAACGAACAAAACAGTTCGTCATAACAATCGTGACAATAGTGTTACATTGGCTAAGAAATGTTTGTCGTTATCTCAGAAACGATGACGAATTTAGATATCGTTTCGCTACGAGTCGATGTTACTTTGGCTAAGCCCCCTGGTTTTTGCCTGCCGGCTGATATGTTTTATTGAATTCTAATGTGATTGTTACTTAGCTATGGACCTGGTTTTTGCCTGCCGGCTGATATGTTTTATTGAATTCTAATGTGATTGTTACTCAGCTACGGACCTGGTTTTTGCCTGCCGGCTGATATGTTTTATTGAATTCTAATGTGATTGTTACTCAGCTACGGACCTGGTGTTGCCTGCCGGCTGATATGTTTTACTGAATTCTAATGTGATTGTTACTCAGCCACGGCCTTGGTTTTTGCCTGCCGGCTGATATGTTTTACTAAATTCTAATGTGATTGTTACTCAGCCACGGCCTTGGTTTTTGCCTGCCGGCTGATATGTTTTACTAAATTCTAATGTGATTGTTACTCAGCCACGGCCTTGGTTTTTGCCTGCCGGCTGATATGTTTTACTGAATTCTAATGTGATTGTTACTCAGCCACGGCCTTGGTTTTTGCCTGCCGGCTGATATGTTTTACTGAATTCTAATGTGATTGTTACTCAGCCACGGCCTTGGTTTTTGCCTGCCGGCTGATATGTTTTATTGAATTCTAATGTGATTGTTACTCAGCTACGGACCTGGTTTTTGCCTGCCGGCTGATATGTTTTACTGAATTCTAATGTGATTGTTACTCAGCCACGGCCTTGGTTTTTGCCTGCCGGCTGATATGTTTTACTGAATTCTAATGTGATTGTTACTCAGCCACGGCCTTGGTTTTTGCCTGCCGGCTGATATGTTTTATTGAATTCTGAGGTGATGTACTTTATTAGGAGGAGTAATTAATATAAACAACGTGTGTCCACTTCTAAGGCTCGTTTATTACTAAAACCAAACACTTTTACATAACTATCATATTTACTTATCCCCACATTCTAATGTGATTGTTACTCAGCTACGGACCTGGTTATTGCCTGCGGCTGATGTAACTGTTATCATCCTATCATTATTTTATTTAAAAAAAACTTAGGTTACTTGTTCTGTTAATAAAATTTTATGTTGTTTATTAGGTCTGACTGCGACGTTTCCTGAATTTTCGACTACATCAAGAGCCCGGTGACAGCTACAGCTAAGACAGTACCGAGCAAGACGAAAAAAATAACAAAGCGTAAAGCACCTAGCACCGTCGCGGAAGAATCAAGGTAATTATGAGTACTCCTTTTCTGAATTATCCCTTTATATTATAATGTACATAGATGTTGAATAGCGAAATGAGATTCGCAAATAAATCCAAGTACATACTTATACTACACTAGCTGTTCCTCGCGGTTTCACCCACGTTACATTAGGTTTTTGGTTACTGCTTCGCTCCCGTGGGACATAGCGTGATATTATAATTATAGCCTATGTTACTCGTGGACAATGTAGCTTTCGAATGATGAAAGAATTTTTAAAATCGGTCCAGTAGTTTTTGAGCCTATTCATTACAATCAAACAAACAAACATACAAAGTTTTCCCCTTTATAATATTAGTATAAATAATAAGCTGGTATAATAAAAAGTGTTTCTTTGTAATTAAAAAAAATATACACATTTTTTAATTAACCTTTCGTATGGTGGTGTTAGTCTGCCGGAGCGTACATCTACGCGTAATTACGTGACATCGAAAAAAATAAATTTGTGTGTGTAACCGAGAGTCTAAGTTACTTTGAACGCATTTATTGATTGAGATTATGACCGAACGAACCAAAAATATTGCTCGAAATATTTTTTTATCTGTGAAGTTAGTTCAAATAACGAGTGAAAGTGTCGTGATTACGAAGTGTTTACGGAAGTGTTTTTTTGTGCTAAAATAAGTATTTACAGGTAAATTTGTGTTTTTGTTAGTCCTAATATACTATTTGAGGAGCGTCAGAACAAAAACCGATAAATCACATTTTGTAATTTTTTTTTTTAAGATGCCAATTGGTTGTTCTCGTACGGTCACGGTCTGAAAGTTTTTACCACCATAAGGATCACAATTGCATGCACACATTGAGGCAACAAGTTCTAAATGTCTATTTCATGATAATTTGATTGATCACAGATTATTTTCTCTAATGATATGACAATCAATCGCTATAGGTGATGGACTGACTACTATAAAGGTTTGATATACAGAAAACCTACTTTTAAAAACAATTATTTTTTTAAATAAGAATATGAAGACTTTAAAAAAAACTTTATTCAATATTTGGTATAACATCACTTTGCAGCTATGACTAATATAGTTTTTTGAATATGAATATGAAGAAATAATAAAAAACACTGAACAAAATCTTTATTAAATACTATCTGTCCCCCGCGGTTTTACCCGCGTAGTTCCCGTTCCCTTGGAATTAAATAAAAAACTTTCCTATGCCCTTGCTTAGGCTATAGACTATCTGTGTACCCGTTTCGGTAGTTTTGGCGCAAAAGCAAGACAACAGACAGATAGTTACTTTCGCAATTATAATAGTAGTATAATAGTTTTTTTCCTTCCACAACTTTCTGAAGATTTCTTCCAGGGTACTGGTGAACAACTTTGGAGATAGCGGGTCGCCCTGTTTGACTCCTTTCTCTATTTGAAATTTTGGACCTGCGGTTTCTAATTTTATGGCAGCTGTACTATTTTGGTAAATTAATCGTAATAAATTAATGTAGGTGGGGTCAATATTTTGTTTGCTTAAGGCGTCAAAAATAGCAGAGTGTGAAATACTGTCAAAAGCTTTGGAGTAGTCGACAAATGCAAGATGAAGAGGAATTTTGAATTCTTGGTGTTTTTCTATTAATTGGTTGACTGCATGCAGATGATCTGTTGTAGATAGGCCAGGGCGAAAGCCTGCTTGCTCAGGAGGTTGGTGCTTGTCTAATTCACCGGATATACGGTTTTCTATTATTTTTATAAATATTTTATATATGTGTGATATTAAACTAATCGGCCTGTAATTGTTTATATCGGACTTGTCTCCTTTTTTGTGAAGGAGTATAATATTTGAATGGCAGAAATCTTTGGGAAAGCTACCAGATTGCAGAATGCTATTAAAAAGTTTGGTAATATATGGTAGGAGGATCGGTTCGCCTATTTTTAGTGCTTCTGTGCTTACGCCGTCTTCGCCACATGACCTGTTGTTCTTCATTTTTTTGAGGGCTACATGAACTTCGAACCTGGAAGAAATCTTCAGAAAGTTGGCAACAGGTTGGAGGGAAAGAGGCATTGGACTTGGCGACATGAGATTGACTAATCTCCGTTTTGCCGACGACATTGTTCTTTTTTCCTCAACAGCCACCGAACTCGAACGCATGCTGCAAGACCTAAGCGATGCAAGCCTTGAGGTTGGACTGAAGATGAACATGTTGAAGACCAAAGTCATGTCAAACGTAACACCGATAAGCATCAAAGTAGACGGGGAGACATTGCAACATGTCCAAGAATACCTTTACTTGGGCCAAGTAGTCTCTTTCCAGGCTAGGCAAGACAAAGAAATTTCAAGACGAACTGATAATGCCTGGAAGAGCTACTGGTCCATGAAAGAACTATTTAAGGGTGAACTGCCTATGGCACTTAAACGCAAGCTCATGGACATGTGCATTCTCCCTGTCTTAACTTACGGCGCGCAGACCTGGTCTTTAACTGTGGCTCAGAAGTCCAAACTCAAGGTTTGCCAACGAGCAATGGAGCGCAGTATACTAGGTATCAAATTAACAGATCGAGTTCGAAACACTATACTGCGCTCCAAAACAGGAATAGCCGACGTTGCTCAAAAGGCTGCTCAACTGAAGTGGGACTGGGCAGGACATGTCTGCCGCATGCCGGACAATTTGTGGGCTCAAGTAGCACAGAGCTGGAGCCCTGAGACGGGAAGACGGGGTCGCGGCAGACCACGAAGGAGATGGCGGGATGAACTGGACGGGTTTGTGCCCAATTGGATCGAAGAGGCGAAGGATCGCGAACGATGGAAGGACTGGAGGGAGGCCTTTGCCCAGGAGTGGGACAGAACAGGCTAACAAAAAAAAAAAAAAAAAAAAATAGTTTTTTTATATAAGAATAAGGAAATAATAAATCAAATCTTAAAAAATCTTTATTCAATATCTAGTATAACATTACTCCGCAGTTACGACTAGTGCATAGATGCAACAAGATACGCGCATATATCAGTATTTCTGGTATCACTCGAGCACAGCGTGATCTATGAGGATTTCTTTCATTTTGTCAGTTCCAGCGCTGATCCATAAGCCCTCACAATTTTTTATTGAGTTTAAATCAGCAGACCGAGCGGGCTATTGAATGAGATGAATAATTTCACGGTGCAGAATGAACCACGCCATAGTAGCACAAGCGGGGTGTATCCGTGCATTATCTTGAACGTAATTAATGTGAAAGAATTCTGTTGCAGGATACACTACGTAGTAGACAGCATCACTTCTTCCTGAATAATTTCCATGGTCTAATATAACCTCACAGTAAATCACAATAGTTATAATGAATTTTCGTGATAAGGCACTAATGATATAAAACTATGTCCATTTTCAAAGATTGCCCCTTGCTCCAGGGTTAAACTTGCCATTTTATTTCGATTTGAATAAAAATATTTCTTAAAATTTTACTCTTGTCTAAACGACGTTGAAACGATATTTTTTGACAAATGTCAATTCCACAAATTAAGAAAAGAGTTTCGTCATCACTTATGGCGAGATAAATAGACGTTACTAAGCACTGACTTTGGCACTATACCTGTCACTGTTACACAACTGCCAAACGTCAAGTGCACGATAGAGACGAAACATGGCTAAGCCGAAGCCGTTGCTAAGTAACGTCTTTGTTGTTCTCGTTGTGTCATTTTGCACAATAACTTCTAAAAGGTAACAAGTAACATGATATGGCATTTTAGATTTTAATGAAAAAAAAAAACCGGTCAAGTGCGAGTTCTACTCGCGCAACGAGGGTTCCGTTAATTTGTTTTTTAGTGAAATAACTACAAATTTACGGTTTTCGGAGTTTTCTCTTTACTTGTGCTACATGACCTTGCTTCTTGCCAAATTTCACGATTCTAGGTCAATGGGAAGTACCCTATAGGTTTTGAGTTTTGATTCCCTTGAAAATGTCTAAATATGCAATATAAACCGCCGTATCTTTTTATTGCGTTGATTTAGAAACTTGATTTTTTCACTGCTTTGGGAGATAGCAGACTTGAGTATGTGATATTAATTTCAGTTTGATATCTCGACGCGTTCCTGAGAAAAAGGTTCTTGACAGACAGACGGACAGACGGACGCCTGATGTCAACTAACTACAAATTTACGGTTTTCGGAGTTTTCCCTTTACTTGTGCTACATGACCTTGCCTTTTGCCAAATTTCATGATTCTAGGTCAATGGGAAGTACCCTATAGGTTTTGAGTTTTGATTATCTTGAAAATATCTAAATATGCAATATAAACCGCCGTATTTTTTTATTGCATTGATTTAGAAACTTAATTTTTTCACTGCTGTGAGAGATAGCAGACCTAAGTATATGATATTAATTTCAGCTTGATATCTCGACGCGTTTATGAGAAAAAGGTTATTGACAGACAGACGGACGCCTGGTGTGAACTAACTACAAATTTACGGTTTTCGGAGTTTTCCCTTTACTTGTGCTACATGACCTTGCTTTTTGCCAAATTTCATGATTCTAGGTCAATGGGAAGTACCCTATAGGTTTCGATTTTCTTGCAAATGTCCAAATTTGCAATATAAACCGCCGTATCTTTTTATTGCGTTGATTTAAAAACTTGATTTTTTCACTGCTTTAAGAGATAGCAGACCCGAGTATGTGATATTAATTTCAGCTTGATATCTCGACGCGTTTCTGAGAAAAAGGGTCTTGACAGCCGGACGGACGGACAGACGGACAACAAAGTGATCCTATAAGGGTTCCGTTTTTACCTTTTGAGGTACGGAACCCTAAAAGTGTGTTATAGAATGTACTTTCAAAATTGGTAATCCTTTTCAGACCGCGACCGTACATATCTTGCTTTATGGTTAATGTAACCTGATCGCAAACTGATAAATCCACTCTAAATTCGACCACGAAATACCCGGATCTGAACATAAACCGATAATTACATCAATCGTACTAAACAACGATGGCGATCGGAACAGATATCGATAAATCCCTAACATTTTTCATTGTTGACTCTTTTGATTCTGTCAAAAACCGATATATCTAATTTCGAGTTTCTCATGACAAAACCATAAACAATTGTAGGATACTGTAATGTAAAGCGGCCTTATTTTTAAATTTGACAGGTGATAGCTTGACATTGACGTTGTCGCAGTTACTTGTCAGAAATAACCGCGTATTGTTATTGTGGTTGTCGGCTTTCAAACCGTAATAATGTTTAAATGTTTTTAAACTATCAAGTTGTTCTTCGCAAGTAAACTAATGATGATGGAAGATTTAGGTAATCCTGTTGTAGCAGACATTAATCAAGGAGCTCGAAAAAAAACGAAGGGCAAGCGTAGAACTGCTTTGGAACGGGAGAATAGGTACTTACCTTTGTATTATTATTTTTAGTAACCCCGTCAATAACATAACATAACTACACGTTCGTCTAGTCTATCTAAGTGTCTGAAATTGGTAAACCAAAGGATTAAAGGTTTAACATACTCTAATTAATGTTTATCTGGGGGCACGGTAGTGACCCCGCCAAGTCGAGTGTTTTATTTTCATGGTTTCAACATTTTGTATTTGGTTGTTTAAGGTACCGTGATACTGATCCATTGGCAATAAATTTTGAGTGGCCATGTTAGCACAATTCCAATAAACTTCAATGCAAAAAGATGTCTGTCCGCTATATTTTAAAAAATAGGCAAAATTTTTTTAATAAGCGAAATAAAGTCGATCAGGATGTCTATTTGACACGTCTGATCGCACCGTACGCTCCAGAACGACGTCGACAGAGCAAAGTGGAATCATCAAAACGCAGGACTCGCCTCATGAGCGCGACATACTTTCTCAATGACAAAGGTAATAAAAATAGACCCGTTTGTAAGTCTATGTTTATGAAAACCTTTTCTTTAAAAAAAGACCGCTTGCATCACATAACTAGAACGGTGTTTGACGGAAACATTCCCAAAGAAAATCGCGGTGGCGACCGGAAGTCAGCAAAATCTGCTGCTAAAAAGGATAGTCTACGTCAGTTTATACGAAAATTACCTGCAAGCGAAAGTCACTATAATAGATCGAAATCTCGAAGAATTTATTTATCATGTGACTTGAATCAACGAAAATTAAGGCAAATGTACAATGATTCGGTTCCTCAAGACCTCCGTGTGACAAAGACCATGTTCCAGAAGGTATTTTCTGAAGATTTCAACATCGGATTTAAGAGTCCTGCTTCTGACGCCTGTAGCACTTGTATCTTATTAAGTAATAAAATAAAAATAGCTACTGACCCTGACGATAAACGCATTCTGATGGTGCAAAAAAGGGTTCATAATTTACGGGCCAAAGCGTTCTATAAGCTATGCAGAAATGATGATCCTGACTCGGAAAATTTTTGTTTCGACTTACAACAAGTCCAACCACTGCCTCGGACACCCATTCAAGAGTCTTTTTATTCTCGACAGATTAGCTATTACAATCTTTGTTTCGTGGGTATGGACTCGAGAAATCCTCGTTTCTATCAATGGTCTGAAGATCGGTTCCCTATCCATTTGCATAAAATTTTAAGACCTAATATAACTTCGCATAATGTTGTTTGGCATAATTATATTTTCGCATAACATAATTACGCATAACTGCTCATGCATAACTTTTTTAAGCATAATGTCTCTAACCATAATAATGATTAGGCATAATTTTCTAAAACATAAACTTATTAAGGATAAAGTTCTAAAGCATAACATTTGTAAACATAATGTCCTAAAGCATAAAATTTAAAGCATAAATTTCGCATAAAAATATTAAAACATATTTTTATAGGTATAACAATGGAAAATTTATTAACACCTAGAATATTTAGACACTATACCCGCATGCAAGCAAGCATGCAGTATGCAGCATGCAAGCAAGCATGCAGTATGCAGCATGCAAGCAAGCATGCAGCATGCAGGCAAGCATGCAGCATGCAGGCAAGCATGCAGCATGCAGGCAAGCATGCAGCATGCAAGCAAGTATGCAGCATTCAAGCAAGCATGCAACATGCAGCAGGCAGGGTTTCTGTGACGGCTCCGGCGCTGCGGGCCTCCGGCGGCTCCACGCGTGCTAATCGTCGCAGACGGCTTTCGCTCACCACCTGCAGCTTCGGCTTGTTGGCCGGCTTCGCCGGCCAGCCTCAGCCGCGGCGGCTCGCTCCCAGCCGCCTGCTCCTCAGCCCGCGGGCCGCCTCGCCCCTACGCGCCTACGCGATTTTAAATAACACTCTAGGAGTAGGGCAAACAAGACTACGTGGAGTCGGTTTTGCAGCAATTCGGTTCTGTCACTATTTTTTGTTGCACAGCATATTAACTTTTTAACCAACAATTTATTTGATTGTTACAGAAACTACAGCAAATTGGTTTGCTTTACATAATGTCATGTATATTTATATTTATATATCATTTGCATGAAAATTGTTTTTGTTATTTATATTAATTGTATGCCTAAACATTATTATGCTAATAGTCATTAGGCCTACTAACGTTATGCTAAATAGTCTTTAGGCCTACTAACGTTATGCTAATAGTCATTAGGCCTACTAAAGTTATGCGAATCAAATTTATGCCAAAACAAATTAGTCTTTAACATGATTATGCCAACATAAAATGTATGCCTAAAAAAAATATGCCGAAGTATTATTATGCCAAAACAAATTGTGCCAAAATCGTTATGCCAAAGTATATTAGGACAAAGAATATTATGCGAAAAGAAGGGATCCCCTGAAGATCAAGGTGGAAGAGGAGCCACTGAAGTTGGATCGGCACTCTTGCATCACTTAAATTCTTTGAATTTAGAGGGCAAAAGAATGTTGCGTTTATTTTGTGATGGCTGTGGCGGCCAAAACAAAAATTCGCATATAGTCCACTGTCTTATGTTTTGGCTCGTCAATGAATCCCCAGAAAATATTAAAGAGATATATTTGACATTTCCCGTACGTGGTTATAGTTTTCTACCCGCCGATCGTGTTTTCGGCAGAGTAGAAAAGGCGGTTAAAACCGTTCCTGTAATTACACAAAAGGAAGAATATCAAACGATTTATAAGAGACATGGGGTTGTTTTATTGCTAGAAGAAGATTGGAGCTTGAAGGATGTCAAATCTTTGGAAACCTATTATAAAAAACTCGAAGGAATGAGGGACTTAAAACGTATTCATTTGAAAAAATATAATGTTATTCAGGGACGAGGAACAAGGAGACAAACTAAAACTATATATGAGGTGAGAACCTTCCGCAATTTGGTTAACGAGTCTGATCAAGAAAGAAAACGGTTTAGCATCTTAAAATCAAGAAAGACACATCCCCAGTCAATGGCACCACTTAACGTAAACAAATGTCTAAGTGCTCTGAAGAAAGCAGACGTAAAGTCTCTCATGGTAAAGCAATTTGGTGACGACTGGGAGAAAGATGAAACTTTTTCTTGGTACAGAACGTTATTGAGTGAAAATTCCACTGAACCTGTTGATACAGAAGCAGATGTTCCTGACAACCATGAACGACATGATCATGATTCTGATTGCGATTGCCTGGAACCAGAAATAGCGATAATAGTTTAAGTTTTTCATTTAACCTAAATAGCCATTAAGCTTTTAGTTAATTAAAGTATGATGTGATTTTAAATAAAGTTGTTTGATTGGAAACCACCTAATCTGGCTTTAGAAATACTGACGCATGTTCAGCCGCATTTTATCAAGCTCTCATATTCCTACCAGCGTTTTATCAAATACCGATATATCCTACAGAGTTTTATCAAAAACCGATATATCCAGTTGGTTTGGTCAATAACCGATATATCCATTTTCTTTTTTTTATAATTCAACAGGTACCACAATCACGAATGCATAATTTAGGTTTCCAAACAGTGATTCTAACACCAATAAATTGATGGATTTCGTTCAACTCTAAATTAGAAAACCATGTACTTGGCCGTATTTTTACATTTTTCCACAAAAAACACAAATGAGATTTATCGGTTTTTGTTCCGACGCTCCTCATTTATAGGTCAATGTACAAAATACTAAAGATTTTGATAAGTTTTAAGAACAGGGACCTAATTCTCGGTTTATGTGATATAACATTGAATTCGATAAGATATCGAGAGTCTTATATCAATCAAAAATATCACAAAATTCAATGACAAATGAATGAAATGGTTGGATAATTATCTCACTCGATAAACTGAGAATACCGATTAATCCAATCCGCCATTTTAATTTGATAAATATCGATTTCGATATTTATCTAACGCACGAGAATTGGGTTCCAGAAAGATACTTACAAATTACGACGGTTGAGTCAATTTCAACCGACGATTTATTATCATAATTATAACATTTTCTTTATGTTATAAACATCAAATTGTACAACAGTTTACTCGTAATTGGAATATTTTTTTTACATCCCACAAAACATTTACAGTATCGGCAATTAGGCTTTATATTTATCGACTAGTAAATCCCCTACACAAGTCGTTTATACATTTGCCCTTACTAATAATCACTGTGTAAAGTTATGCAATAAATAAAGCCTGTGTAACCATACATTTTTTGACGTATGAACCTGTCATAACTTTATGCAGCGTTTATTAGTAAGGCGCATTGTGTTTAAAAGTGGTGTCACACGATGTACCTATTTATTTATGTTAACAATGTTATTTAACTACGATAAATATTCATAAATAAGTACATACCTACTGACTGTTACATTCGTATCTGAAACATGATTGGCATTGTTGATTTGTTATAGGAACATGGTGGTTATAATGGATGTTGATTATCATCTGAATAAAGATGACTACACGTTATGCATATATGAATGCAAATGGCCATGGAGCATAACTCATTATATTAAGCAAAATAAATGTTTTATATGCAACATGAAGCCCAACGTGAATGCACCACCTCATTTTATCCTGAAAACTAAAAGCGTTCAAAATATACGACTATTGATAAGCATCAGTTAGTTCTGGTGTGAATATTATAATTTCGCCGTATACGATCACTACTTTTTATAAAACTAAATCAAACAATCACGCATAATAGAAATGATTGAAAAAGATGAAACTTATAAAATTTACATATAAATTTTTCCTAACGATTTCTTGTATGATTATTTTTCCGATCGTTTTAAGTATGGGATAGTATCTACGTAGGTACCCAATTTCTACGATAGTAGTACCAGTAATGTAATCTGATAGCAAAACAAAAACATGCTGCAGGAAAAATTTATGCCAATTTTTTTTTATAGATGGAACCAAACGTTATAAATTCTAAAGATGATCCACCATATCAAGAAAATCCCCTTATTACAGCACTCATGGTAGAAAAATCTCCTAGTGGGAGAATACAAGTGCTGTCAAATGACAGAGTTATTTTGAACAGGTCAAAATCAGGAAGGTTATTTCCATTTAAATTGCCAGATGGTATAAATTCTAAAGATGATCCACCATATCAAGAAAATCCCCTTATTACAGCACTCATGGTAGAAAAATCTCCTAGTGGGAGAATACAAGTGCTGTCGAATGACAGAGTTATTTTGAAAAGGTCAAAAATCAGGAAGGTTATTACCATTTAAATTGCCAGATGGTGCTGCACGTAAAGATGACCTATTGGAGAATGCTTATGGCTTACCTAGATCCTTTGTTGTATGTATTAGAAGATACATGTATTAGTAATAACAAGAATCTCGACAATTTGTAAAATTTATTTTTCTTTTCAGGTTGACGCTCAGGGCAACATTCATATTCAACCTTCAATGATTGAGCATGAAATAGTCCATGAGCCCAGTCTACGTACTAATGAAGATAATTCTATGTTAGAATCTCCATCTAGCTCTTCTGTAGGTTTCACTATTAAACTGGTAAATAGATTGTATTTTACATACATTATTATTTTATAATGTACTTATTTATTTTTTAGGCTAATAACGTCTCTTACGCTGATATTACCGACGCTTTACCCGCGGATCTTGCTGAGGCATTGGCTATTGATTCGGGAAGCGAGGAGAGCGACGATGAAGAGTACTCTGAAGAGACTATTCGTCAAATGACGATGACGTTCAAGAAGAAGAAGAAGTTCCTTCAGCATTGGCGAATGGTGTCAGCTGGTCATCTGATTTTCAAACTTTTACATGTGTCCAAGAAATTTACACCGAGCAACCAGGACCAACACTAATGACAACTGATCCTTTTGAACTTTTCTCTTTTGTCTGGGACCAAAATATTATAGAATTAATTGTACGCGAAACCAACGAGTACGCGTGGCAGACAATTGTGCAACTTGCTGAAGTTGGGATAAAACCATAATCAAGATTGAACGACTGGGTAGAAGTAACCGTGGAGGAGCTCTCCATTTTAATTTACATGGCCTTGTGTCAGAGAGGACGAATAGACGAATATTGGACTACAGATACGTTAGAAATGCCTCAATTTCGCCAGATTATGCCAAAAAATCGTTTTATTCTCATACTACGTTTTTTACATTTCGTAGATAATAATAATTTGGATTCCAACTTACATGGACATGATCGTAAAACCATTGCAACCGCAAATTTAAGGAGATGTATGTTCCTGAGCAGCACTTAAGTCTTGATGAATCGCTGCTGCTTTGGAAAGGGAGGCTAACCTGGGTTCAATGTATCCGTTCCAAAGCAGCACGATTTGGCATCAAGAGCTACGAGCTCTGTGAAGCTATAACAGGATATTTATTGACAATGGCCAGATGCAATCCCGACGAAGGGATGGCGGCCAGAGAAGTGTGCAAGACATCATCACAATGATGAAGAGCACCGATCCGGACGACGTGCCCGCTTTCGTGGCGAAGGACCTGCATAAGCTGCCTCCTGTCACGTTCGACCACGTCGATGTCACCAGGTTGTTGAAGGATATTACATCCCTTAAAACAAGCCTGGCCGTGGTACAATCCAGGTTGGAGGTGTCTGATACAACCATAGGTTCACTGCGTGCCGAGGTAGAATTATTGCGCAACTCTATTTCGGAAAGTAGGGCGCCTAACACCTCCAGTGTGAATATTCGTCGTGGAGCGCAAAATGCATCCATCGGCAGTTTTGCGTCGGCGAGTTGCCATGCGTCGCCCGCGGCTGATAATGCTTGCGTTGCACCTTGCCGCGCCGCTGCCGTCGCTGTATCGTCACCGGTCGAAGTGGTGACGACGCATGTGGGTACGTCGACCCCTAAACGTGCCTACTCTGCTATTGTTGCCGCAAGCAAGCCAGCAGTGTCGCAAACATCGCGACAAGCTAGTAAAAAGAAAGGGGATATGCAGACCGATAAGGATGGCTTTATTAAAGTAGAGAAGAAGAAGAAAAAGAAGCCACCTTGTCAGAACCAGTGCGGCACCGCGCTGGCAGGACCCAACATGCTGCTGCGTCCAGCAATACCCACGACGCAGCTGTATGTTTCGAGACTACATCATTCCACGAAGGTTGAGGAGATCGTGGAATATGTACGAGTAAAGACCAGCTGGACTTTGAGAGTTGTGCAGTTGGAGTCACGCCATAACACAAATTTTAAGTCGTTCGTGGTGCGGGTGCCGACTAATCATCTGGAGACCTTTCTCAAAGGAGAGTTTTGGCCGAAGGGTGTCGTGTATCGACGTTTTCGTGGAAAGATACCGACCTCGCAGGGAAACACGACGCCGTCACTTCGTGTGAAATAGTTTAAAATTTGTTAATAGTTTTATTTTAAATATGTATTAGTTTATTTTAAGTAAGATTATTTGTGTATTTTTTTTTCTATGGGCCTCAGTTGCCTGATAATAAAGATTTATTATTATTATTATTATTTTAAATTCGTTTGAATTACTCGGGACCCTGGGGTCCCGGACCTTTGGAAGGCGTGCGAGGGGCCAAAGCCAACTCGCAGAGGCCCCTTGGTCAAGACTTTATATTATTATGTAATGGGACACCAACCGACGATTATCTCCATATGCACTATGTAAGTGCACCTAAAGACAATCCCCGGTTGGTGAAGGACTATTGATGGTCATGAAAATTAAAAATATTGGGCTATGGGTTTGGGTTGTTAAGGTGGATTTGCTACCTAAAACTATTGAAAGACTATGGCCCCTGCCTAACCAATGCTTGTATACACGGATAAAAAGGCAGGGGGTGACTTGCACACTCAGTAAATGGGCCCCCGAAAACGGCCGCTAGCACATAGTGACGTAGCGACAAGGGGGCAACATATATCGAGGTGCTGGAGGAGTGGAGAGGTATTCCACGGCTATCAGGACAATCCCGGAAGTACGGTCAAGATCCCTACCAGCATCTTACTGGAATACTTCCTTCCCCCGAGCAAATTTGCTCTTGCGAATCTCCACTCAAACCAGCCAATTAAGGCAAGAGTGAGGTGGGAGCCTTGTTCCTCGTCAGTGCTCACTCTGGCCGGCCAGTTAAGGCAAGCCAGAGATGAAGAACAAAGGGTCTCCCAGGAGGTCAGGTCCACGGGGTCGCTACTGCCCGACAGCTCGCCACAAGCTGCCCTGCGGGTTTATTATTATTATTATTAACCCCTTGACTGCTACCATACATTCCCTAAACAAGACCCGATCGCGGCTGGCCCCACATCTGCCGTGTTTGCCGCACAGTCGGCACGCTTTTCCGAAAACGAGTCGACAGTGCGGCCAGATATGCAAGGCGTGCGACGCAACGGCGAGGCGATTTTGCGACGCCAGTGCGGCGCTCACGCATGTTTGTGTTCCAAGATTTTGCGACGCCAGTGCGGCGCTCAGGCACGTCCGTGTTTCAAGATTTTGCGACGATTTAGAAACAAGAATCGTGTTCTTATTTTTCTTGTGTGGTCTTATTATATTTTACACAAAATATTAATCTTACTATTCCCTGTTAAGATTCGCCTCGTTATTTTGAGTATTTTACAGAAAATACACATGTTCGTACATATTTACGTTATTCAGTACCCTTTAATGATAACAGATGGCGGTAGCTGTTGTTGTATGTTACAACATTTTTGGAATGATTACTTAACTTTATAAAGATACGCGTTTTTATTACTAAAAGGGATGAAATAAAAAAGCATTAATAAAATGTTACTTGTGAATAAGGCTAGCTTTCCCATAAATCCGCCACTGTATATATAAACTTCCATTGTAAGATAACAGATGGCGGTCTGGAATGTTTAGTACAGGTACCGCGGCGGTACCTGTTGCACGTTACTAAACATTATCGTAATTTTATGTAACTTCATAAAATACGGTTTTTATTACTGAAAGGTATGAAATAAAAGGTAGCAAATAAGTAATAAAAAAGGGAATAGGGTCAGCTTTCCCATAAATGCGCCAATATTTCCAATAAAGGTGGAAGATAGGTATAGCTAATATAAGTACCTATAGCCTAGTTTTTAACCTCACAACTAGTAAAACTAGTACCTACCTACGACACATACCTACTGGTATGTGTGAAAAAGTGTCATGGATGTCAAAGGGAACACAACCAAGAAATAGTTTTCGCCTTAAAAATTATAAGTTTTTATAAATAATATTTAATATTATTTCAACGAATTAGATATTATATTATCTAAAATACCAGTAAACAACATCAACAGAATAACAACATTGGAATTACGGATTAACCGAATTATGATTTGACAGGAGGCGAAAAAACGATTTTATTCACCAAATTTGAATATCAAGCCGGGCTTTTTGGCTTAATCCCGGAGTGCGGAAGTTCCCATCACTCTAAAGTCAGTGGTATAAAAATATATACATAATAAAATATTTCTACAAACAAACAAACTGTGCAAACATTTTGTACCTAATATATTTTGGAAGTGCAAGACATCACTCACAGCAACGGTTGCCAGGGCTGCGCCGTGATGTCAGCCGCGGTTGTCTAAGTGTCACGTCGGACTTTGTCTTTTTTATTTTAATATTTTTTTTATTGTTTTGCTAATTTAAGTGTATATATACAATAGGTAAGTGTAATAATGTATAGTGGCAGCAGTGATGCGGGGTGTGCGAGTGCGAGTCAACCTTCAGCGTCACAAAGTATCCTGGAGAGGTGCCCTCTCTGCACCCAGGCCCGGTTTTTTAAAGGTAAGCGGGGTCTGAATGTGCACATTGGAAAGGTTCACAAACCCCAATGTGCACTCTTCTCGGACCCTGTTCCACCTCCAAGTAATTCATCTACTACACCCGTTTTAGACCCTTTTTGGAAAGTACTCTCAAATTTTAAAAACTCTCTGCCAATTATAAAGCGAGTTCCCCGTGGCGCTAGACCACTAGTGGCTCAAAATTTAGCTGGTTGCATTCGCCTTGCTGCCCGGGAGAACTCGCAACATGCCTGGGAACAACTACTCACCTTCCCTTACAGGATTTTACATGTTAAAAAGAATTTGGCACTCAAAAAAACGCTAACAGCCCAAATTAAAGAAAATTGTAATGTTTCGGCCCAAATTTTGGATCTAAATTTACCACCGGTGAGGTACACCGCTTCTAAAAGTGTATCCCATCTGGTGGAATCTAAATTAGGGGAAGGTGACATTAGCGGAGCGGCCAGGATTCTTTTCAGTAGTGATGTGGTGGCACCGTGTTCTCCAGAAACACTCTCTGCTCTGAAGAGCAAACACCCTGCCCCAGCGGATGGCCTTTTTTTTCCCGACCCACCAGATTCTGATATTTATTCCCTCACCGTTTCAGGTCGAGATGTGGCCATGGCTGTTGGCTCCTTTCGGAGCGGTTCCGCCGGCGGCCTCGACGGCCTGACTCCTCAACACCTAAAGGACCTTATTTCTTCAGGCGCCGGGGAAGCTGGTGAGATGCTCCTGAAGGAGCTAACAGCCTTGACCAATCTTATGCTCTCCGGCAAGGTAGACGGATCCGTCATCGATGTTTTGTACGGGGCCAACCTATGCGCCTTGCGCAAGAAGGATGGCGGCATCCGTCCCATTGCTGTGGGAACTACTTATCGTCGTATGGCAGCCAAGATTTGCTGTAAATTATTTGGTGAGGCTATTTCGGAAAAATTTCAGCCCCTGCAACTAGGTTTTGGCTCGAAAGGGGGCTGTGAGGCTGCCGTACACGCTTTGTCGACCTACCTAAATTCTGGGAAAGGAGAAGTTATCCTGAAGGTTGACATAAAGAATGCTTTCAACACAGTGAATAGGGATACTTTGCTGGCAGAAGTTAAAAAAGAACTTCCCCAAATTTTTAGTTTCCTCTGGCAGTGCTATAGACATCCTTCAAAATTATTATATCGCGATCACCTTTTGGAATCCGCTGTTGGCTGCCAGCAGGGTGACCCTCTTGGGCCAGTGATTTTCAGTCTGGCAATACATCCTATAATTCGACAACTAAATTCTAAATTCAACGTCTGGTACCTCGATGATGGTACCTTGGGAGGTGATGTAGATACTGTTTTAAATGATCTGATCATTTTAAAAGACACACTCCATTTGATTGGCTTAGACCTTAATCTTTCGAAATGTGAATTATTTATAAGTGACACTACTGACAGACAAACGACTCTTTCAAAATTGAACTCAATAGCCCCTAATATCAAAATTACCGAAAAAAAGTCTCTTCATCTCCTTGGATCTCCAATCTTCGAGGATTCCTTTCCCAACTTCGTTGAGGACAAAATACAAAATTTTAACGACATTTCGGAAAGATTGTTACAAATTAAAATGCATTCGGCTATAACTATAATTCGTTACTGCTGTTTCGGCCCTAAATTGACATATTTCCTTCGCGCTTCGCCTATTTGGAAACATAATGACCTATTAGAAAAAATGGACCAAATTATCCGTCGAACTTTAACCTCAGTGTTAAATTTGGCAATGGACGACCGGGCCTGGGCCCAAGCGACGCTTCCAATTCGCATGGGGGGTCTCGGCGTCCGCAAAATTTCTAGTATTAGTCTGCCAGCTTTTATATCCTCGGTTCACGGCACTGAGAAATTGATCAGGAATATCCTTGCCCCTACACTGGTCAATTTTAATGTGCCGTTCTTAGCCGAGGCTATAGAGGCCTGGAAAGATGCTTGCCCAAGTACAGATCTGCCCGACAACCCATCTTCCCAGAGACGTTGGGATGAGCCGCTTTGCAGAGTAGTTCAGACTCAATTACTTTCCACGTCTGCTACTTCTGCGGAGCGAGCGCGCCTACTAGCTGTGGGCAGGTGGGAGTCGGGTCTTTGGCTTCAGGCACTACCGTCGTCGAACATTGGCACTTTGTTCGACGACACGACTTTCCGCCTCGCTGCTTCACTTCGCTTAGGGGCCTCCTGTTGTTCTCCGCATCGTTGTCACTGTGGGGAAGCTGTCAACAGCCTCGGACACCATGGCTTGTCGTGCAGCCGTAGCGCGGGCCGTATACCACGGCATGCGAATATTAATGACATCATTCGACGTGCTCTTGTTGCCGTCGGCGTTCCAGCTGTATTAGAACCCAACGGTTTGGCACGCGACGATGGCAAGAGACCGGACGGTATGTCTTTATTCCCATGGAAGATGGGTAGGCCTTTAGTGTGGGACGCTACGTGTGTCGATACTCTTGCGCCATCCCACCTTCCTAGTACGGCGTGCTGTGCCGGTGCTGCCGCCTCGGCTGCGGAAAACCTCAAGCGGCGAAAGTATAGTAACCTTACTGGAAACTATATTTTCGAGCCGTTTGGGGTTGAAACCCTTGGGCCATGGGGTCCGAGTGCCCACCTATTTTTTAAAGAGCTGTCAAAAAGACTAGTTGACAGTTCTCGTGACCCAAAGGCTGGCTTTTATTTTGGCCAGAGGCTTAGCATTGCCATCCAACGTGGCAATGCTGCCAGCCTCTTGGGCACTTTACCGGTTGACAGCGATGCGGAGGAGTTTTTTGATGCCATTTTATTTTAATTCTAGGGTTTTTAATTTAGTTTTAGTTTGTAAATATTGTGTATAATTATAATAATAAGTATTTGTTTTCCTACTGGTTAGTTGAAAATTTTGATTTCCATATTTGAGTATCGTATCCATATTCCTCGCTAGGTAGCGCTGAATTGTAATGCTTATTTTTGTGTTATTGGAATTTTATAAAGTCGAAGAACGGGTAATGTCCTTCCTCGAATATTACTATTCGCGAAAATGAGACATTGAACATTTATAAAAATATTAAAAAATCCATCTTATTTCGCGAAATATGTGTTTTGCGGTTAATCAACCAGCAAACCTTGACTATAGTGGCGTTTACACATATACACAAAGATAACAAAGGATAAACTAAAACAATAGTGGATTGGATATTATTATCTTTTAAAATGTCTAGCTCTTTTACAATAAGATTTATGACCCTGTTAGAGAGTACTTATAATAATAATACCAGCCTATACCTGTCCCACTGCAGGGCAAAGGCCTCTTCTCATACAGAGAAGGCACGAGCATTGATCACCACGCTTGCTCAAAACGGGTTGGCGATTTCGGACTTATATTAACTACAAGTCCAGGTTTTCTCACGATGTTTTCCTTCACCGATGTCTGTGATGTCTAAGATAAACTTTAGAAAGTACATATGAATTGAAAAAGTCACATTGGTACTTTCCCGGATTCGAACCCGATTAGAGAGTACTTATTTCTTCTAAAATATCTACCCCGTACATGCCCCGCAAACAATAAGGTTTATGACCCTTTGTTGGCATAAAAATAACAAAAGGAAAACAAAAACAATAGTTTGGTTGGATAGTATTATCTACTAAAATCTAAATCTCTAGATTCAGTTGATATTAAAGTTGATATAAAATTAGAACTGTGAAATAAGGTTAGATATAAAAAAAACAGCGCGTTACAAGAAAAAAAACAACATGAAGTCCAGAATAATATCGGTGAAATATTATGAAATTAAAACATTGTTTACTATTTGACTTAAAAGCCCAAGTGAGCAGGTCATAAAAAAAAATGTTTACTACTGTTATTCGTTCGTTATGAATGGATTGAACTACCTATTTGACGTACTTTAACTTTTCCCGTATTTTATTTTATAAAACTGAACGTTTAAAAAAATGTTACAAAATTTTTCGGACATCTTGTCAGTACAATAAATTTTGTTAGCAATTCTAAAGTAATTTTAATCTGTTTATTAGTTTCTGGAAAACAAATCACAGTGCGTTTTACAAAAGACTTTCCTTCGCCGTAATGTTGGTAGCAAGGCAAATCAGACTCAGACTTGCAAAAATACTAGGGAGATTTATGGACATTTCGTTACATTAAAAAATTACGTTATATTTTGTTTAATAGGAATTCATAACAATTCATAGCTTTATTGTGATACAAGAAAGTGAAGTAAAATGCACTGTAGGTCAATATTTTCTGCATGTTGGCACATGTCGTTTTGGACAGAACAAAATACAAAATTGAAATGTGTTCCATTTATCGGACAATTCTTAATATGACAAAAAATGAAATAATTAATTAATATATAAATTAGTAGCTTATCAGTAACGTAATAAACTCGCAATGAAACTTAAAAGTGTAAAAATGTACAAAATTAACTTGATTATTTAATTTTATTAATGATGGTACAACCGAGCTGTTGTTTGTCAAAAAGTTTTGAAGAAACTTATTCATGCCTACTGTGCACCACAGTCTGTGAAGCTACTAAGCAGAAAAGTTGCCGCCGAACTCGTAAGTAAAAATTCTGCATTTATTCAAAGTTATTTTCTAATTTCTAGTGACTTGTGTTATGGTTATATTGAATTAAGATTATTATTGCTTATTTGCAGATATTCAAAGAAAGAAACCCACTGGTGAAAAATGGGAGCATTTTTGACGAGGTAAGTGTATAAAAACTAATGGGAAATTATACCCATATTTCTCGTAAAGCATCGTGCAATAAGAAACTTAATATTACAAGCCGCAATCCGACATTTGTTTAATTCAATTTATAGGTGATCTTGTTTTACATAATATAGGCATGTGGTTTATCGGAGATTAGATGAAAGCTTCTGTTTTTACTATTATTATATTGTGGGCTGTGGCAGTGTTTGGCAAAAGTATAGGAAGGAAGGTGTGGCATTAACCAATGGAATATTTGGGACTGAGCATATTTATAAGAGAGCTTGATAATTATATTGTTGTGAACGTGGCCTGTAATCTGCTTGTAACTAGCATGGTTTGAGTATTCTTGTTTTTCTTTTTAGCTTCGCAGACTGCTGCTGGAGCGCCGGAGACGGCTCTCGCGGCGACCCCAGTGCCGAAGAGTAAGTACCTTTGATTTTGATTGCTAACACCTACTCCATTTGTAAATACCTAAGATGCGTGTAACTGGTAAAATAGTCTAAAATTTTCGCGTGATAATTTCTTACAGTTTACTAATATTATTTTTTTCTTTTCAGATCTAGGCCACTTCTGGGGGAGGGGGGAGCCTTATATTGGATGCTGTGTAAGTAGTATATTTTAATTAGTTTCAGTTGTATTACCTACTTTATACTGCTTTATTCACATCTATTGATTTTATTTTTGGGACTTGAAATCCAGGATGATAATTAAAATTTAATAACTTGTGATTTGTTTAATATTATAATATAATTGTTAAAAAAAATTTTCTTTTTGGATTATGATACTTTCTATTGATTCTGTTTTCATTATAATAACCTAGTTAAATCTAGGATGAAAAATGGAATCTAAATAAATTTCATAACTGTTCAAATACATAGACATTACTTTCTTGATGCCAGATAAAATGTTATTGTGTTTACATGTACTAAACATACTATTAACTATTTACAGCGCCGCCACCGAGGCGGAGGAGCAGCGGTTCTTGCTGGCGTGGAGGTGGGCGCAGGTGCGCCTGTACTACCGGCTGCACCTCGCCGACCTCCACGAGGAGCGGCGGCGGCTCACCGATGAGAAGTTGGAGGCCCTTAGGGCCCGCTGGCGGGAGGCGGTGGCCGCCGGCGAGGCACGTCGCCCCCGCGGCCTGCGCTAAGAGAGCTCTATGCGAGTTCCTAGTTATAGGACTTGCCAAACATCTTGGCCTTTCTGTGGGCGGTGGCTGAAATTCTTCAGCACCGCTCTAAGAATGTCCACGGAGTTTGACAAGACCTGTAATGAAAATTTCTTGTAAATTGGACTCGTATAGAGCTCCCCCATATATCAATGAACTAAAGGAAATTAAAATTATAAAATGTGACTGGTATTTTTTTAGCCTGCCTCTTGTTAATCATATCAATACCTCGAATGTTTTATTTTTGCCCACAAATCACATGCACGCTTTTCGAATTTCGAGCAAGACTCTTTTGTTTTAAAAACGTAAAATTAGGATCGGTACTGGTAGGTACCTACACACATTCTTACATAGTAGGTATAACCTACACACCACGAACGAATTTTATTTCACCCTGACAGGTACATACCTACCTATATAGGCAACTATTTTACCGATGGTTATATAGGAGAGGTACCTATACATATCATAAGTGGAAAAAAAATCGTCTGTCAATGTGTGTGTGGTGTGGTGACTACCTACCTACCCATTCCGACCCTTTTTTACGATCCCTACGAACAATAGATCTCTATTGTTTTGAATAGGTACATCGTGAAATCGCACACTAAAACATCGAACTATGCAAATACGAAAAAAATGAGACCAGTAGTCAGTCATATAAAAATACACCTAACCTCAAACTACATAAATCCTAAGTAATAGCACAATATGAACTAAGAACCTTTCTGGTTTTCATACTCGCCTATTAGCCTTAGGTACCTATTGAACCTCTCATCCACTTCATGTTAGTGTGTAATATGATAGAAATTACATAGGTACAATGGGTAATATAAGTAGGTAGGTAATAACAAACAATGAAATAAAAAACTTGAAAATAGTTCATAGTTTATTGGAGGAGCCCTGATGAGTCGCTCAGTCAAAGATCACCAGGGCTCCCCATAATCAACACGCTCTTGGAGCCAGGTCTGGAATACTGCGCTGCGTTCTGGTGGGGGCGGCGGTGATGCTGCAGGCCGGGTTTCTCGCCTGCAAAAAAAAACATTTGTAGATATAAAAAAAATTACAACTTCCGAATGAACCCACATTAAAAATCGAAATTTAACAAATGTCCTTGATAGATTAGGTTTATGTGCAGTAGAGAAAGTAGGTAGGTATGTACTCACTCCTTAGATAGATATTCGCCGTCTTCCGGCCCGTACACCAGCACCGGGTGCAGGTCTAGCTCCAACGTTGTTTCCCAAATTATGTGCTGTAAAACAAATAATGAAATCATATTTCTTCCGTAAAGATACTTACGCACAGTGTTACGATAAAAATATGGCGTGTATTATTATTAAATTAGATACTTGGGTCGTCTCAGAGGCGGATAGCCCAAAACTGAACAAAAGAGGCACTAATCAATAAATAACTGTGTACATACCCCCATCGCCTCCATCGCTACATGCAGCGTGTAGCGGGCCTGGTGCAGGTGCTCCAGGTACGGTATGCTTAAATGAAAAAAAAACAAACATAATAATAATTTTAACGACCTAATGAATATTGCTTCCAAGAAATTTTATTCGGTTATTCAGATGTTGATACTTACTTATTCTGGGAACTCGCTGGAGCATCATCAGCACCAGGCCCACAGCAAAGTAGCTGGCAAATGACCTGGCCCCAAGAGCTCATTTTTTTGTTTGTTGATGGCGACACTATTACTTCCGCCAATAACTCAGTGTCTTTTGATTACAAACTTAGAATCAAAGTTTCGTGAGAGTTCAAGACGTGTTAAAGATTTTTTGTTCACCGCGCGGTAAAAGTGACAATGACAGTGTCAAATTAAAATCGCAACACGCTCAAAATAATGAACGATTGAATGAATGACAAACAAAATAATGTTACTAGCTACAAAATTTAGTTTTTAATTAATGTTTTTTTTTTTTAATTTAATGACGCACCTAGTAAATGATACATAAAACAAACATGCGTTTGACTTAGGACGGTCCTTTATCTAACGCGAAAGGCCTGCCTGTCCATATTTTTTTAGTGACTTCTCCCGTCCTGGGCCTGGGACTAAAAAAAATGAAAATAAAGTAATTATTAGAAATTGTAAGGGGTATCAAAGGCTTTTATAAATTAAAAAAAGTACCATTAAATCTACTAAAAAGTTTTGGTTGCTATCAAATTATTGAAGTTATAATTTATTGATTACCAATTATCTGTATCGATACTGGAGAAGCGTTATCACACACAACTGTCCATGATTTTCCCAAGTATTTCACACACACACACACACACGCACACTACAATAGAAAGGTGAGGCTGATATACAAGTTGGGTACTAGACTCACTGTAGCACTAAAAACTAGAATCCTATTTATGTTGATTGAGGTGTGTAGAACTGTTTTATTTTCCAAGACTTAAGCCATCTTTCTCTAACTTTTCTTATTTCATCCATACCACAGAATTATTATTCTAGTTTGATGTTTCACGGGTATGTCCCCCGCAGGTTCTGCGGTTTTGAACTGATGGCT
Source organism: Athetis lepigone (assembly GCA_033675125.1). NCBI lineage: Eukaryota > Metazoa > Arthropoda > Insecta > Lepidoptera > Noctuidae > Athetis > Athetis lepigone. The sequence continues at coordinate 950,686 of CM066221.1, forward strand.
CAGCAATGGATCTTATAGGAACGAAACGGAAAATACAGTTAACAAGTTAACTGTATTTATTATATAAATTCGTCGAGGTTCATAATGTATAAATACATTTTTTACACAAAAAAATTCATTTAGTATTAGGCTGTATGGTCCGATGACCAACGCCTTTTATTAAATGGCCACATACACACACTACACAATCGAAGACGTTAAGGCGAAAAGACGAAGTACAGGGTGAAAGAATTAAAAAGCGTCAGAAATAGAATTCAAGAGTGAGATAGCGAAGTGGTAACAATAAATGGTGAATGTTAATATTAATATTTGTGATAGCTACGGAAACATTTTAAACATAACCCGGGTTTTTTAGAGTTTAAAGGACAGTAAAACATTGTCGCCTTCCGAATATTTCTAGTTTCCAAACAATATCGACAGTCTTTCCTTTTAGTTTTGCATTTGTCATTTTTTGGCAACTCTTCTGGCAAATGAATAGCCTCTCCGGTAGAGGTTGTTATGTTACTAGTGATTCTAGAACTAGAACTTGAAGGTGAAGAAGTATGCCTGGGCGGCGTACCGTAATATTTAATAAATTTCTAACTATTTCTAATCGAAATTCATAAAACGAAATCGTAGAATTTGTATTGCCGTTTAGTCGTTGTTCTTTATACAGCATGTAGGCATTCAACAACATGACTTGCATAACATGGAGCAATATTTTTTTATACCACCTCGTTGATTTTGTATAGCTTGGATAGTAAGCCAGCATTTGGTCTTTTCGGTCGACGCCTTTCATATGCTTATTATATTTCACCACAACACTCGGTTTTCTTTTTAATTGACCGCGGGAGTTGGTGTACTCTACAAAGTCTGAGTTATGCTCTGTTGAAATCATGAGAACATTACGCTTGTCTCTATAATTGGTGACGCATACTCCGCGAGAATTATATTTTGCAACTACGGCACCGCTAGTTAGTCTAGACTTAACTATATCTGGGTTACGGGCTCAATTTGCCCTAAGCTTCCCGGTAACATGTGTCCTCTTAGACAAAAGTTCTCCTGCAAGCGATACACTATTATAAAAATTGACCATATAAAGAGAATGCCCTAAGTTTAGATAATCCTCCATCAGCAACATAACTACCTTATCCGCTAACCTCTTCCCTGCAATATTTGGTCATGGGTGCCGCAATACATATGCATTTTCTGCGTTATGCCGTTTGTATCCGTAAGAACGTTGTGGGGATAAGTAAATATGATAGTTATGTAAAAGTGTGTAGTGTTTGGTTTTAGTAATAAACGAGCCTTAGAAGTGGACACACGTTGTTTATATTAATAGTAATTAATATAAACAACGTGTGTCCTCCTAATAAAGTACATCACCTCAACGTACAATTTAACACCATATTTATGACGTTTACCCTGAATGTACTGCCTAAATTTTAAACGACCACGCCACAAAACAAGAGTTTCATCTATGGTTAAATTCCTCGGTGGAATTACCAAGGTCTTCGTTAAATTATTAAAAAAAAAATAAAATTGGTGCAACTAATCTATTGGGATCGTTATTATTAAAATCCATACTAGGGTCCGAAAAGCAAAAATTACGTAATATCACCAAGAATCTATCGCGGCTCATAAATTTTCTAAATGACAAATTAAACAAACTATCAGTTTTCCAATAATCACTAAGCCGATTCAGTTTTATGTGGCCCATGTGGAAAAGCAACCCCAGAAATATGCGGAGCTCATCAATATCTATATCTTTCCAATTTTGGATTCGACTATGATCATGCGTATTCTCTAAGAGAAGACGCATTGCGTGGGTGTTAATACTAGTTACTAGCATTGTCATAAACGTGGTGTTAAAAATGACATTGAACATGTCGTACATTGATTCACATGGACCAACAGTGATATGACCACGGTCCACAAATGGAAGAGTCGTAACATGGCCAGACGAAATCCATTCGTTTTTGATTCCAACGGAACTGCCAGTGTCCCCTTCTTCTACTTCTTCACTTTCAGAAGAAGAAGATAAAGAGGACGAATACGTCTCATCCCTTTCGAATAAAGGAAAACAGAGAACGCAATTAGGTGGGAATTAGAAAAGTTCCTACACAATTAACATTTTCTAACATGGCTAAACAAAAAACAAACCTCTATAAAATAAAATAATAAAATGAAAGTTTGGTACTTACAAATCAGAGTCAGCAAACATAGCCGACATCTCATGATCGATATCATCGTTAGCAGACATGCAGTGGCGTGCCTAGGTGGGAAAATTTGAAATGTTAGGGCAAGCCCGATATATAAAAAAAAACTGTAAAGTTTGCTTTGCCAAATCACACACATTTTTGCGTTTTTCGCCTCACTTGATGTAAGAGCCATCTATTAAAAAAATACTGGCGCTCTTGAATTTCGCTGGCTGACTTTCGCCACCAATAGATGGCGCAAAAATAATTAATGGTTTTATAATATAAAATAAAAAATTCTATACACTTACATTGTAAACGGCCATAAATAATTACCTTCATTCTTCGCTTCTTTACTACAGATGACAAACAACAAAGCACACTGAGTGACTGAAGGCATGGGTATCACTAAATAGATTTACAAATACGTATCAGCAATCACATCACAAGCCGTTTGTTGTATCGTTCCATAATTTGTTTAGAGCAAGTTATTCTGGAGCCGCTTGAGTTTAAGTATATGACCAATATTATTTAATTATATTTATATTCTAATTTAAAACGCCCGCGTAAAAAGTTGATGAAGGTTTTAATTCTACCAACCAACAGCTGTTTTTTAGGCAATTTTCATGTATAAAATTAATCATTTTGGTAATATTGCGTTACAAATGGTATTTGTCTGTAAAATTCAAAGTATTTTAGTCTAAGAGCTAGTAGTCCGGGAGCCAGGTGCAAATTTGGTTAATTATTTCCTCTCAAGAGATAATTCGTGAGACGCATCAGAGTATAGTATTATAAAGCGTCGTGAAAGTCAGCTGGTGCCCGGTTGGGGGGATGAGCGGGTGTAGCCTCCCACGCATGAAAAAAAAAAAATACATTCACTGATTTCCTCTCAGCTGAAATTTTGTCAAATTGTAGCTCATCTAATATCTCAACGAAAAAAAATAATCAGCTGGTTACAACGTGGTGTATTGTACGTCAGCTGGTGTCTCGAACATGAAAAAAAAAAATTTATTTTCAGTGATTTCCTCTCAAACAAAAATTTACCTGATGATAGCTTATATGTAACTGTGGATAAATATATAGGTCAGCTGGCTGTATCTTGGTGGAAAAACCGTCAGCTGATACTGTGAAAGTTAGTTAGGAGCATCTAATGTCAATTTAAATGCATCAGCTGACTAGCTTTTCCTCGACTTATTGCTAGCTGATTTTTTTTATTTATCGCATCACTATATAAACAATCAACTCACAAATTTTCATCTGGGAGGAAATGACGTATCTTTAACCCCTGACAAGCACACATCTAAACCGTATACCTCTTTAGGCATTGAGAGTGAAAAGTACCCAACATATTTCATTTTCAAATATCTTGAATTTTTTTTTTAAATTAAAGCTCAAAAAATTCTCTACAAAATAGATATAATATTAAATTAATTAGTGCCAATTAAAAGAGATAAAAATACTATCGAAGTTTAAATATACACAAAGAATTCTAACGAAATAAAATTTTGAGGTGGGTACTTTTTACCCAGTGTGGTTGTCAGGGGTTAATTATTATCGTTATTATAATTATTGTATAAATTGTTAGATATATTTATATTTTAATAAATTATGATCGTTCATACTTTTTGAGTTTTTAACATGTTACACTGAGAAAAAAAAATATTTTTAGTCAATTAACAATTTCTTGGTTCAAGAAACTCGCTAACGATCAAATATTCAATTAATAATAATTATTAATTTCTGAAGAGAAGAGCATCAATATTTATCTGTGGATAATAGATAAACAAAAGAATAGCTTTATTTAAATTAAGTAAAAATTATTATGGAAAAAAGTCGAAAAAAAAACATCGAGTAAAAGTCGATTCTAATCGATTCAAGAGAGGCTGAACTCGATTCTGAAAAGTCGATTATTTTCTGATAAAAGTCGATTTTTTCTGATAAGAGTCGACTTTCACAGTATCAGCTGACGGTTTTTCCACCAAGATACAGCCAGCTGACCTATATATTTATCCACAGTTACATATAAGCTATCATCAGGTAAATTTTTGTTTGAGAGGAAATCACTGAAAATAAATTTTTTTTTTCATGTTCGAGACACCAGCTGACGTACAATGCACCACGTTGTAACCAGCTGATTATTTTTTTTCGTTGAGATATTAGATGAGCTACAATTTGACAAAATTTCAGCTGAGAGGAAATCAGTGAATGTATTTATTTTTTTTTCATGCGTGGGAGGCTACACCCGCTCATTCCCCCAACCGAGTGCCAGCTGACGTTCACAAGGCTTCATAATACTATACTCTGATGCATTTTACTAATTACCGCTTGAGAGGAAATTGGTCAAGAAAATCTGTTGCTGGCTCCCGGACTATAGCGGTCAATCCGAGTAACTTGTTTGACACAAGGCTAGAAATTTGTAAAATAATGTTTTAGTATTGGTTAACTAAGAAAATACCGTTCTGGCAGGCATCTCGCGGTTGCGTCATCATCCCCTAAATTTTTGAAAATGTTAAAAAAATAGTAAAAAAAATCTGCTTTTACAAGGCTAAAATTTTAATATGTTTTAATTTACATATGTTTAAAGGTAAAAAAAAATTGACAGTCGATTTTGTCGGTTGCAAGTACGTGCCAACCCATAATAAAGTTGTTATGGGGATAGCAATTCATAACTTGCTTTTACAAGGCTGTAATTTTGAGAAAATATTCTTTAAACAATTTTATAAATATATTTAAAAAGCCAGACTATTCTGGTGGTTGCAAGTGTCTACTAAGTTAATATATAACGGTCGCGACGCTTCGTGAGGTGCGAGCGTAATAGGCTTATACGGGTCTCTGTGTCAGAAAGGGAGAGTACATCTATTGTGTGAAGAGTGCACGTGCCTTGTGCATGATCTGAAGGGAAATTCTGTTGAGATTTGTCAGTTATAACGCTGAGTAGTGCAGAGTTCAGATCGTTACAGTCAATATTTTCTATACACATTTTAAAATTCTTTACTGATTTCGTGTTTGTGTGTAATTATTTTATTTTTTATTAAGTTCTAGTGTTTATTATCAGTGTAAGTTATAGAACTATTAGCGTAAAGTATAAGTTTTAATACTGGTGTTAATTATGGAAACAATGAACATTATTTGTGTCATATGCAGACGTGATATCTGCGAAAAAACAATTAAATTTACATCCAAGACTTTGGCAAAGTGTCATGAAATTTTAAAAATTAGAAAACTTCATAATCTAAAATATAATAATATTGTTCTGCCTGAAGATGTAAATAATATAGACGGATATCACGTTAAATGCTACAAAAATTTTGTGGCGGTAATGAGCAAATATTTGGAAACACCATTACAAGGTAAATATATTTCACAACTATGTACTTAATACTATGTATTAAAATGCGATTTAAATAAATTAAATAAAAAAATGCTAGTATTTTCTTATATTGATATTTGTTAAACAACTATATTTTTAAAATTTTATTTCTTTTATGGTAAATTATGGGGTCAATATAACATTGAAATTTAACTTAACAAATATTTTGTACTGATTCCTGAATTTTTACAACTATTGAAATTTTAGTTCAATGTCTGTTTGGAGCTCAGGGCAAATAATTACTAATTCCTAATCGTTTTCATTAATAACTAAATATTTAATAATTAATTATTATGCAATTATTTCGGTAATTGACTTAATTTTATGTAAGAGTGAACGCCACTGTAATAGGTCAAAAAATATTATTTTTTTTGCATTCTCTTCAAGTATAGATATTCAAAAATATGTACATTCAAAAGTAAAAATAATGAAAATCGACTGAGTTACCGTTAATTTAGTGGGATCAGGTACCAGGGCAGAATAGCGCAGTCAGGTATTGTGCTCAGGTAGCGCGCCCAACTCACAATTGAAAAACTTTAAATGCGTATTTCTTGAAACGAGTATTTTCAACCTTGTCCTGACGAAGACACGAAGACTAATAAAATTTTATTTTCAAATTTTCGTAATTGCAATGGCTAAGTGTAAGCGTGGCCTATTATTGAAATTGCCAAATTTTATTAATTACTATTTTTTAAAATACATGCAATTTAGTAAATTTTCTATATTTTTAATAAAAAATTATAAATCTATGGTTTAATGTATACTCTATCAATTATTTTTTAACCGATTCTTGAATAATTAATTATATATAAGTAAAAAATTTACAAACATCGACAATTGTTCTGACTGTTACAGTGGTGTTCCTCCTTCATTTTTTATGATCTTCGAATTGTTTAAAAAAATTTAGTAACTGGGGCAGGCTCATCATACTTTTTATAAAGCTGACTTTAACTCTAATTATTTAAATTTATATGCTTATTTATGTACATTATTGTTTTAATAATTTGCAGTTTTAATTCTTTTTATAAACATATATTGATATTACTTTTAGAGACCGCTGCAGAACGAACAGAAAGGATTCAAATGCCTGAAGATTTACCAGGGCCGTCCTCTCAAGATGATAATAGATTAGTGGAAGGACTTAATCTGAGTGAAGCTGATATCCCAGATGATACGATTCAAAGTACTGAAGAAAACCTAGGAAGTGTGGAAAAAGTATGTTTCGTGTGCGACAAAAAAGTTAAAAAAATTAAAGGGCGATATCAACTTTTGCATAGTGCAAACAAAAATACTGTGTTTCAGAATGTAACAATTCCTGAGGACAATACAATTATACAAAAACTGAAAGATTTATCAACAGAGGAAATATATTATCACAATGCTTGCCGTCTTTCTGTTATAGCTGATTTTAAGGAAAAAATTGATAAACCAATAACATCATATCACGTATTCAGAAATTATCATAATCAAACATTTGCTGAAATCGGTAACTTCATTGAAGAAAACGTAATTATTTCAAAGAAATGTTTTACATTTGACTATATCTGTAAATTATACGTAGCAACTATTCAAAAAATAGCAGAGGATAACGGTGAAAAATATCGTCGTTGCGCGTGCAAAACCGCGGAAGAGTAATTTGTAAATACCGCGTATCTGTGTTTCCACGATTTTACAGGAGGAAGAAAAAACTTAATAACTTAGCCATTTATTTATATTTTACTGACTGAACTTTGTGGACATGTCTTAACTACTTACTTTATTGGAAAATGAAGTAATTTTACCTAAAACTTGATCGGATTCCGAGTAAAATCACTTACGCGGTTTTGTTGCAATAAGTTGCAAAAATTTTAATTGTACTTTTAGTAGGTACGCGGATTTGAAATGAAATATGCTTATTATTTATGAATGAATTTATTATTAAAATGAAATAACAAAAAACGTTTCTTAAACGTTTTTCTTTAACATAAAAAAACTATTCTTAATAATCTCAGCAATATTTCTTGCTATTAACTAATTATAAATAATAAAAATAATCAGTCCAATAAGTTGTACTTTAGTACCAAGTGGTAGTTGCACTTTGAATATTGGCCACAAATGTGTAGGTACCTACCTAATAAAAGTAAAGGTAATTTTACTATAACAGCAAAGTATTTAGCTGGTATAGTAAAAGTACCTTTTATCAATGATGCTAATAATTATTCATTGAATTCAAATATAATCAGCTTTTCTGCTCCTCAATTAGCACTTCTTTTTCTTTTTAAATCTTAATTAGTAAAATATTCTTATTAAAATAACATTCCAAACAATAATCTGTGTGGTACAAACTTCTAAAAAATAATTATACTTAATCAGGTAATCACAGTCTTTAAAATCTCAGTAAAATTAACATTAAACATTACTATTTTATGTATAAGGTAAATTATCATAAAAACTATGACAGTCTCTAGGTATGACACTCTTCAGCTCCTGTAGGTGGTCATACTTTGTTTTAGTTATTGGTTGTCTAGATTCATAAAGTGACGGCACACTGTCAATCAGACATGTTATTTTCTTTGGTCTTCTAGGCAAAGGAATAAAGTCATCAGCAAAATGGAGCTTATAGTCGATTGTTCCACTTGGATTATACCTCAGAGCCCTTATATCTACGACACAGTGATCACCCGCCCCACGACCAGGTCTTATTGATTCATAAATCAGGTAATTCTTAAGACTGAAGTCATTAAAAAACGTATAATCAGGTGTTATAACTTCGTAAGGACTTGGTACTTTTCTGGCTTCCTTTGTAATAGTTGCATATTGTGACGGTAAAAAAATTTCCCGTTTCTTCAACTTCCTCTCAATCACGGAGTGAACCGAGTCCACTTCCATTTGTGTGTGTCCTTTCTCTAAATATTTTTGTGTTATGACAATGTTCTTGGCCATAGCCAAACGCAACAACGCATTTGACACTACATTATTCCTATTCTGAGCGGTACAGCCATCTGTAAATATTACAACATCTTTGGGATCGTTTTCAAGTAATTTTGTCAAATAATTTACAAAAAACGATGCGTATGTAGTGGCTTTCAAATCGCATACCGTCTCGTCAAACCAGTAGCATGTGACTTCATTATTGCCTAGATTGTATACTGAAAAATTGTGAACAGCGAGTTTTGTTTTAAAATAAAGTGCACTGGCATTAAGGAACGGACACAGCTTTACAGCCTGAAGGTCTGCTGTTATTGCATGTATGATTCCTTTCTGTGCTGCCTCTTTGTCAGAGTTTTTTTCAGCTCTAGCTAAATCTTTAAGTTCAATGTGTTTGGTATACAGCTCGTCTGATAGATTTCCTACTTTGTGAGCACAGCACTGGTCGCAAGCATCTTTTTTAGGTTGAAAAAGTCCGATATTTTCTTCAAACAAAACACCTTCAAATATCTTTCTAGAAGCTATGGGTTCGTTTCTCAAACTTGAATAGTCTACGTATAGACGATATAACTGTGATTTTGATTGTATTATTGGTTCTAAGTATAGTTTTGATGTTGACTGTCTACAATAATGGGATGGTAGTTTGGGTAGCGCAGTCAAATATTTTCTAGCCAGTTCTTTTTTGGGTTCTTTGACTACTTCATCTCCTGGTTCAGATTCATTACTATTACTCGTCTTCTCTCCAAGCCAATATCGAACTGTCCATTCTTTAATACCCAGTGTTTCCAAAAATGTTTTTAAACAAACTCTTTCTTTTTTATCATTTACTTTTAAATAGTAAATTTTGGTATCACTCCTTCTTGAATTAGAGCTTTTAGTTTTTCTAGTTGTAGGTATCTTATCTACCATTGATGATACGTACATTTTCTTTTCTTGCCAACTCATTTTCCAATAGGTTTTAAAAATTTGTGATCGAACTTCTTCTGTTAATTTTGAACAATACATAGCTTTACCACTAAAACATCGCGTTGACATACATAACGGCCCCATTACTCTTGCTGGTTTTGGATCATTTTGAACAAATTTAGTGCCCTCTTTTTTAAATCCAACATACTCTTCTCCCATCATTCTCTGCCGCTTATTTTTTATTCTTTTCCAATTATTTGGATCCCCTTTGTGCTTTTTTTTATTTCTATTCGATGTTTCTTCTATTTCCCTTTCGGGAAACCACTCCATATTATCTGGCGATAATGGTTTTAAATTTGTAATGTCTGAAAGTGCGACAAAAGAAGGATCAGCGACTGAATCGTCGGATGAAAAATCATTATCGTTCAACACAGTAGAAGTAGCAATATAATCATCTTCATTTTGTAAAACTGGATCAAAAACTGTCGTAAGTGTAGTAAACTCAGATGTTACATTTTCATTCCGGCATTCTTGCTCTTGCTCTATTTCCTCCGACACAGGGATAGTAACTATTTGCAATGCTGGTTGATTTTTATAATTAAGTTTATTTAATATTTCCTTCTTTTTTTCTAGCAATGCGTTTCGCCTTTCACATAGGTCTTTGAGAGTTACCACTTCATCGTCAATACAAGCATTTTCTAAAAAACAGTCAACATTTTCTTGGTCCTCCATCATTATTTGGTTAGGTACTGGATTTTAAGCTTCAACGTATTTACCTAAAATAACAAAATAATTTTAGTTTAATGCAATACCGCGTAAATAACCAACACAATGAAATGATGTAAATATCAATACCGCGTAATTACGTATTATAGGATTAACTCGTCAGAATTATTAAATTATTAAATAAATAGACGTATCTACACCATGCATGCATAAACATATTGGTAAAGACACATTTTAAACAATTAAAACGTACTTACATAGTTGTTTTTAGCGGCAAAGTAATATATTTCAGAAGCACGCATAGATTGTGTGACACTTGTTCGCCGATTTGGTAAATACGCGGACTTGCAGCCAACTTCAAGCTTAATACTGTTCCGCTGTATTGTTTTAATGCTAAAAATGACGTTTCCTATTGGCTAATTCGAAACGCGTGAGGTCTAATATAAGCGAATCCGCGTTGAGAATCTGTTGGCGCGATATTTCAATTTTGCACCTTTTGTTGTTACGCGGTATTAACAAACTGCTGTTACGCGGCTTCGCACGCGCACCGACGATATGATAGTATTTTTAACAATCAAACGTTTGAAAAAAAATTGGTAGATCGTTTTAATGAAGATATAGATATAGTGAAAATAGGAAGAAAAAATATATTGTCCCAAAAGGTTTTATAATTGATGATAATATTTGTGATCTTTTAGAAAAAAAAGAAATATTACAGAAAGCTGCATTAATTTTACGTGAAAAGGTATTAACCATTCCAAAAATACCATTACCGGAAGATTTGAAAGCCACAGATTTAATAAAAGGAGAGTGCATACTTCCTAAGAGCATTACAGATTTTTATTCTACAGTATTAGGTGGTTTTAGACGCCGTCGTAGAAACAGCCATAATTTTCAAACAAAGTGTAATTCCCTAGCAGAGGACCTGATATATAATGTCACTAATGGTAATATTAAAACTGGAAAACACATCACATTGGGTCTGACGTTGAAAAGCTTAACGAGTAGCCGCAAGATCGTCGATATTATTAACAAATATGGCCACTGCTGCAGTTACAGTGTTGTAGAAGAACTGGAAACAGAAGCAACTTTTGCTGTAGCAAATCGCACCGGTGTCTGTCCAGAATCTATTTCCCTATCAAATAACTTGTTTACTGGAGTTGCATTTGATAATTTTGACCGCTTTGTAGATACCACCAGCGGTAAAGACACGTTGCATGATACCGTCGGTATCATTTATCAGACAATATCTGAAAATGATGAAATCAACGAGAATGTCTCTGAGAATGAACCTGAAAGTACTATTAGTACAGCTAGTACTAGTTCAGGTAGAATTACCAAAAGAAGAAGAGCTTTTGACACATTTATACCAAACTTGCTCCCTTACACAAAAAAACCCCGAATGATAGAATCTTTATTATCATGCAGTGATCAACGAAGTCAGATACATGCTGAAAGTTTGCCACAAATACGAAAATTGGATACACTATGGATGATTTGCCACGCTTTGAAGATTCCAAACACCCCAATGTGGGTTGGTTTTAACCATAAAGTAGTTAAAGACATCAATACTTCTAGGCAAAAAATTGCTTATTTAACACCTATTAATGAATCGCCAACAAATCCATCTGTTGTCATTGAAACAATGAAAATTAGTCAAAAGATCGCCGAAGAACTAAATCAAACATACATAGAAGTCACGTATGATTTAGCCATTGCTAAAGTAGCCCTCCAAATACAATCAATTGAGAAACCATTATATGATAATTTATTCATACATCTTGGACCATTTCACATTATGTTAGCTCTCTTCAAAGCAATTGGAAAGTTTATAAGCGGCAGTGGTTTAATGTCAATTTCTGTCGACAGTGAAATTATTGCTTATGGATCTGTTGACGGATTTCTTCAAGGAAAACATTTCAACAGATGCAAACGTTTGCATCCACTCATGGCAGTAGGACTTGAAATATTATATTTTGAATTCTTTCTGAAGAAATCAGGACTTTCAATAGACAATAACACGCACACAGAATAAATGAAAATAAATGATGAGCCTAGCGCTAAAATACTTGAAAATAAAGAATTTTTGAAAATTATTAACACTATAGCGCACACAAGGACCGATGTGAAAGAGGAGTGTTCGGTAAAACTGCTCAATTTTACATGATTTATATTGATCTGGTCAATTATTATCGTTTATTGAGTCGCAGTATTAGATCGGGTGATTTTCAATTATTTAAATACATATTGCCAAAAATTTCAAGTTTATTTTTTGTAACCAATCAACCGAATTATGCTCGATGGTTACTAAAATATCATGATAATTTACTAAAATTAAATGAAACTCACCCAGACTTAGAAAGAGCTATGAATGCTGGATACCTTGGTATTCAACGGACTAGTAAGTCTTTCTCAAGACAACCAACAGACTTGACACTTGAGCAGACAATAAATGCTGACGCAGGGAGAAGGTTGACAGGTGTGATCCATTTCACTAACTCCATTTCAGCTCGACAACGTTGGGCTAAAAGTCACGATATTAGAACATCGGTGATATCTCATACATTCGATGTTACTAGATTAAATGGTTCGAACGACATCACTGCAGATCTAGAATCTCATGCAATAAAGAAAAATGCCGAGCAGCTTGAAAAGTTTATAAATACTTTTGAAAAATTTCTAAATCCGTTTGATCCAGAACTTAATCCAGACTTTCTTTATAATATTGCAACTGGAAAGGCTGCTTCTAATGATGTTGAAAATTACCTATTAAATTTCCGAGTAAATGGCAACAAAATGAGAGAAGAATTTATAGAGGAATGTACCACTGACAGCGCGAGATTTAAAGCATCAATAAAAAGAGTTAAAATCATGAATTTTTCGGCTGAAACGATCAAGCAAAAAGCACGAGTTGGTGATAAAGTCGAAGAAATACGTGTTCAACGCAATTTATTTGGACGATTGCTTGCACTATCAATAGATCTAAAAGTTGATTTAGAAAAAGTTCTATCTTATCCGATTACACTAATTCCGATGTCTTTGTGCCATATGGATGGATCTATACATAAAACTCAAAAATCTGCAATAGTTACCGTTCTGGAAAAAATTATAAACAAGCCAAATACACCTCCACGCTTCGATATTATTGTTGTTGATGGATTTTATTTAATACATACCATGCAAAATGTTCCAAAAACATTCGGAAATATATCAAAACAAATTATGTCAACATTAACTGCTACAAAAGCTTCGCGAATTGATCTAGTTTTCGATCAATACTTCTCTCCATCAATTAAAGATTATGAGCGTAATCAACGGCATGAAGAGAGAAGCATAAATTATACTATTACTGGTCCAGAGCAAGTGAGACCGGTAGATTTCAATAAGGAACTAAGAAATATATCATTTAAAGAGGCTTTAGTGGAATTTTTAATTAACCATTGGAGTACTGATGAAATGGCGCCATTTATTGGAAATACAGTAATTAATATAAATTATAAGCATTGTCATAATTACACAGTTCAAGATAATTCAGTTATTTCGGTTATCAATGATGTTTTGTCCTGTATTCATCACGAAGAGGCGGACACAAAAATTGTACATCATATTTGCCAAATTGAGGAAGACAATGTAAATATTTTAATTAAATCATCAGATACTGATGTTTTAATTATAATGCTTGGAAACATGGACCATTTATCTAGTGACTCATTGCACATTTTTATGGAATACGGTACTGGATCTAAAAAAAGATGTCTTGCCATAAGCGAGCTTTATACTAACCTCGGGCCATCTTTATCATTGAGCTTACCAGGATTCCATGCATTAACCGGTTGTGACTATAATCCGTCATTTTTCAAGAAAGGGAAAAAACGACCTTATGAAATTTTGAAGAAAAAATTAGAATATCAAGAAGCCCTAAAAAACCTTAGGAATGCTCATACAACAGGTCGCAGCAGTGAAATTTTCAAAATTATTGAAAAAATCATTTGTGAAATTTACGGAAGCAAAGCAGATAATGTTAACGAAGCAAGATATGATAAATTCATCATCACCTACAAACCAAAAAACGTGAATGAACCATTTAATAAGAAATATTTAAACTACGATACATCAAATTTACCTCCTTGTAAATCCGAATTATATCAACATTTACTACGTTCACAATATATTACCAGTATATGGAGTAATGCCCACCTTAAAGAACCCACAACGTTAACACCAGAAAAGAATGGGTGGATTATAGATGATAATAAATATATATATAACTGGTATGAGGGTAGCACTGTGCCACCATCCATCTATGATGCTTTACTACAACCTGATCACTCTAATGACACTGAGTCAGGTAAATAATTTCTGTTTTTTATCTGTACATGTGCATATGGTATTTTTGCCTACATTTCATTTTATCAATAAAAATTTATATTTTTTTTCCAGAAAACGAAACAGCGATCGATGGCTATCATTTTGACTCAGAAGATGAAATACTGAGTGAAGACGAATAAGATACTAATAAAAAAAAATATGTTAAAAAAATAAAAATTTATATTTTACATATAACTGTGTTTTTCTTTTATTACAATAATCGTTCATCATATATTAACAATTTTCAACGAGAAAATTTTTAGAAATTGTATATTTTAATTTTTACAATAATTTCTGACACAGAGACCCGTATAAGCCTATTACGCTCGCACCTCACGAAGCGTCGCGACCGTTATATATTAACTTAGTAGACACTTGCAACCACCAGAATAGTCTGGCTTTTTAAATATATTTATAAAATTGTTTAAAGAATATTTTCTCAAAATTACAGCCTTGTAAAAGCAAGTTATGAATTGCTATCCCCATAACAACTTTATTATGGGTTGGCACGTACTTGCAACCGACAAAATCGACTGTCAATTTTTTTTTACCTTTAAACATATGTAAATTAAAACATATTAAAATTTTAGCCTTGTAAAAGCAGATTTTTTTTACTATTTTTTTAACATTTTCAAAAATTTAGGGGATGATGACGCAACCGCGAGATGCCTGCCAGAACGGTATTTTCTTAGTTAACCAATACTAAAACATTATTTTACAAATTTCTAGCCTTGTGTCAAACAAGTTACTCGGATTGACCGCTAGCTCTCCTACTATTTACCTTCCCGAGTAATGATTTCACACACCTTAATCCATCACAAGTAACAATTGCATGCGTTTCCGAATGCATCTTCTACTAAAACTATTAAAAGGTAAAACACAGAAACTTAATCACAAATTCACAAACGTTAAAACAAAATAAACTGATAAAAGTTACACAATACTTTAAAACATTCATAATTTTTTAAAATATGTTTATGTTTCGTATAAAAAAGCTCCAGTACCGCTCAAAACAAAGTTAGAACTAATTGGAAAATATTATTCCTCTAGAGAGAGAAATACGCACATGTATCGCGCTATTTCGCCTAATCTCGCACGCCATCCAAATTACATCTCTATTCCATTAAAATAATGTTCAAATTCGTCAAACTAACACATTCACAAGCCTGGCATAATTTCGTCAATTTTACTACGAATTTCATTCATCAAACATCGAAAAATTCTGTCGTATTTTTAAAAGTTGAATGAATTTGAGTGAAAGGGACAAGCTGTGGTTAAGCCCCGTAAGAAGCCAACGAGTGCGAGTGAATTAGCACTATAAAACCTTGAAAGCGCGTTGTGTTCATTTTGTATCTACGCACGTAACGAATGCACGGCACTTGTGGCATGGAAATAGTAACTACACCGGCCCGTGCGCTGAATTTTTACCGCGCGAAGTTTAAATTTTTAAATTTTGTAGATTTTATACAAGACTGATATTACACAATTTCAAAGGTGTTTTTTTTTGTTATTTTCAAATTTTGAATAGCAAGCCGGGCTTTTCGGCTTGTATGAAAGGCACGCTACTGCAGACATGGTTTCGCCCAGCAGCTTACACAGCACAACACAGCACAGCACAGTACAGTACAGCACAGCACAGCACAACACAACACAATAGAGCACAAGGAACTTCAAGGTACGAAATCCAAAACTTCGTATACTGACAAGAGACAGCACAACCGAAAAAAGCTCCAAGCGAACTTAAAGGCATGAAGTCAAAGGCTAGACTAAGACCTACCGTGTAAGCTTAGCCTCCCACCACTTCCTACCTGCACCCTACTAAAACAACAGTCTTTGTTTCAGGTGGTCACTTAGATGATAAGTGGACCTATTGTCATGAATAGGGCGGCGCGGCAAAGGAGACTAATCGCACTAATGTTTTAGTTTATCTATTGTTACCTTGATGCCAGGTTTCCACAAATGGATATAGAGATAACAAAAGATAACAAGAGCGGCGCGACAAATAAGATATCTAACAGCTCTATTGTTTTAGTTTAGTTTTTGTTACCTTAATGCCAGTCAGGTGTTCACATCCATACTGTAACGTTGTGATTTGTTTTGTTTAGTGGTCAACACTTGTTGCTCTTACTAAGCATATGTAAACGCGCCATAATGGGTCTATGTAATTGATCCTAATTGTCTTTGACATTTGTCTATGACAGCAGTGCGACAGGCTCTTGTCAAATTCCCATGTTTGGGGTAGTATTGTTTTAAATATGGGTGCATTTATATTATTTCTGTTTTTCAACAACGTTAAATGTTTTGAGGAGGTCGCTGCCTTCATCTTGAAAATAAATTGTCGTAATTTCCCATCGAACAATTTGCATATAGCGAGTATATTTTCATAGGATTTCTGCAAATTGGAATCTTATAGACGAGAAAATCTCCCACATTGGAAAGGGGAAATTGGGTTCGGGTGATGGGAACCCAAGCATTCTTTGGACCTTGGATCGAGCGGCGTCGGTCGATTCAAGGATGCATTTCGATGTGGATTTAACTGGCCGACTAGGCGTCAGGCAGTCAGCCTGGACGATTTGAAATAATTAAAGGCTTCTAGTGCTGCGTGCGGATTTGGTGGACAATCACGGGTAAGCTGTTTGACCATCAATCGTCTTATACGGGAAGATCGACATGCGCTGGCGTATCTTCCATTGGACTTGCATTTCTCATGCGTCTCGTTTTTTCAGGCAGCACTGGGCCGTAATTTTATGGTGGATGGCTGGGTGTCTCGGACGGTGTTGATCGTTTCCTGTTGAAACACCGGTAAGGTTCAAGCCTATTGTCGTGATGGCCACGTGGAGCCACGCTCAGGATGTATTGTAGTTTGATCTAAAACTAATGCAAACAATGTTCTATTTCAGCCTGGGCGGGATTTATTTATTTATTTTTAGGAAGAATTTATTTTGTCTTCGTTTCCCTGTTTTCTGGATTGAGCCCTTCAACCCCGGTTGGATTGAAGAGGCTGCGCCACGTGGACTCGCTGACGAAGGGTCGGAAGGCGAGTTACCATAAGGAATGTGTCGCAACTTCGCAAGTACCTTTTATAAACATTTAACCTCTTTGAACAAATGATAAACTCATTTACTTTTTAATTACCAGTGGTGACATTATCCTACACTTTTAGATTCGTGTATTTAGTAGTCTTAGTAGATGGAATCCATAGCCTGAGGATCCACAGACTGAGCTAGAGTTTAAGTAGGCAATCTACTAGGCTACCGTTGCGTGTGAATCCTGGACGTTCCAACACGTCCACTTTGGAATCGCCAGGATTGACCCAACATTGTTTTAGTACAATATTGTATGATTATTTAATTGGGAAGTTTCCAGAAATTACCTTCTTGTTATTTGCAACTTGTTTTAAATAAATGTGTAGTTCAACAAGTCTTAAATTTTATTATTTTTTACACCCAACTAGCCGAACGTTTTTCTCATTCTTTGTCAGGGTGGGTAGCCCGGGCCAACCCCAAATTTTCCCCTCTGACAATACTAATATTATAAATGGGAAAGTGTGTCTGTCTGTCTGTCTGTATGTTTGTCTTCCTTTCACGGCAAAACGGAGCGACGAATTAGGGTGATTTTTTAAGTGCAGATTGTTGAAGGGATGGAGAGTAACATAGGCTACTTTTTGTCTCTTTCTAACGCGAGCGGAGCCGCGGGCAAAAGCTAGTAAAGACATAAACATAATACTGTCTAATCACACTATTGTTTTAGTTTATCTTTTGTTACTTAAGTGCCAGGTGTTCACATAAAGACATAGTGTCCACATAAGGCATAAACCTTATTGTGCATGTTCTAGATATTTTAGAAGACAATAATCGGAATGCACTATTGTTTTAGTTATCTATTGTTACCTAGATGCCAGGTGTCCACAAAGGGATATAATAAAAACCCGACTTAACACTGATGCTGATTCACTTGTTCAAACTTAACAAAATTTAAGTTAAATGCATCTTTCTTTTTCCATTTCCAAAAGAAAAGGACAGAAGATACAATTTATTTTAATTCTGAGCGTTTATTTAGTGGCTATGTTTTTAATCGCGTCTAAATTATCTATGGAGTCTCTAAATTTGACAGGACTTAACTAATATTTTATCTTCCGTCCTTTTCTTAATGAAATGAAAAGAAAAAAATGCACTTAACTTAAATTTTGTTAAGTTTGTGAAATTATGAACAAGAGAATCGGCACCAACTGCTCCTAATTGATATGGCTATCAGTCAGCAGGTTCGTCGTTCTCGTTTAATAAATTAATAAAGCCTACGACTCAGTGCCACATTATGGCTCATGAGAGTGCTGGAACTGCACAAAGTTGATATAGCTCTGCGCACCTTCCTAATGTCGTGTATAGGTCAATGTAGGACAGTCCTTTGCTATCCAGGATGTGGGCAATTCCGAGAGGGCAACAACCAATAAAGATTGAGCGGGGTGTATAAAATTGTATTTTTTGTAGTTATGTAGAAAACGATTTGTCTGTATCTTGTGGATTTGAAGTGCCACAGATATTATAATATTTTCGCAATATTTTGTGTCGTCAGAAAATAATAATGTCTTGCATTAATTTACAACCACCAAAAAACGTTTAATTCAAATACTAACTAAATAACTAAAATAAAAAACAGGAAAAACACTACAATTAAAATATAATGGCATAAGTACCCAATAGGCTGGCAGCATTGCCACGTTGGATGGCAATGCTAAGCCTCTGACCAAAATAAATCCATTAAATATGCATTTAATTAAAAACTGACAAAATTTCACTTTGGTTAGTTGAGTATTGTACCGACGGTATGTGGTTCCTAAGATTTTTTTCTTCATCTGGTTTTAATTTATATGGAGGTGTCTTTTTTCTGTTTCGTCTGGTTGTAATGCCGCGTACAGGTTTGCGAAACGTATCATGCAATGTGACATAAAAATAACAGCGCGCATGACGAGCTGGCATCTGTTCCCAGCCGCGCGCATGCGGCGAACATAGCTCAGACTGTCGAGAACACGCGAAGAGAATGGATTGTGACGACCAGCTGGCTACATTGATTGTTAGTGCACTTGTCTAGGGCCCCTGAACTTCCCAACCTATTGGCAGTAGTTTGTAATACGCCCATTCAATCGGAAAGTACACTATCCTTGGAATCCTTACTGACTTGCTTAGCTCGCGTATATTCATTCTGTTCACGTGAAGCAGTAAATTCGTTCCGCGCATTTTGATCAGCAGACTTAGGTCGTTGAACCGCCATCGTGTAAAAAATAAAATAATTTATAACTGTAGACTGTAGGGCCACAGAATACTTAATTGTACTACGTACAGGAGTGTCACTTCCCAAAAACAAACAAATGTAAAATCTTTGCTCGGGAGAATAAAGCCGTGACCGATCCGGTCACATTTCCTCTTGAATCGCTTGCACGTCGCACATTGTGGTGGAGAAGATTTACTGTTACACTCCTTGTGGGAATGAGCAGTCACTCCACAGTGGTTGCAAGTCGGACTGGTTTCTCGGTAAAACTTGGCTGCGTGGCCGAACTGCTGGCAATTGAAGCATCTAGTTACTATTGTAAAGTCCTTCACGGGGCATGACGTCCAATTAATAAAGATCCGTCCTTGGTTAATTAAAACTTTCCTGACGGTGGCAGGTAACTCTAATATATAATTGCAGGTAGGAAGACCCTTCTTACCCGACTTATGGCTCAGTACCGTCAAACTGAGCCATAAGTCGGGTAAGAAGCCAGGAAGGACTCACGAGTAGTATCCACCAATTTTCCTGAAAGGTTCTGCTCGTAGATGCAATCAAATACTTCCCTTTCAGTCAGTGCTACTGGAACTCCAACGACAGCAATCCTAGGTCGCCGTTTAGGTGTATCTTCCACTGTGAGGCCTGATGATACTAACTTTGTGGAACTTTGCTGGAGTACTGGAGTCTGCAGTAAGCCTGAGGGCTTTTGGTTTGACGGCTTATAACAAAGGCACTCGAGGCACTTCTTTAAGTACTCTGTAACATACCTGCGCATACCGGGAAAATAGTACCACTCCCTTAACCGTTGAAGGGTTCGGTCCACCCTCTGGTGGTCGGCGGTAGGAAAGTCATGAAACTCCTTTAGAATATCTTCTCGCATGGAGCTTGGCACCACCAGCTGTGCATCTTCTACAGAGTCAGAACCAGGGTCATAACGGTATAGTACACCTTGAGACATTACATACCCTCTTTCCAACCATCGACGAAAAGTAAACTCGTCGGAGTCTTCCAGGTCTCGTATGATCTTATATAAATCTGGATCAGCTAGCTGAGCAGCTCGTAGGTCAGCTGGACTGATATAAGGTAAGTTTATGACAACAGGACACAAACTCTGATCTTCAGTGTCCTCTTCCTCAAGAGTACACGGTGGCCGGCTCAGCGTGTCTGCGACAATATTAGCCTTGCCTGGTGTATACTGGTAAGTAATATTATATGACTGAAGCTTAAGAGCCCAGCGTACCAACCTACCTGAAGGTGATTTTACTGTCAGGAGCCACGTCAACGGCTGATGGTCACTCCTGACTATTACCTCGTGGTCTTCTATATAGCCTCTATAGCGCTCTACGGCCCATACAACGGCTAAAGCTTCCCGTTCTGTGGTGCTGTAGTTCTTCTCAGCAGACGTCAGTAAGCGACTGGCGTACCCTATGGGCCGTTCTTTAACGCCCTAGCCTTGCAGTAAAACTGCTCCCAATGCGTAATTACTAGCGTCTGTTCTGAGTATAAAAGGTTGAGAATAATTTACCTGTATCAAAATAGAAACAAAAGTGAGGCGCTTCTTCAGTTTTTCAAAAGCGTTCGCCTGCTCTGTCTCCCACACCCACGCCTGCTTCTTTTAGTCAGACGCGTTAGTGGCTCAGCGACAGCTGAGAAATTCGGAACAAACTTACGAAACCAGAAGCATGTTTGCAGGTAAGTTCTTAACTATTTGAGATTTTGTGGTGGCTTCATTTCCAGTATAGCCTGAACTTTATCGTAATCAGGAGATACACCCTCTTGTGTGATGACATGACCAAGGTATTTTACCATTTTCCTACAGAAGACACACTTGTCACGATTTGCTCTCAGTGAAAAAGTGTGAAGCTTTTCAAAAACGGCACGCAGAGCTGCAATGTGACCTGAATACGTTTCAGTAATAAGAAGCAAGTCATCTTGGTAAGCTAATAGCGTAACATTCTTACCTTCGATTTTACAGAAGTCACGGTTCAAGGAAGAGCGAAGCTTATCAATTAGCCGCTGGAACGTGGAGGGCGCATTTTTAAGCCCAAACGGCATGCGTGTAAAACGGTAAGTGCTAAAAGGTGTTTGAAAAGCTGTTTTGTCCTTGTCATTCTCCTTCATAACAATTTGCCAGAAGCCACTCCGCAAATCTAATGTAGACATTAAGCAGTTACGTTTAGTCGACTGGACTAAATCGTCAATATGTGGCATAGGGTAAGCATCAGTTTTGGTTATAGAATTTAACTTACGATAGTCCACGCAAAATCTTACCTTACTATCTTTCTTTGGCACAAGCACAGCAGGTGAAGTCATACCTGTAAGCTTTATTATGAGGTACTGTATGTTAATATAACATAAATATTTTTTGTCAGGGCAATGCTCTATACAAATTCTGGCCATGTCCTTTGGATCTTTTTTGGCTGCTTCCAAAAATGCCATACGTGCGAGCACAATGTCTCCTCTCTCCAGTATTATTTATCTTTTATTAACTTTTTTCCATCCAAATCCCGCTTTGTGCAACATATGCCATAGTTGCGAACAGGATGGAATTCAACGCCGCCAAGTGTTTTGTCATGACGTTCGGTCGTATGCGGCGTCCAATTGAATATCTCTATGAAATAAATGGAATTAGTATTACTCGTCCAACCACTATCAAATACTTGGGTGTCACATTCGACAGTAAATTAACATTTCACAGTCACATTGTTATACTGGCAAAAGAATCTTTCCAACTACAGTGTTATGAAGTTGCTCTTTGGTGCATTGGTTCGTTGCAAGCTTGAGAGTGGAATGTGTGTGTGGAATTCACACGAAAGCACATACGCTCTTCTGCTTAAAAAGGTACAAAAAGCTTTCCTTCGCTACCTCTACAAGCGCCTATATGGATATTATCCCTATATGTATCCCACAAAGTTTCTGTTGGGTTGTCTGGGATACAATTCTTTAGAAGATAGACGTGATACTTTCCAACTTGGGGTTCTGTGCAAGATCCTTAGGAGTAAAATTGATGCTCCGGATCTGCATGGGAAGTTGTGTCGATTTTTCATTCCTGACAATATTAATTATCGTCGAAGTCGCAGACATGTACTATTTGCGGTGCCATCGTGTCGCACTGTTGCGCGCGCTAAATCGCCCATACCGAGCACCCTTTCCACTCTCAACGCTCTCTTGTGCTAATCCTGAATGTGATTTGTTTGCGGATGGATGGCAGGCAATTATGATTGAGTGCTTGCGTTTCTGTGAGAGGGATGTGTGATTGTCTTTCGTAATCTTTTATTGTAATTTTAATTTCTTTTACTTTCCTGTGTGTGTTTTTTTATACCTATTTAAACTTGTCTCTGTTTACTCAATGTCATTGATGTTCACCGTTTTATGTAAACTAAAATAAATAAATAATAAATAAATAGTGACGTAATACCTCCAGTAAATAGCTCAACTTCTTTTAATGATTTTGTTAACTCAAATAATGTCGGGAACTCATGACTCTCTTAGTATCCATAAATGTGATGTTGGTTTGCATGCGTATCAAAACTGTATATTTAAGTTATTGGAGCTTTGCTCTTACCCTTCCTTCGGAGTGGACAACTTCTTGTCTTCAGTACCAGATTCAGCGAATTTCTCCTTAGTCATACAGCTAACGGTAGCTTTTCCAATGTCAAATGCTGCCGCAACTCGATCTATGACTCAATAGACCGGTATTAACGGGCCCCCGTCAGTGCGCTCTCGTTCGTAGTTCCTCAAACGAACCACTAACTCCCGACTTAGTGAATTTAAAACACTGAATGACCTAAGTAATCCAATGTTTGAAGATTCTTCAAAGTGTTATATTACCAAAAGTGGAAACTAATTTTACCTGGCCAAAAATACTCATGATTTTATGAAAAACATGAGGCTGAAAAATTAGTCATCATTCTTAGTGATTACAATGAATTTGGGAATCATGAAAATTTAAAGTCCTTCACAGCATTTATAATTTATGTTTTATCACGTTTAATGAACCAGTTTCCTTTATGGTCCAATGAAATGAAAAATCTGTACAAATCTAAAATAAAAAGACCTTCATCTTCAAATGTGAATCTTATTACTTTATCCTTTGTAATGGTAGAACCCTAAAACTGTTTCAAATCGGAACTAAGTCCAAAAGGTTACGTATAGATGAATTTATTATCAAACACTGAATTTATGACTGGTGAGTTGAAGATCGCGTACAGTAACGTAAATATTAAAAAAAATATTTATAAAACAAAGGAAACAGAAAAGGGTTACCTTGGAACAAAAAGGAAAAGTTAAAAAGATTGAAATTTACAAACGATTCAATTTTTTCAGATCATCCTCTTCAATTCTTTACCATAGTAAAGAATTGAAGAGGTCTGGGTATGTTCAGCCGTAAACGTAAAAAACAAGAAGAAGCCAGAAAACCAAGAAAAAAAATGTATTTTTGCTTTCGAATGGAAGCTGGTTCAAAACTGGCAAAGAGATTGTAACTACAACAAATACTTGTGCACTGGACTCCGTCTGTCAAGCATAAGCTGTAGCATATACTGATAGATCAAGCCTTAATCCAACAATACAGGGAAGTGATCGTATGCTATTTCAGCTAATAAAAACAATGCGGGACAAAAACAGCGGTGATGAATATTATCTTTCATTCCGAGGTTCCAAGCGCCATGGCGCCCTTTTTAGCCACTCTTCAAAGAGGGATCTTACCGCCGCTTTTACGACGTGCCCAGCCCTAGGTTGCGACAGTCGCAGTCTCCATTACGCCATGAGATCTCGCCGGAGCTCCGTGCGCCACGCCGCGATCATCTGCGGCAGAGGGACTTCGCCCCGGCGTTGCACTTCCGCGCACCACTGGTACGTGTGTGCAAGGACTGTTGCCTCCAGATCCCACGGCGAGATGCAAGGAGGCTCGCCGCCTCGCAGGAAACCGTGCGGTATTCCCGCACCACCCGAATTGCCATGGACCTCTGGGATACCAGTTACTACTTAGCCAGCGATTGTAATCTGTGATGGTACTTATATCTACGTGCAAAGTAGCAGTAATTATTGGTACCAAAAACGAACGTACAGCTCACATAAATATGCTTATTTGGTAAAACCAGTTTAGTTTGTAAGTTGTGATGGACTCATATTGCAAACTCACTTTTAATCACTTTTGGTCGCTGAGAATGCTCAGCGACTAAAAGTGATTCGGAGATTATGTCCACTAAGTTTCGTAGTGAAACCAGTAATTTAAGAAATTAGTTTAGGCCTGAGGATGTTTTAATTTTTTAGATAGGATTTTTTTTTTCGGTGAGTGGGAAATCATCCAATGACTGCTCCCGTCCTGGGTGCGGCGGGAGGGCGTGTCAGACTCTTACTGACTAAAACCCACTCATGTTCCTTCGATAGGGGGTTTAGAGATGTAAATGATGAGCGAATTGCACAGCCATGGTTATAATGCGTATATGCCTGATTCTCTTTTAGAAGGCAATAATCAGCTAACCATAGAACAGGCCAATCGACCAAAATGTGTCGATGGGTGATTGAAGTTGTAAATGATCGGATAAAACGCGATTTTAAATTATTTTGCCAAGACTACTTCAACCGTGCATCAGCACACCTTATGTTAGAGTTTGATATTGCATGTGCACTTTCAAATATGTTTCATGCACCAACTGTGGATCGGCCTGATACTCGACAGTTCTTGGAAATAGCTCAAGCTAAATTAAATACAAGAAATTATTTGAGCGACTACATACAAAATGAAAATATTAATAGGAGAGCTATTTTTTCAACCATAGATGCTGAACATCCACATTTGGATACATTTTCAAGATTTATGTTACACAATTTCATGACAGTAGCTTTAGGTTTCTACCAGATTAAACAGGCTCGATCGTATTATGGAGAGCATGTTCGTAGGAATGGAAAATACGAAATTGAATTAGGAAACGACATTGAGGATGACTTGCCATTGATACTGGGAACCGACAGGTATTTAGTAAGAGGAAGAATTAAATCACGACAAGTAAGTAGTAAGGTGTACTACGCCTACATTTAAGTAAATAAGGCTACATCTAACCCATAGCTGACAATGCTGCCTATTATTGTAATTGTATTAAATATTTAAATAAAGATTTATTCGTTCAGTTGATCCAGAAGACACCAGTGTTTTTATTAGGTTATGGGCATGGCCCGTTAAACAAAGTAAACGTAATAAGTTCAGTGTATGAAGTAAAAAATGTCTACATATCATCTCATGAATGTTCCGAAACTTAGAGGTCACGGAAATTACGACGACTGATGTTTCGCGGCTGAACTGGGCTGGCGGACGCCATCAAAGCGCATTATCGCCAACAGCTACTTCTGAAGAAAAAGCTGGAGATTTAAAGGTTAAAGCTAAACTTATTTCGCGGAACTGTCGCAAAATTCTCGAATGAAGTCGGATGCATTATTTTGAGTCCTTATTATTCTGAGAGATAATGGAACTTTCTGTCGCATCTTTATAGGAACCCCCCAATCTCTCAGTTGTCTATGGCCAATGCACAAAGTTTTCATAAACATTTGCTTACAAATATGAACTCTCTTAGCTTTGTCTATGAAAGATAGAAAAAATTTAAATGCTTAGGAATCTGGATGAAAGTTAAAACTTGCTGGAAAAAGCTTGGATATTTTTGGATTTGAAGTAAACAAAACTAGAATTAAAATGATAAAAAGTAAAATAGAACCTGTAGTACTTACGGTTTATATTTTATAATTTTATGTGATTCTCCTTGTTTTTAATAGTATTTCTAATTAGTTAAATTATTTAATTTGTAAACAATGCTTGACACTTTTTCATCTGGCATTTGTCAATCATTCTATTTGTTTTCTTTATAGGTGGAGGTTGGTTTGTCTTCGTGAAGTTGGCATACGTTTTTATAGACCTGTCCGCCTAATTTTGTTACTGGCACCCTCATTTTCTTTACTATTTAAATTTTTTTATTCAAAACACTACGTTCGTAATATAGTATAGTGTTCGAAATGAGTTTTCTTTATCGATATTTTTGCAGAGGGAGGTCAGTCTTGTGCCGGCATCGAAAGAAGAAGGAGTAACTGGGAGGTCTAATAGTGAACCCTCACAAGTATATCCGCAGGACCTCTGAGGGAGGTTTAAACCTCTAAGTGAGCCGGCCTCTCTTGGGTTCACCTCCCAGTTTACTCCTGCACGCGCTTCTGCCTAGCGTTGTCTAATTCTAGCCTCCGGCCTCAGCTACCGAGCTACCGAGGTACCTGCTCAGTCTCCGGCGTCAATTGCCGAGGCCCCTGCTCAGCCTCCGGCCTCCGCCGCCGAGGCGCCTACTCTGCCTCCAGCCTCCGCTGTCGAGGCGCCTACTCCGCCTCCAGCCTCCGCTGTCGAGGCGCCTACTCTGCCTCCGGCCTGCGTAGTCGGGGCGCCTACTCTGCTTCCAGCCTCCGCTGTCGAGGGGCCTACTCTGCCTCCGGCCTGTGTAGTCGGGGTGCCTACTCTGCCTCCAGCCAGCGTAGTCGAGGCGCTTACCCTGCCTCCGGCGTACGACGACGTAAAGCGCCTACGGATCCTCCGGGTTTTTAACATCCTCTCCTATTCTTTATTTTAAATTCTATAACGAGTTTGGGCCAAAGTGTAGGGTCAGGTACTCTCATTCTTATAATTATAAATATATATCTGTTCATTTCATAACTGTTTATTTTCTTCTTCTACCCCTCTGTTCGTCTGGGACTCCAGTTCCCTAAGGTTCTAGTTTCCTAGACGAACCTACCTGTGTGGTTGTTTCCCTGGGCCTCTACAACCCAGGGTAACGCTAGAAACCTTTGTTGTTGTTGCCTCATCCAAATAGTATTAAAATGCTTAGATCTTTTTTTTTACTGTTGATCAATGTAATTCAGACACAATGTAAATTATTATATGAATAAATAAATAAATAAGATCTTTCCTAGGTAAAGTCAATTATTGCAACTGGTTTTCACAAAATATGGCAATAATATTAAAACCATTGTATGATTGCTTAAAGAAAAGTATATTAAAATAGACAGATGACTATGGCAATACTGGCAATGCACTAGGTTGACTGGAAGAGATCTCTTCTAGAGATAAGTCCACCTTTGTAAACAAATTACAGTTAAGTTCTCTGTTAAACAGTTATGTGCAATAAAGTATATTATATTATGACTGTGATCAGTCATTCCAAGAAATAAAAAAAGCTCTTGCTAATACAACTTCATGGTCACATTTTTATAAAAAATCAACAACAATTTGAACTTGTGATTCGTCAGAGAGTGAGGTAGCTGCTGTACTTTCTGTAAGAGGAGGTTATGTCATTAAACCAGTGGCATATGCAAGTATCAAATTGAATGACACTCAATTGAAATATCCAATACTTGAAAAAGAAGCATATGCAAAACATGCATATGCTTCTGCATTCATGCATGCATGCATATATATATGGAGTCAATACATTTTGAGTTTTTGATATTAAACAAATTAATTTTAGAAACACATAATTAAGCATTGGCAAAAATAATTGGGCCTTAACTTGATATTCCGAAAATGGCAGCAAGACGTTTACAATTGGCTATGGAAGAAAATTGCCGACTACATCGACCCTGGACTTACGGATTATGAAGATATCACTACGGGTACGATACATAGTGGCACCTGGAGACAAAGACGTATCCTAGGCTTTTACAGGACATAGAATAAGAATATATTCATAAAATGGAACAACAATTTGAGGTCAATATACGCATTACTTTAATGGTATAGGTGCAGTACCGAGGCAAACAAGATGCCTTTACTAACAAAAAAAAAGCTTGGTTTACATGCTCAAAAATTCATCGGCCGTTGTAGACCACGAAACCTGGGTTTATATACGGAATCCTGCCTAGCACTTGATCGAGTACTTGCTTCAATCCTTTTCAATTCTTGATAGTATGATGATCTGAGATTTTAGTTTTTTTTTTTAATTTTCTTTATTTGAGATGCCTGTAATATTTAGCATTTCCGCAATTTGTTTGTATGCACTTTTTCTTGCATCTCGATTTCTATACAACGTATTAGTCACACTCCATAAACAATCGTAAGTTCGACAGATCTCCACAGGTTTTAAAATCGGCGAATCCGTAAAGCTATCAGACATCTAACTCAACGAGCACTCATGAATAAAATTTAATAACGAATAAAAAAGTATTTGACATTTTGACTCACGACCCGCAACTGTATATCGACCGATGAATTTCATTGGTCGATATTACGATCGGTAATTTACAGCCACTGTTTATGACAAAACAACACCTGAGCTATGGACCAACATAGAAGTAGAATTTAAAACTCAATGGCATTTTCCTAACATAGACATATAGGACATAACATAGAGATATAGGAGCCATAGACGGGAAACATGTTAATATGAGAGCGCCCTGGAATAGCGGCAGACTCTTTTATAACTACAAAAAACATTTTAGTATCGTTTTGTTGGCTGTAGCTGACGCAAATTATAAATTCGTTATAGTCGATATAGGAGCATATGGGCGTGATACCTACAGCGGCATTTTAAGCGGATCTAAATTGGGGCAATTATTACATAACAATTCAATAGGCACTCCGCCTAATAAATATTTGCCTGGCACTCCCCAATGCCCCATGTTTTTGTAGGAGACGAAACTTTTCCACTTACTAACCACATGATCAGACCCTATCCAGGCAGCGGAGGATGAGGAGAAAAAAATATACAATTATCGTTTAAGCCGCGCAAGGCGTATAGTAGAAAGCAGTTTTGGCATGCTCGCACAACAATTTGAGATTTTTGAAATAATGATCCGGATGCAACCTAAATATCTGGACTACATGATACTTGCCTGTACTTGTTTGCATAATAACTTACGCACATGAACAATTGGAAAATATTCAAATGCGATAGAAAATGTCACACTCCCAGATAATAGTATTTTGCAAAAGGAGGATGCTATGGTAATAAGAGACAAATTCAAGTCTTATTTTAATTCCCAGAATGGAGAGGTGTCGTGGCAAACTGAAATTATTAGACTTGTTGAATAGGTTTTGAAACAATAATTTAATCGGCAATCAGTTGAATAGGATGAGGCGCTGTGACTATATCCCGTATCTACCGACCACCATTTAATACATCAATGAAGGTTACCCTTAATCCAAAATCATAGCCAATAAAATATCTATACCTATTTCTTACCTGATATTTTCACTTCGGTGCTTACTTTTGCCCACGCATTACCTTTACCGTACTTATCACTACTATATTTTGATTTTGTATTATACATATAAACATTGGTATTGCTGTACCGTAGTAATTAGTTTCTCCTTGATATCCATTTTTTTTTGTATAACGCAGCACAATATTTTCATGTTTTAAAATAGGTATTTTATTTCTAGCCTTCTGCACTGCCGTCTCAGCATAGTTCTTATAAAAATCGATGGCTGTGAGTTCAATTGTAAAAATAAAAGAGATTAATATACATATTCCTTTATTAATCCGAATCCAAAAAATCACAACGTTGTGGTATTCGACTCCCGAAATATTGTCTAAAACTTCTTTATAATTTAATCACAATCAAAAATTTACATCTGACTCCTCAGGTTCACTGTCAGAACTGTCATCGCTAACTGAGATAACAAATCTGTCTTTATCATTATAAAGAGTTCGTCCACGCTCAAAATATTGTTGTTCAATTTTGATGACATGTTCAACACAATGCTTCCATTCTTGTAAAGTTATGCCCTTACTAATAATCACTGTGTAAAGTTATGCAATGAATAAAGCCTGTGTAACCATACATTTTTTGACGTATAAACCTGTCATAACTCTATGCAGCGTTTATTAGTAAGGCGCTTAGTGATTGAAAAGCTTCTTCAGCCAATTTTGCAACATTTTGAATACCAATATTATTTTGCGCAATTCATCTTTTTACTATTGCCCAAATTAGTTCAATGGGTTCAGATCACAGTGATAAAGAGGCAGCCTCACCACTGAGTGTCCATGTTCTGATAAAAGTTCACCGATGTAGTAGATTGGTTTAGATGTGTTTTTTCACCGAATATTATAATTATAAAAAGAAAGTCACTATACCGCATTTGTTGTAATGGAGTGATATGGAGAATCCATCACAATTATTGATGGTTCATTTAAGTTAGGTATTAACTATTAGTTGCCTATTTTATAAAATTTTGTGCATTCATTTCTGAGTGAATTTGATTGGCATTTTTTATATTTAAAACTAATTGAAATTAAAACTATTCTAAGAAGTTCATGGCTGCCATCAAAATTTAAATCTGCCTTTACAACTGCTAATAATTTTCTTAATGTTAGTACTTTTTTTTGCACTGTGTAGAAAAAGTATACTTTCTGTACAATGGCACAAATCACCTATTTGTTTTGTAAGTCGGCCTTTCCTGTGTTTTCGAGGCGTTGAAAATGTTTCTTGATTATTTATACCTTTTCGTCCACAATGCGCCGAACTGTACTTTCAGAAACACTTCAAATCAATAAAGACATGTTATACATATTTACAAATACGATAATCATCAACACCAAAATATCAAAACCGTTCAGTGGTAGAATAATATATCGTACCTATGTATCTACACTAATATTAAAAAAAGGAAAACTTTGTTTGTTTGATTGTAATGAATAGGCTCAAAAACTACTGGACCGATTTTGAAAATTCTTTCACTATTCGAAAGCTACAGCCTGAGTAACATTATATGTCCGCTGTGTGCACTCCCAAGTTGTATACCCATAGCTGGCGTTTATAATAAACGACATTCGTAGGTATACGTGGCAATGAAAGAGATTTTGTAAGTCAAGTGTAATTGTTTCTATGAAGAGGTAGTTTTTTGCTAGATTAAAGTCACTCTTCATTAGATTTTGTAGAGATTTGGCTAGTTGAAGGTGTGTGTCATGATCTAATGCTACATGATGTTTGTCTTCCTCGGAAACTGCTATAACTTTATTATTAAATGAATCGCACCTGTTGCATGTATCTTTCTTTAATACAGTTTATATAGTTTCGGAAATTTCATATCCGGTTTTAAGTACTTTGCACCACCATACCCATTTCGACGATAATGTGACACGTGTGTAGGGAGTTTCTTTATTATATTAATCAAAAATAATTCCACATCAGGAGAGATTTTATGAAGGCCTCCTTGGGCTCCACGTCTGTCTACTAAACCAACATAGGATCTCATTTTACACAATAAAGTATACACACGTTTAGGAGTGGTCTGGAGAGTGTTTATAAACATGTCTCTACAAACCTGCAACCTTGCAAAAAATACATTCGTAAATATTTCTTCTTTTTAGATATCTTGGAAGTATTTGTTGAGACCCTTTAGGTTCATAACGACAACTTCCCAAAATGTTCACTCTCCCAAAACGTCTACTTCCCAAAATGGTAATTCCCTAAATGTCTATTTCCCATTTCGTCTACTTTCCCATAACGACCAATTCCCAAATAGTGGCTAAATGCTGGTCCTGCTCCACATAAGCTCACAAATTAGAAATTTTAATCATTGGAAGTTAGAAAATGTTTCTTGTCCCCTTAATTTTTGACATTAATATTCAAGATCTTTATTACTATATTTATAAGCAATTAAATTTCACTTATTTATATTTATTTACAGTACAAAACTTTGGCTTGTGTAATTTAGATGCATATTTGAGTTTTTGTAAATGTGAGTACGATGCAGTGATTTATTACGATAGTTTTCTACTGACACAAATAGACATGGCGGTTAGGAGCATTGTCATGCTCGCTCAAAAAGTCTCGCTGATGGTGGCGAGTGCGTTGGATCATTCGGTTCCCTTCAAAATGGTTGAGCTAAATGGTGCTGATGTCACGCGTCATGCTCGTGAACGGGCGCTATCAGTTGAGATGGGTCATCTCTTAACTGCCATGACTTTTTATTTATGACTTTTTATTTTAATTTTGTATTTGTTTATTTTGTTACATACTTACATTGTTTTCACATGTAGAAGCACCAAAAAGAAAATGTAACCAAGACTTTGTAAAACATGATATTTTTAAAAGAGTGTCCGTGGAGTTTCTTGCCTGTTCTTCTCCATAGAGATCTACGTTTTGGAACAGGCAATTAGCGTCACTTTTCTTTTCTGACTTACAGACCGACCGACTCTTTGACAATTCATAAGTACCTGTAAATGGTCTAAGTGAAATAAATGCTTTGAATTTTGAATTTTGAATTTTGAGTCTGTTTCTCAAAATGACTACTCCCAAAACGTCTACTTCACAAAATTTACTACTTGTCCAATATTTTCTTGAAAACTAAAAGAATCGCTTTATAGTCCTTTTTTAACCGACTTAAAAAAAAGGAGGAGGCTCTCAATTCGTCGGGATCTTTTTTTATTTTTTATGTATGTTCACCAATTAGACCTTGTCCAGAAAGGGCGAATTCGCCGCGATTCGATTCGCGCGAATTCACTCGCGCGTTGGCGAGATCCTAGGCACCAATACATCGCGTCCACAAGCATCGCGCGAATAATAAACTCGCGCGCGCGTATGACACCTTCATTGAAAAGATTCCTAATCTCCTCCTCAATAAAACGTCGGTCATCAACACTATATCTTCGTGACTAAATAGCAATCGGTTTGCAGTCGGGAGACAGATTGGCGAAAAAAAGTTAGTATATAAATGTTTATACAACATAAATAAATAAATAATTAAATACAACTAACTTAATAATTTGTTTTGCAACTACCCACTGTATACAAATATTAACAATGTTGACTTTCATAAAAATATATTGAACTTAAAATAGGTTTCCGGTTAAACATTGACTATCTAAATATGATTTTAGAAAATAATTTTTATACAAAAATTGAAATTCCCACTGGAACCCGTAAAATTTTGATTAAAAAGTCGGTTAAAAAACTATTTAGAAAGTGGATGTTTTGAGAGTTGACCTTATGGGAAGTGGACTTTTCGGGAATTATCGATTTGTCGTCGTTATGGGAAAGTAGACGAAATGGGAAATAGACATTTAGGGAATAACCATTTTGGGAAGTAGACGTTTTGGGAGAGTGAACATTTTGGGAAGTTGTCGTTATGAACCTAAAGGGTCAAGCAGCTAGGTACACACTTTGGGCATTATAAAAGAACCCAATTTATAAAATTTCTGAACCTCTATAATCGTTTTTTCAACTGGAACCAACTCCTTACATTTTCTTATGCAACCAAAGTCAAAATCTAGAAATGTTTTAGGTTGAACCTAAAACATTTCTAGATTTTGACTTTGGCAGCAAGCATATTCTTACCTAGACCAGGGAGAGACCAGGCGCAGGGGCTTGCGACATACGCTGTGGTTCTTCCCATCTTATAATTTTTACGATAATACTAATTTTCAAAAATAGATCCAAATGGCATGGTTCCTGTTTTATAGTAAATAATCTATTTAGGATACAAATCCAACGTAGTTTGGATCTTTTTATCCTGTCTTTTCAACTGTTATCTAGGTTACCATGACACATAGTTCTATTTTAACTCTGCAATAATGCACAATATTCTGTTGCTATCATTAATGTCCGTGTTTTTTATTAGAAAAAACTTACTTTGCGGCTTGAATATTTTTTGCATATTTAAAGTTTGTTGTGTAGATGCTATTTTTGACAGTCTACGTCCAATATGCTCAACAAAACAATGTGCACACACACACCAAATAGGCAAAATTAATAGAACATGTCCTAAGACTTCTGGAAATGAATGGAGTGATGAACCAAATGGTATGTGTTGTGCTGCAGGAAAAGTGGCTATCCCTGATAATCAAGAACCGTCAAAACCAATAAAAGATCTCTTAACTGGTAATCATCCACGTTCTGTGCACTTTCTAAAAAACATACGCAAGTATAATACACTATTTCAAATGACCTCGTTCGGTGCTAAAGAAATTTGTGAAGGAAAGTTTATGGATACTTTTAAAATAGAGGGTCTTTATCATTTATTTGGTAGTTTGCTTCCTACAACAGGTCAAAGCCCGAATATTTGACGGATATCACAATTAGTGATGTTCAAATCTGCTATACGCTATGAACGCGCTATATGCTATTGGAATATATTTTTATAACATGCTATTTTATATGCTATTTTTATAGCATGCTATAACAAAGCTCAGACGTCATCTGAACGTGGAGTATGTTATCATTTTATTCGACAACGCGCTAATCGGGCGCAACAAATGTTATCTTGTTGTTACAAGAATATCTTATGTAGCGTTTAAAATTATCAATATCGTCGTTTTCTTGCAGGAGCAGCACAAAGTGTGGTTCCACAACTTGATATGAAAGTATGTATCTTTCTATCCCTCCAGCTTAATGCGTATAAATCTACATTAGGTATCTTTTTTACCAACGGCCTCTACACTACTTCCTTTGCTTAAAGGAGTCTTTTCAGCAATTTCTTTAAGCGGGAAATTTTTGTGGGCTGTTTTCAACATACCGATATAGAATAATCCACATTTTGAAAGTTCAGTGGCTGTTTTAACGGAAGAAAACCATGAATCACCGACAACAATACGCCCACTGCCGTGCCATGGCTCTGTCAACCGTAAAGTGGTAGCAGTGCCAGCACCAAATTGCCGCTGCCATTTCTTGTTACTCATAGCCTCTTTAACCTCGTTCAACTCTAAAGCAATCATTATGTTGGTCTGGCTGTCAGCTATAGTTTTGGCTTCACATCCTACACCTTTAGGTTTTCTTTTTATTTTCATGACAGCTGGCATTCCATTAGCAAAATACGATCCACGGTCATACCATGCAAACATGGATTCATCTACGGTTATTTTGTACCCAGAAGAAATAACAGACCACCATTTTTCATTTATCATTTGAATAAGCGGCCGAACGTCAAACCATTTGTCCTTATCATTTACTTTGTCTGGTGAGAAGGACAATGCCATAAGGATTTCTTCAAATCTTTGTCTACTCATACCATGTCTCTTCCCGAATTCGGGTGCGGGAAATAATCCATTGAACACAGTGCTCCAATAATTTCTTCTTTCGGGAAGTGGGTTAGTGCACATAGCATACATAAGACCAAAAAACTTATACAACTCATTTTCAGGAACAGCGCTGGATACATTTTTTAGGCGTGAGTTTGTACAGGACAAAATATAGGAAATATTTTCCTCAGGAAAAAATAACAACCAAGTTTCTAATTCACTTAGCTTTTTGGGCGAGTTTAATAACTTGGGCTTATACACACCGTCTTTATATACGTCTATCAGGATTTCTTTATTAAACTGCCACTCAACTTCTCCTACAAGCACACTGTTGTTGTTTGTTATTTCTTCAATATCCTCTTCTAATTCTTCTTCAGATTCATAATCAGTGTTCGAAGAACTTGAAGACGTAGATACTGGAGACTGTGTCTGTGGTTCGCGGTGTGTCTGTGGTTTGCGTGAGGTTGTGGGTACATCACTAAATGAATTTGCGGGTTCTAAAAAACTTTTGTGAATACAACTTGTAGATCCGTCCAATTCCCACACTACTTTTAGCTTATTGTTTTTCAAAACTGACGTTACACTCCCATAACAATACGCCGTTGCAAAAGAATCACCAAAATGTTGGCGACTCCAGGCGTTATCCGAACCCGGGGCGTCATAGTGGGACGCTAGTGAGCGCACGCGGTCGCCACGTCTAAACATCGGAGCCATCTCGCTCACACTAGTCATACGATGATGCAACAAACACGCCTAGAAAAAGAATGTGCGTCAGGATTGCTCCGCCAAGTTATCAAATCAGAAAATGGTTTCAGCCAAAAATTTGTCGATATTTGTCAAAATCGAAAGAAACAAACCCCGTATTTGTCAAAGCAGAAATAAAGAAGTTATAAGCGTTTTAAGTTGGCCGCGCAATCCTGACGTCAAGGACTGCGCGGCCACGGAGATCTCAGCAACTACTTGGGATAGAGAAATAATTCCATTTGTCAACTCAAGTCTGTATTTGTCAAGATTTGTCGAAAAATGAATCAAAGCTCTATATCAATATTATAATTAAATATTCGCCTTGAAAGTCATGGCCGCGCAGTCCTTGATTTGCTATTTTGTTTTTAGTATTTTTTTTATTAAAATTGAAGACTTCATATAGTATAGGAGTTAAAAGGAGAAAGGTCTTAATTTGTCGAAACTGACAAAAGCTTTAAAATACGACTAAAGTGTAATTAAACAGACGAAATCAATTTAAAACACAAAACTCGTGGCCGCGCAGTCCTGACGTTACTTTAAACCATGATATCTCAATAACTATAGTAGCTAAGATTTTGCTGTAGACGTCCATATAATCCTCATATTAACCCCATTAAAATGACATATCCTTTTACCCTCAACACTGTTTGGGACGCGAGTAATCTCAAGAATTATGTTACCCCATACAATGTTCTAGTAGAGTGACCATAATTTCGATTTGTTTTTAATCTTTGTCAAACTGGCTATGACAGCACAGTTCAAGGGCATTCTGTTCTGTTAGTCAAAAACTTAAATAAAATACTAAATAAGACAAAATAAAAAACTTGTTTGATATTTGAATATTTTTATTCATTGCACAAATATAAAGATTTCAAAAATCAACAAAATCATTATTCTTCAACTTTAAATGTTTTTCATCGGCTCTTACACCTCTACTAAAACATAAGTTAAAAAATGGATATATACAGAATCGTTTGTACTCTCTTCTAATTTACTCTTGTTATCGTCGTAACAAAGCATTCCGCTATTTCTTATAATATGACACTTATAATGCCCTATTGTTCCAAGTATTGGAGGAACATATTCTACGGCACCTAATAATTTATAAATGTTTTGTTTAATTATTATACTTTTAGGTACCTCATGTAAAAACACCATTTGCGTGCAATTTAAATCGAATGTAACAATTTTTGACAAGGTATAATGAAATAGAACTACTTCATTGCATTTTCTGCATTGCTTGTTTTCCCAATCATGAATAATAATAGAATCTTCCAAGTTACTGATGGTGAAAATATTAATTAACACATGTTTTCTTCTTGATGGGGTAGAATTTATGCATGCACTATTTGAACAGTTACTTACAGAAGAAGCACTAAAAATAATATCATTTAAGACGTGCTCATAAATAAATGCAGCGTTACATTCACAATCATAATGATTGTTTTTGAAATGTATCGAAGCAATTCTTATTCTTAATTTGTTTGCTTCTTCACTGTTATATCCCTATTTCTGCAATTATTGTCAAATAAATCGCGTATGCATGAATACTCTTTAAATCCGTGGGCCAATAAAAAAAATACGGAATCAAATGCACAAGTGTTTGTTAATTTAATATTTTTTTCAGATATATCTTGTACAGTAAAATTACTATTTTTTAAAAACATTATATTACAGGTTTATTTGCAGAATCATCTTTAGGAACACCTTCGCCTCTCCAGTTTTCAACATACGTAGGAATTACTGAGAATACCGAATCATTTAAAAACGTTTTGGTTACACTAGGTTTTTCTTTTTTGCAGCATTTGTTTTCAAATGGTAACATTTTTCGCTTCCTAGTCTTACCTCGTTTTCTTTTAATGTTTTTCTCCTTTTTGTCTACAATGTCGGCGAAATTATTTAAACAATTTAAAGCAATTTTTATTTCACCTAATAAATAATCATAATGCATATTTAAATATTCATCAATGTTATATTTCTTCGACCTTGTTGTGAATAACAAATTTTTCATAGTTTTAAAATAGCTCTCTATAGCTGAAGATGTTGGTACTTTGTTTTGTGATTTATATAATGGGCACATAATATTACTCCAGAGGGGTAACTTTAGGAGTAACCGTTTGAGCGTTGTTATTAAATGAGGCATGTAGAAAGAGTTTTGTGATTCTGACGAACTTTTTGTTTTATCTAGGCTTTTTTCCCTCTCAACAATTTCATCAAACCATGAGAGCAAACCGTCATCATCGTCGAGGATTATGTTTTCGTGAATATTTTCCTTCTCATCGGTGTCTTCATTAGGTTCCGTATACATATGTAGTATTACCTAAGGTGCAACTTATTTTCTGAATATAAACAGAAACAGGGTTTTCTGGGTTATCGTATTCGGTTAGACATAGTCTTACAACATCAGTAATGAGAGTTTTAATTTGCTGAAACGATTCACATTCTTTCATATACAAAATGCAACGAACGTATAACATTTATATCCCTATTTTCAAAGCAACGTAAATTATAAATTGTTTTGATAAAATGACTTGTATCTAGCCTAATAAATACTTCTACTACTACCTCTTGAGTCATCATGAGTATACTTAAAATTGGGTGAGCATGAAGTCTCTTGCTTTGTCGTTTCTCATACTTGATCTGGCGGAGAGCTGCTAAACTTGGCAGCACTGGTGGGCAAACTTGATTTGGGTCTTTAATTAATTTGGCCGCAAGTTCTTTTTGTACGACTACGGCAGGCTTATACTGTAGAATTTTTGCTAATTTACCTCTTTTGTATGGAGTTAATTTTGTTTTTTTTTTAGGATTGTGTGGTACATTCTCTTCCTTACAAGTAAGTATATCGCATGTAAATCTTACAGTTTTTTCAGAAATTGCTTCGGTTTTTATTATTGTTTCTCTTTGACATTGTGAGCACTTTCCAAATAACGAAATGTTATTTTCACCGTCAACTTTCTTATTTTTAAAGTTCCAAGTACATGGTAGCTTAGATAACTCCCAGAGCTTTTCTCTCAAAAAAGTCGCCCACTTAAACTTTGGCAGACTCCTGTATTTTTGGTGTGTCGATGAGGTCCTTATATCTCTTCTAGCATAATGTACCATCACGGGTTGATTTTTTTTCCATTCATGCTCGTCCATTGTAAAACTAAATGTTTTCACCTTGTCTTGATATGTCAGCGATAATGAAGCCACACTATGACGCGACGGTGAAGAAGATGAACTACTCTGAACTCGGGGTGAATAAAGGTTATCATCTTCATCATTTTGAAAATACTCGTCGTAGTGCCTTTTCAATGCTTTGTAGATTGCATAAGGAGCTATCGTATTATCTAACTCATTAGATATTGTTTTAAATACTGGATCATTATATTTAATACTGCGATTTCTGCATACATCTCCGTACTTAAGAAATATTTTTTTTTAATTTTTCACTATTGACTTTTCCTTTGCGACCCGCTTTTATCTGAAAATTCAATTAAAAAGTATATTTTTAAATATCTATTTATTTATAACTGCTTTTTAATAATTTGAGATTACCAGGAGTTAAAAGTTGCGTCTGGTTTAGGCAAAACCTTAAACGCTCTATTTAGTTTTTAAATAGAGAGCCTGGGAAAGGTTTACCTTTTTTTTTTTTTTTTTTTTTAACCTATACTGTCCCACTGCTGGGCAAAGGTCTCCCTCAAAGCCTTCCATTGGTCCCTATTTAACGCCTTATCTTGCCAATCTTCAATGAAGGACTGCAAGTCGTCCCGCCAACGTTTCTTGGGCCTCCCTCGGGGACGACGCCCGTCTTCCGGCACCCACTGCGTAACGACTCGAGCCCATCTGTCCCCATTCATCCGGCATACGTGGCCCGCCCAATCCCACTTACCCAGGCTTTATTTATTATTATTAATTATATAAAACACAATAAATTCCATCCTTGTTCATTAAGGCCTAATTTGTTAGGACTTTATTCCGATCTACTTTTTAACTAGGTACCTATGTAAAAGTACTGACTACAGCAAAATTGGTAAAAGTTTTAACATGGTATGGTGGTAGATAACACAAAATAAATATCGTTAACAAATTTAATTCAAAAATAAATAACTCACCATATTGATTAATATCACGTAATTATTTATATCACGTTTAAATATACACTAAGTCTCTCACTGAATACACACTTATGTCCTTTTTATCGGAATATCACTGTCGGATCCACAACGTACAGCAGTAACAGTCCGTTGAGATATAATACTGGTATCGTGACGATTCGACGCGAGCGCGGTGGTCCGCTGACCAGCAGTTGTGCGAATGAAAAGCAATATTAGAAAGAGAGCGCAATAGGCAAACTCGCGTCGATGCTCCTGTAGTGCGGCTGAAGAGACCAACTTAGAATAATGTTAAAATAGTAATTTTACTGATTTATCTGTAAAAAATATTAAATTTACTCGTGCATTTGATTCAGTGTTTTTTTTTACTGACCCTGGGAATAAAGAGTATTTATGTATACTCAATTTATTTGACAATAATCACAGAAATAACGATATAACAGCGTTATATTAACAGTGAAGAATCAAACAGATTAAGAATAAGAATTGCTTCGATATACAAGGTGTTTTTCTTGAAGTGCTCATCCTTTCAGGGGGCAAGTATGATAGTGATTCTCGACCCAAATCCACAATAAAATTGGTACGTAATTTTTTTTAATTTTATTCATATCGGTAAGTGTGCAATTACCGTTCTGAAAATGCGGCCAGTGTGTAGCCTCTCTATGACCGCGCGCTCACGCACACAAACAAACGCAAACAAAATTCATAGACCCTACGCGCGGCGATGGGGATGACGACGTCCCTTTCTATCCCACAAGCCACGCCCCGCGGCCGCGCACACGCAGAGATCAATTTTTCAGTGTCATTGGAATCCCCGGCGCATGTGTACGTCCGTCCCTCAGGTGCGCCGGTTAGTGAGCGCGGTATCGGAATACTACAATGTTGACTTGGTCCTCCAGTATGTCTTCAGTGGAGACACCGTGTCTCGAGCCATCGCGATGTTCAGAACCTCAGCCAAGCTGATAACGTTACGCAAGTAACATTTTGTCACCAGTGTTTCACAATTATGTGCAAAAGTTATCAGTGCTTTCGACACTTTAAAAACGAATGTGTTTGTGTTACGTAAGCTGAAAAATAAACAATCAGCAACGTCGCGCTTGACTGTGCCTGGAGCGTGAAGGAGCAACCTTCAAACAAATTCTCGAAGTAGGTAACAAGTACGTAATTTACTTATTTGTACAAAGACAACCATTAGTAAGAGGTTGATAGCTAAATCACCGCCCCTAAGACGACCCACTGACCAATCAATGTTATTACTCTAATAAGATTATTTAAAAATTTTAACTACCCTAAAAATACCTACCTAACAGGCTAAAAATAAAACACTTAAAACCCTAACCCGTAAATACCTACTTATCTGGCACAAATTGTCTTGAGGTATTTTTGTGGTACAGCTCGATAAAAAGAACGGATTGAAAATTTAAAATCAACCAATTTAATTCACGAATAAACACGAAATTATTACGGACCTTGGGGCTGAATTTACCTACAGAGCGCAATGAATGCGCCGAGCAACTACATGCCGAATTATTATTAGGTATTACAGGCCTAAACTTTCCCACTGCAAGACCTCCCTACCTATCACTTATTTTGTCGAATGCTGGATTGTACGAAAAACATACACAATGCGAGGTCAGCTAAAATACCTACTTCTTAGTGCGTCTTAGTAATACTAATAAAGCA
Organism: Athetis lepigone; assembly: GCA_033675125.1. Lineage (NCBI taxonomy): Eukaryota > Metazoa > Arthropoda > Insecta > Lepidoptera > Noctuidae > Athetis > Athetis lepigone. The sequence goes on from CM066221.1 coordinate 992,909, forward strand.
AAACTAAATGAGCATTACATGCCTACATGCATACCTACCCATGTTTCGTCTTTATCTTGCAATCATAATTTCACTTTCATTTCACGTTTGTTTATTTTGTATCACAGCTGATTAGGTACTTAACAATCGATGCCAAATCGCCAACGTGCCTATTAATAAATTATGTAAGGCTAAGGATTTCGCGTCATAAACATTAGGTTGCGGGTTCGAAACCTAGCAAGTAGGTACCACTGTTATTTTTCTAATTCTGCAGGTACTTTTTCTAAGTTTTTACCTTTAAATAAGAAAAGTCTAAATAAAAATATCTTTTAATAAATAAGAAAACTCGTTTTATCATACACGAGTCAGAAAGGGTCAATGACCGTACTGTACAGCTGTTGTGTCGTCCTTGGCTAGTTATCTAGTCCTAGGATAGTCAAAAGCCAGAAAGCCTAATAATGTACAAAGAAAAGTCTAAGTAAAAATATCTTTTAATAAATTAGAAAACTCGTTTTATCATACACGGGTCAGAAAGGGTCAATGACCGTACTGTACAGCTGTTGTGTCGTCCTTGGCTAGTTATCTAGTCCTAGGATAGTCAAAAGCCAGTAAGCCAAATAATGTACTTACATGACTGTGATTATCGAATTAAAGAAAAAGTTGCTCTAGGTACCAGCGCATAAATAAATTACAATTACTTTTTTTTACCGCCGCACTTCAATTTACGAAACTTTGAGTCCACGTGGACTGAGGCGGCTAAGCCAAATAAAGTAGTGAATATTTCGCCAAAAGACAACCCGTCGTGTGATTGGTCCGTCGCGTCGCTCGGTCGGCGCCTTTCATACTTGGCGCAAGCGCAAACACCGCACTTTATTTTTAAATTGAATGTAAAAGGATTCCGTATCATTTAAATTCGTAATAATTTTTTTTCCCGAGTTAACTTAGGTATCGTGTAACTATCTAATTTTATTACGTAAAATATTTTTAACATTTTGACATATTCATAAGAATTAAGTTCATCGCATCATATTATGTCTAACTACAGGCTTACATGTACTTAATAAGGATCCCTGATGCCCTTGAGCGTGTGTGCGGAGTGGGCGGAGCCTCGTACAGGCACTTACACACACAGTGACATGTTGGGCGATAGATCTAGATAGAGGTGATTCTGCATTTTTTACGAGGTTTATGATTCTACATAATTCTGAAAAACAGTCAAATTTAAAAAATAAATATCTCAAGTACTATTAATTGTTGACCAGGTATCGTATTTTTATATGATTATTTACGAATGTTATAAAAACGTCCTGGGAGGTTAAGCAGTATAAGAAATGCACCTTGTATTTTAAAATATATCATTATAATTGTGAATGTAACGCTGCATTTATTCTTGAGCACGTCTTAAATGATATTTTTTTTTAGTGCTTCTACTGTAAGTAATTGTTAAAATAGTGTATATCTATTTATAACGTTATTTTAGATATAATTAACATTTCCACGAGCAGTAACTTGCAAGATTCTATTAATATAATTCTGTACATTTTGTTTATAATGTATAAGAATATCTAAATATTAAAAAAGTTTTTTATCAGTTAACAATAGAAACCAGAACAGAAATGCGCTTAGACTGTATTGTCTTGAACTTATGGTCTTGAAATTATGGTCACTCTACTAGAACATTGTATGGGGTAACATAATTCTTGAGATTACTCGCGTCCCAAACAGTGTTGAGGGTAAAAGGATATGTCATTTTAATGGGGTTAATATAAGGATTATATGGACGTCTACAGCAAAATCCTAGCTACTATAGTTATTGAGATATCATGGTTTAAAGTAACGTCAGGACTGCGCGGCCACGAGTTTTGTGTTTTAAATTGATTTCGTCTGTTTAATTACACTTTAGTCGTATTTTAAAGCTTTTGTCAGTTTCGACAAATTAAGACCTTTCTCCTTTTAACTCCTATACTATATGAAGTCTTCAGTTTTAATAAAAAAAATACTAAAAACAAAATAGCAAATCAAGGACTGCGCGGCCATGACTTTCAAGGCGAATATTTAATTATAATATTGATATAGAGCTTTGATTCATTTTTCGACAAATCTTGACAAATACAGACTTGAGTTGACAAAAGGAATTATTTCTCTATCCCAAGTAGTTGCTGAGATCTCCGTGGCCGCGCAGTCCTTGACGTCAGGATTGCGCGGCCAACTTAAAACGCTTATAACTTCTTTATTTCTGCTTTGACAAATACGGGGTTTGTTTCTTTCGATTTTGACAAATATCGACAAATTTTTGGCTGAAACCATTTTCTGATTTGATAACTTGGCGGAGCAATCCTGACGCACATGAAAAAGAAAGAGACAAACTATCTACTTGTATCAAACCAAGTCCTGCTGGCAGGTCCGTTTGGGTGCAACGGTCGCCTGGAGGACACGGTCGAGCACACGGTGGAGGTGTGCCGCGCATGGGCGGACCATAGACGTGTCCTCGTAGAGGCGATCGGCGGCGGTGACCTCTCGCGCCCAGCGCTGGTTCAGGCCATGCTGCGGGGCGAGACGGAATGGGATGCCGTCGCCTCCTTCTGCGAAGCAGTTATGCTAGTGAAGGAAGCGGCGGCGCGCGAGAGGCAACGACGAGCCTCTCGCCCCGGACAAAGACCCAGGCGAAGACGTCGAGAGTCGCAAGACGACTACCGGCCACCGTAGGCGCGGTTCTGCGGATGGCGAGCGATGGGTAGCTCGCCGCCCGGCTAGGACCAGGACCGCGTAGACGGCGCGTTTTGTTCCACGCGCGCCTCAAAGAGAAGGAGTCAGCACAGGAAGGGGCCCAACAGGGCCAACGCCTGCCGGGGTTGCGGAATGTTATGTTTATAACAGTTACCGTGACCCTGGAACATAAAAGGCAATCGAAGGAACATGAGTGGGTTTTAGTCAGTAAGAGTCTGACACACCCTCCCGCCGCACCCAGGACGGGAGCAGTCATTGGATGATTTCCCACTCACCAAAAAAAAAAAAAAGGCCCGTTTGGGTAAAATAAACCAATAAAGTTGCGTCCTACCGGCAAGACTGAAAGTCCTGCTAGCAGGACTCTAGACGATTTATCAAAATGGCAATAGCCCAATAACAAGCGACAGATGTTTCAACACATGACTTACTAGCTGTTCCTCGCGGTTTCATCCACGTTTAGGTTTTGGTAACTGCTTCGCTCCCGTGGAACATAAAGTGATATTTTATAGCCTATGTTACTCGTTGACAATGTAGCTTTCGAATGGCGAAAGAATTTTTAAAATCGGTCCAGTAGTTATTGAGCCTATTCATTACAATCAAACAAACATACAAAGTTTTCCTCTTTATAATAGATGTAGACAGATCTCATACAGGTCAAAAACTTGCTTATACCACAACAATTAGTGACAGAATTATTTTGGTGCATTAGATTAAATATAGGGTGTGGGGTGCTGTATGATTGTTGGTAACTAGCCCAATACTTTCAAATCAAATGAATTATTCCCAATAGTCCCCTCTAGCCCTGTCCTCCGGGTGACAGCTTTTGATCAATGAGATTATATTTAGTACTAGCTTCTGCCCGCGGCTTCGGTCGCGTTAGAAAGAGACAAGTAGCCTATGTTACTCTCCATCCCTTCAACTATCTCCACTTAAAAAATCACGTCAATCCGTCGCTCCGTTTTGCCGTGAAAGAAAGACAAACAGACAGACAGACAGACACACTTTCCCATTTATAATATTAGTATGGATTGAACATTTAATCTCTAAGTATCACTCAGTGTAAACTCAAAGTTGTTTTGCTTGTCAAAAGTGTTATTTAAGGGTGCTTGTACACGGTGCATGTAGCTTGCGCATGTTGAGGCACTTGCGCGGGTCATATGCATCGTAAACATATCGTTTAGGGTGCTTGTACACGGTGCATGTAGCTGGAGCAAGTAAAGATGCGGGTTACACGCGTGAGTAATATGCGCAAGCTATTTGTTCGAGTTTCTGAGGCACTGGACCCGCACATGTTTTTAAACGATATGTTTACGATGCATATAACCCGCGCAAGTGCCTCAACATGCGCAAGCTACATGCACCGTGTACAAGCACCCTTAAAAACATGTGCGGGTCCAGTGCCTCAGAAACTCGAACAAATAGCTTGCGCGTATTACTCGCGCGTGTAACCCGCATCTTTACTTGCTCCAGCTACATGCACCGTGTACAAGCACCCTAAGGTATAATTAAGGTGGCGTAATGGTAGTCAGTTGCATTTTTAATTTCTCATTCATTATAGTAATCTCAGAAAAAAAGATCGAAAGAAATAATGTCTTCTTCCGTTAATAATATAGGGTATAGGATGTCAGACTGCTATGATTGTAAATGTTACCGACCTAACCCGATTTCAGGACAAATTAGTTTTGCCTAGGCTAAACTATAGTCTAGGAAAAGTTGATGATAAATAATAATCACGAAGTGGTTTCAAATAAATAATAACCATGAAAGCAGGAGCTCTGTCTGCTTCCCTCCCGCCATTGCCTCCGAACTTATTTTAGTTAATTAAGTTTATTTTGGTTGGCCAGCATTTTCAAAATTTGCTTATAAATGTATGGAGGTTAGGTGATCTCCTTTTTTAGTTGTTAACTTATTCAAAAGCCTGCTAGTTGCTATTTTTCTTAATTTGTTAAACTTCTGTTATCTTCTTATTCTAACATTGTACTTTTCATTACCTTATAATGGGATATTATAATTGTTTTAGACTTGCATGGAGTTCTTCATAGATTTCCAAATCCTGAAAAAGATAGAGTACGAATACCTGGCTGTATTCTATCGGAGGTGATATTTTGGGGCTTAAGAATGCACACATATTGAAGTACCGTCAAGTATGTTCGCTACACTTTCAGGATAAATTTAAGTGTCGCAACAACAGACTAAGCAATATTGCAGTGCCAACATTAAAGGAGGCGAGCGAATCTGGGCTTTTTATAATACACTAATGAAAACTTTATCAATATTTTTTTCAAGATTTATTATTTTTTACCACGAAATATTAAGATATTTAGTCATGGGATTATAAATTAATTATTTATTCAAAACATTACTGACTGTCTGCACTTCCGGTTTTTAACAATGTTGCCAAATGAAATATGTTAATCGATCAGTTGAAATAAGATTATAATGGAAATGTAAAACAAAATAAAGAAAACATTGTCTGCAGAAGAAACACTGAATCATGATTTCATCTGTTGACATGTTTTATAATATATTATAAATAATTGTTTTTATTTTTAAATATCGCACAAAATAATGTTTAATCAATGAAGTTGCAATAAATTATATATATTTTTTATTATACAGGCCACACAGTAAAAACTCATGTCAATGTCACATCTAAAGTCAAACAAATCATTCACTTCGTTGGTTTTAAACTTGCAATAATGGATATTATGTTTTGTTGTGTTTCCGTGCGGTTTAATTATTTGATTGGTATTATTTTACGACTTTGGCTACGTATAAAGGATTCTGACGGTTATTATTTTGACGAACAACCTACGCATTTCTTACATCCACTGATAAGTTATCTTGGATTACGAAGTAAAATACAATCAGTGATCAACATCTTTATTATATTAACCTGGTGGCGTACTTAATTCTCCTGTAGGTTTGCGCTAAATAGAAGAGGAATGAATTCTTTCAGTTAGACAGCAATGGATGGCACGCAGTCGTAAGTAATTTATTTCAAAATAAGTTCACATGGTCATAAACTGTTACTATTACTAAAATACTTCTGATCTATATTTACTCAAACCAAGGCTGATCATAATGAAAACATCCAGTCAATAATCCATAATTATCAATTCAAGGCGTTTATTTCAAAACAAACAAAGCTAATTTTGTACGGACTAATAACATCCTATATTTTTATTTTTCTCCCATGTAAAAATTGTAAATATTGGTATTTTTTTACAATAGTAATATCAAAAATTAATAATGCAAGAATCATTGCTGTATAGTCAAACCCAATAATGTATGGACCTTCGCCCGTCTTCTTAACCAGGTTAGTTAAATATAGATCTTTATTATTTTGTGCTAACGTAATGGCGCCGGTTTCCGACTAGCCTCCTCTATCCGACCATTTTGATTTTTATTAGCATAAACGTTTAAAATACGCGCGACACTCGTGAAACGGATCGCTTTCGATCCAATCACTAACCGTACGTCATCTGTCAAAACTTGTGTTTCAAATTTTAACCGACATTTCGTCAGTCCAACAAAAGCTAGGCAAGGGTGTAGTTTGTATTGGATTGAATGCGAAAAAAACATAAAACAGTGAAAATAAACAACTGGATTTTTACGCTAAATACTCTGATAAGTTTGTGGTTTATTTACTTTAAACGTTTTATTGGTGTTTTCAGTTATTAATATTACAATATGCATGTAAAAATAGAGTCTTTTTATAAGTTTTTTTGGGCAATTAATTATGGACGGAATGAGGAGCTTTACAAAATAACAATATTCCGAAATTCATCCGAATCGGTCGGTAATAGGAATTTCGCACTTTGTAAAAGAAAGTAATTTTCTATTATGCATGTTGTTTTGTGGAGGTTTCGTGTTAAGTTATTTATTCTAAACGCTATCCTTATATATAACACCTGTATGCGACCAATGCTAACCTTAATGGATTCTTAGTAATATACGTTTAAACTGACACTCTTTTTTAATTTCTTTGCGATAAATTTACAAAGACCGGTCTGGTTTTTAAACCTTATATTATACGTTTCTGACACTTAATTGCATAACTACGAAATTGTCGGATCTTTTTAAGTGTGTGTAAAATAGAAATGAACTAAAAATTAATATCAATTTCGGTTTAGAGGCTTTATTACTTAAATGTAGGTTTGGTTGGAATCTAGATGCGATTTATTTCCTGTTTCCGTCCAACTCGGTTGCTTTTGCTTGCAGTGTGCTTGAGTGAAATTGCATGTGTTTATTTCAGGCACATCATCATGAGTGATAAAAAGAGGTTGAAGTGTTCGCTGGGGAATATGGAGAAAGCGGTACAAGATATACGGGAGAAGAAAATGAGTACAAATCAGGCTGCAAAATTTTACAACAATGAAAAATTATGTGCCAGGCTCCAAAGAAAATATGGAATACCCAGAAGGTGTGTTTGCCGTCGTGCAATATGAAGCAGAATATTTTCCTGGGATAGTCATTGAAATGTAGAGAACAATTTGAAAGTAAAAACAATGACGATGAGTGGAAACTTCTGGAAATGGCCAGAGAAAGACGATATCCTAGTTTATGACATGAAAGACGTCATATGCATAATAGAAAGTCCTGCTCTCGTGTCTAATCGAGGGATGTTCCAAAAATAAATCAACTCCGAAAGCAAAGCAATCTGTGAACCCTCGAATAAATATAATTACATACATACATAATAGTTTAAGTTTTGTTCTTCAATGATCTCATTCAAAATCGTAATATTATTTTTGTTATAATAAATAATTATTGACATTATATAATTCCTATGCTTAGATCTTAAGGGAAAAAAGTTTATGAAAAAACCTTTATATTAAGTATTTATGGTAATTTTTTTCACAGTTTATTAGCAAAAACTTTTTTCAAAAAAATAATAACCGCCTTCAAAAACTAAAAACCAAAAAATAACAAAAATTTCGGAAGTCTGTGACGACACAAATTAATTGGCAGAGAGAAGCCACCGACTTCCGAAAGAACATCGGCCACTGCCCATATATACTAGGACCTGGCTATGAAATGTCGCGACCATGGTTAATATAGGGCTTAAATGGTTCGCCTGACCACCATTAGCAATCCCACAATGCAAAAATATTATTTGAAAGTGAAGGAGCTTAGAATTTAATAAAAACGGTGGCTCGGGTTCATGGTTGCAAACGAGATGTTTCTCGGCACTCTGAACCAATTCACAAAGCGTAATCAGTGTCCAGGGGGCAATAGCAGATAGTCGTCAAGTAAACAAGATCAATCGGAGTCCGTAGTCAAAGCCAAGTCACGAAAAAAAACAAAAAACACAGGAAATCGCTCAGTACACAACGATGCTAACAGCAAGCCAGCTACGATGTGTCATATGTCATCTGTCATCACTATTATGTCGACAAAAAATACGTTCCGTTTTACATATTTCTGATATATTGTTAAATGTAATTTAGGCAGTAATTATTTTTTAAATGAATTAATGATATTATTTTTTACTGTTTATTGATATAAGACAGTGATTTAAAACAAAAATAAATAAATAAAAAATATTATTCTAGTATTTCTTTAAACGTAATCGCTTAATTAAATGCCACTGCGCTGTTAAAATGAAACGCATATCACAGATAAAAATGAAACAGGTTTGGATGCGTTCAAACTTAATAAAAATTGTGATGAAATTGAGTTTATTTATTATTAATACTAAACATTTTTCCGGCCAGATAAAAATAAGTTAGACCCCGTTATTTAAAGCACGCATAAATGACTATTTTTTGATACATCGATTATTCATGTTCGCATTCAGGTCATATCTGACCGTCCTCCGGTTTTTAGTTTTTGAAGGCGGTTATTATTTTTTTGAAAAAAGTTTTTATTTATTACTTTTTAGTGTCGACTCTGACGTGTTCTACAACCGATGCCGAAGCACACATCATCTATGAATATTTCGTCAATTTTTTTGTTCTTGGTGAATTTTTCGAGAAGCACTCAACCGATCGCCACAAAATTTATATGGGACCACCCCTGAATCATGATTTATCAAACAAAAAAAGAACCATCAAAATCCGTTTACAATTGACGGAGATATTGCGTAACAAACATACAAAAAAAAACATACAGACGAATTGAGAACCTCCTCCTTTTTGAAGTCGGTTAAAAACGTTTAAAATACGCGCGACACTCGTGAAACGGATCGCTTTCTATCCAATCACTAACCGTAAGTCATCTGTCAAAACTTGTGTTTCAAATTTTAACCGACATTTCGTCAGTCCAACAAAAGCTAGGCAAGGGTGTAGTTTGTATTGGATTGAATGCGAAAAAAACATAAAACGGTGAAAATAACCAACTGGATTTTTACGCTAAATACTCTGGTAAGTTTGTGGTTTATTTACTTTAAACGTTTTATTGGTGTTTTAAGTTATTAATATTATGATGCATGTAAAAATAGAGTCTTTTTATAAGTATTTTTGGGCAATTAATTATGGACGGAATGAGGAGCTTTACAAAATAACAATATTCCGAAATCCGACCGAATCGGTCGGTAATAGGAATTTCGCACTTTGTAAAAGAAAGTAATTTTCTATTATGCATGTTGTTTTGTGGAGGTGTCGTGTTAAGTTATTTATTCTAAACGCTATCCTTATACATATATAACACCTGTATGCGACCAATGCTAACCTTAATGGATTCTTGGTAATATACGTTTAAACTGACACTCTTTTTTAATTTCTTTGCGATTAATTTACAAAGACCGGTCTGGTTTTAAAACCTTATATTTTACGTTTTTGACACTTAATTGCATAACTACGAAATTGTCGGATCTTTTTAAGTGTGTGTAAAATAGAAATGAACTAAAAATTAATATCAATTTCGGTTTAGAGGCTTTATTACTTAAATGTAGGTTTGGTTGGAATGATGCGATTATTTCCCTTAACCCTGTTTCCGTCCAACTCGGTTGCTTTTGCTTGCAGTGTGCTTGAGTGAAATTGCATGTGTTTATTTCAGGTACATCATCATGAGTAATAAAAAGAGGTTGAAGTGTTCGCTGGAGAATATGAATTTGACATTATATAATTCCTATGCTTAGATCTTAAGGGAAAAAAGTTTATGAAAAAACCTTTATATTAAGTATTTATGGTAATTTTTTTTCACAATATTTAAAAACAACTAGAGTCTAATATAGAGTTAGTTGTTGTTATTACTGTGCCAAATTTTCAATAAATGCTCAAAAATTATTTAAACTGGTTGGTTTTTTACGAATTTGCACTCAATTTGAATCACGTGTGTTTGAAGGTTTATGCGATTATATACACACATCAAAAGTGTCTAGGGATCAACATATATTTTTGCAATAACTTTTCTCCTGATTGATATTAATTAAAATTTTCTTTAAGGATTCATCAAATAAAGTGTTTTCGTTTGTCACAGTAACGATAAACCAAGTCACCTTTGCATTAATAAAGAAATTTGCCATTTTCCTAATAAAGGGATTTTTGACATTTGAACCACTAACACAAAAGTTCGAAAAAAGACTGAAATAACAGTTTTCTCTAAAATTTTATTGGGTAACTTAAACAATTAATAATCCGTGTTTCTACCGCGAACACAAGAACATCGGTTTGGCATACTCAAAACGAGTTCATCCAAATCACGCTGTGGAATGGCCGCCCATGTTCGTTGCAACAACAAAAAAAGGTCTTCTTGCGACTGGATACCCTCCATATTCGGCAGAGCTCTTTTCTGTAGCATATCCCATGCATGCTCAATCGGGTTCAAGTCTGGCGACTGAGCAGGCCAGGGCAGGACATTGATGTTAGCTGCGGCGAGAGTCTGTCGTACAACTCTTGCGGTGTGCGGTCGTGCATTATCATGCATTAACTGAAATAAGGGACCGATTTGCACTTGTAGAGGAACGATGACGTCTGATACAATCGTCTCAGCATAAATTTGAGCGTTGAGGTTGCCTCTGATCCAAATCAACTCAGTTCTTCCGCCGATCCAAATACCCACCCGCCCATACCATGATGGTTCCACCACTATAAGGATGGACTTCCTGGCAGGATTTTAATCGCTGTTGGCGTCCAGGGGTTCTCCAGTGTCGTATACGTCTTGTATCCGGTCTCATACCAAAACGAGACTCATCAGAAAAGCACACGAAACGCCATTGTTCTTCTGCCCAATTTCTGTGTTCAAGAGCCCATTGATATCGAATCCTACGATTGTGCATTGCTATAGGTGGTACCCGTAGCGGTCTTCGGGAATGAAGGTTCACTTCATGCAAGCGGTTTCTGACTGTTTGGTCGCTAATTAAGTTCCCTGAAGAGTGATGAAGCCTCACGGCTAACATCATGGCGGTTATTGTTGGAGCTCTTCGAGTTAAGATTTGAATGTATCGGTTTTGTCTCCGTGTGGTGCAGCGATACCGTCCTCCATGGCGCTCAGCCACGGTACCAGTGCTTCAGTAACGTGTCCAAAGTCGACTGATAACACTCTGACTTGTATTCAGAGCTAAAGCCACAGTACGTTGCCGGGAACCAGCTTCTATCATTCCCACGGCTTTGAGCATTTCTTCCCTGCTTAAATGACGTCGCCGCTCCATAATAACGTTGGTTTTAATCAGTAGTAGGGAAACAGTAGCACTAATAATGTCTTCAATGCGTTGTATGTTTTTATAGGGAAAATATTGACAGCTGATTTTCATCTTTTACTCGAATTTGATTCACAGTTCCTGATTCAAATTATGAAATGCACCAAAAAGGATCCATATAAATTTATAAAATCATAAATTTATTACAAAGCCACATCTCAATCTCAAGAAATCCGCATAAAAATGCTTGTTATTTCATTTCAGGCAGAAAAATATCTGTTAAGACACCAGGACTCTCCAGTATCGAGCGAAATCTTCATCTTAAATTAACACCAGCCAAAAGGAGAATTAATAAATTAAAATTTAAAGTAAGAAAGCAGATGGCAGAGATAATGGCAGCTAAAAAAATTGTTGCTAATCCTGCAGTACTAGAGTACTTAAACTGCTCTCGTACAGCAAAGTTGCTGATGCGGGTACAATGGCGAGAAGACAGGAAAAAGGTTGAGGGACGCCGCTTCACTCTAGAGGAAAAAAATGCTGCACTCTCCATTTTTAAACAAAGTGCAAAGGCTTATAGATTTTTGAGGAAGATATTTATATTGCCCACCACGCAAACACTTACCAAAGTACTACAAAAATGCAATCTGCGGCCTCTATAAAAATATATTTTTACAATTAGAAAAGAAGGCTGAAAAAATTAAAAACACAGAAAGATTGTGTGTTTTGTTATATGATGAAATATCTTTAAAAGCTCAAATAACTTACAATGAAAAAAAAAAGATAAAATAACAGGTGTAATAGATAATGGCCAGCAAAGGCATCCCGATTTTGCTGACCACGCCCAAGTCTTCATGGTGCGTGGTCTAGTTAAAAATTTCAAGCAAGCTATATATTATACATTTACAGCCAGTGCGACAAAAGGCCCTGAGTTGGCAACACAAATTAAAACGGTGGTTACTGAGGTGCAACAAGCAGGGTTTGTGGTGGTAGCAACAGTCTGCGACCAAGGGACAAATAATCGCCAGGCAATTCGATTGTTGTTAAATGAGACCAGGGGGGTCTACCTACGAAGAGGGGAAACACCCAAAGAAAATATTATATTAATAAATGACAAAGAAGTCATACCTATTAACGACCCCTCTCACCTTTTGAAAGGTTTAAGAAACAATTTAATGACAAAGACATTAAATTATGAGAAAGATGGTGTGAGGAAAACAGCCAAATGGTCTCATTTAATAAAACTTTATAAAGAAAACCCTGGCTATAAAGGTAATACGCTTGATCCCAAAACTGACAGAATACCACATTAACCCAGAAAAAATGAACAAAATGGAAGTGAAATTTGCGTCTCAGGTGTTTAGTCGCTCTAAACACCTGTGTTGCCTACGTAGGCGATTTTTCGCCATTTAGGCTACTCAGAACGAGAATCGGCGACGAAAAAATCTAAAAGGCGACTGGTCGCACATTAGGCTACTCAACTCTAGAGCTATTTTTTTTTTGAATATACTACCTACTAGGTCAATAGGCATGCGGCCATGCGTGTGTGTAATGTTGGTACGGTCGCGGTCTGAAAAGGTTTACCAATTTTGAAAGTACATTCTATATCACACTTTTTTCATTAAAATCTAAAATGCCATATCATGTTACTTGCTACCTTTTAGAAGTTATTATGCAAAATGACACAACAAATACGTTACTAAGCAACGGCTTAGGCTTAGCCATGTTTCGTCTCTATCGTGCAGTTGACGTTTGGCAGTTGTGTAACAGTGACAGGTATAGTGCCAAAGTCAGTGCTTAGTAACGCCTATTTATCTCGCCTTAAGTGATGATGAAACTCTTTTCTTTATTTGTTGAATTGACATTTGTCAAAAAACATCGTTTGAACGTCGTTTAGACAAGAGTAAAATTTTACGAAATATTTTTATTCATATCGAAATAAAATTGCAAGTTCAACCCTGGAGCAAGGGACAATCTTTGAAAATGGACATAGTTTTATATCATTAGTGCCTTATTACGAAAATTCATTATAACTATTGTGATTTACTGTGAGGATTGAATAAGACGTCACGGCGAAGAAGACCAAATAATAGATCATTTATTATTAATATTCTTATTAAAAAAATATTTGTTTTTCAAAGTAGGTTTTCTGTATATCAAACCTTTTTAGTAGTTAGTCCATCATTGCATCACCTAAAGCGATTGATTGTCATATCATTAGAAAAAAAAAATCTATGATCAATCAAATTATCATGAAATAGACATTTAGAACTTGTGGCCTGAATGTGTGCATGCAATTGTGATCCTTATGGTGGTAAAAACTTTCAGACCGTGACTGTACAATTTGATATTAAAATCACCCTATTTGTTTATGGTTAGTTTCCGGCGGGAATACCCTGAATTTGTGCTAATATGTAACCAAATTTAGAAGGAATACTTACGACTTATAATACGTATTCAACGCGCACGCAATTATCTGTGTTGTACTGAAATTTCGGTTATTCCTTTGTCACTTTCACTTTGAACAACTTCTCCTGTGTAATTGTTGTGTGATTTTAAAGACATTTTTTTGTGAAAAATGGGTAAACACGGTAAATATATCAAGCATTATCGTGATGAATGGGAAAAAACTGCCAGTATTTAAAAGTTAGTAAAAACAAGAGTAATGTATAAGATTATCGTTTGTATGATGTAGTTATATTATATACTATAGTCTTCTATTTCCACACTAAATTAGAAGTCGTGGTTTTGGTTTCACAATAATCCATACTAATATTATAAATGGGAAAGTGTGTCTGTCTGTCTGTCTGTCTGTTTGTCTTTCTTTCACGGCAAAACGGAGCGACGGATTGACGTGATTTTTTAAGTGGACATAGTTGAAGGGATGGAGAGTAACATAGGCTACTTTTTGCCTCTTTCTAACGCGAGCGAAGCCGCGGGCAGAAGCTAGTTCTTAATATTTGTCCCAGTCTGATTAAAATGTACCTAATAAGTACCTAGTTTGAAACTGCATAAATAGCAAATATAAATATGCACTGGTTACCAACCTAAGGGCATTAGTACCATACCTAAGGGCCTTGCTACACGGCCGATAACTACCCAACCCAATAGTTTAGTTGGTTGCCAAAAATCTTTGTGAAACGGTGACTCAACAGTTGAGTCGACGCTGTCTGCGCACCCCAATTATATAGTAGTGTAAATATAGATTTTTGGTACATACAATATATAAATACCTACTGCCTAGCGTACCATTGAGTTAATTTTTTTGTTTACAGATTGGCTTAGTCGAGCACCTGTTGAACTAACGGATAGTGGAAAAGGTGAGGCATTTTGTAAATTATGTGTCACACCACTCCGTGCGCACAAGACTCGATTTTGAAAAGCACATGAAATCTTAAACCCATAGGGACAAAGACTTAAGTTTTTCAAAAAAGCAACCCAAACTTGCATCATTTGGCTACACCTTAATTAGTAATGCTTCTTCAAAAGAAAAAATAATAGACATACAAATATCTGCCTATGTCGCTGCTCACAGCTCCATACGCAGCACTGATCATCAGATCGCAGATTGACAGATGTTTTAAAAACCTGTGGAACAGGGAGTGCTCTTGAAAACATTCAATTACATAGATCAAAGTGTTCGGCCATTATAAAATGTTTTAGAACCGGCCACGCTCAAGGAACTTTTAGAAGAAGTTGGTAACCAGAGCTACTCTATTATACTAGATTAATCCACCGACGTAACAACAGAAAAGTACATGGCAACTAGAAAAAATAGTTGTTGATTTTTTAGGCTGTCAAGAAGTATATGAAGCCACAGCCAGCACATACATCATTCAAGAGTTTTATGTCTAAAATGGGTTTGAATATTCAAAATCTAATTGCAGTAGGAACAGATGGAGCAAGTAACCTTTGTGGCAAACAAAACTCACTTTTCACTCTCTTACAAGTAGATATACCCCATTTACAGTTATTGAAACATGTGTGTTACTCCCTTAGTTTATGTGCCTCCAAAGCGTGCACGGAATTACCGTCTTCTCTGGAATATTTACTCAGAAAAACCAGAAATTGGTTTGCCCACAGTCCACTGCGAATGAAAATATATCAGACCTTATTTGAAACTATTAATGATGGAGAAAAACCCTTGAAACTAACGCAGCTATCCGCAACGTTAAAATTCACGGTCTTCCTTTTATTTGTGACATGTTATTTAGCAAAAAATAATCCTTATGATAAAACCTTTTGATCGGTAAGATAAAACTACAGGATGAATATTTTTTCTCGTGGAACAAGTTCGATTCCCGGGCCAACCATTTAATTATTTAAAAATCTATGAATGCAATTTAAATTGTTTTTAAAATTCAAATAATGTCTTCTTTCAGTAAAATGTTTTATCTACAATATTTAAGGTACTTTCCCTCCATGTGGCACAGCCGTGGGACACCCTGTATAGTGATCTTATTAGTTTCCATTGCAAGACGTATTTTCAAACCAATATTTCTGAGAAGTCTAAGTCTGTCTGAAAATGCCTCTCTAAAGCCGGGTATTCATTAGGCAACATTTGTTTATAAACACTGTTTATAAACAGTTTATAAACAGTGTTTCACAATGTTTCATCATCTCTGTAAACAGTTTATATACAAAGGTGATGCAACATTGTTTATTAAACATGTTGCCATGCTTCCCACTTCGAGTGGAGAGCAAGACGAAACGTCTAGTTTATAAGCAAAAGTCAATAGGTGTGGACGTGTGTTGCGCGAGTTTATAAACATGGAAGTAGTGTGGTCCAACAACCAGGTTTCGATGCTCATAGAGCTTTACCAACAGCGTAATATACTTTGGGATGCTTCAAATAAAGATTATAAAGATAAATTAAAAAAAAATGATGCTTGGGCCGACATTGCTGCAGAATTGAATATGTCGCAAAAGGAAGTGGAAACAAAGATGCATATTCTACGCTCACAATTTTCTCGTGAAAAGAAAAAACTTAAGTCATCAAAAAGAACTGGAAGCGGTGCCGAGGAAGTGATTAAAAGCAGATGGCAGTGGTATGATCCGCTACAATTTTTATTACGTGGTGCAACGACATCTGGAACATCGGATACAATGGGAACGGTGAGTACCTACATTTTTATATTATTTGCTAAGTTGATAATATTAATGTAATTTTTTCATCTTTTCAAGGTAACGGGTTAGTAAATTTTAAATCAAACACAAAACTCTAAATTATAATCAGAACTTTATTTGGAAAAAAACAGGTAGGTACATAGGTACCTACTATTTTAAGTATTATGCATGAGAATTTTGCCACGGCACACTACCTTCTGGACTAATGAAATATTCAGCAAATTGATCTCTTACAACCGTAGCAGCTAGTGGGGGATGTCTTGCAATAGGTTGTAAATCCAACATGCTGTTGTGAGGGCCGATTTCTCTTCGCCAAAAACCTTCTATAATGTTATATTCTGAGTCTTCATAATCGAATGTTCCTGGTGGAGTATATATAGCCCGAGACTGTTTATTGCGCCTCAAAAAGTTATGCAAATATACACATGTCATTGTTACAATTTCACAAGTAGCAGGCTTAAGAGGTATGGCTTTTCTGAAAACGCGAAAGACAGCACATAATATGCCAAACACATTTTCTACTATCCTTCTTGATCTGGAAAGACGGTAGTTGTAAATGCGCTTTATAGTTCCACGATTGTGAATACCAGGATAAGGCTTCATAATATTTTCGGATAAGGCAAATGCGCTGTCCCCTACTATTACATAAGGTAGATTCGGACCATTTGGTAAAATTGGTTGTGGCTGTGGAATATTCAAATTGTTTTGAGTAATTGCATCGTAAAATGGAGTTTCTTGAAATACTCCACTGTCGGAAGATCTGCCTTTAGCACCACAATTCGCATATATAAAGTTGTAATCTGCATCAACTATTGCCAGTAGTACAATGCTGAATTGTTCTTTATAGTTGAAAAAATCACTGCCAGAGTTAAATGGTGCTTCAATAACAATATGTTTTCCATCAATGGAGCCGATACAATGAGGGAAATTCCATAATAATTCGAACTGGCGAGCCTTGTTTTTCCATTCTTGTTCAGTACTTGGAACCTGTAACCAATTTAAGACAATGATTTACAGGATGGCAGTGCCTCAACGCAGCCGTCAAATACACCGCCAACTGTGCCGCCGCCACCGCCAACATCACAACTGCCACTGCCACCGCCGCCACCGCCACCGCCACTTCCACAGTCAAACAACTCCAAAAAGAGGAAGTGTGACGAGAATCTCAATGAAATGTATGAAATTATGAAAAGTGCCAAAAAGAAGATGGAGGAACCTAAAGACGAATTTGAAATTTATGGCCAGTATGTGGCATCTGAATTGAAAAATGTGAAAAACCGAAGAGTACTGTTACAGGCCAAGTATTACATAAATAATAGATTCACTTTTGTTTATAAGTATGACGTTTCAAAGTGCCTTTTTTGGCCTAATGGAAATAAATGATTTGACTTTGACTTTGACTTTGACTTTGAATATATTGCTACAAGCGAGAATGGGCAATTTCGATAGTAATTATTTTGGTGGATATCAAGGCTATGGAGATGGATGGCTCGGCTATGGCGACGGATACCGCACCACATCATCAACGTCGACATATGCTGATGCATCTACACCAACGCAGACACCAGAACCCCAAGTCCATACTGCTACTGGTGACGAGTTGCGCTTTAGTAATCTTGACGAAATAGTTTCCCAGTTGGAAGATGACACACAATAAATAAATTGATGTGATTTGATTTAAATATTTGATAAATACCTACTTGAGTGATTTGAAATTATTTTATTTTACTCACCTTTACATAGTCCTTTAAAACTTTTGTCAATTCCTGACAAACTTCTCGTATTATCTTGCTGATTAATTGTTTTGATACTTTAAAAGTATATGACAGTGAGCCATATGAGTCACCTGTTGCAAGAAACCTTAAAGTTATAGCTAGTCTTCTCTGGGGCTCAATAGGATGCCGAAATTTCGTTTCCTGTTTTGTTATGGCTGGTCCAATCAATCTCAGTAAAATTTCAAAATCTGATGTTGACATTCTCGTGAAATTTTGAAAAGACCCATCAAATCCACGAAGGTCATGAAATACATAACTTCTATTTAAAAGATAATTTCGAATCCACCACCTTTTCTTCTTTTTTTTTCTAGTAGCACTCTTATGTAATATTATATAAGCAGCACAGAGCATCACTACCTCCTCGGGCGACATCCTGGCAACAACTGAGAAGTGTGGACTGCCAAGTTTCAGAAACAGTGTTTACGGTAAACTTGTTAATAAACCCGTCATAAACAGTTTATTAACAAATGTTGCCTAATGAATACCCGGCATAACAATGCTTCATGAAGTCGATTTCTGCCAACAGAGCAAAGGAAGTGAAACAACGATGCTCTGCTTTTCTTGTACGTTTAGTAAGAGAATTAGTTGAGAGGTTACCGCTTAATGTGTCGGTGGTGGACAAAATTCAACTTTTAGCAACAAGCAGCGTATGCCTCTCAATCAGCAAACCCAACATTGAAAACTTTCCCTGGCAGGCTGGTTATCGAAGAAGCGATTATGAACCAATGGCGTGTATTAAGCACGATGCGCATTGAGGAGATAATTGGAACAGCTGCTTCTCCTAATGACATCGTACATTTTTGGATACAAGTGCCAAAAATTAAGAATGCTGGTGGAAGTCTGATGTTTAAAGAATTAGCAGAGTTTTCGATACGATGTCTTTCATTACCTTTGAGTAATGCCGTCGTTGAAAGAATTTTCAGTCTAATGGGGACAATCAAAACAAAATTAAGGAATCGCATGCAACTACCCATGCTGATCGCCATTCTTAGACTTCGTACCCATATGAATGTAAGAGGTACATGTTGTAATAATTTTTAACCAAGCAATCACATGGTGAGTTAGCACGCTGGTAAAAAAATGTACGTCACCGGTGGATCTTGCGCCAGTACTAGCACATCAACTACTACCGAAAACGGCGAAAGTCTTGTCGATGCCTTAGTATTACTTGGAGAAGACGAATCTGAATGATTCTATTTTTATTTTGTTTATTTAGTATATATGTTAAATGTTAACTAATTTCGTTGACTTGTTTTAAAGATGGCTTATGATTGTTTATCTGTGTATACGTATTAAAAATAAAGTGATAAAAACTATAAGTGTGAATTTTCATTTGAAAATGTTATCGATACATATATTTATCAATTTTACTTAAAATCTGTTATTTTAATATATTTACCATAATTTACAGGAGCATTTTTTTTAATGAATAAAGACTTTGTTGAGTCATAATAATAACAAATGAACATTCATATTATCATTATGATCAATTAGAGACACCAATGACTGCTGATCAATTAGAGACACCAATGACTGCTGATCAATTAGAGACACCAATGACTGCTACAAACTTCAAGATGACTTAAATCGATTTAGCCAATATTGTATTAATAATAAACTACAATTAAGCATCTCCAAATGCTGTTGTATAAGTTTTACTAAAAATAAAACAAAACTGAAATATTCTTACTCTCTAAATGATATACCATTAAGCAGAGTAAGTTTGATCCGTGATCTTGGTGTGGTTATTGATGATAAGCTACATCTCGACACACACATTAATACGATCGTCAATAACGCCTGGCGTATGTTTGGTTTTGTTCTCAGATCTTCGACTGAATTTATGCGTCCACAAACATACTTACATTTGTACAAGTCATTAATAAGGTCACAGTTGGAATACGCAGTTGCGGTGTGGAATCCTCTATACAATAAATATTCGGATTGTATGGAGAGGGTTCAGAAAAAGTTTTTGAAAGCCTTGCATTATAAATGCTCTCGTACCTATGTTCCCTATCCCGATTTACTCAAAAAGTATAACCTGTTGTCATTATATAGTCGACGAATTTTCCTTGAGACTATGCTCTTGTATGACTTTTGTAATAGTACTTATGACTGTTTGGACATCTGCAATAGAATATGTTATGCAGTCCCTAGAAGCGCCCAAACAAGAGCAGTGCGTAAGCAGTCACTCTTTGCTGTGTCCTCGAGTCGTACAAATGCTGGCATGCGAGCTCCTCTAAGACGCCTTACCAATAATTATAATAAGCATTTTAATAATATAGATTTATTCTGTTTGTCACATGGTAAATGTAAAAGAGCTATACTTGAAGTACTTACTCAACCATTCTAATTTTCTGTTTGTTTAAATTAATATTTTTTATATATAGCTACTGTAATTCTGTAAACAACTTCTTTAATATTTTTTTTTTGTTATTGTTACACCAATTGTTAAACTTACATTTCACTAAGCATTTCCTTAAACTTTATTTTCTAGCGTAAAAATGTATAATGTCAGTAAAACCATGGACGAATTCGTCCTTGGTAAAAAGTATCCTGTGAATAACGCAGTGGATTACATAATTATTAATTTTAAAGTCTCACTGTTTGTATATTTTTATTATGTAATTGTTAGTTGTTCCAAATAAAATAAAATAAAATAAAATAAAAAATATTAAAAATTACAGCTCCGGGATAAAAAAAAATACTTATATTTAAAAAAAAAAAACATTTTTTTTAAAGATTGTAATGTCTGCAAGTATGTTTTAATGAGTGAGGATGAAATTGAGTATATAAGATACAGAGAGTATGCAGGTCGACGATGGCTTTGTACTCCCAGTAAAAATTTAATAAAAGTGATATCGAATTTCCAAGACATAATTAATCACATCCTTGAAACCAGCCTAGAAGTATTTTATTTAAAAGATATTATTAAAATGTCCATCATGACACTGGTCGATTTTGAATTTATAAATTGTGAAAAACATAAAAAAAGAATTATCGAGTATGTGATTAAAATGGTTATTCGATTTATAATTTTTAACGTTGAAATCCTAACTTAACCTCAAAATTGACGTTACATAACCTCAAACTTTGATCATCGATATCTCCGTAACCATGGGGCTCCTAAGGTTGGGAATAGTATGGGGGGGCTTCCCCCAATCCTGCACCCCCACCCCCGGGTTCAACGGGTCATAATGGAAACTTTAACCAAAAGCACGCCAGAACGATTTATTTGACTGTAAATCAAGCAACTTTTGCTTAGTTGGTAAAGAAGACATGGACTCATATCGATATTTAAATTTAAGTGCAATATGTGTAAAGAAGTTTGTTCGATTCCATCCGAAAACACCAAAGATACTGAGCATACAGATGCTAATATAGCTGCTACTATTGGAGTTATAGCTTCTGGTATAGGATTTCCTCAGATCGAAGAGTTGTTTTCGGCTATAAATATTCCCATATTTTCTTCAAAATATTTTAGTCAATTGCAAAATAAAGTTTATAAAAAACTGCTGCTGCCAATAAAGAAAAAGAGATTGCTTTAGCAAATGGCCGGGTCAAAAATGGCTATGCTGTCATAGATGTGTATGTGGATGGAGCATGGTGTGCAAGGTCATATGGTTGAACTATCAAGTATCATCAGGTACGGCAGCCATAATAGGCAGAAATACGGGTGAGGTTCTGTACTTCGGCGTCAAAAACAAGTATTGCCTCGTTTGTGCCCGAGCCGATAATAAAAAAATGCACCTAGAGACCACCAAAAAAATAAAATAAAATAGAATGGTAGGGGATGGTAATGCTTCGACCTATGCTAAAATTCTTAACGCAAATCCGTATCTGAGCCAAAATTTGACGATTGAAAAACTTGAGTGCCGCAATCATATATTGCGCAATTTTTGTAAAAAGATAAGAGCGATCAGTACTGACACTAAATACATATTAGCGCACCGAAAAACTCTCACCAATGTTTACATAATGACAATGCGAAAGGCAATTGTTAAATCCTTGAAACACCACAAGGCCTCACGGAGCCCTAAAATGCAGCAATATCGGTTTTACACAATGACATCCTTAATTCTTTGTCACACGCTTATGGTAAATTACTTTTGTGTTACCACAAAAGTAATAAAACAGCATTTTTACACATGTAATTTCATTTTATTATCGTACTTCGGTGTACATAAGCAAATTATTAATGATGTCCAAGGAAACTAAAAATAAAAAGACGTACACTCAAAAGTACACGAAGGTTTGGGAAACAGATTCAGAATTAAAAGGTACGTAAATTTCATTGCCCAATTTATTGTTCTGCAGAAAATTCGTGACAATTGTTTGAAAGTAGAAGACGAAACACGATTTAGTGTTGATGAGATGATGGTTCCGCATAAAGGGACCAGAGCGGGCGGGCAGTCGCAAACAATATATACAAAACAAGCCAAAGAAGTGGGGCTTTAAGGTATTTGTTCGTGCGGGTATCTCCGGAATTGTGTATGACTTTCTGATCTACGGCAGAGACGATACGATTGGGTTTCACTCCTTCAATGATGAAGAAAATAGTATGGGCTTGGGATCGAAAGTGGTTTTAGCTTTAGCTAAATCTATTCAGAAACCTGCCTGTAAAGTGTTATGTATACACAGGGTTATTGTGACGAAGTCTGCGTAGCAAACGAGGATAGTGCGCGGCAAGTGTAGGTATGTTGTTACGGCACAATAGAGAGTTGAAATGTGTTAGATAGGACAACGAAATCTTGAAGATTTGTTTAAATGTATAATATTCTGTAAAAAATCACAGAACAAAAACATAGTCCTGGGAGGATTGTCGGTGTTTTACCAATAACCCTGTATATGCTTTGATAATTTCTTCGCATCGATCGACCTTCTACAATACTTACGCAATGTGTATGAATTTTTTTCTGTGGGTACGATACGCCAAAACAGACTTCGAGGGGCAGAAACAAAACTACCTATAGACAAAAATTATAAAAAAAAAAGGTAGAGGATCACACGCTCAAGTGGTATGCAATAAAAATAAGCTCTTCGCTCTAAAATGGTTCGACAATAGATGAGTGACAGCCGCTAGCTCATATTTAGACGCAAATCCTATTCAAGTTGCCGAAAGATACAAAAAAGATGAAAGAAGAAAAATGCTTGTGGTTTGCCCACATATGATCAAGCAATACAATGCTAGTATGGGCGGGTTGGACTTAGCCGATATGCTGATTGCATTGTACACCATTCCGGGGCCACCGCTGGTATTTACCTATATTTTCGCAAAAACTCGACATCTGTGTGAATAACGCCTGGTTGTTGTACCACAGGGATTTGGGAACAGCTAAGTCTATGTCACTAAAATCATTCCGGTATGAAATTTCTGCAAGGTTGCTCAGATTTGAGAGAACCAATGCCAGCCAGGCCTCTAGTTCTAGCAAGTCCTCCAGTTCAATTCAGATCCAGTAGCTGATAGGCCACCGGATTCGATTCGTTATGATCAATTATCTCATTTTCCAATTTTGGTATCCACCAGAGGGAGATGTAAGTATTGCACAAAAGGAAAAATTAAGTTCATGTGCAAAAAATGTAATATAAGGCTGTGTTTTTGTTGTAAATAGCTTAAGTTAGCGCTACATGAGCATGTGATGATGTAGCCTTTTCTAATCTAATTTCAAGTTGTAGAGAAGTTGTACGACGCGACACCACACTTTGTGAGAAATATTAGAGAACATAACAAAAATGTAACTAAATTAGACTGCCCTACCCGATGGCATTCTGTAACTGACATGGTAGAAAGTTTGCTATCGTTGAGAGATATATGTGCAACTGATGTGGGGCTTCATTTACCTGACTCAACATGGGATACTTTGACAGAAATCCTGAAATCTTTGACACATGCAAAACAGTTGACAAAAAAACTACAGGAGGAACAACTGACTGTCGGAAATTTTTAATTGGCATGGATGATGTGCAAATTCAAGTTATCCAAAACAAAGACCAGACTGTCTGAAAACATAATTGAATCGATGAAAAAAAGGCAAAAACTTCTGTTTGAAATTGATGTTTTTATTAATGGAATGTTTTCAGACCCAAGAGTAAATTCAGTGTTGACATCTGTACAACAGAAAAAAGCAAAGAAAGCTTAATCCTACAATACTTAACAAATTTTGAATTGGAACTGGTTAATGATAACTTGGATATAAATTAAATACCAAACGTGCTGAACAGTTTACAGGAATCTTTCTTTCTTCAGTCTACAGAAAGTGTCTTGATGTACTAAGAAAGGTCACGTTATAAATTTCCTCTTGTACAAATTATCCACCATCGTATTACCTGCACACCAATGACTGAAATTAGTGTAGAAAGGTTATTTTCTTAAGCTTGTGGTCTCTAATTACAGATACTCTGTAGTGCTGCGTCAGCTGGTGACACTGCCCCCCCCCCCCCTCTCCCTCTCCCTGTTTGAACTGAGTCAGACTTGCACGAGGAAGGCCTCTGAAGTTTTCCTGTTACTTGGGATAATTTTGAGGCTGAGTTGGGCGATAAGATGTATTTTTCCTATTGGTATTATTTTGTTTCAAAATGGGTCCAGCAGATTTTTTGATTACTGTGGCGGATCTGACATTGTCATTAAATTTTACTCCGAAAAGGAATTCATCACGTTCTTGATTCTCAACTACGTTTGCTACATTTTTATCAAGATGTGGAATTACTATCTTCTTTCTGGTGACGGTGTCTTGATGATAAGTCTGTGAATAATCGTGTGACATCACTGATTGTTGAAATTAGAGTTAACTTATAAAGATCACCTTTTATCAATTTGTCGGTAGCAGACAGCAAGTCCGCTGTTGCAACTCCAATCTGTTGTTGGCGTTCTTGGACTCGTCTCGGGCCTTCGCAGCCTCATTTAGCAGTCCTTCCAGCTCCTTGTTAAGCTTTGGTGCTTTCAAAAACTTAATATTACTGGGTATGTTTGTTAAGAATATCTTCCTTGATGTCTTGTTTTAAACCTTTCGTAATGATACCTTTAACCCTTTTACCAATTCCATGCAAATTTCTGGCCCGTATTCCCTCTCTGTGGATAGGGTTTGTCCAAGGGCCCTTATGATAGAATCGTCCAAACTTCTATATCAGGATTTAAATATTCTGTGTTGTATACACATTCATCGACAGAAAGGAGACACAGCTAACAGCTGCACTTTGTTACATGTACTGCCAGTACAATGTTAACAGCTACCAGCTGTATTTATTAAAATATTAGGGATATGTATAAACGCCACTCCGCGGCGGTTCAGTAAAGAGTACTTTAGCAACATTAAGGGGAATGCCCGAAACTGGGCCAACGCGTCAATTATTGTATTGCAAAATTATCGTAATTTTATCATAAAACGAAAACACAAAAGAAAAAAAATTACAGTCAGAAAACGGTGGAAAATGCATTTTATTGTATTATTTACAACTCTCATTAACTAAGTATGGAAACGTGGCTAAAAAGACAATATGTCAGGTTTCAAAATTGATGTCATGTATTTTTTCACTTGTCAAACATCAACTCAAACGTCAATTAATTCCACAGAGTAAAATAATATACCAATACAGGAGATTAATCCGTTTTATGTGCTTGCGCCGCCGCGCCGGTGAATGTGTTTTTCTTCGGAATTCGTATTTTCTGTGATCTTACCAACGACTTTGGCTTGTTTCTGACATCTGACGAACAAAATAGTGAGAAATGCATTTTATTGTATTATTTATAAGTCTCAACCTAAGTACGGATACGAGGCTAAGAAGACAATGTGTCAGGTTGAAAATATATGTCATGTATTTTTTCACTTGTCAAGTTGTCAAACATCAACACAAACGTCAATTCATTCGTTTGTGTGCTTTCGCCGGTGAATGTGTTCTGCTTCGAAATTCGTATTTTCTGTGATCTTACCAACGACTTTGGCTTGTTTCTGGAATCTGACGAATCTTGCTCTCACGGACAAACTCGGTTCAAACACGGAATCGTTATCTGCTACTCCGACTGACCAAGGCTAGTTTCCAAGGACTTCGATTTTAATAATGGATAACTGCATTAATTGCGGTATAAATACATCTCGTTGTAATATAACGGGCAGACGTCCTTTGAATGAAGAATCCATCTTATCTATTGTACGTGCATGGGTTTCTCCGCCAACAGTAAGTAGTGTCCAAATAGAATTATGCACCGACCTACTTGTTTCTCATGCAATTATTTAGGTTGTCGGTACTTATGTTTCGGAAATAAATAATAAACTATTATTTATATTTAAGGTGGATTCCTGCCATCATCTCTGTCAAGCTTGCTGGGATTTGGCAGTTGATGCGTTACTGTCAGTTGAGGCAACAGAAGAAACTTCTACTCCTCGAGGCCACGTTCATGTGTGTATCCATTGTGGACGTTCTTTAAAGAATGCACGGTCCCACCGTCTCCGATTCAATCCTGAACGAGAACAAAGAATACTAAATGTTATATCAGAATGGATTTTACCCCGAACTGTAAGTATGATTCAAATAACTACACATCATATACAAATCTTGCCTGGGTTGCAGAATGTAACAATTTCCCCTCAATTGTATTTGAAACAGATTTAGGGCCGTATGGGGGATGTGTTTAGACAGATGATAATCTTTAAATTATAATTTCATTAAACAATAAGCTTTAATGAAAAAGTAGGAAAGTTAATGATATTCCATTTATTTTAGGCTGGAACTCAGAGTGAGGTATGTAATTCTTGTTGGGTGAGGGCGGACAGAGCTGCTCGCCACTTTGTCTCACAGCAATCAACATCAGCATCTGCATCTGACGTACCAACTTCTGCATCTGACGTACCATCTTCTGCATCTGACGTACCAACTTCTGCATCTGACGTACCAACTTCTGCATCTGACGTTCCAACTTCTGGATTTGACGTACCAACTTCTGCATCTGACGTACCAACTTCACCAATTGACACATCCATTTCACAAGAAACCCCTACACCAGAAATGCCAGTGTCTGATATAAGTACTCCAACTGTGGAAACCAATCCAGTACAAAGCGTGAGTCAAGAAACAATTATATTACCTGACTATCTGAGGCCTATTCAAACCAAAAGTTGGTGTTTTGTAGAAGGTTGTAATCGGAGAGAAAGAAACAGAATTCCCACAACTATGAGGAGAAATCTTTTAAACATGCACAATTATTATGTGCCTCAGAATAACAGACTTTGTGACTATCATTTATATGCAATAGAAAGATTGGATTTTTTAATTGGTCTGTCAAATAATTCTGTAAATTCATTCTCGGCTAGTCAGGTTCAAGATATGCTAGCTTTAAAATCTCCCACATCGGTAGAACTCAATTTTGAAGATTTGGGAAGCATACAGGATAATGTTCTTTACTATTGGGTTGGACTAACCAAGCAACAATTTCACCAAGTGCTTGATGAAACTCCAGCATGTTTATTTAACCAAACTTCGTACTGGCGATTCAGACGAAAGATTATCAAGTTTGTTAAAGATCCCACGAGCAACTTTGGAGAGGCTAATTAATAAAGCGAGAGAATTGCTATCGAATAATTATGTGCCACAGCATTTGGGCATAAACCACATCAATAAGGATCAATTGTGCGAAAGGACGCTGACAATTCCCCGAGGGTTATTTGGTAATCACAATGGTGTTAACAAACCAGTAGTCATTTGTGATGGAACATATATATATATGTACAGAAAAGTAGTAATTATATGTACCAAAAGGACACGTACAGCCTACATAAATATAGGAATTTAGTTAAACCATTTTTAATGGTTGTACTGATGGGTATATAATAGATGTTTTAGGCCCCTATCCAGCTACAACATCAGATGCAGTCATAATAAAACCAGAATTTAAAGATGGAACAGTCGTGAGAAACTACTTTGAGGCTGGTGATGCTTTCGTGCTGGATAGGGGATTTAGGGACGCCTTGCCCTTACTTAACACATGTGGTTATCGAATATATGTACCCGCGTCATTAGAACAGAGTGAAACACAGTTATCTACAATAGATGCAAATAAGTCAAAGGCAGCCACTATTTGCCGTTGGGTAGTAGAAGTTGTGAATGGAAGATTTAAAAGAGATTTTAAACTATTACGACAGGATTTTTTTAATCGTGCAAGAAAACATTTAATGGAAGATTTTAAAGTGGCTGCCGCACTTATAAATTCGTTTCATCCTGTTATAACTGACCGGGATGATGCTGAGGAAATTCTGGAAATTATTAATCAAAATATGTACATACAAAATAGATTGGCCTGTCGTGTGTATGTAAGCACCTTTATATTATTAATTCATGTATGTGATGTTTGTCTCTATAAAAGATGTAACACTATTTAAATAAAGACAGTATTTACTCATCATTCGCCTTGTTATCATTTCGCTCCGATTCCCAACATCATATGGCGACCGTGACGTGAGTGTGCCCTGCACTTTTTTTACATTCTGATCACCGTATAAGGACACCGATCCACAATGAACCTCAAGTGTAGTCACAAAAAAAATGTCTTGTGAGAATAAGTGTTTTTTGTGGCAACAATAAAGAACAATATTATAATGGGGAAAACTCAGAGTAAGGAGGAAGTTATAATAGCGCAAACAGCTTCTGGCGGTAGTAACAACGCAGATTTGGAGCAGTTGAAGTTCCATACCAGCACGACGAACGTGGTCCTATTAGTGATTTTGAGTCTCCTGTTGCTGGGATTCGTTTACCTCATATTCAGAATTTATAAGAACTGCCACACCAAGTGGATGGCCAGTGAAATAAATCGACACGCGTTGCGAAGATCAATTTCATTCCCAACATCATAGCCAATTATGTTATAGAAAATCAATTAAACAGAAGACGAGCCAATTTCAGACCACTAATTGTAAATGAAAATATTGTAACAGATTTTCCTCGGCTTACATATAATGAACTGATTTTAATTTCTCTAGGAACATACCAAATCAAGCAGGCACGTTCCTATTATGGAGAACATGTAAGGGCAGATGGCTCCTATATAATAGAAGTGTGCAGAGAGGTTGATAATAACCTAATAAGAGAGCTGTCGACTTCAAATACTACATCTTTATATGGAGCAAAAATACAATCTAGACATATTAGCAGAAACAATGATGTTAGAAGTAAAAAAGTGTAGATAGGTTATATGCAGTCAAAAAGTGGCACATTAAAAGTTTGCCAATTGGCAAATATGATACTGAGTATCGCGTTGACATTTGACGTTTATCTCTTTTTCACTCGCACTACTTCAATTATGTCATCCTACTTTGACGTGTAATGTATGTGTGCGTTAGTGTGCCGTTTTTGAAGATAGAATTTCGTTTGGGTAACCTATCTACACTTTTTTACTTCTAACATCATTGAGCAGAAAGATTTATTTTATTTACATTTTAGTAGACAGCTCTCTAACTGGAAGGCAAGCAATCCTGCAATATTATTGTAATTGTTTTGTTGGCAGGCGTACAGTAGGGTGTTGTGCACACATTATGTCGTTAGTATGGTATTTGAGTTGGGCTAGGTATCAAGACAACATCACCTCCTGCACACTTTCTTGATAATATATTAGTTGTTTATGAAGATGATTAAATGACAAAATAAATGAAATATAAAAAAAACTGTGTTCCTTTTATTTCAGTCCCTGTAGGCACCTAACTAACTGTTGTTATATACATCAA
Source organism: Athetis lepigone (assembly GCA_033675125.1). Classification (NCBI taxonomy): domain Eukaryota; kingdom Metazoa; phylum Arthropoda; class Insecta; order Lepidoptera; family Noctuidae; genus Athetis; species Athetis lepigone. The sequence continues at coordinate 1,022,806 of CM066221.1, forward strand.
CTGAATGATGTAGGCTTACTCTTAGCCAGACCATTGCAAACATAATATCATAAAACTAGTTTATAAAAATGTTTGCAGGCAATTAATCTTTGATATTGTTGCATTGTTACTTATACTTATGTATTTTTGAAAACATGATCTAGGTAGATACATACTACAAACATATCAGGTATCGGTTATATCTTCACGTAAAAAGATTACCAGTTACTGTAATTGTTTAACAAACCAGTTAAATAAGAATGATTTCTGATTCAATTGTATAGTTTCTTGTCACTTAATCTATTTTCTAACCTCACTTTTGCCATAAATTCAAAATCAAAAATCTCAGAATACACACTGTCAATTTCATAGAAAATAAGTGACTTAATAATAGCTGTGTTATCTTAAAAAATAACACCATTTTCATGACTGCAACATGTTGGCCCAGAGATATAGGGAAAATGGGCTTTCTCCTTTGTAATGAACTCACAACCAGCGGCAATGACAAATCTCGGCAATGTCAGCTTCCTCCATTTTTCCACCTGACACTTCAAGTTGCATTATCAGCTCATCAAATTTTGAGAAATGTTTTTGAATGTCCTCGTCTGATTGTTTCTTTGATAATATCGCTTTTTTTTAGATTTTATGAAATACTATTTTCCTATAAATATTGCTTCTAATTGAGCTATCATATGCGCTGCAGTGGTACGGTTTCTAACTATATTGAGATACTGGTCCAACGCTTCTCGCTTTCGCATCTTTATTTTTATAATCTTACGTTTTAATATCTACATCATTGCATAGCACATCGTGCACACCTTTTTCTTCCAATACTAATTTTGTGCGAAATTTCCAATTTGAGAAATTTGTTTTCTCAGTGAAAATAGGCAACCTATCTTGTAGCGCCATTTTGTTTGAAGCTCTATTATACCATTTTTGCCATACCATGAGTTCCTTGACAGTTCATTTTTTTCCGGCGCACGCATACTACTTTAGACTAAAAAAAAATAATCTGGCAAAAAAAATAAAAATTGAATGATGAAAAAAATACTGCCCTTCGTAAATACAAAGTAAATTATCATGATTTTAATTAACTGTTAATAAATTAGGTAAATAAAATAAAAAAGTATAACTTTAAAAAATGCGTAATGCGTTGAACGGAACTTCTGCCTATAGAGATTGACACTACCTACTCAACAATAATCGAAACTTAAAATTAATATTCCGTAGATCCACCTAAGACTCTCCTGACACATCTGCAGCGGTTCTGCATACTCAAAACAAGGGTGTCAATATCCTGTTGTGGAATACTGTCCCATAATTGCCGTTTCTGAAGCCATGAAGACCAGTCAGAGCGTTATATCCAGGCTTTGGTCATGTTATCGTGTGTGGTGGAACGGCACCGAGGACCTCAACGCATTACAACACATGTACAGGACCGATTCATAGTAAATGCTGCACGAAGTCAACTAAATGCAGCGGCGATGCAATTGGTTCAAAGGCTACAGAGAGAGTATGGTTTGCTGGTAAGCGGTCAAACTTTGAGAAGGCGACTGCATGAAGTCAATCTACGTGCTCGTAGGCCATTTTGGGTATCAGCACTAAGGAGAGGTAATCGAGGAAGAAGATTACAATGGGCTATTGCACACGAAAACTGGAACCATTCTCAATGGTCACTTGTGCTTTTCACTGATGAATCTAGGTTTGGATTTCATCCTGATTCGCGAAGAGTACGCGTTTGGAGAAAACCTGGACGTTGGAATCGACTGCAGCACCCACAACAAGTTCATGCATATTAAGGTGGCACGATTATGGTTCGGGCAGGAATTCGTCTCGGCGGTAGAACGGACCTCGTTTGGATACAAGGCAATATGACTGCTCGAAAATACCGAGATGAGGTGCTAGAGCCTGTAATCTTGCCCCACAAACAGCAAATGGGACAAAATTTCCAGCTAATGCACGACAATGCCCGTCCACATACGGCGCGTATCGTTACAAGTTGGTTACAACAGCATGTTATCCAAGCTTTAGACCGGCCTGCACAATCCCCTGACTTAAATCTTATTGAGCATGCCTGGAATGTGCTTCAGAGAAGAGCTCGTAGGAATTTCCCTGTTGATACTGTGCATCAAAACCAGCTTTGGTATGCAGAACCGCTCCAGATGTGTCAGGAGAGTCTTAGGTGGATCCACGAATTATTAATTTTAAGTTTTCAACAATTTTTATATAAAAAAAATTGTTTTGTTGTTTAGGTTTTGAAATTTCAAAAATAAAGTTAAATTGAAATTTTGTTGAGTTTTTCCTCTTCTTCTAAGTTTTTTTTTTAATTTAACTTTATCTAAAAGTTTATTATCAGATTAGATAGGCAATTAAACAAGGTTTATTTTAAAGTGTAGGTGTCTTAACAAAAAGTTAATTAGGCAATTAAACAAGGTTTATTTTAAAGTGTAGGTGTCTTAACAAAAAGTTAATAGAATTTTAGTTATTTAGGTTTAATTAAAATATCCCTAGACACTTTTGATGTGTGTATTTACTGGAGGAATTACGTCGCTATGGCATGTGTTGCACAAAGTGGGATTTGGATGGAAAAAAGTTAATAAAAGAAAAATAATAATGGAGAGAGGAGACATTGTGCTCGCACGTATAGCATTTTTAGAAGCTGCAAAACAGATCCAGATTTGGGACAATGTTTTATTTCTCGATGAGACTTGGCTAAATGCAACTGTAGGTAAAATGTGGACAGATGACACTGCTCATTCCTCCACAAAAGTACCAGAAGGAAAAGGCGAGAGACTAATTATATGTCACGCTGGGAACGCAAAAGGGTTTATACCTAATGCCCTTCTAGCATTTAAATAAAAAAAGACAGGAGACTACCACGAAGAGATGAACGCCGATAAATTTGAGAAATGGTTCGAAAACAATTTATTAAATAATTTAACAGAACCAAGCATTATAATAATGGATAATGCGAAATACCGTTCCCGGCAACTAAATAAACCGCCTAGTTCGCAAAATAATAAAAGTACCCTAGTAGAATGGTTGAAAAAAAATAACGTGGATGCCGATATGTCGATGTTGAAGGAGAAATTGGTGAAATTAGTCAAATTAAACAAGCCACCGATGCCCACCTACAAGCTTGATGAGATGGCAAAGGAACGTGGGCATCGAGTTTTAAGATTACCACCATTACAACGCGATAGAATTGATTTGGGCTCAAATAAAAGGTATATAATTACTTTTTAAAAGTTAAATACAGTGCGACCAAGATCATAATGATCATAATGAGAGCGCAAAAATGACGTTTAAAAAGATTTTCGACTGCATTAGTTCCGTTTGTGGTCACGTTAATTACCACCGAGGCCGACTGTAATAACAATTTTAAAATATAAATGTGCTTATTTTAGAAATCAGTGTATTTTTTTGGTTGTTTAATCAGTTTACCTAGGCTACCGGGGCCACATATTTCTTTATTATATTCACTTATCAGTGTTTTTATTATTGGCAGGTTATGCAGGTATAAACAATATGTCTCCACCATTCACGGCAAACAAAATGCTGAAATTACTAGAAGAAGCATGCCAACATGTAACGGCAGAAAATTGGAAAAAAGTTGTAGAAAAAACTGAAAAAATTATAAAAGAGGACTGGAATAAATATATCGATAACACGGCTTTGCGGGGCAAAGTTTATAGTTATAATGAACTTACTGTATATATAAATAAATAAATAATAAATAATAATAAATATCCGGATCAAACCCCGCGGTTTATCAGGTTTCATGCTCTGCTCTCGTGATGTTATGTAGTCTATGTCTTATTTCGATGTATAAGCTACATATATGTTACTGTACAGTTTTATCAAAATCCGTTCAGTAGTTTTTACGTGAAAGAGTAACAAACATCACATATACATACAAACTTTCACATTTATAATATTAGAATATTAGAAGAAAAAAAAGTCGAAAATTGGCAATTCGATTCCACTTTCTTTGCCAACTGAATCGATATTATAAAAAAATCGATTCATCACTATAATTGTCAGACAAGAACTGTCAAGGAACTAATCTTATGGCAAAAATAGTATAGAACACTGTTGACAATAACCACGCTCTGCTGTTGTTTTTATATTCAATTAATAAACATTCTGCACTTAATAATATTGTTTTATTGTTACCATACATTATTAAAAAAAAACAGACTATACAACTGATTTAACATCCAACAATAAATTCTCAAAAAAGAAGTGTCACCGCAGAAAGCAGATATCATTATGGCTTGGTTTAAGAGATATTATATTTACGGCATACTAAACTCTCGTTTCTCACGGGCAAACTCAACCACAGTTACAATTTCAAGAACACAACAACCTCTTTTCCCACCTGCACTGTGGTCAATTCAACTCAATAATGATAGGAAATTTCCAAGAACCCAAAGTAACGTTGAGGCATTGGAATACGTTGTTAGACAATAATAATATGGATTATATGAAACAATTACAAAACTTAATAGTAAACACTAAACACGTAATAGAAAAAGCCAATGCTGCAGTAGACAAGACACCACGAAAAAAAAAGACAACGCAATGACTCCATTATGAGGTTATGTGAAAGTAAAGACAAAATGGGTTTACTTAAGTTTTTGAGAGGTATTGCAAATCATACGAAATTATAAATAATTGTTTTCTTTAAATATCATGACATTTTTTCCATGTCTTGTACTTAAATAACTTTACTTCTTACCTATTTGGTAAGAAAAGCAAAAATGCTATCACCGAAGTCCTCAATTACTGTGTCTGAAATACAATGCAGACGTTAATTTGCAAGACCTATTAAATCACACGATTACTAGGCTGCTTACAGAAACCGTAAGTCATTTAACTAAAAGAGAACGTGGTACAATGGAACTAGTCTATAAGTGAGGTTGTGACGGCTCGCAACAGTCACAATTTAAACAGAAAATGCAAAATGAAGACTCCTCTGACTCTAACATCTTCCAAAGCTGTTTAGTACCGCTACAATTAAAATGTGGAAAAAAATTGTACGGCAGAATCCGACTCCCTCCTCACCACGGTTGGGTAGTCCAATGAGAATAAGGTTTTCTAAAGAAACTACTGACTTGACAAACGAAGAAATCGAATACATACCATCAAAAATAGAAGAACTAGAAAACAGTCAATTTGTAAATGATGGCTTTTTTTGCTAATGTTAAGCTTTCTTTGACATTAACAATTTAGGATGCTGAAGTGTGCAATGCTGTTTCGCAAACCAGTTCAACAATGAGGTGTTACATTTCTGGAGCTACTTCTAAGCAATTCAATAATGTAAACACTAAAATACCTGTTATATAAAAGCCTCTGATTTTGGCTTATTTATTTTTCACGATAGGATTCGCTTGTTTAAAGTGTTTTGCACCTTTCTTACAAGCTTTGGATAAAAATGAGATGGTTAGATCCAGGCAAAGTTACAGTAAAAGAAAGAAAAGCTAACAAATAACAAAGATTTAAAAAAGAAACTGTATTAATTGTGGTTGTGCCGAAAGCTGGGTTCGGCAACACCAATGACAGCAATACCAGCAGGCGATTTTTTGGTGACCCACAGAAGGCTTCAAAATCATCGGTGTCGATTACATCTTGCTATTCAGATTAAAAATAATTCTAGAGGTAATATCAAGCGGCCATAAAGTTGACTGCCATATTGTTGGGAGACTGCAAAAGTCTACGTCTCGCACTACGACTGGCATCCGATAACATGGTGCTACAGTAATTGAAAAGGCGTTATTGTCTGTGTGTAAATGTGTATTTCTATCGGAAGATAATAATAAACATTTGCTACACTTAATAGCTGCTAAAGCTAGAAATAAACATTTCAGAATGTATACATATCACTTTGAGGGGAAGTTTTCGAGAATAGATTGCAATGCAGATGTAATCGCCATCTACTATCCTCGGTTCCTCTGCGCACAAGTCTGAGGCCAAAACCAAAGAGCAAAATGGCATCTTTTTCCAAAGAAGTGATAGCTATTTTGTTGCCACCATCACCAAAATCTGATGATAATTTAGATTCGGAATATGAAGCAGAAGAGGTTGGAGAAAGTGACGATGAACTCAGACATTCTTCCTCGTCACATTAAGTTATTTTTTATTTTTTTATGTAACTTTTTAAACAATTAAACCTTTTCCAAATAATGAATACACTTTTTTAAATTATCAACATATTAGACCATAAAGCTCATTGTTGTACCCTCTCCTTTGGTAGTCTGTACATTTTAATAAGTATTACCTACTTAACAGCAGAAAAAACCGCATAACTTCGCCCAGCTAGGAATGCAAAATAACCGTATGCGTGACGCTAAGACCTTGATTATCTCATCAATGAGTTGAATATCTGATTACTCGTATTTGTACAGGATTATTTAGGTTCCCAACGATAAATAAAACCCCACATGTCGCTAGACGTGGGGTTAAGGCAGTTGTAGACAGAGATGTGCGGCATAAAACTTCTAACGAACTTATGCGTTAAATAATTTATAGAAAGTAATTTTTTCCAAAAAAAATACCCCTTTCTTAGGAGTATTTCGTTAAAGAGTTAACAAAACCTATACATGGTAGTAACCGTAATGTGCCATGTGACAATTGGTTTACTTCAATTCCTTTGGCGAAGAGTTTCCTACAAGAACGGTATAAATTGACACTTGTGGGAACCATAACATCAAACAAACGCGAGATACCCGAAGAAATGAAAAATAGCAGATCTAGATCCGTGGAAACAACTATATTTTGTTTTGACGGACCTCTCACACTCGTCTCATATAAATCAAAACCTTCCAAAATGGTTTATCTTCTACCGTCGTGCGATGAAGGTGCATCTATCAACGGTACAAACGGTAAACCAGAAATGATTATGTATTATAACCAAACCAAAGGAGGAGTAGATAGTCTGGACTAAATGTGTTCAGCAATGTCTTGTACCAGAAAGACAAATAGAATGATAAATATTGCTTGTATAAATACGTACAATATATACATGCATGCGTGCACATTACTGTACGCAAAGATGAAAAGGCATTAAACCGCAAGAACACGGCTCTAACAATTGCTGGCACGCGGCCTTGCGGTATGAAACTGTTAACTACAGCCGCCTGCTAGTGTGTAGACTGAAATCCGTTAGTCTAGTCTATGTATACTGTGTCTTAAAGTATAAAAATCTCCACATCCACTTGGTTATTGAAAAAAGCATTAAACGGAACCTCGAATCTGGGCCAATCTACGTACCGTCCCAATACGCACAAATAATAAAATCTGCGAAAAAAAACTGGCGAGCAATACAGCGTATTTGTAAAATTTTATATCTGTAAAAGATTTGATGAGTAAAATTCGAATGACTATCGGTATGACTATGAAAATTGGCGAAGTAAAAGTTAAACAAACACCGGAAGTATTTCACCACAACACATTTTGGGAGACTAAGCTTTGGCGTAAGTCGCCGTCCCCCCAATCATTACTCGAGTCGGAAACACCATTTTATCAACATGTTTGTCGAGTACCCTATACAATAAACCTAAACTTTTTTGTTTTACAAAAGGAAACGATAGGTACTAATATTGGGTATTAGTTTTACAAGCTTTTATTTAACTTCTAACTATATGTTTGTCCGGGTGGAATCTTACAACTCAATTTTAAGGTGAACGCGGACTTGGCCGCACCGCACGCGCCGCAGTCTTCGCATTCGAATTCTTTGTATGAAGTTCTATGCCACCTCGCACACCTACCCGCGTCGCAGTTGCCGCAGACCCTGAAACGACCGAAATCCCCAAACGCAGCTGATGACGTCACCCGCACGCAGCGGACGCTGCGGCTAGCGCGGCGCGGATGACGTCATTCGCATCCCCGCCCCGGCGCGAGCGTAACGCGAGCCGAAGCCGGATGCGTGCGTAGGGATGCAATATCGTTCTGAAAAATATCGATATTTACACGAGGGATATCGATGTTAAAAAAATCGATGTATCGGTCCCAAGACCGATACATCGATATTCCTGACGATATTTAAAAAGAAATATTAAGTTTGGCCAATTTATTTAATAAAAATAGGTCTACTAGAAACAGTCTACAGTCTAGTCTATTTAGCACTAAACTATTGTTTTTAAAATTAAAATAAAAACACATATTGTTATTTAAGAAAACGTTTACTTTTTTTAATTAAAAAATCTAGAGATAGAATTAAGAAAAAGAAGCTTAGATAGCCTTGTACCTAGAAGTCTATTTCTTTCTTGGGTAATGCTCAATACGTAAGCGCGTGACGGCGACCAAACGTGTTGACAGCTGTGTGATCCTCAAACAACTAAAGAGCGATATCGATATTTTTTACTAATGTCGTCGATACATCGGCGATATATCGTTCATAAAAACATCGATGTTTATATCGATATTTATGAGCGATATATCGATATTTTAAAACAATCGATGTATCGTTTTTATCCCTATGCGTGCGGCGACGGGAACGACTGCAGTGACTGCGGTGCGGATAGATGTGCGAGGCCATTAACAAAATGCGATGACTGCGGGGACTGCGGCGCGTGCGGTGCGGCCAAGTCTGCGTTCACCTTTAAGGCCCTCAACTGATTGAGCTGAAATTTGGGGTGCGTTCCAAAACGTGCGAGGAATTACTCGGAAATTAAAGAGATAGAAACAACGAACGAAAGAGAACGGCTATAATGTTTTTGAACGCTACAGAGCGACTTTACTGTTTTGGAACGGGTTAGGGTCGTGTGACGACACTGTCAAAACATAACCTTTTGTCTTTATTGCAAAGAAGGAAAGTGATGTAGCTATTCAAATCGTGTTTTTTAAGCATATTTAGCCTGTTCGGCTCTACTTTAGTAAATATATTCTGTCTCCTCAAGAAAAATGGCCCTGCAACCATTGCATAAGAAAGCCATATTTCTATCAAAGTTTTACTGGAGAAAAAAAATACCAGAAGACGACGACAGCGATGATGAGAAAGAAGAAGCTCTTTTAAGTTTAATGGCAAACGAATGCAGGTGCGTGTGAAGGGAAAGAAATTTCCTCAACCGAGGCTGGCAAATTATGTCGGAGAAATCATACCTAAATATACGTTTGGAAGGTAGGCAGAACAATAATTAAGGAAGTTATATAAATAAGGCATTCTTTGTATTCTAAGAATGAATTTGATGTTAAATAAATTTCAAGCAAACTTTCGTTTGATGCCGGCAACAGCAGAAGACTTAAAAAATAAAATTTCACCCATTTTGGAGCTCCCGGGCCCGGTGGGTAGAATCCCAATTTCACCAAGAAAACAAATTCTATCTGTTATATGGCTACTTGTTGTTGACGGTGAGTGGGAAATCATCAAATGACTGTTCCGTCCTGGGTGCGGCGGGGGGGCGTGTCAGACTTTTACTGACTAAAACCCACTCATGTTCCTTCGATTGCCCTTTATGTTCCAGGGTCACGGTAACTATTATAAACATTCCGCAACATCCATGCTCGGCCTCAGGAAGCAGAAGCCGAAGCAGTGAAATAAAAATAATGACTTTATTGCAATAAATAGGTACATGCAAGTCATAAAAAAGATGGGTAGACGAGATACAGCCCGCATCAGGTGGTCAACATTGGCTTATGACTTATTTTTTATTATTATTTAATGTATTATTAGTTCATTATATTAATTGTAAATTGTAATATTTGTCTGAACGAAGCCTTCGTTCAGACAAATATTACAATTTACAATTAATCATAAATTAAAAATAAATAAAAAAGTCTCTGTATTTAATTATACATGCAAAATTATATTTCTAAATAGAAAAGGTTTAGTGGTGATTCATAATTATGTTGTTTGTTAATTATTACTTAATCAGAACACACCGGCTGTAGCGCCATGTACTGGGTCCAATGGTATTTTGATGTAGCCTATAGTTTAAGACATCTAGAAGTAAAATGGTGAAAACTGCATTCGAATTCATGCAGTGGTTTTGACGTGATGTGCTTACGAACAAACAGAAAGATAGACGTGTGACGAATTATATAATACCAAAGATTTATGAAATATCAGAAGATCTAAAAACAGTAACGGCTAGTTTAATAAGATACAATCAGCAAAATCAACAAGTGCTCTTTGGAATTCAAAACAACATAATTTCTGAACTTGCAGAAATGCAAACGCAATTTAAAGAAACTGCAACACAACTTAAAAAAATAGTAAGTAGTGGCAGTTTAAAAGAATTTCAAGAATTTGAAAATTGAAATTTGCTTGCGGCTAACAGTCCGGAAGTTATTTCTGAATTGAAGAATAAACTTTGAATTGTATGCAGTAAGGGCATAGCAATGCCTACCAGGCCTAAAACATACACAAAAGACGTAAAGCAGCAGGCGTGGAACAGGCGTGGCGCAGGCGTGCGCCGCTTCAAAACGATTTCATAAAAAATGTATGCAGGCGACGTTTTTGAATTATACTGAAGCGACGCGGCGCAGACACGCCGGTTCGTTGCCTGCGCCGCGTCGCTAGCAGTCGGTCGATGCAGCAAAGCAAGCGCATCTTCGTCTTCTGAAGACGAAGACATCTTATCGCACCAAAGTCAGCCTATAAAATGCCGCATCTGAACGTTTCTTGCCTGTTCCACGCCTCTCCTGATATAATTCAAATCGCGTCTGCGCCGTATCTGTCCCACGCCTGCGCTGCGCCTGCCCCGTGCCTTCGCCTTACGTCGCTTGTGTGTGTTTTAGGCCTTAGTTGGTTCCAGAAATGACCAATACGGAACGTAATTAATATATTATAATGATAATACGGAAGTTTGTCGAGAGTAGACTGTTAAGTGAGAGTACAAATTATAAGACTACATTAAACTGAACTCTAGTAATAGAGTAAGATCCCAAAGCCGTCAGACACAACTTATTTTCTAAAGCATATAACTTTTGGTTCTCAGTAGTCTCTTGTGCACTTTTCAATACCTGAATGTTTGTGAAGCTTGAGTCAGTAAGACATTTGTTTGTCATGCTCACTCAAATGTTTCACTGACAGTGGCGTGTGTGTTGGTTCCCTTCAAAATGGTTGAGCTATTTGGCGCCGATCTACACGTCATGTTCGTGAACGAGCGCGGTCTGCTGAGACTGGTCATCTCTTAGCTGCCACAGTTGTTTTTAAGTTTTGACTGTGAAGTCCGACTGTGAAGACGTGAAGAAATTAACGGCTTGTTATTACAAATAAACACGCGGTAACTCGTGGTGAGACACTCGATAACTTTAACAGCCCGTTAACTGATTTAACAATGCGTTAAAAATTAAACAGGGTATGGTAAAACTGGACCTTAACATTATACTTATTATTATTATTATTAACACTTATTACACTTTGGCTTGAATGGCGAAGATGTCTCGTAACTGCGTCAACTTTTGAAAAAGTGTGCAAAAGAAGACCTCACATACGCTCAGCACCACTAGTCAAAAGCCATTTGTACTCATATTCACTGCAAAATGTGAAAAGTATACAACATGGCACGCAATCCAGCAACTAGAAGAGCAATCATATATAAGAATCAACAAATATGGCCTCTTTGTTGGCCAAGAATATTTTTTCTGGGAACTTCACACTCGTAGGCATTTATTAAAAAAGCCTAGTGGAAGTGAAATGTCCCATTTCAGCATTTGGTTTAAATGCCGGAAAAGCCATAAAAAAACATTTTGGAATCCTGATGGGACTCTTAAACGTCGACACGAGTGGATTTTTCAAATTCAAGGGCAGTTACACATAGCCAGGAAGAATATATGTCTATTTGCAGTTTGGACAGAAAAATAATTTCCTTTAAAAATAAAAAAATCACTCTAGACGATGATTTTTGGCATAACCCCATAAGCAAGAAAAAAAAGCCTTAAGTAAAGCAGTAAAGTATTAATATGCAACGCGAAAGTTTAAAGTATAATATAACCCCATAAGTGTCTCATCCCAGAAATTATTGACCCACGAAAGTCTAGGTCGATGTCACTTAGGAACACGACCAACTAATTCGTTATGTCCAAGTTTTTTGCTTTTTTTACGTTTTTTATTTTATTTTAGACATGTAATAATAAATTTTTATTTCAATAAAAATACACACAATTACAATATTAATTACAATAAGTGACTCCATTGCAAAGATTTATGATAATTCGTAACTGGATTTGGGAACCACTGCATCCGAACTAGGTGGTAACCTGTATCTCGGAGTACAGTCCGTCCCCGTAAAAAATTGTACCTACTATTTTAAAGCCATTAGAAAACATTTATACTATAAAATTACCACTGTCACGTGTGCTTAGTTATGTATGAGCATGCGTGTGTGTGAGTGAAGTGTGGGAGTGTTGGTGTTGTGAGTTATGTTTGGTGTGTGTGTGTGTGTGTTTTTGTGTGAAAAAGTTGTGTTTGCGATCCAGGAGGCCAATCGCGCTAATTTTTTTCAACGAAATTGCAACTGAACCGCTACCATTAACACAAAGTTTTGACCGTTTCGTATCGCGCTAAAATTTTGACAGCAAGTTCAGACGCACCGCGGTCATAGCTGGAACGTTACAACTGTCAATCGTAAAAGTTGATAGGACGCTACTTTTTTTGGATTGTTGGTGCATCGTTGGAGTGTTTTGTCTGTGTTGTGAAGTGATTCTGAGTGAAAATCTCGAAAAAATACAATATTACCATGTACGCCTACCTAGATTTATTGGAGATATCTCATGAATACGATGTAGCGGTGGCTCGCGCCGAAACCAAAAGGAAAAACTTAAAAGCTAGACTTAGGTGTGATGGTTACAGTGATCGACAGTTTGTAAAGAGATATAGACTCACGAAAGAATTAACACGTGAATTAATTTCCGAGCTGACTCCTCATATGCCACCCGTTCTACGTAGTGATGCTTTGGATGTTGAAACCAAGGTAAGGAGTGATTTTGTGATGATTTCTTTCAAGCCTTAAACATTATCAGTTATGGTAAAATTATTTTTTGTAAGTATTATAAAAATAACCACAAATTAGACAATTAATAAAGTGTGTATGCTGACAGTCAATAGATAACCTGACATTGTTTTTTAGATTTTGGATGCATTGGCGTTTTATGCTTCTGGGTATTATCAGACCATAGTTGGAGACAGCAGAAACCATTTTTTATTTCCCAGGCTAGTGTTTCAAAAGCTATCGGGCAAGTTACAACAGCCTTGAACAAACCGGATGTATTGAACAAATATATAGCTTTCCATTCAAACAATGTGAGAGGGAACAAGTTAAAAGAGACTAAGTAGCATATAGCCCTAATTTTAGATATTTAATAATATAAAGAGGTAGGTAGTTTGTAAGGTTTTTAGGGGATAATCTCTGAAATTCCAATTTAAAAGCAGTTTAGATATTCTATTGTAAACTCATGTTTTAGTACTTAAGTACATAATCATATAATGTAAATATAAAACTTTTTTCAGTTTTTACCACAAGTTCAAAATACCAGCTTTAGGTTGTATTGATGGAACACATGTTGCTATTGTATGTCCTGCTGAACACGAAGAACGTTTTTTTAATAGAAAAGGATACCACTCAATTAATGTTATGATAGTAAGTACACACATCAAAAGTGTCTAGGGATATTTCAATTAAACCTAAATTACTAAAATTCTATTAAATTTTTGTTAAAACATTTACACATTAAAATAAACCTTGTTTAATAGACTATTTAATCTGATAATAAACTTTTAGATAAAGTTAAATTAAAAAAAAACTTAGAAGAAGAGGAAAAACTCAAACAAAATTTCAATCTTAACTTTATTTTTGAAACATCAAAACTTAAACAAAACAACAATTTTTTTTATAAAAATTCTTGAAAACTTAAAATTAATATTCCTTGGATCCACCTAAGACTCTCCTGACACATCTGCAGCGGTTCTGCATACTCAAAACAAGGGTGTCAATATCCTGTTGTGGAATACTGTCCCATAATTGCCGTTTCTGAAGCCATGAAGACCAGTCAGAGCGTTATATCCAGGCTTTGGTCATGTTATCGTGTCACGGAGGAAGTGGTGGAACGGCACCGAGGACCTCAACGCATTACAACACATGTACAGGACCGATTCATAGTAAATGCTGCACGAAGTCAACTAAATGCAGCGGCGATGCAATTGGTTCAAAGGCTACAGAGAGAGTATGGTTTGCTGGTAAGCGGTCAAACTTTGAGAAGGCGACTGCAGGAAGTCAATCTACGAGCTCGTAAGCCATTTTGGGTATCAGCACTAAGGAGAGGTAATCGAGGAAGAAGATTACAATGGGCTATTGCACACGAAAACTGGAACCATTCTCAATGGTCACTTGTGCTTTTCACTGATGAATCTAGGTTTGGATTTCATCCTGATTCGCGAAGAGTACGCGTTTGGAGAAAACCTGGACGTTGGAATCGACTGCAGCACCCACAACAAGTTCATGCATAATAAGGTGGCACGATTATGGTTTGGGCAGGAATTCGTCTCGGCGGTAGAACGGACCTCGTTTGGATACAAGGCAATATGACTGCTGGAAAATACCGAGATGAGGTGCTAGAGCCTGTAATCTTGCCCCACAAACAGCAAATGGGACAAAATTTCCAGCTAATGCACGACAATGCCCGTCCACATACGGCGCGTATCGTTACAAGTTGGTTACAACAGCATGTTATCCAAGCTTTAGACCGGCCTGCACAATCCCCTGACTTAAATCCTATTGAGCATGCCTGGAATATGCTTCAGAGAAGAGCTCGTAGGAATTTACCTGTTGATATTGTGCATCAAAACCAGCTTTTCTTGCATCTTAGCAGGATTTGGGACAGTACTCCACAACAGGATATTGACCCCCTTGTTTTGAGTATGCAGAACCGCTCCAAATGTGTCAGGAGAGTCTTAGGTGGATCCACGAATTATTAATTTTAAGTTTTCAACAATTTTTATAAAAAAAAATTGTTTTGTTGTTTAGGTTTTGAAATTTCAAAAATAAAGTTAAATTGAAATTTTGTTGAGTTTTTCCTCTTCTTCTAAGTTTTTTTTTTAATTTAACTTTATCTAAAAGTTTATTATCAGATTAGATAGGCAATTAAACAAGGTTTATTTTAAAGTGTAGGTGTCTTAACAAAAAGTTAATAGAATTTTAGTTATTTAGGTTTAATTAAAATATCCCTAGACACTTTTGATGTGTGTATAATAAAATTGTATTTTTGAATTTTGTATTACCTGTCAGTGCTAGTTAAATAAAAAAACCTAAATATTTTGGGACAATTCACACACGGCCATCTGATCCCAAGCTAAGCATAGCTTGTGTTATGGTAACTAGTTATGTTAGGTATATCATTATTGATTTTTTTTCAGATATGTGATTCCAATTTAAATATATTATGTGTGGATGCGAGTTACCCTGGGTCCACACATGATAGTGTTGTTTGGACAAACCATCCATTAAATAGTTACATAGAAAGACTCCACATTAATCATGGAGAAGATTTGCATCTTTTGGGTATGTTTAAACTTTGTGTAATTTATGCTGATATATTGTGTAATTATTTTTTTATTATTATATTATATATTTTATCATCATTATTATTATACATTTTTATTGTAGGAGACTCAGGGTACCCTTTGAGACCGACAATGATGACACCCATTTCAGACCCAAGGCCAGATACCCCGGAACAATATTACCAAAGCTTGCACTTGACGGCCAGAAATGTTGTTGAACGCTGTATAGGTGTTTTAAAAGCTCGCTTTAGGTATGCTTTGGATATCATATCAATATTATAATAGTGCACATAATTGTATATCATTTGTGTTTGAAAAAAGTAAATAATAACAAAAGGGTTTGTTTTTTCAGGTGCTTATTAGTTGATAGAAAACTGCATTACACTCCAGTTACCGCTGCAAGAATAGTGAATGCATGCTGTGTACTGCATAATATAGCACACAAAGCTCGAATCCCCTACACTCCGCTAACATCAGAAGAAGCTGCTCGTGAGCGCCAGCTGACAGAGGGCACCGGTGCCAGGCAAGAGCGGCGACGCGGCGCTCATGCTCTTAGCGAGTTGGAGCTTGGCCGCGCACGACAGCGGGCGGATTCAACGTTTATGGACTAACAGGAGAAACCAATTTTAGTCACCCGCGTTTTTGGTTACCGCTCCGCTCCCGTGGGCGTCCCTCAGGAAATTACTACTCTATTGATTTTTTTTTTCAACTTTATTCCATTTTTCATACTAATTGTAATGTTGTCCATGTGTGCATTAAAAAGGTCCATTGTAAAATAATGTTATATTAACATGGTCGCAAAATGCTGTTGTAGTTTAATTAGCTTTAAGTTTGTTTTTTATTTAAATGGCTTTTCATTAGTTCTTAAGTGTTTTATATTAGTATTATTCTCTGTGCAAAAAAATAACATAAACAAAAAGTAAATATTCCGTAGAAATGGTGGGAGAGTGTTCAGTCTGGGACGAGCTCTACAGGACCGTGCGGTGGAGGGGCGCGGTCCCTTCCCCTTCGGGGGAAGCTTTCCCCACCACTAATGCTTATATTTAGGAAAATAAAAAAAAATATCAGACTAGGATAGGCTAGAAACAGCCACATGGAGGGAGGTCAATCTTAATGTCTAATTATTATTGAACCTCATATTTTTTTTGTTTAGGTTTGTACTGACTGTGTAAACTTGCATGTTATTAATATTAATAAATATACTATTCAATTTTTTCGTATTGTTTGTGAATAAAGGCTACTGGTATCTTTAACGCCTTGTCATTTTATTTATGAAATAAGTATGGTCAAACGTTAACAATATCACATAATATAATTTTATTCAGATGCAAGTGATAGTGGTCTAATGTTAAATTTCAAATTCAGGAGAACCAAACAAAATTAACATAAGTATAATATAATTTTATTAAATACTAAGAACAATATAATATTAATAACTAATTATAATCTTAATCTTGGGGAGGTGAGTTACGTTGGCAATACTGAAACAAAATAAAAATGTTATGATTATGATGTTTGGTTGCGGAATGTTATGTTTATAACAGTTACCGTGACCCTGGAACATAAAAGGCAATCGAAGGAACATGAGTGGGTTTTAGTCAGTAAGAGTCTGACACACCCTCCCGCCGCACCCAGGACGGGAGCAGTCATTGGATGATTTCCCACTCACCAAAAAAAAAAAAAATGATTATGATGTTCCTGACAAATAACGCTAGTAAATTATTATTTCATTTACTGTAAATAGCAAAAAAATTATCATAATTGGTCCAGTAAAAGAAATACACACATCAAAAGTGTCTAGGGATATTTTAATTAAACCTAAATAACTAAAATTCTATTAACTTTTTGTTAAGACACCTACACTTTAAAATAAACCTTGTTTAATTGCCTATCTAATCTGATAATAGACTTTTAGATAAAGTTAAATTTAAAAAAAAACTTAGAAGAAGAGGAAAAACTTAACATAATTTCAATTTAACTTTATTTTTGAAACATCAAAACCTAAACAATACAACTATTTTTTTTTTATAAAAATTGTTGAAAACTTAAAGTTAATATTCCGAGGATCCACCTCAGACTCGCCTGACACATCTGCAGCGGTTCTGCATACTCAAACAAGGGTGTCAATATCCTGTTGTGGAATACTGTCCCAAGTCCTGCTAAGATGCAAGAAAAGCTGGTTTTCATGCACAATATCTTCAGGGAAATTCCTAAGAGCTCTTCTCTGAAGCATATCCCAGGCATGCTCAATAGGATTTAAGTCAGGGGATTGTGCAGGCCAGTCTAAAGCTTGGATAACATGCTGTTGTAACCAACTTGTATCGATACGCGCCGAATGTGGACGTGCATTGTCGTGCATTAGCTGGAAATTTTGTCCCATTTGCTATCTGTGGGGCAAGATTACAGGCTCTAGAAAATCATCTCGGTATTTTAGAGCAGTTATATTGCCTTGTATCCAAACGAGGTCCGCTCTACCGCCGAGACGAATTCCTGCCCAAACCATAATCATGCCACCTTGATATGCATGAACTTGTTGTGGGTGCTGCAGTCGATTCCAACGTCCAGGTTCCCTCCAAACGCGTATTCTTCGCAAATCAGGATGAAATCCAAACCTGGATTCATCAGTGAAAAGCACAAGTGACCATTGAGAATGGTTCCAGTTTTCGTGTGCAATAGCCCATTGTAATCTTTTTCCTCGATTGCCTCTCCTTAGTGCTGGTACCCGAAATGGCCTACGAGCACGTAGATTGACTTCGTGCAGTCGCCTTCTCAAAGTTTGACCGCTTACCAGCAAACCATACTCTCTCTGTAGCCTTTGAACCAATTGCATTGCCGTTACATTTGGTTGTCTTCGTGCAGCATTTACTATGAATCGGTCCTGTACATGTGTTGTAATGCTTTGAGGTCCTCGGTGCCGTTCCACCACTTCCCCCGTGACACGATAACATGACCAAAGCCTGGATATAACTACTGACTGGTCTTCATGGCTTCAGAAACCGCAATTATGGGACAGTATTCCACTATAGGATATTGACACCCTTGTTTTGAGCATGCAGAACCGCTGCAGATGTGCCAGGAGAGTCTTAGGTGGATCCACGGAATATTAATTTTAAGTTTTCAAAAATTTTTATAAAAAAAAAATAGTTGTTTTGTTTAAGTTTTGATGTTTCAAAAATAAAGTTAAGATTGAAATTTTGTCTGAGTTTTTCCTCTTCTTCTAAGTTTTTTTTAAATTTAACTTTATCTAAAAGTCTAATATCAGATTAGATAGGCTATTAAACAAGGTTTATTTTAATGTGTAGATGTTTTAACAAAAAGTTAATAGAATTTTAGTTATTTAGGTTTAATTGAAATATCCCTAGACACTTTTGATGTGTGTATCTCTAGATTTTTAAACTCAATCAATACTAACATGATTAAAACCAAATATAAAAATACATTTAATAAATTACCTGTTGGCTAAACTTGTAAATGCTTTCAGCAATCAGTTTGAATGACTCTGAAATATTGAGATATCCCCTAGAGTTGTTAAGAGCAGCCTCTGCTCGCATCTCCTCAATACGGAAGACCGCTGCTCTTGATTCATCAAGGGCACTTGCACTTCTGGCTGCTGAAATGATAAATAAAATTTTGTATATAATTTAAGAATGATATTAAGATTTTCAAATGTTAGTTAATAGTTTACAATTCAACTTTAACTTTTAATCAATGGCCTTTGTGGAATAGACACCACAATTCTGCCAATTATTTTTTTATTTATTTATTTTTAAGATTAGTTTTCAATTGTTTACACAACATTCCTAACACCATATGCACACAAAACTGGTTCATCATCCAAGAAGTTTAAATATAAATTGAGTTAGTTTATTCTTAAGACTAAGTTATATTAGTTACAAATATTCTTCATAATAATATTCAAATAAAAAGTTCAGGAATTAAATATATAACTATAAAGCTAAGGCAAGTAAGCAGCATTGATCAATTGAGATTCTTAAATTAAGACAATAAAATATACTAGAATACAGTGAATTAGATTATGGTAAATAAATAGTGTTTAAATTGAATAATATGTAAACACTGAGAATAAACCATCAAACGCCAAAGTATTTATAGAGAACTAGCTTCTGCCCGCGGCTTCGCTCGCGTCAGAAAGAGACAAAAAGTAGCCTATGTTACTCTCCATCCCTTTAACTATCTCCACTTAAAAAATCACGTCAATCCGTCGCTCCGTTTTGCCGTGAAAGAAAGACAAACAGACAGACAGACAGACAGACAGACAGACAGACAGACAGAGTATGGATTAACCTTAAACATAAAGTTCATCACTCCATAATTGACTGAGAGGTCACTACTTGTGCACTTGCCAACTCTGACACACTGTTTTCGATCAGTAAGATAGCTCTCAAAGAGATTTAGTTGAGTGCCCCTAACACCCAGTCTTTCGAGCTTTTTTAAAAGGGTAGGGACAGAAATCGTATCAAAGGCCTTACTAAGGTCCAGAAAGATCGACAGGCATTTTTTTCCGTTATTTAAATGGGTAGTTCTAAAGTTCGTAAGTGAATGCACTGCCCCTTCGGTAGATTTACCTCTACGAAAACCGAATTGTTTTGTCCGAAAGAAGTTTATTTTGTTCGAGATAGCTAACTAGTCGGGTATTAATTATTTTTTCTAGTCTTTTCGAGAGTGCGGGGAGGATTGCAATTGGTCTATAATTATTAATACGGTTCCTGTCACCACCCTTATGTATAGGACGCGCATGGGCGGACCATAGACGTGTCCTCGTAGAGGCGATCGGCGGCGGTGACCTCTCGCGCCCAGCGCTGGTTCAGGCCATGCTGCGGGGCGAGACGGAATGGGATGCCGTCGCCTCCTTCTGCGAAGCAGTTATGCTAGTGAAGGAAGCGGCGGCGTGCGAGAGGCAACGACGAGCCTCTCGCCCCGGACAAAGACCCAGGCGAAGACGTCGAGAGTCGCAAGACGACTACCGGCCACCGTAGGCGCGGTTCTGCGGATGGCGAGCGATGGGTAGCTCGCCGCCCGGCTAGGACCAGGACCGCGTCGACGGCGCGTTAGTGTTCCACGCGCGCCTCAAAGAGAAGGCCTGCCGGGGTTGCGGAATGTGTATAGTAGTCACCGTGACCCTGGAACATAAAGGGCAATCGAAGGAACATGAGTGGGTTTTAGTCAGTAAGAGTCTGACACGCCCTCCCGCCGCACCCAGGACGGGAGCAGTCATTGGATGATTTCCCACTTACCAAAAAAAAAAAATGTATAGGACGTACTTCAGATCTTTTCAACTGTGTGTAAATTATGAAACAATTTTAAAAACTGACTGAAGCCTGAATTATTTATTAATTTATTAAAGTTTACCATTGCAATAAACAAACTTCTTTAGTGAAGTTTGTTTCCTTGTTTGTAGGTTGACATCATGCAGTCGTCTTCTCAAAGTTTGACCGCTTAAGCAAACTATACACTAAAAACTATACGCTTATAGAAGTCGGAATCTCATAATACAGGCATTATTTGCTGAAAAGAATACTCCAATCACAACTTATTGTTAAAAATATTTGGTTCCGAAATAAACATTTTTGTCACATGGCGTTAAAATCGTGATTACTGCTCTCTTCTTGACTTACTGAATTAGTAATTGGATGTCCCTGTCTGCCAAAGATAGTAATCAAAGACGCGAGAAATCCCCTGCAATAAGCAAACATCTTTTTTTTTTAATTCATTGTCCACTCGATGTGTTTAATTGTTGCAAAATGTGCACAAGTCGTGCTATGAATACGTTAAACCTTTGTGAAAATTGTTATACTTAGTAAATCAAAATGGAAATTCCTTTACTTAAACCAGACGTGACAGATCCTATGAAAGCTCATTGTGCGTATTGCCGGGCGGAATTACAAGCAAGAACAACTGATTTGCGAAAACATGCCGAGTCAAAGAAAAGAGTGATAGTATATCTACAAACAGAAGAATTGATTTTAAATGCCTTAAGAGCGGAAGGTAGGCTAGCACTTTTTATAACAGAATATACTGCTATATCTCAAATTGGTCATCTTACTGAAAATGTGGAATAGTGTTTTCCTGATTAAAAAGAAGCCGCGAATATCATAATGCACAGAACAAAGTGATTAAAAATGTTTTGGCTCCCCACTTCATTTAAACTCTTCATACAACATCTTGCTCGATGACTCCACCGATCTTAACGTAATCAAATATTTATGAGTTGTTTTGTCATATTTTCTGGTTTTGTAACCTCAGGTCGTAGCTGACGCTCGTGGTATTGTAAATGCTTTGCTGAAATGTTTCAACTTCACATATACGCCTGTACCAATTAAAACATTGTGGCGAGAACCCTTTGAAAATTTTGAGATCTTGTGCAACCCGCTGCTGTCAGTGACTGATGACTTAAAACTACATTTTCCTTGTCCTTCCATCCAAACAGAATAAGACATGTAGAAAGAGTAAAAAGTGCCAAAAAACTGATCCATTAACCCTTATTTCGACGGAGTTCTCAATATGCTCATTTTACAAATTTATGTCAAAAGCTAGGTTTCTACAGTCTGTAACGGAAAGGGTATATTCATCGGGAAGACAGGGCTTCTTTGGATGATACTAAACGATATGGCAAGGCTTTTTAAATTCTATCTTTACATGTATTAAAGTTTTTATTTTTTTTTAAATTTCGATACCAGAAACCAAACTTTTGAAATTCGAATAAACACATCACTAGCATTAAGTCAGCTGATCGGTGTCAGCGACCTATTTGTAAGTAAAAATAAAACTCCTACTCCTGGTATTTCTTTACTAATGGTTCCGCATGTTTATTTTTTGTTTAATAAATAATATTACTGACTTTTATTAAAGCTAGTGATTTGGAATAAAAACTTATCAACCCGACAAATGATTAAATCTAAATAAAAATTAAAACATAAACAATGACGACAGTAGTGTCTGTATTTGGCAATTATGTGGATAAATCTACCTATTTGGTGTTTAATATGTTTATTTTAAGCAATACAATACTTCAACTCTATTACGCAGTGACTACGCCATCGCCCTGCTGCGTCGAGAGTCGCGGGTTTTAACCTCGCACGGAACAAATACTTGTATGACTTACAAATAGTTTATCCAAGTCTGGGTGTTTGTGTATGTGAGTTTCTTTGTAAACACACCCACGATACTGGATACTTCACAGAGATACCTACTTCGCAAGGTGTATTAAAAAACCTTTATCATATTTTTTTCGATTCAACTTACTATTTGATCGGTTTGCTTGAAGATACCATAGCTATAGGTACTTACGTAAAAAGGAATCGATTCGTATAATCATCAACAATACATACCAGGTTTTGTTTGTTTAAATTAGTAAACATTATTGTTTGCCATTCGAACTTCTTAGAGTGAAAAATCGATTTAGTAAAATAATTAATTCAAACTGAACTCTAAACATCATCTTTTACGTATGACTTGGACTCCTGGTACAAATAAAATGACAAAAGGTTCCGTTCATGAATTTTAAAATAAAGTCGAAATTGTTTTCTTTTTCTAATAGTTAAACAAGTACAAAGTTTCTTTTTCCTTACAAAATTATACACGTAAGCATAATTAATTAATTACTGTCTGCCTGTAGGACTAACAAAAAATTTTGGAACTTCATTATTGTCGGTGCGGTGCTGTTTGTTACATGGATTTCCAGTTTTACGACATCGTGGCCCTGACTTCCAGGGCGTAGGTAGGGCGAGGAACAGAATGAACTTTGAGTCAGTAAGAGACTGAAAGTTCCTTTCGCTACAACTATGGCGAGAGGACTCATTCAATGAGATTAACACACAAAAAACCACACAAAGCATATTCCTTCGATCACGTGTAATTATTTTAATCCGATATTCCAAATTACGTCAATTCAATAACAAATTAAAAGATTACGTAAAAATGTCGCTGCCAAAACGAAAATCATTTGTTTAAAGAACCCTAATTATGCCCCGCCCCCTATACTTACCTAAAGTATAGGGGGCGGGGTTTAATCAGTTGCTGTCCTTTTCGTGTCTTGGAGTACTGGTACAATAAAAAATGACAATGGGTTCCGTTCATATTTTTTTAAAATTAAAGTTGAAAACATTTTTTTCTTCTAATAATATTATGACGAAAACTATTAACAACAAGTAAATAGTTTATTTTTTATTACAAAATAATGCACGCACACATAATTAATTAATAATTAATTGTTACTGTTTGTCTGTGTAGGTCTAATTTCATGCTCTGCCGGTGATGTTTGGTATTGATATTTGGATTACCATTTTAGTAGCGCGAAATCGTGGTCCTGGAAGGAACAGGATGAACTTTTAGTCAATACTGACAGTCCCTTCCGCTCCACCTAGGTAGGGCGCGAGAACTCATTTAATGAGATAACCACACAAAAAAACCCTATTTTATGTTCCCACGGAATGATTCTCAAGTTGTAGCGGATGAAACCGCTGGCAACAAACAACTAGAAATAATAAGTGAAATGCTTGCAAAATGTCGCAAAACTGTTGAAGAAAATAAATAAAGTACTAGCACTGCATAAAAAGTAGGAAATTTTGTTATCGCGGAATAGAAAATTGTTTGCAATTTTGCATAGAGAACCCTGATTTCATTGTTACTTAGGATTTAGGGTAAGATGCCCAATTGACGGCCTTGTATTTTTAATGACTCCTGGTACAGTCACCTTTTAGTAGTTTAAAAATAACTTTATGTTAGATACCTACTATTGATCAGTGGAGGTAACCCAGTGGTATTGGTCTCGACTTATGATTATTAGGTAGGTATTATGTCATGGATTCGAACCCTGGCTGGGTTCGAACATAGTACTTTGTATTATTTTTTTCATCACTACTCTCAAAACGGTGAAGGTAAACATTCACGCACGACGTTGTCTTAGAACCAGGCGTCCGTGACTCGCTCAAGGCTACGCGTTTTATGCCTACCGCTTCGCGTACCGCCGGCGGTAACGAACAGCGGGCTGTCGCACGCCTGCCTGAGTGCTCGCACGTCACGGTTACCGCGCTAACTATCAAAATGCGGAAAAACGTATTTATTGCGTAATTATTGTGCATTCTAATTATTTTATTTCGTAATGAAACGTAAGTACATTACAAACGTACAACCTTAGATTAAAAATGTCGTATTTTTCATGATCTTTTTTTATTTAGCATGATCTTTAGGATTTAAATAAATTATTGTTCAATATTGATTTCTTAATTAACTCTAACTGTATTTGATTTACTTAAAACCAATGACTTAAAACTTTATCGGAGTTGAGATGTTAGATTGTAAAATAATCTTCAACAACATTTTTAATGGTACCTAGTGGTCATAGACGCTAACAGGTGCACTTACCCTATACCAGGGTAGCAGAAATCGGGAGTTTCATTTTTATTGTTCGTCACTCTAGCTCTCGTCAGTCGTCGACTATTCCGCG
Organism: Athetis lepigone; assembly: GCA_033675125.1. Taxonomy (NCBI): domain Eukaryota; kingdom Metazoa; phylum Arthropoda; class Insecta; order Lepidoptera; family Noctuidae; genus Athetis; species Athetis lepigone. Next base: position 1,047,753 of record CM066221.1, read on the forward strand.
TGCAGTTTAGACTTATTTGTGTGATAGGTACGCGCGTTAGTTCAGTACGGCTACATTATTGACTTTTTATTTTTGTGTTAAACTATTTTGTATTTGTATTTGTATTGTGTTTTGAAAATGTCCTTGAGTAATAGTGAATATTATGAAATGATGTTGTGTGTCGGAGCAGAAGATGGCAATTTGCGAGCTGCCCGAGAACTGTACCATCACCGCTTTATCGAGGGTAGACCAGAAGACCGGCAACGACAATTGCCTTCATTGGCGTGTTTTAGTCGGATGGTACATCGTCTGTATCAGACTGGGTCATTCCACGCTCCTGCTTCAGAGGGCCGCCCGAGTACTACCGATCCAGAATTTGAAGAAGCGATACTGGAGCATTTTGACCGAAATCCTCGCACTAGCACACGTCGAGCTGCATTACAGTTGGGTGCCTCTAACCACATGCAGGTATGGCGAGTGCTGAAAAATGACGGTCAGCACCCATACCACTTCTGTCGGACCCAGGAGCTGACACCGGCAGATTTTTTTCCTCGTGTGGCCTTTTGCGAGTGGTACCGAAGCCAAGTGGAAGCGATGCCAGATTTTGGGTCAAGAGTGCTGTGGACCGATGAAGCATCCTTCACGAGAGCAGGAATCAGCAATATCCACAACGAGCATGTTTGGTCTCACACGAACCCGCATGCTTCGACAGAGTCGTCGTTTCAACACCAATGGCGGCTGAACGTGTGGGCAGGTATAGTCGGGGATGTCGTCGTAGGACCAGTTTTCTTGCCGCACAGTTTAAACGGCCAAAATTACTTAAGTTTCTTAAGGAATCAATTAGACGATGTCCTAACAGTGCTACCGGTGCAACGTTACGTGAACCTTGTGATGGAGAACAATTTAGTGTTTCAACACGACGGTGCGCCGGCGCACTTTGCTCGAGATGTGCGGCATTATTTAAATGAGCGCTTTCCTCAGTGGTCGTGGTAGTGTAAACATAGCTTGGCCTCCGCGAAGTCCTGACCTCACTCCATTAGACTTTTTTTTATGGGGATACATAAAAAATACAGTTTACACAGTGCGGTGCGATACAGTGGACGAAATGAAAGTGCGAATTGAGGCTGCGTTCAGGACCATAACACCAGACATGCTACGCAATGTCCAGGAGTCCCTGAACAAAAGAGCGGCCTTGTGCATACGATTCCAAGGTCGTCACAGAACCTCATCTTTAACAAATGTAAGTTATTTTTCTAAATTAAGTAGTTTATTTGTTTATTCGGTGTTAAGCAATTACAAGAGTATGAAACTTAACCTACGCGAACTCCGGAGCAGGCGATGTACAAAGTCAGACTCAAAATGTGTACAACACCTATTTAAACTATCTTTCTATTTTTTACGTAAGATTTGTTATCTCAATTTTTAAATATCTGGCTTGATATTAACTATTAAACTGTTATAAGTAGGTAAATCAATTACATCTACGCATTATTATTTTTTTACGACACGGTGAAGTATGTAGGTATAGGTACTAAGTGTATTGCGCGCTCGCTTTGGCGGCATCTTCTTTCATTTTCGTTGGTTCGCGCCGACAAAGACGCGCCGCCTGCGTTAGGTTACTAGGGTACTAGGCGCGCAGAATTGCTGAAGAGATTTATTGTGGTTTATGCAAGTAAAGTGGAAAGTTATTGACCCGCGTAGTGCGGAGACACGTTTGTTATGATTTCAATTGAAAAAATCGATGATACCGAAAATTTGGTATCAATTTTTAGAGTATTTTATTTTGAGCTGAAACTATGCATAGTGCTTCTATATCAGCAGGACACTTTGGTGTTTACGGATAGATATGGGGTTTCCGTTACACGCTGTATAGCATATTTGAGTCTCGTAAAAAAGATAAAAAAAATATAAACCTTACCATTTTTGAGAAAAAGGGGGTCCGTCACAACGGACTCCGTCAAACAAATGGAGATTTTCAAGCAAAATAACTTGTCCGCCCTAGCGGACTTTACCAGTTAAGAGTAGAAATAAAATTACGAAAATGAAACAAGAGAAAAGGAATGAAAATGACATTTATTTGACATTTAATATTAGCCTCTTACGTGAAAATTAAAAAAACAGTTGCGTGGAGCTTTTCCCGTAACAAAACATAGCCGCGTTTTACATTTTAAACAGTATACGGTTGTTTTCTTATTGCAATGCATACAACGACCTTCCTCCTTAGTAGATGGGAAGTGCCCCACATTATCAAATCGGGTATCATCAGGTGGTCTAGGCTTGCACACATGGCGGACACTAGTACCTTCAGCGCGCTGGTAGGTAGCAGCCCTGTTATTATTCAATAAACCATAGTATATTTCGTATCTGAAATCTTTGAGTCTCATAAAGTTGACATGACCAGTTGCAGCACGTGATTTTTGCTTTCTATAAAAAATCCAAGCATTGTTTACACAAATGTCAATCATTTGAGAAAATATCGCTATATACCAGCGTTTAGTTCTGAATGGTGTCTTATATAACGATATCAACATGTCAGCTAAGTCAACACCGCCCATATTTTGATTGTAATCCTTGACCATATTAGGACAATCAACATCCACTCTTTGCTTAGCCTCCTTGCAGTATCTCTTCACTTTATGAATGGGATCAGCATCTGTGTATGAGCTTATTAGTGTGGTACATTTATTGTCATTCCATCTTACAACAGCTAATTTGTTTTTGTTGCAGACACACTGACAATAACTTCCTCGTTTCTTCTTCTTGAGAGCCTTTTCACACATCAATTTATCTTCTGCTCCTCTCAGTCGGTTACTTCGAATAGTCCCTAAAGAAAATAAGCCATAGTTTTCTCGTAATATATATACTAATTCAGGCGACGAGAAGAAGTTATCAAAATATATCATCGCAGGCTTATTTCTTATGGTTTGACATAGAGCAATAACAACTTGTGACCCAAAACCCAACGATTGCTCTTCATCTGCAAATTTATGATTCCTAAAGGTATCATCTCCTCCATACAGTATAAAATCGTAAATCATACCAGATGTACCTGCCCGGACATAGTTTTTAAATCCCCATTTTATCGGTTTATCTTTCATATATTGCCTCCTTTTACCGGCTTTACGCCCTTTGTATGCAATCATCATCTCGTCGATGCTAAACCTGTTTTCATCTTCATGAGCTATACAATTTCTACGTATCTTCTCTATAATGGGTCGAATTTTATAATACCTATCGCTATTTTCAAAATTGTTATCAACAAAATGGATAAATCGTCGAATTTGCTCGTACCTTTTCAAAGGCATTACTTTTGCTATTTTATCATACCTGAACTTCATGCTCCAGTAATCTAAATAAGAGCTCAGAGGTACAATACCCATCAAAGTGTGTATTGCCAGAAAGTCACGCAACTCATTCTCTGTCAACTGTATGGATCGGCCAGTTTTTTGGACTGAATAAGCGTTTGTTTCATTGACTATATCTGTTATGATATCTGGTGAGAAGAAAAAAAAGAAATATTGTAAAGGTGACAAAACTTCGGGGACATCTTCAGACATAACCGGATCTTCTATTTGAGCTTTATGTAAATAAGTGCCCTTTTTCCATTTGAAGTCAAGTGTCAATTTTAGCAGTTTCCTTGGTCTCTTTTTAGCTACAAAAGTAGCTGTTTGTCTTCGTTTTCGAGTGACTGGGGATGGGGTATTCAAAGATGGTAAAGATGATATAGAGGGCAAGTTTTGAAAGTTTGGTTCTTGTGTTAGATTAGGTAGAATTTCTTGTAAAATAGGAGTTAGAGGAACATTGGATAAATCTGGGTCTTCGTCTGTGTCAGACAGGTTTTCAGGTAGTGCTTCAGGGGAACCACCCAAGAGATTCATGCGCTCTAAAGACGAAGCAAGCGATGGTGCAGGCGAAGAAGAGTTAGAATCATGCGGCTCATCAAGCTCATTTCCAGAGTTCGACTTGTCACTTGTTTCAGATGGTGCACGCTCTCTAGGTACAAGTGCTAATATTTTTTTGGAACGTTCATGCAGGTGACACTGTCAAAGAGCAAAAGAAAAAAGCTAAGCAAACCACCACAAAAATAAAAACTCTATCACAAGAATGTAAATTTGAGTGTAATTATTGGTAATTTATTAGTAACTTGATTTGCAACAAAAATTTGATCGTATTGAAGCAAGTTGATAGGAAATGCTAGTAAATTAATAGACATTATAGCGCCATTACTCAATCGAATTTGATAGCACAACGATAGGTATTATTTTTTACTTTTTTAATGTTCGTTTTAGATATAATATGTATTTATTATTTAATATTCATAAAAGGAATATTCATTATTATAAATAACATTGATATTTCTTTATAAAACTAAATACTTTGCACTTTTATGAAAAGCATATCACACATATCTATTTATTACTATGTTATTGACAAAGTCCGCTGCCATGGACAAGTAAAACTTCGTGTGCATTGCCGTAGTTTCGGTACGGTCCGGCGTGGCGGACAACTACTTAGCAGGTCTCATTTTAGTAAATAAAATGCAATTACTATACTGATTTGTTAGTGAATATATGCGTTATATACGTGGCAACAAATATCAGACCAAAAATCCAATCTATAACAAGAAATAATATAAAAAAATCATATAAATACCTTGAGTAAAGTTGAAAACTTCCGTGTCGGCGCCATCTTGCTCGATAAGTGACAGATGACAAGTTGCCAGATCACAAATTTATTTTTCTATCTTTCCTTTATTATATTTTCTAATGTTTATTTAAAATAAATTAAATTTTAACTAAATTAGAATTGCAACAGATTTTTTTAAAGTACTTGTCCGTCCTACCGGACTAATTCGAAATAAGGGTTAAGAAGAAGAAAATAAAGAAATGCTAGTAGACTGAAAAAAGCCCTTAAATCGTCTGGAAACAACTCTATTCGGAAATTTTTGAACAAAATAACTCTAGCTGCTATGTTCACTTTAATGCAGGTACGTGAAATAGGCAAAGACAAAATGGGACAGAGATTCACAAAACCGAAAAAAATCATGGAATAAAAGTCTATTAAAAAGAAGGCTGAAGGCTTACAGATGAGCTCATGTCCCTTATCAAAGCTGTTATAAAAAAAACTGTACGAAGTAGGACTACGTGTAATTGTAACTGTCTGTGACCAAGAGACGTCAAACGATAGTGCAATTAATTCACTGCAATATACAAAAGCAAAATATTAAAAAAAAATGAAAACATTTTTGAAGTAGGGGTGGCCAAGTTTTAATGCCTATTTATGATGCAAATGCAACGCATTTGATAAAAGAATTAAATTAAAATAATTTAATTTTAAGTTCTTCAGCCTGACAAGGTTGTATACTTTTATGCTAACAATCGTAAAGCTTGGATGATGTCAGAACTTTTTGAAAAATGGCTTCGTGATTGGGATCGTGATTTGGTGAAGAGAAGAAGAAAAAGATTGTATTGCTGGTGGATCCCGGCGCATCCATATGTTACTAATAGCATTCTTCTCACATCCGAAGAACCCACCGATGAAAATATTGTACAAAACATTAGTGCTAAGAAACAACTCGAAAGTGACGGGGAAGAGGAAGTCGAGGAAGAACCATCACCTAGGCACTAAAAGCTGAAGAATTATTATCACGATTTTTCACAGCAATATTGAAAATTTTAATTTGATCATAGCTATGTCTTCTATACACAATAGTATTAGAAAGGACGCGGGCGATTCTGGGCCTTTTACATTACAGTAATGAAATCTTTATCAATATTCTTTTCAAGATTCATTATTTTTTACCGTGAATTATCTAGATATTTAGTTATGGGATAGTAAATTAATTATTTATTCAAAACATGTTGCCAAATGAAATATAAAATAGAAATGTAAAACAAAATAAATAAAACATAATCTGCAGAAGAAACACCGAATCATGATTTCACTTGTTGACATGTTTTATAATATATTTATTTTCAAATAATTGTTTTTATTTTTAAATATCGCACAAAATAATATTTAATCAATCAAAGTTGCCACACAGTATAAACTCATGTCAATGTCACATCTAAAGACAAACAAATCATTCACTTCGTTGATTTTAAACTTGCAATAATGGACATTTTGTTTTGTTGTGTTTTCGTGCGGTTTAATTATTTGATTGGTATTATTTTGCGACTTTGGCTACGTGTAAAGGATTCTGACGGTTATTATTTTGATGAACGACCTACGCATTTCTTACATCGGACTGATAGGTTATCTTGGACTACGAAGTAAAATACAATGAGTGAATCACATCTTCAATATATTAACCTGGTGGCGTAATTCTCCTGAAGGTTTGCGCTAAATAGAAGAGGAACGAATTCTTTCAGTTTGACAGCAATGGGTGGCACGCAACCGTAAGTAATTTATTTCAAAATAAGTTCACATGGTCATAAACTGATACTGTTACTAAAATACTTCTGGTTTATATTTACTTAAACCAAAACTGACCATAATCGAAACATCCAGTCAATAGTCCATAATTATCAATTCAAGGCGTTTATTTCAAAACAAACAAAGCTAATTTTGTACGAACTGTGGCGACATCTATCGCCGAACATGCGAACTACAACTGACAATCCTACATAGCGATATGCTATACTATACTATAAAAACCTATATTTTTTGTCCCATGTAGAAATTGTAAATATACGTATTTTTTTTATTAGTTGTAATATCAAAAATTTATAATGCAAGAATCGTTGCTGTATAGTCAAGCCCAATAATGTATGGACCTCCGCCCGCCTTCTTTAATATGTAAGTATACATAAAATCACTAAGTTTCTGTAAAATACAAGTACATAATATGTTGGAACTCTCCTGTAATTTTTGTTAGCTTATAATTATTATAAAAAAAAGAAAACAGAAAAAAGCAGTCAAAAAAACAATAGATTTATTAATTTTGTCGAATTATGTCATGATTTGGCTTTGTTAGGTAATTTTATTTTCCAAGTATGGGTATTGCCGCCAAAAATTGTACATTCAAGGGGGAAAAAATGTCCTTGTCATTTTATACAACACCAGGTTTTTTTATCAGTAAATATGGTAGTTTTTAAATAGTTTCAGGTTTACTGTGTTATATTTATTATTATATTATTAGTTTAAATTCATTTTGAGTGCTATTAACAAGCTAAAAAATTTTTTTTTGTAAATTTTATTTTAGTTTCCATACAAGAGTCATGTGTCCCACTTAGTCATCTCACACTTTGAAGTCACAAAATTATGCACAAATCTATTGAAATCTGTAAAATTTTGGTAATTCTAAATTATTTTGTAAACTTGTGGATATTTTTAACAAGTTCTAATAAAAATAACATTAAAAATAAATATAAAACTCACTTTAAACAATAGTCACACTTTTTTTCACGAATGATACTTCACGCAAGTTACCATAAAAATAACACCCATAAAGACTAGATATCCAAGCTACAAATATATTTTCAAGTAATGGCAGCATCAATTCCATGTTGGCCAATCTTTAGAAAAAAAAACCGCAATTTTATTTCTGTCAAAGTTGATCGATATGGTAGTCGGCATTTTTGTCTCGGAACATTTTAATAATTTAGAGTGAGAATTATGCAAGGTAAGAATACAAATTTACTATGTTATTGAAATTATGTGTGTAGCTTTAGTGTTCTAGTAACAAATCAAAGTATGCGGCGTCTTATTACTACAACACTTTGACGAATAAAGGCTTTTTAGGTTATGTCCATCCATATTTTGATTCACGAATGATACCATGTGTCACTATTGTGTTACGTAACATTCGTGATCGTCTGTTAGGGGTAGTACTCACTAAAGAATCTAAAGTTAAAAATTAACTTTTTTATATAAAGAGAACCCACTTCAAAAACTATCATGTTTCGGAAGTTGGTGCTTTGGTTGTGTTGATATTTTGTCTTGCCTTGCCACCGACTTCCGAAATTATTTAAAGTTATTTTTTCACTTTGTGGTTTATGAAGTCCGTTCCCTTTTTATGAAATAAATAATATATCAGGCTTTTTAGTTTCTACATACACACATGCGGGTCGAACACAGAACCTCTCTATTTGAAGTCGGTTAAAAAGCTTCATAACTTATATTGTTTGTAAGAAATAAGTATTGTCGTGTATTTGTGTCCGAATTAGCTTACGAACCAGAGATCCTGCTTTTAAATCCTGGGAGACAATAACTTGCTAAAACAGACATTTATACAATAGGCGTTGTTTACACGACTGTCATAGAAAATATTTCATTTTTAGACGGTTTTGACGGCGGCAGAAAAGCAAAAACGATACAGAGAGCGAATGCGAGCTAACAATCCGGAAAAATTTGAAAAAGCTAAACAAAATTTCATCTGAGAAATAAATTTTTTCTTTAATATTTAAATTTGTTTTATTGAGTTTTAAAGTAATTTAATCAAATAATTTAATTAACAAACAAATAAAATAAATAATTCTGTAAAAAAAATCTCCTGCATTATTAATGTAATGTACACTAGGCTTAACAAAATCACGTATGTTACTATCATTCACGTATGTTACTATCATTCACGTATGTTACGGTGTGTTCACCTTCACGACTGTTATTGTACAATTTTTGGCGGCCATACCCTTATAGGTAAAGCGGCTAAACACGACCCTAAATCAGTGGCGATATCGGGGAAGTGGTGGGGAGGTCCCTAAATCGTACTTTAAATCGGCACGTGTATAGACAAATCGTAACCGAAATTTTATTGTTTACCCTAATTCAAAAATAACTTCGAGCGAACTCACGATTTAGGGACGATTATCGTCTAGGGAGCATGGTCGGCACGTGTGTAGTGGAATCGGGACTGATTTTTATTAGTATGCGCGCAAGTGCTACGGCGATACGACGTGCTTGCGCTGTTCCGAGTTATTTCGCGTCATTTATTTTATTTCCTATAGTAGGTCATACTCTTTATTTCGCGCGAAAACATGGCGAAGGAGAAGGAGCGAGAAGCGTGGACATAAACTTTTGATCTCTTCAGGGATTTGTCTTATTTGTGGGATAAAAAACACAAAGAATACTTCAACCGCGACATGAGACAGGAGGCATTCAAAATGCTATTGCAACTTTTTAATGAAGAGACCGGCAAAAACACAACCCTGGCGGACTTAAATAAAAAGCTTGAAAATATGCGTACTACGTATGGAAGAGAGCTGAAAAAGATTAGATTATGTAGAATCTGTGCAAAGACTGAGGTTCGCCAATAGAAACCAGCTAATATTTACAGCTACAAGAGGAGGGCTATGTTTTCACATGCAGCAAAAGGAGATTATCAAAATCTATAGATGTCATTTGTATACAGTCAGCAAAAAATAAGTAGGTTCCTATATGGGTACTTACACGTTAAAATAAAATACTATCAATTTATAAAAGTCCTGTTATTTTGATTTTGTATCAATTCACTTGTTTCAGGTGAATGCTTCCAAGCAAACAGGATCAGGTTCTAATGACATCTATGTACCATCGGTGTGCAATGTGCAAGTGTGCAACAATTTAAATAATAAAGTAAACAAACTCATTTATTAAGGCGCTGTACCTAGTCAAAATAGGCTTCACAAAACAGTTTTTTAGCCAAATTTATACATTTTAGAGCAGCTAAAAAAATATATGTTAATCTTGATTATATTTATGAGGGGACCATTGTGTTCAAAACACGTTTTCCGTAAATTTTCTCGATAAAAAAAATCATAAAGTAAGCCATTAAAATTGAAATTGTAGCAATTGTAACTGTAATATTTATAAGTAAATCTTGATAAAATTAATAATAGTGATGTAATAAATAATACAAAAGGGAACTGTTGTTTTTATTTATCGATTTAAATATTTGTACGGATTAATGTATTTAATCATAAATAACTCGAACGAATCGAACGAAACGTCGCGCCATCGTGGCGATCTGTCGCTTCTCTTTTATTTCTACGCGGAGCGACAGTGACCGCTGAGACGCGCTGCTTGATGGATCTATGTCAGTTTGTTCTGCTCAGAAAATAATCATAATTTACGTATCTGTTTGTTGATGAAAGCTGTTTATTATATTTTATTTTGTGTGTGTTTTTTTTCTGTTTCGATTCTAGTCATAAGTAGTGTAAATAAACAATAAGTTTTTTATAAGTTGTGCTGTAAGTTGGTGTAAATTTTTGTTCAATTTCGGTTTTGTCATAAATTGTGTAAATAAACAGTGTATAAAAAATGGCCAACAAGAAAAATAAACGAAGGGCAATAAAGAAATCTTATTCGATGAAACAAAAACACATGATGGAAGCTGTAAAGTAAGTACCTATCTTTTTGTGCACTAGTTATTTTGTTTGTATGAATTTACTTAAAGAAGGATAATTTCGACGTATATTTTCATGGCTCGGTTGGTCTGTCAGTCATTTATTATTATTATTATATAGTAACTAGTAATGCGACAGTAGGTCATTGAACTCATCTTTATTAGAACTTTTGAAAAAGAAAAAGGTCACCCGTAACTCAAAGAGCACATTTTGTAATTCTTCATTTTTCCAAAAAAAACATATAAAATAAAATAATCATGCTGTTTTAATTTTAGATTACAATAGTATTCTGAGCACGAAAACCCTGGGACATCACTTTCAATTGCAAGAGTTGTAACTCCAGAAGCCAATCCACAATCAAATGATAATGAGTAAGTATCAAAAGATGGATTGGAGGTTGATTGGAGCCGAAGGATAGCCGTCGGCTCCGGCGTAGATGACGAACGACGCAACTCCTAGCCCAATAATTGTTCTCAATCACTGTCAACAACTTTACTGTCCACCCGTCTGTCTGTCCACGTATTGTATTCGTATTATCTTCATCATCATCAGCTTATAGCAGTCCACCGCTGGACATAAGCCTCTCCTATTGCACGCCATTCAACTCGATTTTTTGGCAACTCTATTCGGTACATTCAGTCGGTATTTGTATACATCGCGTAATTGCCACGATTTGGAATTATGCTGTTTCTTTTTGTTTATACACAGTACAAAATTACGTGTTTTTTTGTTACAGAGCATTATCCGACGATCATACGTTGAACCTTCGAGCGAATCCCAAGAAGAAAATATATACCCACCAGTTCATGGTCGAAGAGTCGTTGACATAATGCATTTTATCCAACAGCTGCAAACTATGTCCGGCCATAGTTCTTTGTTCAATTGCAATTTCTCACAAATGTCACTCATAGGAGAAAAAAGGATCGGCTTGATTTCCAGATTCAAGTTTAGATGCAATATGTGTAAAGATGACTTTATTGTCACAAGCGAAGGTTTATCAAGTACACATAATGTCAATGCTAACGTGGGTGCCGTTACAGGTATTACTTCTGCTGGTAATGTATTGGTTTTTCGCAATTTGAAGAAATAACAGCATGTATGGACATACCCATATTTACGAAAACAACTAATGCTCAAATTCAAAACGCAGTTTGTGAAAAATGGGAGTCAATATCTGTCGAATCCATGGCAGCAGCAGCTATGCGTGAGCGTGATGCAGCGGTAGCTGAAGGAACACTGAGCAAAGATGGCATACCTCTAATAGACGTATATTCCGACGCCTGTTGGTCATCGCGATCTTACGGCAATAATTATAAGGCATTGTCCGGCGCTGCAGCAATCGTAGGTCGCAGATATGGTGAAGTATTGTTTTTAGGCATTAAAAACAAATACTGCCTTGTATGTGCCCGTGCAGAAAAAAAATACGTTTGCTTCAAAAACTACACTGAGTCATCTAGCGGAATGGAGCCCGAAATAATTGCCAAGGATTCGAAACATCTGTATTGATGTACAATATTATTTATGGCAGGTTAATTGCTGACGGCGATTCAGCTACCTATGCAAAAATTTTGGCGCGTAATCCTTACCAGAATCATACCGTCCAAAAAGTTGAATGCCGAAACCATGTGCTGCGCAATATGTGCAATAAATTGAGGGCTGTAGCCAAAGACACAAAATATGCCTTGGTGCACAGAAAAATGCTGACTGAATCAAAAATTCTAAGTATTTGAAAGGTTGTTATTGCATCAATACAACATATATATATATGGTTTCAGCAAGACGGCGGAACCTCACCGCGCATGAAATAATCGACTTATTGCAGCAACGATTTCCAAAACGCGGTTATATTGTATGTTTTTAATAACTGGACCCTTTTTTACTTTTTTTACAGAACCGGAATATTTTGTTGTGAGTGAACGGTTATTGGAAAACAGCCACATTTTTGTCAACTCAATTTTGCAAAAAATGTCATTGACAAGAATGCAATGATAGACTAGCGTCTGGTTTCACATCGGTGCCTTCAGGGCCTTCGGGGTTTCACCTACAATACAACAGTGAGTGAACTCAAAGATTGTGGCATGGACTTGATTAAACATGTACCTTCATTTTCGAACATTAAATCGAGTCTGTACCGACACAGGAACAAAAGCGCAGGTATGAAATAAACTCAGTTCAAAAATGTGGAAGAGTTTGCAGTGCCCCCGAAATACAAGGACTTTCTTTTAGCAGACTATTATAAAGACGGTAATCGAATTTTAATATTTTGTATCGAAGAAGCTAAACATTATATTTGTGAGATTTGAGTTTTTTTGATTTGATATTTTCTGTGACTATGATTAATACCTACTGTGATAATTATTTATGTAAATCGCAAAGTAAAAGATGTTGATAATATGAATAAACTACCTACTTAATTAATTTTGTGATAATTATTTGCACCCAATTCCAGCAAGGGTGGACATAGAGAATGTTTAATTGAATAATATAATATAAAACTAAATGTTACAACACCAATGGCAAGTCTATGCACTTTCGGGGACACCGTAAGTGAGTTAAACTATATGAGTGAGAATAGCGCTATTCTTTCTGATGCCACCTTAAGATCAAGTCCGTTAGGATCCAGCGAAATGTCTGGTTTATCAACACCGCACCATAAAAAAAACATCAATATGTGAAAAAAGCAATTACAAAAACCAGAATTACTTACAGACAAACACGATAAAAATACGGGTATTTGTATTATGGTGGCTTCATAATAAATACAAAGATCCCATTTTTTAATTATTAAATATGCAAGGAACACACTAAAGGAAACATGTCACAAGCTAATTAATAAAGCTAGGTCCTATTAGTGCAACTCTTTCAGTCACTGCTAAACGAGAGAGCTCAAAATTTTGAGTACATTTGGCATAGTTTCGCCTGCCTGTACTTCATACCTTAAGATCTCTAATTTGTTGCGGAATGTTTATAATAGTTACCGTGACCCTGGAACATAAAGGGCAATCGAAGGAACATGAGTGGGTTTTAGTCTGACACGCCCTCCCGCCGCACCCAGGACGGGAGCAGTCATTGCACTTGTTTAGATTCATAGAGAGCCCTGCTTTTGATAGTACATATACAACATGTTCCGAAATAAACGCACACCACTAGACACCCCAATATTATGTTATATTCATAATACATACACTGAATGTTTATTATTATGTTTAAAACACTGTTTTTTAAATTAAATTAGTTTTAAAATAAAGTTTTAGTTTTAAATTAGTGTTTTAAATTAGTTGTACAGATTGTGGGAGAAAATTATCGTCACATTACAAATCTACGCATGCACACAGTCGCACTTGCATAAGGGTCTAGCGCAGTAGGTATTTCATTTGTTTTTAGTTTGTTTTGACTGTACAGCGGAAGTGTGACAGCAGTTTACGTAGTTTTAATTATTTTTGGGATAAAATATTACCTATACAGCGCGGCGCTTTAATGGCGACATTAATTTGACACACGTATACATCTCCACAATACAAATTTATTACGCAAATTTAATTTCAAACCTTTTTATTTACTTATTAATTTGAAATTTTTGCGGATATTTAAAAATAGCACTTTGGAGCAACCTGTATTTAAAATCAGTAGCGCAGCGGTCATTTACCGGGGTCACGGATTATAACATTTCATCAATGTAATTAAAATGAATAAGCAATACAATTAGAATGAAACAAACGCAAAGAGTAGGCAACTGAAGGAAAGAGAGAGATCCCTTTGTCGGCGATGTGCGCAGGCGGCGCGCGGGGCGGTGCGCGCCCTCCCTTCCACCCGCCCGAATCCTTTTTTTGCCGTCTAGTCTCTAGTGCTAGCCGGCCGGTCCTCTGTCCTTGACACATTTCTTCATACTCGTGCGCATAATTACGTTGTGTTATGTTTTTGTGAATGTTTCCGCGAAAAAGACGCTTAAAAATTGTTTCATTTAATTTTTGTGTAATTAGGATAATAATTAGATTATGATATTGCGATAAAGACGCTTTGTTTCGTTTTAGTTAGTTTTTCGATCTGTAGGTACATCTTTTGCGACAAGGACGGACGGACGGAGGACTTTTATTTGTGTTATTAAGTGCTTGTGTAAACCTGTGATCGTGATGGCTAATACACACCCGAACTACACGGCAGCTGAATATGCGGACATGATCCTAATTTACGGAGAATGCCATCAAAATGCCGCCCTTGCGATAAGGACATATCGCGAGAGATATGGCAATACAAGACTATGCCCTACTAATCCTCGCACTATTGTAGGAGCTCTTCAGCGTATCCGCGAAAATCGGCCAGTGAATCCTAGGATTCAACGGCCCGATCGACCGCCTACACGACAAAACCCACTCCGGTTAACTGAAAATGTACTACAACATTTCCGAGAACAGCCCAAAACTAGCCTCCGCCAGAGCGGTAGACATTTTCAAGTCCATCACAGAACAGTCCATAGGATATTAAAGCGCGAAAAGTGGCACCCATTCAAAGGAGAATGTTCAAATCTAGCATCGCTTTAAAATAAGAGGGCATAGCCACAAAAATGTACTCATAAATCATAACATAATATTTTAACTTTCCTAAAATAACTTCATGGAAATCTTTTTAGGGGTTAATATTTTATATTTAATTAGTTATTTATTCGACTTTGTTGCATTCTTCCTTTAATGACGTACTTAAGTAAAAGCGGTGTTGCCAATTTCATAAACTTTCCCATAATCAGTCTTAACTGATAGTATTACATATTTTATTTTTAAGAGCACACGTTGATGTCTCAAAAATAATTACGAATATAACATTCATTTGCGTTACCAACAATTTATATTTAATTAACATTTCTAAAATAATGTTATTTTACTAACAAAAAGTATTTAGGTGTTTAAGTTATCACTTATGGTTGATTTTTATCAGCTGTGGGCAGCACTGCCACGGAAATTCAAATGTTAACAGTCAAAATTGACACTTTCAAGTAAAACAAAGCGACGAATATTTTTATTGTAAATTGAGTTTATTTTGCGTTATTAGATAACGAATCATTGCGGTTAGTTCGTGTACAGCTGACTCTTCCGATTTCTGTGCGATCAAGCAATCTTTTCAAAACTTTCGTACGTCGACGTTTTTACGACTTCGGATCGTTTCTCTCTTTAGGCAGTACCGACAATTTTGTTAAAATAAAAATAACACGCTGTGCGGACTGTGCCCCCCTTGCTCTGAAACATCCTCTACCCCGTCGCCAACAGGGGGAAGCAACGGATGCAATGGTTACAATTCTACGATACTGGATTAATCCGGCAACGGTTAGTATCTTATTATATTGTATTTACACGTTTTTTTGACGTTAGTGTAGTAGAAAATGAGCGCATTATTGTTATATTATCAACAATATTATACGTTATTATGGACAATACCAAAGATGGTCCAAGTCAATAGCACTATTTGTATTTTGTTGTACAGCTAACTGTAACAGCAGATAACGAAAAAAACTATTTGAAAATCCTATTAGAATCATTTTCGGTTTCCACGCGGACGAATTTCCTATTAAACTAATGCTAAGATCAATCAACAATATGTAATAATATTTATTATATTTATTTTCAGATGTCAGAAGAACATCCTCTTCTCTCAGGAATGTTATAATTACTCGAATGAGCATCTCTAAACTCTTGAAGTGTAGTGTGTTGAACGAGCTTATGGACATCAACAGCTAAAACATACAGAGTATTTAGAATAACCGACCAACTCTGACAATTCAGTTGTGCTTGTAAATAATCTAAGTGAAATAAATGCCATTGACTTTTGAATATTTTTATTTCCACACAAACACATTAATATTTCAAATGTTTAATTACACGCATTGCAATGATGACTAAAATAAGATTTTGTCTGTTTACAATAATAAATTAGTTTCAAATGGTTTTTACAAAAATAACCCTTATAGTTTCGTCATGTCTGCCCGTCCTCGTCTTAACACCTTAAACCTAACCCTTTGTGACCAAGCGATAGCCGGCTGTCGCCCTGCTATTGTCTTTATTGTGTCTCGAATCATGTAAACATCATTTTTAAAATAAATTATAACAATTAAAAAGGGGATAGAAAACCCTATTCTATGCGGGGCCTGTTTATTTTCTACTCTTTATGCCTATAAGCCACTTAGATTTAGTATGACCTAATTACCATTTACTTGGGAACTTTCCTTGGTTTGTTTAAAACTATTCCGTTTTGTTTTATGAGAATAGAAATCATAATATTGTTGTAATTTGTACTTTTTTGGTAGAAGTTATGGTACATAACTAACCTAAAAACTTGCACATATAAATCAAAATTCAACAAAAACCCCTAAAAATATGTAGATAATTTTTATTTCCTTGGAAAGTACGACCTCTCCCCTCTTTTATATTCAATTTACACTAAGATTACATTATTTTTTATGCGCAACGGCGTCCTATAGTATGGTGGTCAATGTCCTTTAGAAAAGTGCATACATTGTTAAGTCGTGATAAACAAATAAGAGTGAATTATTGTCAGTGGTTGTTAAGTAAAATTGAAGAAGACAGTGACTTTCTTTCCAATATTTGTTGGACTGACGAAAGTACTTTCACCAGAAACGGCATTTGGAACCAGCACAACATGCACCATTGGGCACCGAAAAACCGAAATCCGCGCGTTTGGCGAGAGTCAGCCCATCAGTACAGATTTTCGGTAAATGTTTGGGCAGCTATTCATGGTGACAACATCATCGGACCCGTCTTCATTGATGGCACCTTGACCGGAGAAAGGTTTGTTGACATACTAAATGATACGGTGTCAGAATACACAAACAATCTTGACGTTCGCCGATACCAAAGAATGTGGTACCAATTGGATGGCGCGCCGGCACATTCTGTATCAGCAGCCAGGCAGTGGCTAAATGATACGTTTGGTACACAGTGGATTGGGAGATTTGGACCTCGTAGGTGGCCAGCACGATCGCCAGACCTCACCCCACTTGATTTTTTTCTTTGGGGGACCATCAAAGACGATGTGTATGCAGAGAACGTGGAATCGGTGGAACAATTACGCATACGAATAATAAACGCGTTTGAGAAATTGAGGCAAATGTCTCTAAGTGACAATTTATTACCCAATGTGCGGGATAACATGAAACGTCGTTTAGCCCTTTGTATCCGTCAACAAGGGGGACTTATTGAAAACAAAAAAATTTAAAATAATGACAATTAAATTAGTGATTGTGATTAGTGATGATAGTGACAATAATCAATAATAATAAGCAAGGGAGGAATGATAAGTGATAGCCTAAGCAGCTCCATTGTAGGTACTTGTGTCGCTCGGTTTCTTTGATATTATGCCGCCAAAGGATCGGCGGCGGACCGATCACGAGTACAAAGCACGTTGAGCGGTTGCCAGACCGCAAAGCGACGCGTTGCCGCTTCGAGTAAACGTAAACAATCGAGTAAGCTAGGTAAGTAATTTCATGAATGAATTTTTGCACAGAGTGATCCTAAATTTCATCACTTTTTTATTATTAAGTTTGTGTGAAAAAATTTTTTTTTCTGTTTTCGTATTATCTTATCCAGTGTCATTTTAAATGATTAATGACCACTAGCACTACCTGTGTGTTAAATTAATGTCACCATTAAAGCGCCGCGCTGTATTAAAAATTACAAAATTGATTACAGTTACAGTAAACGATTCTGAACAAACTATTTTTATGTGCATTTATTGGGTGCCCTCTATCTGGCAGAAACTTGTTTCTCCGAAACCTATTTGGCATAACTCACTTGGCAGAAACTTTTTTAAACGTACATTGTTAAGGTATAAAAAATATTTAACATAATTGTTTTTTGGCCTAATGTTTTTATGTCCGAATTTTAAATGGGATACTTTTAAGATGGCAGAATTGTATTGGGAATAATTACCTTTGTCAGAGTTACAATTTTGCATAATTTCGTTTAGCATAACGTTTATTTAGAGCGCCGATTATTTGGCATAATTTGACTTAGCATACTACGAAGATCACAGAATTTCAATAGAAATAATTTATTAGTCATATTGAAAAAAAAAACATTGTTTTAAAAAATCACTATGGTGTGCTACAAAAGTGAGTGACAGAAATGAATCGCTGCAAAACCGACTTCACGTAGTCTTGTCTGCCCTACCCCTAGAGTGTAATTTAAACCCGCGAAGGCGCCGAGGGGCGAGGCGGCCCGCGAGCTGAGAAGCAGGTGGTTTTAACGCACACCGCCGCGGCTGAGGCTGCCGAAAGCCGAAGCTGCGGTGGTGGACGTAAAACCATCTGCGACGATTAGCTCGCGAGGGGCCGCAGGAGCCCCGCAGCGCCGGAGCCGTGACAGAAGCCATGCCTGCTGCATGTTGCATGCTTGCTGCATGTTGCATGCCTGCTGCATGTTGCATGCTTTCATGCTGCATGCCTGCTGCATGATGCATGCTGGTTGCATGCTTGCATGCTTGCTGCATGCCAAAATAAGATATGAAATGCATGCCAAAAGATAATTCTGGCTGTGAATTTTCTGCGATATGATGGTTCTTCTTTTGATTATTATGGATATAAAATATATGGCAAATGATGATTCTGGTTTTGAACTTTCTACGATGTGATGGTTATACTTATTGATTATTATGGATATGAAATTTATGCCTAAAGATGATTCTGACTTACAAAATTATGGGTTTCGGTGTATGGTAAATGAGTGTATGCCAAACGATTTTTTGCGAAAAGAGGTTTATGCTATCCGTTGCTATGCAAAATAAAATTATGACGTAAAAAGTTCTGCTATAAAGGGTGGACCCGCATTTATTCAGTTACACATTGTATATATGTCACCGGAAAATAACAAGATCCGTAAGTTTATCAATCTACTAGGAAGTTTATAAACTTTCGTAAGATTCTAAACGGGAGATAAATTGTAATATTTTACGTCCACATTTTCGTAAATTAATAAACTTACTGAACTCACTCGTAAAATAATAAGTAAGCAGTAACCAAACGCTACGCGCGATCTGATTGGTTGTCAATCACGTGTCACTTTTCCTTCCTCGCGGCCGCCATTGTTCGCCATGGAACATAAATAAACCAGTTTGCTTGTGCGTTTTTATTAGTTTTAAATATTGAACTGTGTTGCAACTACAAGAAAACTCAACTCACTACATCCGTGCCAGAGAGGAACCAGGCATTGTTGCTTCGAATTTATAGTTTGTCAAGTCTGATTATACCAAAGTCTTTGGACACAAGCATTGCCACTATGAACATTGACCAATCAGAGAGCAGTGTGTTATTTTACGTATTTCAAATATGCGTATATTTAAAAGAGTTTCTGTGATTGGTCGAACCATTTAAAATCTTACGAATAGATATTAGGTTAGTTTATAAATTTACTGTATGACGTCGGACTGATTTTATGTATTTCCTGTAATTGACTGTATTTCCTACAAACTCAAAGTCGGGAATTTGACTTATATTAAATTGATTCTGCAGGCGGCGCCGGTTTCTTCTACGCTCTACACGTTCTTCACATAGAGCAGGCTTCGATTAAAAGCATTCTTATAGCCATTTCAAACATTTTTCTTACAAAATCCACGCAAACGAAAATTAAAAGGTAACACTTTTGGTTTCGTCAATTTGAGGTTAAAATTCCGAACAATCATCTGTCAAATTCAAAAGTTCGTTCGGAGTTTATAAGGATTAGAGTAGGTTCTAAATGTCAAACAATCTTCGTTCGAACGAAATTTCGGAACGAATTGAAACCGTGGTAGGAAACACGCGAAATTTCGATCGAAACTACGTTTTTCGTTGAATAAGAGTAGACCCCCTGTTCTTAAGAAGCACCTACTTAAGAACTTTTTTCTCCCTTACGAACCTCAGTCCCTTACAAAGAAGCGTCGTGCCGACAGAGTCTGTAAGACCGAACACTGCAGGTTAGTGATGGTCAGTCGCCATTTCACTCACATCAGCTCCAAACTCTACAATGCGCTAAATGATAGGATCAAAATATATCTTATGACTAGGACTGTTCTGAAGAGAAATGTGACCTATTGGCTTAAATGCTTGTCCTATGATGAGACTGAGCAACTTATGGTGACATAAATGCAGTAGACAAACACACACTCACACACACACACACACACATACACACACACACACACACACACACACACATATACACACACACATTATAACTTTATGAAATCTCATCCCCACCTCCACTCTACATATACAGGGTGTCCCACGGCTATGCCACATGGAGGGAAAGTACCTTAAATATTGTAGATAGAACATTTTACTGAAAGAAGACATTATTTGAATTTTGAAAACAATTTAAACTGCTTTCATAGATATTTAAATAATTACATAGTTGAACCGGGAATCGAACCTGTTACTCGAGAAAATTAATCAGCCTGTAGTTTTATCCTACCGATCGAAAGGCTTCATCACAAGGATAATTTTTTGCTAAATAACATAGTATCAAAAATAAAAGAAAGACCATGAATTTTAACATTTTTAATACAAAATTTGTCATTTCAAATGCTCAAAATTAGTCCCTTCTTCTTGAATACAAAGTGATAACTTTTGATTATTTCGTTCCCTGACGATTTTTTGGTCTTGTTGTGGTGGATATTTATTTATTTAAATGATGCGTACTACTCAAGTGGGTAGATTAATTAGTAATAAGTAGTTATGATTGTCATTTGTATGTCCTTACAGCAAAGTAAGCTTTTAACTCTTCAGAACAAAATTGTACATCAAATGTTAAAATTCACGACCTTCCTTTTATTTGTGACACTATGTTATTTAGCAAAAAATAATCCTTATGATGAAACCTTTCAATCCGTATGATAAAACTACAGGCTGATTATTTTTTCTCGTGGAACAAGTTCGATTCCCGGCCCAACCATTTAATTATTTAAAAATCTATGAATGCAATTTAACTTGTTTTTAAAATTCAAATAATGTCTTCTTTCAGTAAAATGTTCTATCTACAAGATTTAAGGTATTTTCCCTCCATGTGGCATAGCCGTGGGACACCCTGTATATTACATAGTAATCACATAGTGTTCTTTATAGTTTTCTTTGTCTTCGTTAGTTTATAATTTATTATCTTTAGGTTAAACTGGAACAATGTCTGATACATGTTTACACGGGGACTGAAAATAAGAAAGAAATATTAACAATCATGTTTTATTGACTATATTTTGAATTGGGCGTTGATAGCTGCGCCACAGTATTTTACTTTTGTAGCTATCTACGTTTTTCCTGTGCTTTGTAAACTGAAGTTGTTCCAAATAAACTTTTTATTTTTTTATTATTTTTATTTATTTCTACAAGATAATATTAGAGAACCTGTAGCTGGTCCATCACAGCCTCTTGTGGATATATCCAATAGAGATTACTTCTTACCAGCTAATCTCCCAGGACCCTTTGGAATTAGTAACCTCCAGTTGAAGATTAAATTTTTATGAAAGGCAAAAAATATTTGGGAAAAGTTTGCCTCTTGAAAAAACAGTTGAAAAACATAAAAACCAAGAAATATCTTCAACAATTGAGCAGCAGTGATGCTGTGACAAAACTCTCAAATAAAATAAGTCCAAATTTTGCTTTATTATTGCAAGCTCAAATTAGAAAAATTAAAAAAAAAGTGCTAAAGGGCGTAGATGGACTGCAGAAGATAAAAGAACTGCATTAAGACTGTATAAAAAAACTCCTTCTTGCTACAGGCTACTAAGGCGAATGTTTAGCCTTACGGCTCCGACAACTTTAAAAGTGCTATTACAAAAATGGAAAATTTAATGTTGGCATCAACAAACAGCTGTTTGAAATTGGTGGAAAGTTTTCGTCAGCCCAAGAAGCTGTTAATACGAGTAATGAATACACATTAATGTTTGATGAAATAGCACTAAAAAAACATTTACAGTATAATATAAAAGAAGATAGCATTAAGGGCTTCCGAGACCATGGTATGCAGGGTAGAACAGCGCAGCTAGTCTCTTGTATTTATGGTTGCTGCATATAGAAAAAAAATAAAGCAACCCATGGCTTCTTATTTATCAGGCTCTAATGTCACTGCAGACAGATTAGCAATCCTAATAAAAGAAGTAAGTTATACTCACTATACGTATGCGTTATGTTAATAATTCACTGTCTCTATGGTGGTGCAGTAGATATAAGCTAATAAACTTAATAAACCAATATACTAACAGAACTTCATATTATTAAGAAGTTTAAATTATGTTTCTTTTTCAGGTGCTTGAACAATGTTATCAACATGGCATTAATATAGAGGCTTGTGTGTGTGACATGGATGGTGTCAACAGAAAGGCTTTAACTATGGGAGCAACGGCTAGCTGTCCACATTAAAAAAAAAAAATAAAAAAAAATCATTGCACTTTTTGATCCAACTTATTTAATTAAGTGCTTCAGAAATTTATTCTTAAAGTTTGACATATAATGCTCAACAAAAATAACATCGGCTGATGGACACCAGGGAACAGGTAGGTAATCATTACATTAATTTGATAGATAATTGGCAGTTCTAAGCTCTCTCAGAATAAAACATATTCAATGTCACAATGTATTTAAACTGGTCATAATAATGTTTCAGGTTAAGCCAAATGGAGTCACATTGTCAAATTTTATGTACTGGACAACTCAAATCCAAACTTTGTGTTTGCACCCTCTCTCAGACAAGAACATCTGAATCCCAACACCAAACAAAAGATGAGGGTAAAACTGCCGTTCAAGTGCTGAGCCACACAGTTGTTGCTGGCATGTTTGCTAAAATATCACAAGGTAAGATTCCTGGACATTTTTAGGGTTCCGTCACTCTAAACGTCAGTCAGTTGTTTATCAGTTCAGTCATATTAGTTTATCTGTCTGACTCTTTGTTACATTTGTAGAACACATAACAAACAGTTGTGTTTCCAGAATTCCGCTGAACTTTTTTTAATTTATTTTTTTATGTAGAGATAGATTGAACCCTGGGAATGACATACTGGGTGGCGCAAAAGTACTGGCACTAAAGAAAATACTTTTTTTTTTTATATGACATTTTCTGTCATTCTGTTGTTGAAAATTGTGTAGTGAACAAATGTAAAATACACTGAAAATAAACATGGACCGTTTTACTCCCCAAGAATGTGGAATAATTGTGTCAATGTTCTTACGGAATAATTCATCAGTGATAAGAACACAACGTGAATTTCGTCGACGATTTCCCCACCGTCCGGCACCGATTGGTCGCACAATTCGACGCTTTGCCACACGCCTTGAAGCAACTGGCTCAACATTGGATAGACCTAAGTCTGGGAGACCAAGAACAGGCCGTTCAGCTGAAAATATCGATGCTGTGCGCGAAGATGTGGAAGAGTGTCCAGAAACATCAACGAGGCGACGTGCCACGGAATTGGGCATTTCCAGACGGACCCTGCAGCGTATTTTGGTGAAAGACTTAAAGATGTTCCCGTATAAAACTCAAATGACTCATCAGCTGCTGCCTGCTGACCACCGAGCTCGTCTAGATTACTGCCAGCGCGTCATAAACCTCAACCTTGAAGAGGATGATTTTCCTTCAAAATTGGTTATGAGTGACGAAGCGCATTTCCATCTCTCAGGGCATGTCAATAAGCAGAATACTCGGTTCTGGGGCACTGATAATCCGCGCATTATTCAAGAAACACCTCTACACCCACTAAAAGTTACTGTATGGTGTGGCATCTGTGTTGACAGAGTGATCGGACCCTATTTTTTCGAAGACGCTGGAGGCAATGCGATTACTGTCACTGGAGAACGCTACAGAACCATGTTACGTGAGTTTTTGATACCCAGTTTGGACGAATTGGGGCTGGAGCACATCTGGTTTCAACAAGACGGCGCTACGGCACACACAGCGCGCGACACTATGGACTTAGTGAGGGACGCTTTTCCAGGCCGAGTTATCTCTCGTTTTGGCGATTTGCCTTGGCCTGCAAGATCACCCGATCTGACCAGTCCAGACTTCTTTTTTTGGGGTTTTTTGAAATCTCGGGTGTATGTGAAAAAGCCACAGACTCTCGCAGCTCTAAAAGAAAACATTCGTCAAGAAATAACGAACATATCGCAGGAAGTGTTACGGCAAGTTATGCAAAATGTCATAAATAGGGCTCAAATGTGTATCAACTCTGGAGGTCACCATTTAAAAGACATCATCTTTAAATCCTAATGGTACGAAATTTAATGGCACAAATATACATTTAAAAAAATCTAAATCTAGTTTTCTAATTTAGAAAAAATGTTATAGCTGAACCAAATAGGGTCTTTACTTTTGCGCCACCCAGTAGGTAGTACTCATCCTGATAACAAGGGAGGAGCCACCGGCGGAAGCTGGTAGTAACTAAATTGATTCAGTTTTATATTTTTCGTAATCACAATAAAATGATATACAGGCTGGGCCAAAAATTTTTGCAAATAGCAACACTACCTTTTTTTTTGGAAACCGTTCGATGGTGGGGCACTTGTGTGGCGGGAAACTATGCGTCACTTCATGCAATTTTATGCAAGATGGAGCGCTTCACAGGACAATAGCGTGCCTTTTGTGTAAAACAAATTTACAAAAACAATGATTCCTATGTAAATGTACGACGCCTGTTTAGAATTGAATTGGATTACGCCGTATAAGTGAGTGTCCAAGTGTTAATTTGATCAAAATTTGATTAATAAACCGAGGACAATATCCCAATTAAAACAAAACATCCACGAGGAGATAGCCGTGATCCCCGCAGGATGTGTCAGCGAGTTTTCCAAAGTTTGCGAAGTCGATTTCAGGAGTGCCAATAACGACACAGCGCACATTTGGAGGATGTCATTTTTAAAAAGTAAATTTTATTAAATGATTATTAGGATGAATAAATTATCAACCAAATAACATTTTTAGTTTTATTTCTAATCATGTTTCAAAAGTGCAAAATTTTTTGACCCACCCTGTATTATGTTATATTACAGATGAATTAACTGCTGACGCGGCTGTGACGGCGGATCTTATATGGACAAGCTGTTCGACACACTCAACAGCGATACGGTGGATTTGCGAAGAGGAAAACCTTTTGCGACCATTTAAAAATTTCGTCGCCTCACCTTAAATTTATAAGTGAAATGAAATTATTCATGCAATCTCTCAAATCCATGGGCTCAAAATGCACACCACCATCGCAGATAGGTTGGCCGTGGACGCTTAATGGAATTGAAATGTTGTGTTGTGGAGAGTTTGCGTAAAAAGCATAAATCAATAAAAAGTCTAGCGACTCGCGGGCTGCAACAAGATTCAATTCA
The DNA here is from genome assembly GCA_033675125.1 of Athetis lepigone. Lineage (NCBI taxonomy): Eukaryota > Metazoa > Arthropoda > Insecta > Lepidoptera > Noctuidae > Athetis > Athetis lepigone. The sequence goes on from CM066221.1 coordinate 1,073,391, forward strand.
TAACTTATTTGGGTGCATTCGAAGTAATTGTGGTTCAAAGTGCAGTCCTACCACAGGCCAGTTTATCGCAGGCCTAAAAACGTCTAATATAAGTGTTAAGCAACCTCTCTTACATTGGTGGTGGAAATTGTGAGCTCGACAACAATGAGGTCATTATTGACAATTTTAAAATGTTTTTTGCGCAAAATATCAGACAGATAAGCATACCGAAGAAACATCAATGTCATCGTTATTTGAATGATAACATTCATCAAGATGTATTTGAGGAGAAGGGTGAATCACAAGCATGTGCTTACGTGTGCGGATTTATGATCAAAAATTATAAAAAATATTGTGAGAAATGTAAAACAATATTTACAACGTCAGACAGAACAGTCATGCATTCGAATTTATGTGTATATCCTAGTTTTTGAGATATTGTCTTCGTTATAAACGTTGAGTTGAGATTACTCCTCCATTTCGGTACCCAGATACTCATTCAGAAACTGTGTTTTACTAAGAGACGCTATTTTGTGTTGTGTTGTGCAGTGAATGTTCATCTGTTCATCATTGTGACGATGCCATACCGATGTACACTCAGATGTAAAAGCACAGGTAAACTCAAATCTACCTAAGTTAAAAACCGGCAGCCTTACTTGTTTTGCTACATTGAACCACTATTTTAGTAGAATATAGTTAAAAAGTACAAAAACTTAAAAAGTACAAAAAATTCCAAACCAAAAACAATTTCATATTTCTCTCTATATGTCCGTGGTATTTGGAAGTCTCCGACGGGGGCTACTGGTGATGATCAGCCAACTGCTATACAGCCTACTGCTTTTTAACCTTCTACTAATGCATCAGGTATTTAATTTTGTTACTAAAATTAAACATAAACTGTTTTATTAACAGATGGACAGATTGTTGGCTTGGTTATGGGAACAAAGGTATTAACATTGTGTAAATTATTTTTTTCAGGTGAAGTTAACAGTGTTCCTGTATGTTATGATGCCGCGAAGCTGGCAGGGGAGCTCAAGAAGTGGAATCTTGTCTCATAAAATATATTATGGAAAAACTTGATGAAAACGTTAAGTATCTAATTTTATGGATATCGTGTGGTGGTCAGTACCGCAATATAAAGCTGGTATTAATGTAGTAAGCCATGTTAAATGAAATTCAAACTTTCATTTTTCCTGTATACATTTTGACAAAAATGGCTTTTTCTTAAAACTATCATTGTGTGGATTGGTTACCTATTGCATAAGTAGGTCCAATTGAGCAAAAATCCTAAGTTTGTCTTTATACAAAAAAAGCCCGAAGTGCTACAGGCAACAAATACAAATATTTTGCTCTCCCTTCACGCAAAGCTATAAAACGGTTTTATAGGCCAAATAAATTTAACACCTGGCATCAATAACATAATTTTTGATAAAATAAATAAAACTTTGCTCAAAAAACAGTTCCCAGATAGGCTGTGTAGCCTAATTTTTGATGAAATGTCAATCACGCCACAAATTTTATATTCAGCTGAAAAAGACAAATTAGAAGGTTTTACTTCGGATTCGAAGGAAGTATTTGCTGATTATGTAATAGTTATCATGATAAAGAAAGTGAAAAATTATTATAGGCAGCCAATTGCGTATTACTTCACTAATAGCCTTCGTAAAATCCAATTAAAAACTAAATTAAAATAAATAATTGAACAATGTTTTAAATGTGGTCTCATTGTTTGTGACCAAAGTCCATGTTAATGTCAGTGCTAAGCTATAACAGAATTGGTTCAGGAAACTAAAGCAAATTATTTACGCGTAAAGAATGGCGTCTTGAAGTGATACGTTTTAAAGGTCACGCCGTAGTCCCTTTTTATGACACTTCCCATCTAATAAAAGGCATTAGAAATTATGTATTAAGGATCTGAGCTATGTAACCAATAACATGAGGAGCAAATCGTAAAGTGAGACTACTTCAAAATGGTGTATGATGCTGATAAATCGTACGGAGAGCTGAGACTTCTACATAAGCTCACAGAAGAAAATATAAATCCAGAAAAGATAAAAAAAATGAAGGTCAGCAATACAATTGTTCAGTCACAGTGATGCTGTTGTGACTGAACATTTGACAGCAAGGGACGAGCTGCCTATAGAATGCCGACAACTAGTTGACTTGACCCTTCTTATCGACGATTTGTTTGACTCTCTAAATGTAAACAGTTTCTCTTTACCGAATGGCGGTTTTCAAAGGACCCGTAAAACGCAACACGCCTCATTATGAACTATGGAAAAAGCAAAAATAGTTCTAAGGAAGGAAGGTAAATTAAAAAAAAAACTGTTGGAAACAAAGTCCGATTGGTTGAGAAAGTGGTGCCATCTGTTACGAATTTCAATAAAACGATAGAAGGTATGGAACTCCTTTGGCAAGTGTTATCTTGTAATTATAGACTCGATGCTATGATGACCAGGAATTTTAATCAAGACCCTTTATAAAATTTCTTTGGAAACATTATGACTTACGGACTGAGAAATATAGAGCCTAATGCAGTAAGTTTTGAGGGGGCGTTTATAGCGCTTCTTTTAAATAATTTCTTTTAAATAATTACCTCATTCAGGGCGAGGTAATTGCGAGGAGGATTTTATAATTAATATTAATTTTTGAAAGAAAATATTTTACTCCTAATGTATTCGAAGAAAAAAAAATTATATAATCAATTCAATTATTTATACAATTAATTCAAACAGTGAAGCTTGTGTAAGCAGCTACGTCTGTGGTTGGGTCTTGACTAAATGTCTGGAAAAAGTTGTCAAAGGTTGCAAAACGTGTAAGAGTGAATTATTAGATCACACTTCAAAAGAAAACAATTCTTTTATTACAGCCAAAGAGTACCAAAAAAAGAAATGGCTTTGCTATCCTAGTAAGTTAACTGAATACTTCTTTAAAGAAATACAAAGCATGGACAAATCATTTTTAAAAACAAATATAATGTCGCTAGCAGATTTGTTAATCACAAATTTATTTATTTGAACACGTTAACAAATTTAAAAAAAAAATGTGGTATTAGAACTCAGCAAGGAATTCTTCATAGTCACCGACAACTATTATACTAGCATTGACTTAGCCGAGACTCTATTACAACGTTCTACGCACTTGATTGGCACAGTCCGAAAAAACCGGAAAGGTTTGCCCATGATTGTCATAAGAGAAAAAAGTTAAAGAAGGGGGAGATGGTTGCTATGGAAAATGACAGCGCGGTTTTGGTCTTGAAATGGAAAGATAAACAAGACGTCCTTGGATTGTCTATCAGACATAAAGTGGGATTCGTCACTGTAATAAGCAAACAAAACAAAAATAAATCAGCTTTGAAACCTACAGCAATTGCAGACTATAATAGGCTCAAATGTTCAATTGAAATTTCCGACAACTGGGTGGTTACTCTAACCCATCACGCTATTATTCGTTGGTTTCAAAAACTTGCAATAGAATTATTAACACCACTGTCATAAACGCTTACATTGTCTATAAGACATATACTTAAAACGGTTTGAGATGCTGAGAGAAACAGAAATATCACGCACATCATTACGCCGTATTTTGAAATGAGATTTAAAATAACACCCATACAAGATTCAGTTGGTGCAAGAATTGAAGCTTAATGATTTTAATTTACGCAAACTTTATGCAGAAACAATGTTAGAGCACTTCAGTAACTTAGACATCATGTTGTTTTCTGACGAAGTGTTCCACTTGAACGGGCACGTTAATAAATAGAACTGCAGATATTGGAGCAACGAAAATCTAAACATCAAAGGCCTCTTCATTCGCCTAAGGTAAAGGAATCATTGGTCCTTATTTCTTTGAGGATTCTTACGGCCGTACGATCACTGTCAACTCTACTGAGTATGTGAAAATGTTACGAGTGTTTCTGGCCCCTATGCTAAAGGAATATGATGGTTACAATCAGAGAACATGGTTCCAACAAGACGGAGCCACTTGCCACACCTCTAATGAGCCCCTGCCGGTCGTTAAAGAAATATTCCCGGAAAGGCTGATTTCTCGGAGAGGCGATATCCCGTGGCCACCCAGGAGCCCTGGGGGCCTAGACAAAATCCAAGCGTTTTCCGCACAAGCGTTTTCCGTTCACGCTAAGGAATTGGCGTTAGCGTGTCGAAAATGGTAGACAAGTTACAAATGGAACGCGAAACGCTCATTCCGCAGCTTTTCCGCAGCGTTAACCGAAACACTCTATAATTAGGCTATGGAATAGCGTATAGTAAACGTCACAGTGACATTATTGCGTTTAAGTGTCGCTGTCAATGTCAAACGCAAAATACGCGGGATAACAAAATTATTTAACTCAATTGCCAAAAAAAAAAAAAAAATTTAAAAGTGTTGTGTGTGTTGAACTGTTGGAAGTGATTGAAGAGTAATTTATTACAAAGAAAGTAAGTAAACATGTTTAAATAACAATTCAAGTAAATGTAAGAACTATGATCTAGTTAGTATCTTTCTAAAAATAAAATATAAAAAATTAATGTTAGTGGAAAAATAGTTTTAATTGCGATGAGTATTCAATACATAATTTTTTAAATTTTAGATGGAATCAAGACTTCGTGCGAGTCCCGAGCAATTTAGTTAGCTAATAGAATTTATGGAAAGGCAGGTTTTTTCCGATATTTTTTCGTTTATTCCACATTTTTATCCCCATTTTAGCTAGTATTGGACTTACTTGAGATTATGGAATGCTTAATGTAAACAACCTCACAATAGTGCGCTTATATGATTGTGGGTCTAACATTTGTTATTCCAATAAAGATAAACTTGATTCCAAACCTTAACACTTGTTTATTAGGTACTAGCTTCTGCCCGCGGCTTCGCTCGCGTTAGAAAGAGACAAAAAGTAGCCTATGTTACTCTCCATCCCTTCAACTATCTCCACTTAAAAAATCACGTCAATCCGTCGCTCCGTTTTGCCGTGAAAGAAAGACAAACAGACAGACAGACAGACAGACAGACAGACAGACAGACACACTTTCCCATTTATAATATTAGTATGGATGGTATTAGAATGCTAGTAGCGAACTTTATGTTTACTGGCTGTAATTCTCACAGGACCGTAATCTTATGAATTCTATTTTTAGCCATGGTGATCTTTCAAGGCCTCAAACGGGACTTCAAGGAAAGGTGCGGAGTGAACGTTTGTGGCAGGAATTGGCAGAAATTTTAAACGCAGTGGGTGGTGGTATTAACAAAACACCTGACAAATGGAAAAGGGTAATAAGTTGTGAAAATTATTAAAAAAAAAATTTGTATAGCTGATGAATATGCAGACCATTTATTTCAATGTATTATTATTCTACATTTAGTGCTACAGGTATGGTCTGACTGGAAGATCAAAGCAAAAAAGAAGGCCTCCCTTATAAATCGGGTCATCCATGGCACTGGTGGTGGGCCCAGTAGGGGAAAATCATTGAGTCGACTTGAGGAAAAGGTGTTACGAGTAATTGCATGCAATTCATGTATAGTTTTGATCAATAACAGGTGTTGTTTCTTTTTGTACTTAGGAACAACCTCAACCTAAAGTAGATACAGCAGACACGGTACCATCACCAGTGGATGATATACAGTTCTCAGGGATACACTTGGGTCCAGAAAGCACACCCACATCAGTGCCCCTGCCAGATTTTACTGCTCCACATCGTCCTGACAGTCCTGTGCCAGGCCCTTCAAGTTGTAGAACTGTACAAAGAGGTAATTACAAAACTAGTATTCAAAAGGATTCCTAGAAATAAATTATTCAGATTATTATTGATACTAATTCAGCAACACTAACAAATAGAATTATTAAATAACTTCACTTCCAATATCTTTTTTCAATCTCTTCCATCATTGTTTTCAGCATGTTAGATTTTCTTTTATTCATTGAATATACTACAAAATACAGAGTAATAAAAATAGCTTTTATCTGTGTTCACAGAAAGGTCGCCAGTATCCCCCAGCCCTTCTACTCCGCGTCGTCACCGTGTCAGACTGCGAAGACTCCGCCAAACACCGTTCGACCGAGCCACCAGCGAGTTTGTGGCAATAGAGAAGAACCGGTTGCGTTTGGAACAGGAGAGGGAAACTCGCCAACACAATTTGGATTTGGAGCGACTAAACATAGAAGCACAGCGGGTGCAAGTGGAAGCAGAGCGCGTCCGGGTCGAAGAAGCCCGCATGCGCATAGAGGCAGACCTACGAGCCTCAAATCTATCTCTAAGTTTTCAAATCACGGCTCTAATGGCACTATTGGAGACTCGTGATTTGAGATCAAATTAGTATGTATTGTTTTTTTTTTTTGTGTTCTAGCATTATGTTAGGCTAGAATTAAACATATTGTAAAGAAAATAAAACCTTTTTAATTTTGATATGATTCTCAACTTATTAAAAAACAACACTAATTAAAAAAAAACACTAAATAAAAAACGTTACATTGCAACTCAACTCAAATCATTTATTTCTAATAGACCATTTAAAAGGCACCTTAGAACGTCAAAAACAAAAAAAATTGAATCTAGTTGCCCATTCCAAAAAGTTGATTTGTATGGAGAAGAATGGGCAAGAAACTCCATACTTACTCTTTAAAATAAAGTTGTTACAATATTATTTGTACATTGTTTGTACGTTGCACTGCAGGTCATCATTGTCTTCTAGTATAAGTCATAGTCACCTGGAATGTATAATAGTGCAGCTGTACAATAAAGCAAGATGTTTTATTTACGTTTGCAGGAGGTAGAAGGAGAATAAAATAAAAATATGTTTATTAATAAAAAAAACAATAATTTCTGAGTTAGAATGAATAGTTATTGAAATTAGTTAAAAATAGGTAATTAGAATCAGATAAGAAGGTCAGATTTAAGTGGAGATGATTAGAGAGAACACAATAAAATTATAAGTACACTTAAATTAAGTAGGTAGGTATCTACAAGTTCATGACAAGTTTTATAAAATACAAGTACTTATTTATAGGAACACTAAAGATATACTAAGAAACAAATAGGATATTTTGTTTGAGTAAAATATGTAGTGTTTTTTGTCTGGGCGAATGTTTCCGTCGTTGATTTTGTGTGCCAATGTGTGATAGACGTAGCTCAGCAGCCTGAGCAGTATTTCGTGATGTTACGTAGTGTGTAAGAACAACATAAATAAAACAAAATACTCCCTGGGATCTCAGAAGTTTCAAATCCTTCACTGTTGGGCGATGACTTGACAGCCGGTTAAAGTCTGGACAAAAGATTACTCAGTGCTGCCCTGCCTTGAAGAAGCTCACTTTAATTACTAGCAGCACTAACGATATCAGACACATTATCATGCTGAGCATCATCTTCTACTTCCATAACAGATGGAGGAGGTAAATTAGCTTCCAAAGCCATGTTGTGTAACACACAACAGGCAAGTACAATTTTCCCAGCAACCATAGGATGGTAATGCAAGGTCCTGTGTCTTAGTAAACACCTCCAACGTGACTTCAGCAATCCATAACAGCGTTCTATACAGTTCCTTGCTTGTACATGTCGCTGAGTATACGTATCTTCAACAGAGACAGGAACTGCATTTAGTATAGGAGTCATCAGCCATGGCCGCTGTGGATATCCAGAATCACCTAAAAAAATTCATAAATAAATATTAGCACTATATTATAATTATTTGCCACACAACAACTAATTATTTTGTTCATATTTTTATGTGAATAAAAGTTCTCATTAACACAAAACAAAAATATCTGCCCTACAATTAATAATAATTCAAATGTTAATTCACATATTTTTTGTTTTTAATTAAAGGTGTAAAAATTTTAGTCTTCAAGATTGTTAGCTCGGTTACAACAAAGTTATTCTTTAAATAAAAATATACTATATTATTATTTATCAACCTACCTAACAACCACACTTGTTCTCCATTTTGGTGCAAGTCTCGCATAAATGTTTTCATTCTGCTAGATGCCCATATGAATGTGTCATGGGTGGCTCCTCCAAACTTTGAATTTACATTCAAAATTTTTAAATTACTGTCGCATACCTGTAAGCAAATGAAAAATTTAAGAAACATATAAATATTTTTCTGTAAGTACTATTTAAAGCATTAATATTATTACAAGCCACAAACAAATGTAAACTAACCACTTGTATATTCAATGAATGATATCCTTTCCGATTAAAAAATAAATGTCATCTTCTGATGGCTTGACAATTGCCCCGTGGGTACAGTCTATGCATCCAACTATACCCGGGAGTCTAAACCGCCGCTGAAACCTATAGTTATGGAAAACATAATATTATATAAGTATTATAGTTAACAAAGGCTTTTTACACACATATTCAGAACCTAGAGTGCACACCTACATGGCTCAATGAGGCATTTTCTAATACCTTGGCCTTAAAGTATATATAATGTTTAGTGTGAACAATTTTAGCAATATGCTTTTAATAAGTAGTAGTGAAGTATTAAATATAGTTGACATATCATAACTTACTCAAGTCTTATTTGGGCTCGTTGTTGTGGCGACCTCGGAAACACAATCCATTTATTTATAATGGCTGGGTGGCTCAATGCATTAACAACTTGTCGTATGCACCTACTAGTCGTTCTTTGCACCAAGTGCTGCGATAGTCCAACAATGCGTTGATATGAACCCGTAGGTAGCTAAAAAGCTGAGAGTACACAAAACCTGAAAAATGATTTCATTGAGATATGACAAAGGCACTTATTAATAATGTTATGTACATAAGTTTAGAAGGTTAGAAGAAGAAAACGTACCCTAGAGTTCTAAACTAATTTCACGGGTGCCTTTTAATGAGGTTAAATGCCAAATCATCACAAAGTCTCCAAAAACTTCGTTTATCTAACCTAAAACGATGAACAAATTCCAAATCCGGTATATCCACAATTTGCTCCAGTTTACGACGATTTATTCTTTTTTGACGTCTTTGTAATGTTGCTTCATTATTTGCTTCCCAAAACAATCTCAAAGAATGCATTTTCACTAATGAATTGAACAACCGACTCACAAACTCACAAATATTACCGCCTTCTTACGGTTAGCGTCAGGGATCGATCTCCCGCTAATATAGCTCTATAGCGTGTCGCGGAAACGTCAAAATATCACTAGCGTTTGTCAAAAGTGCCACTTGTCTACCATTTTGATGAACATTTTTGGCGTTTATGTTTCACGCTCACGCCAACGTTCCTTTCCGCATGAGGAATAATGACTTTGTCCACCAATTTAGCAGCAGTCACGTGACATCGAGTTAGCAAATGTCAATTCAATACAATTTGATTTTTCTGTTGGTGTTAACGCTTACAGAAAAGGGATTTTGTCTAGGCCCCCTGATTTGTCACCATCACCACCAGATTTCTTTTTATGGGGATATCTAAAGCATCGTGTGTACATCCATAAGCTTAAGACACTACTTGAATTAAAAGAAAGAATCAAAGAAGAGATATCAGCAATCTCACGGTCTTTATGCAGAAGAGTATTGGCAAATTTCCACTCTCCTTTAGAAGAATGCCGGAGTCACGACGGTGGTGATTTTATTTTTAAAAAGTAAATTCCCTTTCGTTTGCTATCTCGTAAATAAATATTTTTTGAAATACGTTTTATAGTTTTTCTTTCTGTATCTTTAAAAAATATTACCTAATCACTGGCTCACCCTGTACATATACAGTAGCTGGCCAAATTATTAGGGACAGTTACTAGATATCTGTATTATCAAGTTGGACTGATTTTTTCAGGAAATATATTGGGTGTAGGCTCAAGCGGTATTTTTTATTCAAAAACCTTGTTAATTAAGATAATAAAAACAATAAATGTGGAGGAAAAATTAAAACTGTTAATTTATAAAAAAATATGTCGCATTAATAAGTTGAAAGGAATTATTTTGTGTATATTTTAATATTTTGTGATGCCTCCTTTTGCTGTCATATCAGCTCCTATAAGGCGTGGTATACGTTCTTCTCTAACAGCTGCTGAAGGTTTGTGTTATGGTTTCACTCATTTATAAGAGCTGTAATGAGCTGGTGTTGTGCATGTCCTCAATAGAGTTTGTATCTGGTGATTAATCTGGTCAGGGCAAAATATTTATTGGTTTTTTTAGCCAGGAATGCTGTTATACTATTGGCCTTGAGACACGATGCAGAATCGGCCATAAATATGTACTCTTCGACAACCAGGGAACCATTTTTCGACTTGCGGTAATAATTGAGTTTTTAGTTCTCGCTTGTACAAATCTTGCCTTATGGTCATTTCTACGATATTTAGGCACCCCATGTTGTTAGTAGAGATCACAAATCACACCCTTATGATGCCTGGATGTTTAATTATCCCCAAAAGGCAATCTGCATTGAGCTTTTCTCGGACAGTTCTAGGATGTGTGCGACTACAAAATGAGCTTTTGTCGACCCACACCTGAAACAATTATTCATCGGAGAAGCATACCTAAAAATAGTGCAATGATCACTGAATAGTGCTTTTCGTACATATAGCAATATTAAAGTAATAATATTAACCGATTACAGTCTGCCACAGTCATACCTCGGTGTTGCCTGGCCCACTGCTGTCGTTTCTACTTCATGGTCTCGGTGAGGCGCGACTTTTTGATCGGTCGACGATTTATCCTATTCTTCTCGGCCAACCTCCATCAAACTGCCCTATCGAATACTTCTACTTTCTTTCCTAATCCCTCGTTTATAATCGTAGTCAGGCAGACAATACACTTTTTGCCATATTCCTGTTTTTATGGTCAGAACGAAGAGTGGTGATCCATTTTCTGCCACATTTTTTTACAGTCTGTATTTCCAGCAGTTTGTTCTGATCAGATTTTACTTTAATACTGTTTACTACAGACTTTCAGACACCTGATATAGCTGTTAAAAATCTCTGAGAATGTTTAAAATACAGAAATAATGTTTGCATTTTTATGCACTTTAGTGAAGACGGGTTTAAATCTTTGCCTATTTTAAAAAGGCGAAATTTTAAAAATATCACGCAACATAAAAAACTTAATATTTTGTATTCAATTTAAAAAAAAAAGGACACCATCAGAAACATTACTTGCGGTTCGATCAGTTTAAACAGATACATTTTGTAAAATCAAAACCAAAAATTTTTTTGCCATCAATGAAAGAAATGTAATTTTCAACAGAAGTTGGCAACATTGCTATGAATTATAAGCTGTACCACTTTTTTCAAAAATGGCTCGATCTCGTGGTTCTATCACATATCAAAATTAATAATAATGATGCGAGGAGTAAAACCAAAGCTGAAAAACCTATGTGAAATAATTTATTTTTTTGATAAAGGTGTTTGAACAAAAAAATGTTTCTCTGTGAATACTGTCCCTAATAATTTGGCCACCGATGGTATATGTGAGGATGCTAGTTATCACTAACACACAGATTACTTCAGATTCTTGAAAAGAAAAGTTAAAATTATTTATGACTAGCTTCTGCCCGCGGCTTCGCTCGCGTTAGAAAGAGACAAAAAGTAGCCCATGTTACTCTCCATCCCTTTAACTATCTCCACTTAAAAAATCACGTCAATCCGTCGCTCCGTTTTGCCGTGAAAGAAAGACAAACAGACAGACAGACAGACAGACAGACACACTTTCCCATTAATAATATTAGTATGGATTATATTTTGTAATTATTTTATTTGTTTTTCAGAGTCCGTGGTCATATTAGGTGACAACAATAATGAATCTTGGTGTAAAGGAGCAAAAACAACAATTGAGGTTGCTCATGACCAAAAGGTAGCAGATTTCAAAACTCCTATAAAAAAGACCAATGAAAATCGGCGAACTAATAAATTAGCGGTCTAGTCTGAAACCAAGAGCAAGCTCATAAGTAATAAAAAAATAAAAAAAAAAGATTTATTAAAATATAAAATATTGGAACAAGAATTTGAATTCAAGAAAAGAATGCATGGAAAATCTAAAGATTAAATTTTGGAGAGGAAACTAAACTGTTCGAAATTGGCGCATAAACATGCACTTTGATCAGCTGCAGTGTTGCAGGTCCCACCGCTCGACACAATCAACACCTCTTCGGCGGGACGGGTGCCTCCAGTGTACCCAAAGGTCCTTAGATAGGCTAGCTGCTTGCAAGGCAAGTACTCCTCTGTCAGAATCAGTTTTGATTTGAAGTATTTAGCAAACCCACTTTTTAAAATATGTATTTTTTTTAAAGTAACCAACGGCATTGAACGTTTTAAATGTATGGCCACTTAATTTGTAGTATTTTAGTTTTTAAACTAAAATACTACAAATTAAGTACAGGCCCCCTGTTTTTTTCCGAGCTAACCTGCTGCTTGTCCAGCCTGCCTGTCGTCAGGCCCAGGGATTGCGTTTATTATAATTCCAACGTAGCGCGGTACCCCTGGTATTGTTTACCATAATTAGCCTTTTAAATAAAATTTTAATTTAAACAGTGACGTGATCAGCCAAACGCTAACGGGCCTATCTTTTTTAATGTTTTTTTAAGAAATAGTTTTTTTGAATAAATGTAATATTTTTTAAATATTTATATCTTTTTTTGATCTTGCAACCACCTTTCACCTTTAACCCTTATCCCGTTACAATTCTGATTTTATAACATAAGTAGCCATTTAAAAAAAAAATAATTTAAACAGTGACGTGATTAGCCAAACGCTAACAGAGCCCTATCTTTTTTAATGATATTTTTAAGAAATAGTTGTTTTAAATAAATGTAATATTTTTTAAACATTTATATATTTTTTTGTTCTTGCGGGGGTTCCATTCACCTTTAACCCTTATCCCGTTACAATTCTATTTCTATTCTTTTCCTGTTTAGTTCCATCTGAACCCATAAGCACTTTGAAATGCTGGTATGAAGGTCAGACCAATCAGGTTCGATGGGCTGGGACTTTCTCGGAGCCGTATGGATTGGAGTGCGGGGTGAGGCAGGGAGGGTTGAGCTCACCCACGCTCTTTAATCTATACGTCAATGAGCTGATTGAGACGCTCAGCAGAGAGCGAACCGGCTGTTACATTGATGGAGTTACTTAGGAAGTTGGTGGCGATCTGTGAAGACTACGCCAAGCTTCACGGGTTGGTCATGTGACTAAGAGTGAAGTCATGGTCTTTGGTGCCGGCGGCGGACGATGTCCAGAAACTGTACCACAAAAGACGATGACGATATTGAGCGGGAGAGAAGAGCGCTGTCGATTAGGGCAAATATGGTAGCTCGCAGATTTGCACGTTGTTCACGGGGTGTGAAATTGACCTTATTTCGTGATTACTGCACTTCCTTTTACACGTGCAGTCTGTGGGCTTATTATACGCGGAAATCGTACAGTGTCCTTCGAGTTCAATATAATAATGCGTTCAGGGTGTTGATGGGGTTGCCCCGTTTCTGTAGTGCGTCATGGATGTTTGCTGAAGCTCGAATAGATTGCTTTTACACAACTCTGAGAGAACGATGCGCTTCCCTGGTGCGCCGCGTGCGGGGCAGCCCCAACATTATTCTGCGCTGTGTGGCGAGCAGACTCGACTGCTTATATGAGAGTCACTGTTGCAAGTTGTCCACCTCGGTATTAGACGTGTGGCAGTGATTCGCATATAATCACGGTTATATTTTCATTTTATATTGTTTTCTTTTTTGTTTTTGTTTAGAGGCTTGTACAGCCAGCATCAGAGAAAAGGTCCCCCCCTTGGTAATGATATCAAACCATTTAAGTTTTTTGCAGTAGAACGTAGATGTCATGTTGGTCTAGGGGTTAAGACTGCGACTGAGCAATGCGATGGTTGCGAGTTCAAATCCGCGGAAGTCTAGTTTGATTTTTTTTTCTTTTTTTTTAGGATATCATTTACGTGATAAGGTGGTTTTCGTTAACTATTATTTATGAAATCAAATTTTAAAGTATGAAGGGGGTTTATAAGAAAAGCTAGTCATGTTGAATAAACAATTTATTTATTTATTTATTTTAATTACAAACGGTTACTAAACAAAATAACACAATAAATAACAAAATTATAATAAAATTAAAATTGTCAACGACATTTACATCAATCACTCTCACCTTACAATACTTCTACACATACATATGTAGGACTTCATGGAATCCACTTCTTGGTTGAATATACAGTTTTTTATCTGTGCTAAATTGGGGTTATTTACTTAGAATATTACTTAACTAAACACAAAATAGATACTCTGGGCGAGGTTTAGAACGTTTAACATTAGAAAACTGTTCGTTTATAGATATTTCTAAAACAGTATTATAATGACGTGTAGGTTAAGTTGACATTTTTAAATAGTGTGTTTTGTTATTTTTGTTTAAATTATAAATAAAAGCCTGATTAAAAATCAAATGTAGTCATTTTTCCTATGATTTACAGAGAAAGAACTAACATGCTAAACTATGACAGTATAGCAATATACATCTTTCTCTTTTATCATATTTTTGATAACCCTTTTAACACAACATTAGAAAAATATGTGAGGTCAGATGGTGCATCGTTAACACATTACAAGACTAACTAGATTCGTAAACAAGAGTATCTGGATCGATAATAATAACGGTTGTTTATTTTTGATTAACTACTAGATAATGATCCCACAAATATTCGAAATGATGTTCCAATGTAATTTTACCAGTTGAGTAACACAATAACACTTCCGAGTAAATTGTTTATTAATAACAAAGAGAATGGTCGTCATTGTCTATCACTTCCTGAAGTCGACTTTTCATGCCCAAAACCATATTGAAGCACTTGAACGCGTAGTTTTAAAGGGTGCCACCATCGATCACTAATCACTAGTAAACTTCCACAATATTACGGTGTCCCTCCGATTCATTAGTGTAAGCAATTGGGCGAGGGTCTTGGCGATCACATTTTACATCACCCGTCGCTTGATACCTTTGTATCCATCGACGAACTGTTTTTCTCTGTAATGAAAATGATAATATTAGAAAAACATTAAAAAAACAACTTGTAAGTAAAATTATGCATCATGATTGCAGCAATAAATATAATGTGTAAAATGTAAATCTTACCGTTATGCCCATATCTCGTGCTATTTTCTTATGCTTTGTTCCTGTTCCCACTTTTAGCCTTCAAAATAGTTGTTAATCGATCCATTCTACCGGTTAAAAGAATCAACTTTGCAAAAACTTAATAAATTGAAAAATAAATATTAAGTTCGGCGAAGATATAACACACGAGCAGATCGGCTCGAAAACGAAACGATTTGAAAAGTATTATACCCTCAATAACAGTTTTGTGTATGGCAAAAAAGTATTCTAATTTCAACCATATCTTGCAGTTCATACGGCAGTTAAGTTTCTGAAGTCAAATTACGGTAGTGCAACAATCAGAATCGAGCACATTCTATTCAACCAAACAAAAAATCTATGCTAATTTCAACCTTATCTTTTAGATATTTGAATTATCTTTTAGTTGATTGAATTGATTTTATTTAATCGTAAAACAAAACGGTAAGGTAGATATAACCGGACGGAAGTTGAAATTTAAACCTTATTATCTAGACGATTAGAGCGTTATCAACCTTGTTCGGTAAATGAAATAATTATATTAGAAATTTCGTTATATTTGCTAACTGTGCCAATAGCCTAGTGGTATAAGACACGGTCCAGATAATCGGCTGGCACCTAGTGATGCGGGTTCGTATCCTCAACAGCTTTTTGTAAGTTATTCATTGTAAGCCGAAAAAATACCAAAAAAATATTAAAAAGGTGCAAATACTATTTGAGTGGGATCGGTGGCAGGCAGAGATGGGTGAGGCGGCGTGGCGGGGGAGGGAGCCGCTCGGGGTCTGAGTCACGTGAAGCGACCGCCCGAGTGGCGGCGCGCGCGCCGTCGCTCGGGCGATAATTCTTTAAGTCTTGGGGGGGTTCCTTTTCTCTGACGCTGACTGTACTAACATAGGTTTTAAGAAAAATTGTTACTAACACTATGAGTTCATGTTACTCAAAATAAAGATATTATTATTTTTAAGCAGTTCACAACCTCCTCTAGGTTGACATGTGAAATGTTGCGGGCAAAAGCTAGTAAATAATAAATAGCGTTTATTTATTTTCTCAATTCACCCAAAGCCCGCAAGAATGCGAGCTGTATCACTGGGTTGCAGATACATTTATCTAAATACCTAGTCTTATTTCGTTTGTGTACACCGTAGGTCAATTGTCCGAACAAGATGCCCAATGACCTTTATTCTGAAGAGGCGTGTAAATCTGCACTAAAAAGAAAAATGAACATAATTATGCATAAATAAATATTTAAACGATTTTGCCAGGTTTCAACGTTTTAAACATAACTCCAGCAAAATCTGTTTTTCTCAAATAACATTTTAACTACAATAACTAAAAACAAATTATGCTACAAGGAAAGAAATTGCTCCCCATGGTGCACTTACTCTTTAAAGAAAAAATGCTTTACCCTAGGCAAAACTTGATCTTAAAGATGATCATTATGACATGCATATTACTGAGAAGAAACTATCCAGAGTTATGAAAAAAGAGATGTTGACCGAGCTAAAAATTCTAATGGCAATATATTTATTTTCGATTATGATTTGCAAGCCATTCCGTTCCATTGCCACAAGTAGAAGTTTCTACAAATCAAAATTAAACTTCATTAATTCAACTGTAAGAGATATAATTATTAAGGATGGCATTTGTTATGCTTGGCACGAAGGTATTGCCAAAAGAGGGGCCGATGAAATAGGATCGTGTTTTTTCGTTATTAGAAAATGTGGTTCCAAAAACAGAAATTATCTTTTACAGCGACAATTGCGGTGGGCAGAATAAAAATCAATTTATACTGTCAATGTATTTGTACGCAGTGCAAGCTTGACTCATAAATATAATAACCCACAACTTTTTAATAGCAGGACACACTCAGAATGATGCTGATAACATCCATTTCTTAATAGAAAGAGAAAAGAGAAGATTGCTGAGAAGTGGCCCAATATTTACACCTGCTCAAATGGCGATGGTACTGAAATCAGTCAAAAAAACGGGTAAACCAGTGAAGCATTTCCGCGGATTTAGTAGGACAACTTACGTTCTCAAATATCGATGTAATGTAATACTAAGATATCTTAAAATTATGTCGATCTCTGTCAATTTTCTAAAAATTTGGAAGCTTGGTTGGGTTTACAAGAACAAACATGGTTTCTAGGAACTAGAATCACATGTAACACTGTTTTAGCTTACCTACAATTTTTTTCCCGTACAAAGTTATGACTACCCTCATTACAAAAAAAATGTTTCTAGGTCCACCGGTACCGTAGAATCCCGAGATCGTGGATGCTGTGGTAGACTCTGAGCCAGAAACACCACCCCCCGATCCACCACCGATCGATATGACTATTGTCCCAGATGTGGCAACGGGTCCAAATCACTGGAAGGATCCCAGTGATTTGGACCCAAATATTTTGGCGGCGCTAGGCGACGCCATGGAAGAGGCTCTCGAGTTTGGTGAGAAAATTCACGAGAATCTCGCAAAATTCTGGCTACCTTTATTCAAAAAAGTCAAAAGAAAATAGAGGGGTTCTTTTAAAAACCTATCCCATACCGGAAAACTGCCAGTTACTTCAGGCACCAACGCTCAACTTGGAGGTTTCGGCAGCTATACTGCACTCTGCAGATTCAGAGACAAAAAAATTACAGCTAGCCAGCAGCAACTGGGGTGGGCCGCCATATCCGCAGTAAATTGAGGCCTACACCTGCTTATAAACAGTCCATCCCCTTAGGTAGGTTCACCTTCAGTGATATCTTGCCATCTTTGTTTGCATAATAATCTGTCAAGTGTTTGAAGTAAAGTAATAAACCCTATCTGTCATTCATCGTTGGTTTCATTCCACCGCCACCACCACAAACCACATTTTAATTAACAACGAGTGAATTAATGGCAATAAAATCATAAAAGTAGAAATAACTCAAAACATACTTTGTTCAACATATCTTACTGTCGAAATAGGGCAGCGTATACGTAGAAACGGTCGAATGTGACGGCGATGCAATTGGTTCAAAGGCTACAGACAATACGAAAACTGGAATCATTCTCAATGGTCACTTGTGTTTTTCACTGATGAATCCCTGGTTTGGATTTCATTCTGATTCGCGAAGAGTACGCGTTTGGAGAGAACCTGGACGTTGGAATCGAATGCAACACCCACAACAAGTGCATGCATATCAAGGTGGCACGTTTATGATTTGGGCAGAAATTCCTCTCGGCACACAGAAAGTGATTTTTATTTATTTCTCAATTTTATATACACTATTAACATGAGTATTCAGGAAGTTGCTCATCATAACTTGACAATACCCAATGGCTTATTTGGTAATTCTGAATTTATGCCAGTCATAGTAATATGTAACGGTACAAACATTTATGTATAAAAAAGTAGTACCTAATTATTTGTATCAAAAGTCAACGTTTGCAATAAGTTTCACAACTTGGTTTAACCGTAAAAACTTGTGTGCTGTAACGGTTACATCCTTGACGTTGTTATCATACTCTGCAACAGAATCAGATACCACTTTAATGCTTAGATGGTTTACTCCGAAGAGAAAACGACATGTTAATTCTTGATACGGGGTTTAGGGATGCAGTTCCATTCTTGCAACAACATGGGTTGACTGGTGCACTCCAATAATCGCCCACTGCAGCCAATAAGAGCTTTACACAAAGGTCTGGGGTCAGGTGGGTGGTTAAGGTAGTAAATGACAAATTTAAACGAGACTTCAAATTGCTCCGTGAGGAATATTTCAACACAGCATCATCTATACTCGTCAAATCATAGCCAAACTCAGACCACTTTTCCTGGAAAATTGATAAGACGCTTTCAAATAGCCTGGCTCTCTAAATCACCTGATTTGACCCCTTACGACTTTTCCTGTTCGCCAGTTCGTTATCAACAATGAAGCCTTGCAAGAAAATATCTCTACAATTTAAATATAAGTATAGATTGATAACATTGTGAGACAGTTTGTACTGCAAGAAAAAGAACTGCAAAATACGTATTTCTTCGGGTGACAGTAGTGATGAAGATATTTTGGATATACATCGAAATAGAAAGAGACGCCGAGTTTTGTCTGAGTCGAAATCTGATACCGATGAAATGCAACTAACCTCTGCAGGATCTATATCTACAAATAATTGTTGGTTGATCCATCGGCTGTCGAATTTTCGCGCAAACACAAAGGCGCTCGCAGTGCTCGTTTGGACGGCGTTCGTGACGGTTGTGTCGTGGTACGTTCATAATGTGGAGAGACGAACTATCACTTGAACTTATTAGTTTGTATCTATCACACATCAGGGTTGAAATAAAAAAAAACACTTCCCTCTTTACATATAGGGGGGCTACCCTAATAAAACATTTTTTCCAATTTTTATTATACTACTTTGTCGGCGTGATTGATACACCATATTGGTACCAAATTTCAGCTTTCTAGTGCTAACGGTCACAGAGTAATCTCTGTGACCGTTAGCACTAGAAACACGGACGGACGGACTAGAGGACGGTTCCTAGTTGACTATGGAACCCTAAAAAACTGAAACACAATGCTTGGTGTGATATTGCTCATTCATTGGGAAGAGATGTAGAAGAATGCAAGAACAAAATGATTAGTTTGCTTGCTTCACATCGAAGGTACAAAGGAAAAGTAGAGTCCTAGTTCCGGAAAAGGTATGTTTTATTATAAATTTCTATTGCTTAACATATTAAATACTTGTATTTATTAATTTAGTTTTGCTATTACAATTATTATTTCTATTGTATGATCTTTCGTCCTTGTCTTTTGTCTTTATTTGAAACTGTTGTTATTTATTGTAATTTATTTTATAGGTGGGGATGAAACGTACAAAAGTACATGGTTTGCTTACGACGCGCTGGCATTTTGAGGAGATCGAAATAATCCAAGGAAACGACTCAACACAGAGGTAACTGCGTTGAATTAGTTTCCTTCGACTTGATAAAAAAAAACTTTATAATACGTATTCTGCCATGAAAGTCATAAAATAGTCAATAAACTCATAATTAAACAATATAAATTTTCAAACTTGAAGGATACGAAATATTAATAAACGAAGTATATATGGCTTTCAGAGATATAAAATCTACATTTAATTTTGTGCTACCCGAAATTTCTATTTTAGATGACCAGCACAAACGAGATATAATAAATGCTGTAACCAGGCGAACAAATGATTGCATGCATTAAACCAATACATTATGCTGCATATTTCTTAGATCCGAGATCACAAGGCATTGAACTCGATAAAGAGCATGAAGTAGATGCCATGGAGTTTATTCATGAAGTAAGCCAATCGCTGAATATTGATGTTGGTGTAGATTTAGCGAATTATAGAGCTAAACAGGGTTTATGAGGCAGACCATTTATATGGAAAAATGTCGCAGAAATGGATCCAGTCGTTTGGTGGAGGGGACTTCGCAGCTCCAAATTGCTGAGTAGGGTTGCAGTACGTCTTTTGACTGCTCTCTGCACTTCCGCAGCGACTGAAAATAAACTTTTATATCGTATAACTGGAATCTTTTGCACAAACATAAAGAGAATGACAGCGACGAAGATGACAATCAATTAACAACTCAATGTTGCGCTCTTAAATAATCAAGCTCAAATGTTAAGTGCATAGGACCTGAAATAATATAACCAAGTGTTAGGTAGGAAGGTAAATGTAGAGTTTAATAGTATTTTTTTCGGAGTTGTTGGAAAGTGGCGAGCAACTGGCCAATACACGGCGACAACAGCGCACTTATCCCGCCGTCAGTATTTACGATTTGAGTGAAACAGAAGTCATTGAGAAATTCAGACTTAATAAAGGATTAATAAGGGTTCTAATAGATCTATTGGCTCCTGTAATTCAGGATACCACAAAAATAGACCGTACCGAAGGTAACTTAACTTTATTAGAGTCATGTGTCAAGTGTTCAAATCTGTCATACCTGCTGGCAACGAGTAGACCGAGCTGCTGTCCGGTCTACTGAGGATGAAAGACATTCGGAAGAAACACCTATCAACTTGCCTTTGTATAACCAGAGCAGCAGCCACTGAAAGGTTCTGTTTTTATCCTGATTGTCATTCGACCCAAAGCCTAGCTGTCCCTAAATGGTTAAGGGTGAAGTTATTGTAGATTATAAATTCTATGTGCCACAGAACTGTAGAATTTGCTCATTACATTTATACAGTAATAATTAGAAAGTTCTCGCAGATATCCAGTCACCGATTCATAGTTTTAATGCAGAACACATCTAAGATATAGACAATAATCTTGGATTTTTCTGTCTGTGTCTTATCTATGTCTGATGAACTTTTTCATTATTGGGTTGGGTTGAGCAAAGAGCAATTTAGACTCAAACTCTTTAACTCTATTGAGCATTGCCAAGAATACAAAACATTCTCAAAATCAATTAGCACTTGCTGCCAATCTAATGAAATTGCGAACAGTTGATAATGATCAAAGGATCTCAAATCTTTTAAATATACCTCGTAGGTACTACATGAATGTGGTTAATGGGCAAAGCTCGAGATATAATAGAGCAAGTATTTGTTACAAATAACTTGGGGATCGATCATATAAGTAGAACACAAATCTCTGACCGGAATTTATTAATACCTAATGGTTTATTTGGAGGTGAAAATAGACAACTTATTATTTTAAGTGATGTAACTTATATATATGTACAAAAATCATCTAAATATATGTACCAAAAAGATACATACTCATTGCACAAGTATAGACACTTGATAAAGCGTTTCTTATAGTTTGTTGTGATGGATACATTACAGATAGATTAGGCATTTATCAGCTACAACATCTCTTGCGGAGCGCGTTTTTGAATGTTTTTCGCCTCCGCTTTGCTGTATTTTTTGTCCAAAGGTTGCAGGTTCTATAGAAACACGGAATTGTTTTTGAGAGGATCTTGTATCTGTTTATTGTTCATTTACAAAACAGGTTACATTTTTCAATTTATAAAAAAAAGGAAGTGAAGTCTAGTCACCACAGATTCACAAAAACTCGCGTTGCGGACGCGTTCCAAAGGTTCACTTAACATAACTGGGCGCGTTCCGTAACAACATCAGATGCAATTATAATAATAAATAAATTTCATGAAGAAACAATCATCTACACCATTAACAATCATCTACACAACATCCGCTTTGGCTCGATAGCTTAGTTCTCGAAGGTCAGAAAGGTTTAACATCAGAGGAAGCGATAAAGGAGTTTAAGGCAGACGCGGCAGGTTACGTATCACTAGTTGAACACGGGTAGTTCCCGTTCGTCCACACCCCGTCGTCCACACTGCGGACGACTGGGAAAGTTGCGTTCTGTTCGTTCACAGTGTAGATGAACAGAACGCAACATTTTCAGTCGACCGCACCTCGTTTTATGTCTAGTTTAAGAGACGGTGTAAAGAAATTTTAAATTGAATAATTGACTGATTACGAGTACAATGCTATTTCAGATTGCGATAAACACGTAGCGAAGACTATCCCAGCCAGCGCCTGTGCATATTATCACCACACGTTGTGGTGGTACCAAGTAGTATTGATTGCGCAGAAGCACGGAAGGGCGAGCCTGGATCAGGAACGATTCATCCATTTTGTCAACGGCTACGACACCATCGTTGGAGCAGGAGCAGCAACATATCTGTGAGGTGTGGGCGACTACACTGACGGCGCAGGGGTAAAACATACCTCACGGCTTCAGAGCCGAACGCACAAGGCCATTTTGGCGAAGTGATTCATTAGACTCATCGCGACTATGCATCCTTAGTTGCACCAGCGCTATCAGTCGCACGTGTCCTAAGAGATTGTGCGTCGACGCTAAACCGCGGAGGTGACTTTCAGATGCCACAGGGGATATTGCCACAAGAGAATCTCCCTAGAGCAGAGGACCGACAGGCTCAACGCCACGCCCCACTACAGGACATCCCAGACAAACTAGCAGGAGATCAAGACATCGCTGGAGGTATAGAAGAAAAGGTTGAAGATGGCGCTGAGGAACAGCAAGGTGCTCGGCGCAAACAAGATCATCGGTACGTCCGTATAATTTCGAAATCTACAATGACTGAAGAATTTTAGTTTGTTACTAACCAGAAGAATAAGCTTACAATGATTCGAAATGGGTACCAGTTTTACAAAAACGTGAGTAATAAAAATGGTACCATTTTATGGCGTTGCATTAATAGACGAATATGTAGTGCATCATACACCGTAGAAAAACCAGAAAAAAAGGTATTGAGAGAATCTACGCACACTTGCGATCAGAATCTGGTCCTATTGCATATTAATAAAGTAAAATCAAGTTTGGAGAAGGAAGTATGTACAAACTTAGGACTGATTCAGGCAATTTGTGAAGAACCTTTAAAAAAAGCTAAGGGAAGAGTACCATGATGATACTGATTTAATACCGACATTTCATACCATAAAAAAAACTTTATACAGATCACGCAAAAAGTATTTGAATACAAATTTATTAGTACACACACAGTGTAGTTACATAAAATATATACATACTAGTTCAATAAAAATACCTGAAGAATTGGCAAAATCATTTCTAATTTGTGTTTTAATAAATAAAACTTATTTTGATTCTTTCGGTACGATGTTGATTACTGTTTTTTTTTTATTATGACAGAAATATCAGTATGATGTTGATTACTGTATTTTTTTATGACAAATATAGTCAAAAATAATTATCTTAATTTGTGTTTTATAAATAAAACTTATTTTGATTCTTTCAGTGCTCTGTTGATTCCTGTATTTTTTTTTTATTATGACAGAAATATCAGTATGATGTTGATTACTGTATTTTTTTTATTATGACAAAAATAGTCAAAAATAATTATCTCAATTTGTGTTTTATTTATCAATAAAACTTATTTTGATTCTTTTAGTACGATGTTGACTGCTGTATTTTTTTTTATTATGACAGAAATATCTGTATGATGTTGATTACTGTATTTTTTTTATTATGTCAAAAATAGTCAAAAATAATGGATCTTAATTTGTGATTTATAAATAAAACTTATTTTGATTCTTTCAGTATGATGTTGATTTCTGTATTTTTCGTCAGTTGAAAAGCGTTTCGATGAGTTATTGAACAAATTGCTACATTCCCAAAGATTGGACATTTTGGTAGTTGGACATGGACATTTTGACAATTGGACATTTTGACAATTGGACATTTTGACCATTGGACATTTTGGCCATTGGACATTTTTACGCCGTTGGACATTTTGAGAATTGGACATTTTGCCCCTGAACGTTTAATTTGTTTAAGACAAATAGAAGTAACCAAATATGTTGCTCAAAGGAAGAAGAAACAAAACACAAAACTTTTTCGTTTTAAAAAGAGTCTGAATCCACTACCACTAACTACTAATGCCCGGTTTACATTATTCCAGTCCAGCGATCCAGTCCAGTACTGGATTGCTTACTGGAAAAAATGTAAACCGGCACTGGAATGAACTGAATCCAGTAAGCATTCCAGTCCAGTAACTGGATTTGCGGTCTACTTTTGAATCCAGTGCGACCAATCCAGTGCAACTGGAATAATGTAGACGGCCAATCCAGTGCTATTCCAGTGCTGACGAGGTACACATGTGTTGGTTGTTTTTGCGGACTTTTTTTGCAAAGAAAAAAAGATTTAACAATGGTGAAGAAGTTATCTGAAGACGAAACTTTAAGTTTGTCACTATATACAGAGAAAATCCGTGTTTATGGGATATAACATCAGAACATTATAAAAACAAAGCTATGCGCCAAACTGCTTTGCAAAATCTGTGCATTGGTATGGAAATTGAAGGATTCACACCGGAAGATGTGAAAAACAAAATAAAAAGTATTCGTTCGACATACTACCTTGAACTAGACAAGATTAAGAAATCATCCACATCTGGTGCTAGTGGCAATGTTTACCAACCCAAAGTGAAATGGTTCGCCGAATTCAATTCATTTATAAAAAATGTGATGGTGAAGCGTAAAACACAGGTATTTATTTTAAGATTTTTATTTATTTTTATTTTAGTAGCATAATATTTGTGAAAACACACAAAGAAGAATGAGCGGTTTCGTCCCAAGTGCTGTAACATTTTTCTACCTATATCGTTTGAAAGATCTCAAATAGTGTTATGTTTTTTTGTATGGGCGTAACTCTGTATCTCGTGCAGGGAAACTGTTATAGTGGTTTAATTTATTTGATAAAAATATTGAATAAAACATAATTAATTAGTATTTCAATGACAAAAGGTCTAAAACAAGTGGAAAAAAACCACACTGTCGACCGTGCACCTACTCTAACCCAATACCCCCTCTCCCACCGTTGCAGTTTCCTATACTAACAGATGAAGACCTTTTATTAATTTCATTAGGCAGTTACCAAATAAAACTCGCCCGGTCTTATTTGAGTGAACACTTAAGAAATGGCATGTACACAATCGAAATATGCATAGGAGCTATTCCTAACCTTGTGCGGTACAATATAAATATTTCAGAAGGTATTCTGTTGAGGGGGCGGATAAAATCGCGAAATGTATCGGGTAGGATTTATTATTCGTATATTTTGATAAAAATAGAGCAGAAACGGTGAGAGATGCAATTGCTTATTATTATTGCTCATGTTTAACAGGAAAAAGAACAGTAGGTACTTGTGCTGACATAATGAGTATCATTTGGTTCCTTGGCTGGGCTAGACATCAGCCAAGCATATTGTTACCCGCGACCTTTTTGGATGATATTATCATAGATAATAACCACTATTACCACTAGTACCAGTAAACAATTTGCATAATATATGTTAAAGTCATACTCTTACATGAGGGTATTATTTCTTTGTTATTTATGTATTTAAAAATATAAATAACAAAGGAAATAATACAAATATCAAAATTGTATTATTTTCTTTGTTATTTATACATTATCAACTGTGCGTTTATTAATAACTGTCAAAAAATAACTATTACTGCCTGTGATTAATGTACAATGATTGTAAATGTAATAATTATGTTTACATGTACCACAAAATGTAATAAAGTATGATTAAAGCATTATTTAAAACAAAAACCTTTCTTCACTTGAAGCCCAATAACTTTTGACCTGCATGCAATTACTATAAAAACTTGGTATATTAATCATAAAAAAGCTTAAATGATTATGTTTATACTAGTCGCAACTTGTTACAAGGGTTGGGACGCATCTCATACAATAATGCCCATTGTCCTTTATCAATGTATCATATGATTTTGCCATGGTACTTTTCTTTCGTTCACAAAATAATTAGTAAATTGAGTTCTTTTTTCCCTGGCATGTGTTGCTGAGTTGTTAGTGCCCTGCTGTATGATACTATCTAAAGAGGTTATTTCGGATCGCCACGTTCCATTAATCAAATGATGGTCGTTGTGAACTTCATGGTCTACACAAGAAGTAGTCATATAATTGCTTGACTTTTTTCTCAACCAATTGTGTAGAGAGCAAGCTGCATACACAATGTGATCCACAGTATGTAACTTAGTTGAAATAGCTTTTTCGAAAATTCTGAATCGACTTACTAATATTCCAAAAGCGTTTTCTGCAATGCGTCTAGCACGGGACAGCCTGTAATTATATATTTTTTGTTCAAAAGTTAAATTAGCCCCAGGATATGGTTTCATTAAGTATGTTTTTAGTGGAAATGCTGCATCAGCCACAATCACTCCATCTTCTGGAATAAAACTGCCATTTTCTAATTCAGTAAAAATGGAACAGTTTTTGAAAATACCACCATCCAAAGCGCTTCCATTTGCGCCCACATTAATATACGTAATCAGTAATCATGGTCAACAAGAGCCATCAATACTATGCTGTTTTCTTTTTTATAATTAAAGTTCGTACTTCCATATTCATAGGAGCCAGTAATTTTTATATGTTTTCCGTCTAACGCTCCGTAGCACAAAGGAAAGTTCCACTTATTCCGAAAGCGTTCTTCGATTTGTTTCCATTGCTCCGCAGTGGGTATCTGCAAAAATAAAGTAAAAATATTTTATTTTCAGGAAAATACTGATAATGCTCAAAATAAAGAAAATACTGACAATACTCAACCTAGTGCCCAATGTGGGAACCCTATCCATACAAACCCAGAACCAAGTCTATCAGAACCGCGAAAGAAAAGAAGTAAAATTTCACAGCTGTCTACAATAGTCAGTAGCATGAAAGATATGCAATACGATTTATCCAAATCAGAAACAGTGGAAGATGAATTCGACATTTTCGGGAAACACATTGCGAAGCAATTAAGAACCCTTTCTACAGAACAGGCTATCCTAGGCCAAGAAGAAATACAGAGTGTGATAACAAAATGTCGACTACACGATTTGAGATACGGAAATATGACAGTGAATTCTGCAAACACACATGCCAGTGACAATTCGTCAAGACCAAATAACAATTATGCGTCAAGACCAAGCACGAGTAGTAGTACTTATATGCCATTGAATAGTCCAGCGTCTGTAGATACACAAACCACCGAGGACTCGTTAAATATAATAAGCGATGACCCAGAATATATTAATATAATTATGAATGCTTTCAATAATGCTTAATTGTATTAGATATGATACTTACTTAATAAAAAAAATATTACCTTGATGTGGTCTTTTAATGCCCTTTTAATTTCTTGACAGACTTCTGGTATAATTTTTGAAATAGTTGGTTTTGGCAATCGAAACTTACGACTGAGGCTTCTGTAACTATCTCCAGTACTTAAAAAAGAAAGAGTGACTTCTAATTTTAATTTTGCGGGTATAGCATCTCTGAACAACGTATTCTTACGCTGGATATTAATCGAAACTAATGATAACAGTTCTTCAAAGTTTTCTGCTGTCATTCTTAGTGCCATTCTATATTCATTGGGATCTTCCACCTTCAGTTGTTGCAAAAGTAATACTGACCCTCCTTTTTGATCTCTTTCGCTGATCCAATTTCTCACCCAAATCCGTTCCTTTTTTTTAGTTCCTTATCAACCTCATTAATAACTTCTTGTAGCAAGAGTGATTGGGCACGTTTGAAACATTTTCGGAACTGATCTCTTCTTGAAATCATTGTCACTATAGTGTTCACACTTCAACGGCTTCTAAATAACTGGAATAGTGTAGACGTACAGATCCAGTCCAGCACTGTACTGGAAATCTCGCTAGATCACTGGCCTGGAATAATGTAAACCGGGCATAACACTCACTAACTGACTCACTAACTGGTATCATACTTAAAAATCACGCTGAACCAATCTGTGGCACCTTGGCATTTCCAAAACTTTTATACGCCTATCGCTAATGTATGCCTTGTGTTAAAAGCTGTAACCTGTTGTGACTTGTGTATAGCACACAAACACCAAAATCACACAACGGTTGGACACATGCGTAATACTAAATCTTGTAACCGACCCTTTTAAATGCTATTTAAAAGGGTATTTTACATCAAATGTTAAAATTAATGGTCTGTCTTTAATTTTTGACACTATGTTATTTAGCAAATAATAATCCTTGTGATGAAGCCTTTCAATCGGTAGGATAAAACTACAGGCTGATTAATTTTTTCGAGTAACAGGTTCGATTTCCGGTTTAACAATGTAATTATTGAAATATCTATGAATGCAGTTTAAATGTATTCAAAATTCAAAATATTTAAGGTACTTTCCCTCCATGTGGTATAGCCGTGGGACACTCTGTATATTACACAATACATTCTAAATTGAGAATTTTCCACAGATCCAGCAGCTCCACTGCGTACAAAGATAGCGACTGCAAAGAGATATTTTGCGTTTGCGTGGCGTTTAAGAAACCAGCACGACTGTTTTTAAGTATGCAATTGCATGCTGCAAAAAAACCAAAAGGGCATCGTTTGCGCTTTCGCTTTATAAGAAAAGTCCCAAATCATTCAAGTCATTGTTAAGTAAATATTTTACTCTGCCATCGGCTAAATCAATAAAGCGCCTACTGGGATCCATTAGAATAAATGCCGTGATTAATCCCATTACTATGTTTTAGAAAAAATTAAAATAACACTAAGCGAAAAAAACGAGAGTGGTCGTTTCTGCTCATTAATGTTTGACGAAATGTCCTTGACTCTGCAAGTCAACAACAACTGTCTAAAAGATAGTTTCGAAGGCTTCGCCTTTATGATCAGCCTTTAACAGAATTTCAAGCAGCCCATAGCCTATTACTTCACATCTGGGCTGAATAAGACCGAATTAAAAAACATAATAACGACGTTCATACAATATGCTCAAGACTCTGGTCCAATCATTGACAATACAGTTTGTGATCAGAGCAACGTAGATGTTGGTGCAATCACTGAGCCTGTTAATGAAACGAAAGCTAAATATTTGAGACGTGGCTGTGGTAAGGAATGGCGTTACGACCATATATCGATAAATGGGAATAAAATTGTAGCATTGTTTAATGTACTTCATTGAATAAACGGGATAAGAAATAACTTATTAAATAAAGACTTACAGTCTTATTTATAAAAAGTTAAAATAGGTTTATTAGTATTAAATAGCGGCTTCGTAACTTAGAACAGGGTGGACCCTACTATAAACCTTTAATAAACAGAAATATGGCCGACAAATGGGCATCTGCTGTTTTTTTTTTCTGCGAATCATTTTAAGGTTGGGTTAAGTTGATTGAACGAATGAAGCTAATGTTATGTGCATTGTGCAAGGAGCTGGAAAGTAGAGATCCAATTTTTTTTTGTGAAATCGTATTTACAATTTTAATCGCGTTGGTTACGCAAGATCCGTAAGCATTAAACGCTATTGAACGAGCAGAACATGTTCCACGTCGTCGAAAGTTTTAACACGAGAGAAGTGATCCGTTTTCTTTGCCCGATGTAGAGTTTAAAGGTCGATACCGTTTCAACAAAAGTACTATGACCTTTACAATTGATCTCGTCAGGCAATACTTGCAACTGGCTTCAAGAGGTTGTGGAACGTCACCAGAGTTACAGTGCTTAAGTTACTGCTATAAGATGTTGTCGTGAATTAAAAACGTTTACATGTATTTATATCCCGCAATTTAATTATTATTTGTTAACGTTTTTAAATCGCTGTAACATTTTAAGTTCAAGATGATGGGGGAGAGTTGTGAGGAAATTTTTAGAAATAATAGATAATCACATAACACGTTAAACGCCGATTGACAAAAAATAAAAATCGTTACGTACACGTATAGAAAATAAGTTTTATTCAATTCTGTACATGGGTTACATAGTTACAGTCAAATACATAGCTGAGGTCACCGGTGCACCCCATGGCGCACAAATACAGAAAATATATTTTCCGGTACCAGGCGCCGCGCCGCCCACCCCGCCGGCCACCCGCTACCCCAGTAGTGCGCTCGCGCTTACGGTGATAGAACGTGTGTTACTAGTTCAATTACGTTCCTACTATCTTAGCTGTCATCATTTTCTTATTGAATAGTTATGTGCGAACCTTTAGATATGGAGGACTTCGAATTTACGCAGGATAAATGAAAGCAAATCAACGCGTTAGAAATTTCTTTTTCGAACGCTTCTATAAACAATGACTCTCTGCTAGAATCGGATAGTGAACCCATGCAATTACCGAAAAAGAAAAGACGTTTGGTTATCGCGAGTGATAGTGATAGTGACAGTGAGTCGGCTGAAAATTTTGTTGCCGCCAATATATCACAAAATGACCGTATTTCCTCAAAATGGTCGAGGCCAAAAAGACGACAGCCATCAGTGATTCCTTTCACCGAGTTTGAGGGTATGAAACCGCCATATTCTAATTTGCTGAAAGAAGCTGGCCCTGACAAGTATTATGATCTATTGGTGCCTGAAGTAATTTTTGAAATGATTACTGAGCAGACAAATTTGTTCGCAAGTCAAAACATCACAGCCAGGCAAACAAAGCCTGGATCAAGGTCTCATTCATGGAAGCCAACTAACAAGACAGAAATAAAACAGTTTCTTGGGCTGGTCTTGTTTATGGGCGTAGTAAAGCCGAAATTAGCTTATTATTGGAGCAAAGACAAGATACTTGGACAAACTTTTCCAGCCACCGTTATGAGTAGGAACCGCTTCGAGTTACTACTGCAATACCTACACTTTAGCGACAATTTATCTGCCGACAGAAACGATCGTATTGCCAAAATAAGACCTTTAATCGATGCTCTCAATACCACTTTCCAGAAATATTATTCGCCTAAAGAAGATGTTTGTGTGGACGAAAGCCAAGTACCTTTCAGAGGTCGAATAATATTCAGGCAATACAATAAAAGTAAGCGACACAAGTATGGCATGAAGCTATTTAAGTTGTGTACTGTTCCCGGATATACTTGCAAACTTAATTTGTATAGTGGGAAAAACATTGACGCAATAAATACTACGCCAACCAATGTGGTGATGGCGCTATGTGAAAATATATTTGACAAAGGTCACACATTAGCAACTGATAATTGGTACACTAGCTTGGAACTAGCTTATCGGTTATTGGAGAAGCAAACCCATTTAATTGGTACATTACGAAAAAACAGAAGAGGATTGCCTAAGGCTGTTGTTGATTCGAAACTGCAAAAAGGTGAAACAATGGCTATGGAGAATGAAGATGGAGTAACAGTGCTTAAATGGAAAGATAAGAGGGACGTGCTTATGCTCTCGACAAAGCATTCCGACAAAATTCCTGTGGTGGTGAAAAAAGGCAAACAGATTCGTAAACCAAAAGTTATTTTGGATTATAATAAATCGAAAGGGTCTGTAGACATGAGTGACCAGATGGGTGCCTATTCTTCGCCATTGCGGAAAACCGTAAAATGGTATAGAAAATTGGCAATAGAACTACTTCTAAATACGGCAGTTGTAAATGCTTGGGTCATGTACAATGAAAATAAGCAGAGCAAATCTTCAATTGTTAACTTTAAGAGGGCTCTCATAGATTATTTGACTCGGCCAGCAGATTCCCAAGAAATAATTATCAATGAAAGACCTAAAAGACTCAAGCATGTTCTAAAATTAAAGGAAGGAAAAGTAAGAGACACGCGTCGTTTTTGCGTGCAATGTTATAAAGATTCAGTACAGGAATTTGGTCGTAAAGTAGCTAAGAATAAAGCTAAGAAAGTGAGTACGTACTGTGTGCAATGTGAGGGGGAGCCTCACTTTTGTCTAAAATGTTTCAATTATGTCCATCGCTAATATGTTGATGCTCTAAAAGGTTTCTTATCTCATCTTTTACAGCATGTTTTGTCAAATATTATGGCTAATTAGTTTTATTTCTAATGGTTTTTTGTCACTAATTTGTCATTACAGTCACTAATGAGAACTTTATTTTATTTTTCAGTAAAACTGATTGTAGTTTGTGTTTCGTTAAAAAATAAAGACTGCTAATTTTCGTTTAAATAATAAAGACTGATTTGAATTTTATATCCTGAATTTTTATTTTGATTACTTTTTTCGCTATCTTTCAATTTTTTCAATTCCTTACAAGGTATGTTTGTCCCACTGCGCAATATAGTTCTACAGCGCCGTGCCGGTCACGGAGTACGAATAAAGTAACAGTCAGTATGGCCGGCGGCGAGAAAAAGTAGTTTGAATATGACTATACGTTGAGGTCACCGGTGACCCCCATGGCGCTATGATAGAGGAAGGGTGAGGTCACCGGTGACCCCCATGGCGTTTGACGTGATAAACAAAACACAAGAAGTCAATCAAGCTCGTCAAGCAAGTGACGTAGCTAAACTTTTGACACCAGTTATTTAGCATTTTAAATTTGTTAATAACGTGAAACTTATTCACCTTCTTACAGGATTACATAGGAGAATTGATCCCGAATGGGTCATGGAGTTGGAGCGAGCTCGTGTGGACGCCGAGCAAAAGATAGCCAACGCATACTTCTTGATGGCTGAAGCAGCTAATAAAGTAGCTGACGCGACGTTGATGAATGCTAAGACGTCACGGCAACAGGTTGAGATATTTAAACTGGTTGGCGATGTTGTCACCCATTTAAGTAAAGGATTAGCAGATAGGGGAAATAATTAGTGTTGTATTCTTTAGTTATTATTCAATGTTTGTTATCTTAATAATTATCTTTTTGAATACATTTGTATGGTCCAATAATTGTAATAAGTGTTGTGAGTGCGTATTTAGATCGGAGTGTAAATAAAATATTCAATGCTAAATATCAGTCGTGCGGGTGCTCGGCTGTTTAAGTATGCAATTGAATTGCAGGCTGCAAAAAAAACAAAAAAGCGTTGTTTCACGACGAGATAAAAATATTTGCGCTTTCGCTTTATAAGGAAAGTCCTAGATCATATTCATTGTTTAGTAAATATTTTACTCTGCCATAATCGGCTAAATTATTGAAACGCCTTCTGAGATCCATTAAATAAATGAAGGGTAAAACAATGGTCTTATACCATTGTTTTAGAAAAAATAAAAATAACACTAAGCTAAAAATTTGATGTTGATATTGTGACCAATGTTTCTATAGTCAAAAAGGTAAAATTGATTCAAAGGGAGGAAGCCTCTAAAGAATATTACCTGAGCACTGATTTTGACCTGGTTTATTTTAGTTGAATATTTATAAACTAGTCAAAACAAAATAGGGCCCACCAAACTCATTTTACTTTTTTGAGTCAGAATTATCTAAGAGACGATGATTATTAAAATTAAGTATGTAGTTGACCTCCTAATTAGTCATTATTAATGTTTTAAGCGTCAATAATTATGATCATTTTATTGAAGTCGGTAGACCGTAGTAGTGTAAAATGCGTGAAAAATACAAAATCCGCCTATTTTGTCTTTTGTGTTCTCATTGTGATTTCAAAGTTTCGCTGTAAGATGGCCTACGGCCTTTCCCAATTATATGAAAATAAACCTAACACTATAAAACATTTTACAATAGAGAAAACATGTAAACATTTTTGTTCATATTTATAAGTTTTTTTTTATGATCTCTAACTTTAATATATTAAAAATACTACGGAAGATGTAAATATTATGCCTATAGCCCTTCGATCAAGTATAAACTAGATACACAATCCACAACAGAAAAGCGTCCTAACCAAATGACCGCCCACTTGCCGTTGTGGGTAGCCTATTCATTCAGTAGCATTTGTCCGTTCCGAGCGTAAACATGCCGCAGTGCTCAGTGAAAAAATGTAAAAAACACACGTCCAGAACGTTAAAGGAATATGGAGTGTCATTTTTTAGGTAAGTACTTTTGTTATTATTATTAGCAATATGCATGAATTTCCATTAGTATTTGACCAAGAAAAGATAATAAAACATTTTTTTAGTTCATATTAACGACATTCGGCGAGAGTATAACCCTTGAAATTGAATAGACACTAGCCGAACTTACAAACCCATACCATTGTTTTTCAACATCATTTGTTTGGGTTATACGATGACTCTGTTCTGAAATGATAGAGACGCTGTTGTTTTTTATTAATTAATTTATTTTTACAAGCTTTTATTTAACTTGCAATGTATATACACTCATGGGCACATTTAACCGTCCACTCATTCGAAATTACATATCGTTTGTTTATGTTAACTTGCGCTTTGACTACTAGGTGTAACTTTATAAGTGGGTATATCTGAAATAAAGAAAACACATATACCCGCGTTTTTTTTTCTTTTGTGGTTTTTATTCAACAATAATCAGTTCAGTAGAAATTTGACAGTCTCGCCCTTCGTTTTGTGTGAAGGATTAATTTGTTTTACAACGTTGTCTTACCATTGTTTCGAATAAAACCGAGGTATTGAAGTCATTTAAAGTGCTGTGACCTTATTTACACAAAAAAAAATGCCATTAGATGCAGCTGGAGCAGCTAGGGCTGTGGCACTTGCAGACGCTGGGTTCAGCCAGCGTCGGATTGGACGAATGCTTGGATATCCACGAAGCACTATCCAAGATGCTATCCGGCGTTTCAGAGAGACCGGTTCCTATACAAGGAGACCAGGACAAGGTCGTAGACGGTGTACATCAGAGAGAGATGACCGTTACATCGTCTCGAACGTTCTTCGAAATCGATTCTCAACGGCTTCTGAGGCTCGTAACCGCTTGTTTGAGGTACGAAATGTAAGTGTGAGCCTAAGAACAATAAGAAGAAGGTTAGCAGAGAGGGATCTAAGATCATTTCGACCAGCTCGAGTACCACAGCTAACGACAACTCACAGAAGAGCGAGACTTGCTTTTGCTCGAGAACATTTAAATTGGACGTCGGAACAATGGAAAGCAGTTCTCTTCTCTGATGAATCAAGAATCGCTTTACGAGGTCCTGATGGACGTCAGCGGGTGTATAGACGCCGTGGTGAAAGGTTTGCTGAATGTGCTGTGGTTGAAACAGTGGGCTACGAGGGAGGCTCGATTATGGTGTGGGGTGGCATTTGTTACGAGGCCCGAACAGAGTTGGTGGTCTTCGATAGAGGCAGCGTTAATGCTCACAGGTACGTGACAGAAGTCTTAGAACCACATGTGATGCCATTTGCTCCATTCATTGGCGATAATTTTGTTTTAATGCACGACAACGCTCGTGCACACACCGCGAGAATTGTCACAGAGTACTTGGACACCATCAATATTGAGAGATTACCATGGCCAGCTCGGAGTCCTGACCTGAACCCAATAGAGCATGTATGGGACAACCTAAAAAGACGAATTCGGAGTCGAACACCAGCTCCTACGACCATTAGTGAACTGAAAACTGCAGCTGTTGAGGAGTGGAGGAACATTCCACAAAGCGACATCCAAGACATAATGGACGGGCTTACAAATCGATTACAAGAGGTGATTAGGGCCAGAGGAGGAAATACACATTATTAGTACAATAATTTAGAGCATACTTTTTTTTAAATAAAATTTTAGTTAAATGTCATTTTTGGTCAGAAAACTGCATATTCGCATTTTGATTTTTTTTATCTTGATTAAACCATTTCACAACTTACACATGTTTTATTTGTGTTCTCAAAGATTCACCCAAAGTAATTTTATAACAAAATTAGTTCAAATCCGACACAATTTTGAAATAATCGACCAAATTTAGGTGGCCGGTTAAATGTGCCCCTGAGTGTATGTACGTATGTGATATGTATGTATTTGTTTCAAGGTAATTAATAACATAACATAATAATATAACATTTAGAAGTATACTTTATATGATATGTAATTTTTTTGTAATTTTTATAAGAACGTGCCAATTTTTTTGTACAGTTGCGTTGTCAACACTTCTATTTTTTCGTGTGAAAAAAAAAATGATTTGCTGTGAATATTTCTTTAGTTTTATTGCAAATTTCCTGTCTTAAACCTCAATAGGCCCTGATCAACAAATTATACTAAGTTTCAAATAAGCAAAAAAAACATAATTGGGAAAGGAACATTTATTTTCTGTTTTATCATATTTCATAAAAATAAAAATAAAATTAACAAAGGCAACTCCACTCCTCCCTTGTTCGACGTAGCAGCGAGTGCCATAAAAATTTATTGCTTTTAAAACCAAAGGTGATATGTAACAAACTAAACAGGTTTTATTTTCAACCTCATTGTACGTAGATAAGGTTTAAATTTGATTAAATTCTTTGACTCTTAGGACCTTATCGTAAATACTTGAAGTGATATACAAATGTCTAAGTACGTATTGCAGTTCGGACACTATTTTGTTCCATTTTGTATGGAACTGTGTATCTAGTTGTATACTTGATCGAAGCTATAGCCAGCAAAAGCGCAGCTTCTAAGAGAGGCATGCAGAACTAAAAGCTGAAACCCAACAAGTGGCGAGGAACGTCGCACAGGTTATATACTGAAAAAAAAAACTTTTGTCAAGCGTACATAGATACAAGGTAACATTGGAAACGACATGATTAAACAAGCCATATTTTTCAGGAGTAGAAAGTGCAGGAAACCAGCAGAATAGACGTCGTCGTCACCTCAGACACAGCCAGTCTCCTCAAAGTGCAAACACTACTAATAGTGAGTATATATGTCAATATTAGAGATGTGATTTGATTTAAGTCGTCATTTTACTGATATGTATAGTTTTGGTCTTGTGTCTGTTACTTTGTGTACTTTGTTCGATTTACGATACAAGCCAGGCAGAAAAAAAATGCAAGCTAAGTATTTTAAAATAGTTAATAACGTAAAACTTATTCACCTACTTACAGGATTACATAGGAGAATTGATCCCGAATGGGTCATGGAGTTGGAGAGAGCTCGTGTGGAAGCCGGGCAAAAGATAGTCAACGCATACTTCTTGATGGCTGAAGCAGCTAATAAAGTAGCTGACACGACGTTGATGAATGCTAAGACGTCACGGCAACAGGTTGAGGTATTTAACCCTCTGCGACTGAGGTGCCATTTTTGTTTTCATTATATTGAGGAGTAGTCTGACAGACGTGTAGTTACAGTACCATTTATGTTTTGGCTATTATATATTTTGAAATGAAACTTGAATTTATATAACTATTGACATGTATTTAAAAAGGAATAATAGCTAGAATTCGAATAAAATTCATATATAAGAATTTATAATAAAAAATGCAACATTTAATTGAGAAGTAGCTTTTAACAAGCATCTCTTTTAAAAATAAAAATAATAAAAAATATTAAAAATAATTACAAAACAAACTTAATATTATCTTCTTCCGGATTAAATCATTTAACAAAAAAATAAAAATGGAAATCCTTAGAGTGGTTTTGTTACAAAACATTCTCAAAGTCGAGTCTAAAAATTAGCGGAAACTTCAGCGGCGCGCACTGCAAGCAGCTGTTTTGCGCAGACGCAACAAGTAAATCTCGATTATTATTTCATTTTACTTGAGCAGTTACAACACAACTTTAAATTTCCTGATGGCCAAGAGGTTATAGCGCCCGCCTTTTATGTAGAAGGTTGTGGGTTGGAATCCAAGCAAGTACCAATGTGACTTTTTCAATTCATATGTACTTTGTAGTTTTTTTTGAACATCACTCTCATCCCGTGCCTCAAAAAGTACGTAATGCCGTTAGTCCCGGCTATCATTCATAGAACTTTGACCGGAGTAGTCAGAAACCAGAAAGTCAAACCAGTCTAACCAAGGGGTATCGTGTGGCCCAGTATCTGGGTTGTGGAGGTCTGACAGGCAGTCACTACACGCCAAACACTGGTATCCAGGTAAATCCGCCTAGGCTAGAGCCTAGTTGAGAAAAGGCTATAGTTGGAAACATGATAACGATGATAATAATACGGCACCACTTTTTTGCTAATGTTGTGCCAGTGTCTTTTGGAGGGTAAAAAGACCACAAGGAAAGACCCCTAGATTGAGGCCGATTGACTAGAGACCGATAGAAATGTTTAATTGTACAAAAAATCTATGTTTTTAGTATCTCAGCATAAATACACTATGAAAATACTGACGTGACGTCTATAATACAGTATGGGGATATAATCATTTTACTGACAATACGTCTATGAGACACATCACTTATTACTGATGTTACGTATTACGGACACCACAGCTGAATTACTAGTCAATGGCGCTACGGATTTCGTCGCCGCACTGGAAAGTTGGGTGGACGGGTTTAGGAAGGTACTGAGCGGCGCAAGACGATTCTCTGAAAAACGGCGGAATAGCAACCAAAATTCAATGTTGCGGTGTCTGTCAGACGTAACCTCAGTCGCAGAGGGTTAAGAAAGACTGTAAAGTGGTACAAAAAGTTGGGCATACAATTAATTTTGAACACTGCTTTGATAAACTCTTGGGTGATGTTTTGTGAGAATAATAAAACTAAAATGGGATTGTAGAATTTCGAAGGCAGTTGGTGGAAGATTTGACTGAGACAGAAAATAAAACTGCTGAAGAGGTTGAAAGACCTAAAAGGCTAAGGCATAACCTAACTCAAAAAGAGGGATCAGTTAGAAACACACGACGATTTTGTAATAAATGTTACAAAAATAATGTCGAACTATATGGTTCGAAACTTGTCAGAAATAAAACAAAAAAAGTTTTAACATTTTGCAATGAATGCAAAAATAAACCGCATTTGTGTTTACAGTGTTTTAACAAAATCCACAAGAAGTAACGTATTTTCTTTATTATAATTAGCAAACCGGTGACCTACGTGGCGATGAACATGTCAATAGTTTGATGACGGCCAGTTTCTAAAATTTGTAGTAATAGTTACCAAAATGTGATAGTTTCGCCTCGCTAACGGCACTCGAAATGGGATGATGGAACTTGATGACAAAGTTTATGTGGAATATGGAACATGAGTGGGTTTTAGTCAGTAAGAGTCTGACACGCCCTCCCGCCGCACCCAGGACGGGAGCAATCATTGGATGATTTCCCACTCACCAAAAAAAAAAAATATGGAGAAAAATTTATTCCTTTTTCTTTGACAACGTCGTATGGTATTCTATTGTGGGGTAGGGCTGCCCGGCTGCTGACATTGAATCTATTTTTATTTTACAAAAGAGAGCTGTCAGAGCCATATACAATTTACATTGCCGCGAGTCTCTTAGGAAGCTGTTTAAAAAGATTAATATTATGACGGTGCCTTGCCAATTAATTTATGAGAACATTATGTATGTTAGGAAAAATCGACAATTTTTTTGTAAAGTCGGTGATAGACACAATTTTAATACTAGAATTATAAAGATAAATTAGCTCAACCTTATTTTAGACTGTCTAAAGTAAAAACATCTTTTATGGGGTACTGTGTTAAATGTTACAATAAAATTCCTTGTGAAATATTAAATCTAAACGAAAGGAAATTTAAAACACATATTAAGAATACACTTTGTCAACAAGCATATTATAAATTAGATGATTATATAGAAGATAAAAATGCTTGGAAGCAAGCTGGTCCTGCCGTATGACGTTTCAAAGTGCCTTTTTTGGTCTAATGAAAATAAACGATTTGACTATTTGACTATTGACAACGAGTTGCCTACTTTGGACAAGATATTAGAAGCAGTAAGTGGTGGCAAAACTTTGCCGGACTTGAAAATGTTATGTGTCTCAAGGTATTAAAGAAGAGAAAAGGTTTTACCAACTTGGTGGCATAAATCATGCGACCAAGAAAAAAAAATTCTTAAGAAAAAAAAATATGCCGCATAATGGATGATGTGTGTAATGATGATATAGAGATTTCCCATAAATGTTGGTGAAACATCTTCAACACATTCATGTTGATGAAATTTACAGAAATAAGGCTTATACATAAGAATGAGACATAGGCTACATAACATCACCGTATGGCCCACGGGAACAGAGCAGTAAACAAAAACCGATCATACCGCTGGTGAAACCGCGGAGTACAGCTAGTGATAGGATTGAAAAGCTAAGCGAAAAGAGATTGCTCAAAATAGCCTATGAATTGGCTGGCATGAAACCTTTACAGTAATTACTAATTTTTTTTATAAAGTGCATTACGACTATTACAATATAATGGACAGGTTCTAATTTCAGAAACATTATAAAAAGTAACTCAATTTCGTTTCAATCTCCGGTGTCAGACATTTTGGTTTAATTTGAAGTTAGTAGTAGACTTAGGCCACGTTCACACGGCGACCATTCGAGTCGATTTTTTAAATTCGGTGAATGAGCGAGTCGTGTGAACGAGACAACATGAACATAAGCGCCACTGCGTGTCGTATTCGATAAAATCGTTTCGAGACGTGGCGTTCCGGTGACAACTTCGCACGGTATACGTTAAAATATATTTCTCGAACACGGGATTTACCCGTATGAACGCCGTGTAAACAATTTTTAAGTTTTCAAATAATTTCTGTTGTCACTACTCTATTCGATAAAATCTCGTATACGGTATACGGGAAAATAATCGCCGTGTGAACGTGGCCTAAGGTATCGTAGCTCATGCAGCCAAGTATTTAAAATAAGTATGTATACCGAATTAAAAAAAAAAAATATTCTCAGCGCTTGATCTATGAATAAGGTTTTAATACGAATATATAATGCCCATTTCACACGAGGGCAGAACAGTGAGGCAGAACAGTTATAATAATAATAAGTATTTATTTCATAAAAACATGGAACAGTGCACTGTATACATAAAGGCTTACACTAAACAGTTTAGAATGATATTATATAATTATGTAGAACTACATTATTGGACTCTATCCCTTAAACTAGGTCTAGCCTGTATCTTAAGAGACTGGGTTCAGCCATTGGTTTAAACTAAATTGATTATATAATAAGATTTAGCAAGTGAGAACAGTGTCGATTTGAATTATTATTCATATAAACTCTCGAGTCATGAGTGCGTGCATGTGTGTGTGTATGTATGTTGTGTGCGTGTTTGTGATTGTCAGTGTGTGTATATTAGGTGTAAAAATTGGTAAGTAACAGTAATCCATTGTATGTGTACAGCTTAAGAGCCATATGTGAGAAGGTTTTCTGTAGAAAGGTAGGAGGATAAAGAGTTGTCTCAGGGTTAAAACTTTACATTCGTCATATAGTTTGGTTGTGGGCAACATATAATATTTACGAGTCATCGTTTTAAGAAGCTGGCACAGAACAGTACTGTTCTGTCCGTTCAAATAGAAACAGTACTGAAGGCCTACGATGAACTCTTATAGCAGGTCAATTTTCGACGATAAATAACCTGCCGTGTATTTTTGTATTTTTGTAGCTGTTCTGCCCATTGTTCTGCCTGATGCCCATTTCACACGAGGGCAGAACAGTGAACAGAACAGTACTGCTACTGTGTGAACGTCCAGTTACTGTCAAGACATTACTGTTTTGTGCGTTCACACAGTAGCAGTACTGCTCTGCCCACTGTTCTGCCCTCGTGTGAAATGGGCATTAAAGCAATTGAAAGCGCTGTGTGAAATGTACAAGCCATTTGTTTAGAAAAAAAGATCAACATATAGTCTATTGTTTTTCGTCAATTGAATTGACAGATGCCAACATTTGACCAGGTTCTGTGTAATCTGGTTGTTTACATTTTATTATTATTCCTTTCCGATTTTATCTACCCACTTCGCTTAAACTACGGACTGTGATTTCCTCTTGAAATAGCGACCTCCGGCTGTGATTGACTGATGTACGGACCTACTAAGAACGACGACCTGGCATGGCGGTGGGTGTCAAGAGATTAAACGGACATTGCAGATTTAACATGGAATCCCAAAATTATTCTATATTTTGTGTAAATTGCGGATCAGCTTCTGGCTCCATGTCACTAAAAGAGAAAGGGAACATCAATAAGTGTCTTGGAAAGACTTCTGCCGCTGCAAATGTGTATATTGGTCGAAAATATAGATGATACTTTTGTTGTGACATGATGTTGTTATTAAAGTATTTTGCTGGCTTTTAGAAATCTCAAGTGTCCGTAGTTTCAATTTAGTTTTAATCAAATACATATATTATTTAGAACCAAAAATGAAAAAACACCTCCCTGTCGGTTCTTAGGCAAACAATGTATGGACGAATAGCAATGTCCTTTATTGGTTTGCCAGATAATCAGTTCGAAACAACTGCGGCATCAACGAACGTTCTTCCGTGCGCTAGCCATATTAATAGTTAACACACAGCGAA
Organism: Athetis lepigone; assembly: GCA_033675125.1. NCBI lineage: Eukaryota > Metazoa > Arthropoda > Insecta > Lepidoptera > Noctuidae > Athetis > Athetis lepigone. The sequence goes on from CM066221.1 coordinate 1,115,935, forward strand.
CTTCAATCATCATACAACTGGATTTTTTAGTATTGTACTAGAATTATATAAATATTTCTCATCCTCTACCAGAAGATAAGATTTATTTAAAAAGTATGTCGTATATCTGACCATAAAACGATTGTTTGAGACAAGATGGTCGGTTACATTTTTACATTTATTGGTTACATTCAACATCAAACGCTTTTTACAAATTTACCAGAAAATTACTGGGCCCCATCAACCACCAAGGAGATTTGAGGGCTTTCGTTTCAAAGTAGATCTTTACTTTGAAACGAAAGCCCTCAAATCTCAAGTAGCTTGAGGAGAGGCAATCTCAAAAAAAGAAACACAAAGGGAAGTCTCCCCAAAACAATGGATCTCTCTCTTTGCTCTCCCTCTGGCAATGATCGGGAGGGGACAAGAACTTACAAAAGGAACAGAATGTTGTGCCTTTTATTTACTCTTCTAAATACAACCACTTTAAAGACCTCCAACATCTATTAAATATTAAATAAAAAGCTGTCATCTGTAAAGTACATAACAATTATTATGTTATTCATTATTTTAATCTACGTAGTTAATTACTTTTGCACACACAAAAGACCTCACATTTTTTATGAAGAGCGAAGTACACACGACTGTCCTTTTGAAAATCCTTCAAATGAATCTGTGAGATTGACCTTAGTAAAAATCCCTAAGACTACCCACTGACCAAAATTATTTATAAATTTTTTAGCACACAACAACCAGATCAAACAGTCATAAGTTCAGCAGACAATACACAAGATGAAAAAGGTTGCTCTTCTTCAACTGTAAGCGTATCAATCAAAACACGAATACGAGAAGAAATTATCCATTTTTTGAGTCAGCGATCATCTGTGCAGCAACCAACTTCTCCAACAAATGATTTAGACAGAAAGCACAAATTTAGAAAAGGTTGACAATCTAGTTTTTAGCGTTGATGCAGAAAGAGCGTTCTCTGTCACAGGATATTTATGTAACCATTTAAGAACTTCCATCTTAAGCAGAATATCACCTACAATTGACAGCTCACAACCAACATAACAAGCAGGATTTCGTTCAGGTTTCAGCACAACTGACCACCTACATGCATTAGAACAGACAATGGAGAAGTACAAAGAATTTAACAAACCTTTATATCTAGCATTTGTCGATTACAGCAAGGCTTTTGATACAATTAGTCACAACTCAATCTAGGAGGCACTCAAATTCTCTAATGTTGGTACCAAATATATTTCCATTCTGAAAGACATATATGCTAACAGCACTAGTAAAGTAAAACTAGAAACTACAGGTGACCCAATCAAGATTCAACGAGGCGTGAGACAAGGAGATCCCATTTCACCAAAACTCTTCATAGCTGTCCTGGAAAGTATCTTTCAGAAGCTAGACTGGACTGAAAAAGGTATTACAATTGAAAAGAGATATCTAAACCATTTAAGGTTCACAGACGATATAGTCATACTGGCTGAAACACCAAATACACTAGAGGAAATGATATGCTCACTAGCTAAAGAAAGCTCCAGGATAGGTTTGGAACTGAATGCAAACAAGACTAGAGTAAGGACGAATAGCTACGAAAAACCAATATTGGTCGAGGGAAGTAGAATAGAGTATGTAAAGACCTATATATACCTAGGAAAACAAGTGACATTCAGTAAGACAAACAATGAAGAAGAAGTACAGAGACGAGTAAATATCACCTGGCAAAAATATTGGTCATTGAAAATAATCTTAAAAGGTCACTACTCCCTAAATCTCAAGAAAGTAGTAATGGACACTTGCATATTACCTAGCCTACTATATGGTTGCCAAACATGGGTTCACACCAACAGAACCAAACAAAAAATTATAACTACCCAGAGAGCAATGGAAAGGAGCATGTTGGGAATAAGGAAAATTCACAAGGTGAAAAGCAGCGAAATAAGAAAAAAGACCAAACTGACAGATGCTCTAAAACAAGCATTAGCACTGAAGTGGCGATCGGCAGGACATCTCGCAAGGCTCTCTAATGACAGGTGGACAATAAGAACAACAAATTGGAAAGGACCACCAGGAAAAAGAAAGGTTGGGAGACCATATAAAAGATGGACTGACGACTTAATTCAGACTGCGGGCACAAACTGGCTGAACCTCGCAAAGATCGGGAGCATTGGAAGCGGATGGAGGAGGCCTTAACCCAATATGGGACTACATCTCCAACATATACACAAGCAACTAACATCATATCAAAAAAGTTGTGAAAAATGTAAGATCTCATTTTCAATTAGAATTGTTTTTAGTATGAGAAGAATAGATGTATACAAATTATTTGAAAGATTGAACTATTAGAAAGAAATCTAGATTTTTTTATGTGATTGTTAGTTTGTTACTTTAAATATTGATATAGTGTATTATTTCTTTGTCATTTTGAGACTGATTAAAAGTGATACAAAAGCTTTTTAGTTTTATTTCTTAATTTTAGGACAGTAAAATTTTGGTTACACACAACCACAGTATTTTGTACTTAAAGTGTTACATGTTACTAAATAACAAAGTTTCAAGTCCCTTACAATTCACTTTAATAAATAAGATAAATCTTTTGAAGTAAAAAGTTAAAAACCATGTTTGTCGAACCTACCTTTTTTTTTCTAAGTTACGAATACTTTGAACAACCTCTGGGCAACTAGATCATATTGAACAGGTCTTTCAGGCAGCTGGAGCTACAACTACACCATCACTCTAGCAAAATCCACATTCAAAAAATACAAATTTTTGACAGAATATCTGAAACACGAAATAGAAAAAGCAACAATTTTTAAGGACAGCTAGCTAATAATATAGACTTAAACCTAACCTATATATAACCTTTACAAGAAAAAATCAACTCTAGAAACGGAAGGACCTCCTTAACGACGATAGATAAAAAAAATACCATAATCGAAACAAAAAACGAAAACACTGAAATAGAGAAGTTGTTATTGCATAAAGACTGGAACTGGACCACTGAAAATATTATTGTTACATGTTTCCAAGCTTTCAGTTCACTTTTTGTCCATTAAAAAGGAATTTGGTCAGTGGGTAGTCTTAGGGGCACAACACGAAAAAAAATTTTCAAAAGAGGAATCAACCATTTGATTTGGTTGGAGGTTATATTATTTTTGTCAACTTCAACTCTTAATGAATGGCCTTTGTGGAAAAGACATCACAATTCTGCCAATAACACGTGAACTTTGATAATTAAATTAACCATCAAACGCTGGAGAGTATTTTGCGAGAATTAACCGTAAACATAAAGTAAAATGACATTTATGCTGCTGTGACGCTTGTGACCGACGCGTCATTCGTGAAATTAATTGTCACTTGTCATGTCAGTTGTTGGCATTAGTATAATGCCCATTTCACACGACGGCAGAACAGTGAGGCTCAAGTGAGGCAGAGCATTTACGCGCGGTATAGTCGTTCGTATACAACAGATTCACACGGAGGCAGAACAGTAGGACAGAACAGTTTGGAAGGACAGTATTGTATAAATATAGGATTATAGGATAGACGGAACAGAGTAATATTGGCGCCGCCGCCGCGCCGTTTACAAAAAAAATCTGCACAAATAGCTCTGGATGAGCTTATTGGTGCCGATTCTCTTATGCACAAACTAACGTTTCAAGTTAAGTGCATCTAAAAGGACAGTAGATAAAATATTAGTTAAGTCCTGTCAAATTTAGACGCGCTCCATAAATAATTTAGAAGCAATTTAAAAACATGGCGTCTAAATATACGTCAATTATCATCAGGCGCTGTCTAATTTGACAGGATTAAACTAAAACGTATCTTCTGTCCTTTTCTTTAAGAAATGGAAAGAGAAAGATGCATTTAACTTTTTAGTTAGGTTTGTGAACAAGAGAATCAGCACCAATGAATGTGTAAATAATGAAATAAATAAAAAAGAAAAACTTAGCTAACTTAACTTGTATAGTATCGTCCATTGGTAATTTAGGAGGTGCTATTTTAAATATAAACACAAACAAATAAGTAAAACAAACCACACCAAAACAAGTCGATACACGCGCGCCCACTGACCTGCTCTTTAGCCTGCACTGCCTTAAACTTTGCAGTTCACACGGACACGAGTCCAACCACAAGACTGACTAGCGAGAAATGTAGTGGGGGAAGCAAACTTTACTTTTTGAAAAAATGGACCGGCTACGGCTGTTCTGTCTTGGTTACTGTTCTGTGCGTTCTAACAGTACTGTGCTGCCCCCTGTCCTACCTGACTGGTCTTTCTTCCCCCGTGTAAAATAGGCTTATTGCATGTAAATAGGCAAAAATGTTGTTAGTTGTCCCGACCACAGACGCAATATTGATAGATAAACCATAGAAAATAATACGATGGTCGAGAGAGATAAACAGCCACAGGGATAGATTCATAATTTTTGCGATGTCTGTTTTAAATGTAGTGTCGGACGGCTACGAAGTTACACACATCTGCATCTGTAATCCAGGACTTTATAATAGTAATAACGTGCCCACTTATAGACCAACTTGTGGAGTAGAGGCCTAATAGTAAAATTGTCTATGCCTCTATGGTAGTAGGTGTTTAACTCGAGGAATCTGAAATGGCGGCGCCTTAGATTATTAACCTATAGATTGAGCCACCGCGTGGCCGCACATGAGACAGCACTATAAAATTTCAATGTTGTCATTACGTAAAATTTTCCCGAAATATGACCAAAACCGTGAGGTGTTCCGTTGCAACAACTACTTATTACATTCATGTACTGAGTTGCGTATCATAATCCTTATTAAGAGTGCAAAATTATTTATATCGTAAGTATTATTTAAGTTACGAGTCCAGGTTTTCTCACGATGTTTTCCTTCACTGATGTCTGTGATGTCCAACTATAAAAATTATATAAAATTCCTTTTAAAAGGGAGAGGATACCTCACAGGGCATAAAAGAACTAATTAATCATCTGATTAATTTTATTTATTTAACTAGTTGCAATTTTATTATCAAGTTATGGGAAAAATAGAGCTGAGGTATGGTAACACTTTGAAAAACAAGTAATAGGTTATGTAGATAAAAATATAAACGATATCGCTAGAAAATGTCCTTAATTTTGATCGAAAGCCATGTAATTACATACACACAAATGTATTTATTCAATCAATGCACAATAACTTGTAATATTTGCATCCTTACGAGTGAAAAGTAACATTCTTATCTTGCTTTCTTTCTGTGCGGCTTTTGCAGCCTAAAATAGTGCATCCTCCCATTTTATAGCACAGAAAAAGCACTAAACACTTAACTACTGGAGTCAATTTCTCAAATATACATTAAAACTATTGGTTTTATTACCGAAATTGTTATAAAATTGTAAAAACTAATACGAGCCGACCATTTCAATGACAGTGACATCCCTTTGTTTGGCTAACTTTTCAATGTTCGCCAAGCGAAAACCGGCCACGCCGAACGAGACAGAGCATGTTATGCTTTGTCTCAATTTTCTTACGAAATTCGTATATATGCTTCTCACTTTCACACTTCTTTACAACCTCATGGCTACATCTATAGGTTAATAATCTAAGGGCGGCGCTTATCATGTTCTCTCGCTCGCACACTCTTGCCGTCTATACTCACTCGCGCGCGATTTGCTTCCACGTTGCCTTGACGCGCTAAGTGCTCCTTTTTACGAATATCTTGTTTTAGATAACTGTAATTTTTTTCGTTGTTACCTGTTTGTTATTATGGTAAAAGTAGGCACTGTTTCCGATGAAAACAATAACATATCTTAATAATATTTTCGATTTGGAAAAAAAACTTCATCTTTAAAGGAGGTGTTCGTTTTCTGACCCAAACTTGTACCGAGGTACAAATTACTAATAAAATTCTTCCCAATAATTTGTGTTTTTAGCAGTATTTAAAATCCTTTAATATCACATAGATTTAGAAATAAAAGAATATGAAAAAAAGCTGCCTCACGTCGTTACTGCGTAAAAAGAAACGTTCGTGAGAGCGTTGACAGCTGTTAATCTGTTGTTTTCATTTGTTTTTTGTTTGTTTGAATGACAACTGACAGCAGAATAAAACTATCGGCCCTGATTTGGTGCGGAGTCATCTCGTGTTCTTGGTTATAAGAACACGTGTATGATCTCCATACTGTAATTTAATAACCGTACAATTGTCACTAAAATATTATTATCTAAACCTAATTAAACTGGACATTGGCAGAAATCACCGAAAATTCGGTGGATTGCCATAATTATAATAAAAGTTGAAGAAGCTGATTTGGTGCCCTGTCTTTTTGTCTGGTAGATAACCAAACGCAAAAAATGATATGAATTGTGAAATAAAAGTATTTTTGGAAATACTTTTTTCTGTAATAATTCACTACAAATGTAACTAGAAAAAATACCTACTATCTGTAACACAGAAAAAAATCTTAGTAATACATTTTTAGGTTAATACAATGAAGCAACGAAACGCATTACCGAAGGAGTAAATCAGGACATTGCCAGACTGAAATTCTTGGGTAGCAAGTTTCATCTTCGATCGACAATATTGATATTGCAGGTGGAACAAATACAAATGCGCAAATAAATCCAATATTTTTTTTTTCAGATTTCACGATTTTTTTACGTAATTTGATATATTTTTTTTGTGGTACACGCCTGGGCCAAAGATTTAGGGAAAAAGAAACACCTCCGACTGTACTATCTGTCAACGCAAGTACATGCCGCCATTTGTTGCGGAACCCCGGAACATAAGGGACAACGCACACCGGAATGGCAGCGGCCGGCAGCGGCCGCCCGCGGCGCCGCGCGCCGCGAGGCCGCCAGCGTCGCTAGAAACAATAGGCGCGCGCATGGCGCGCGGCCGCTCGCGGCGCCGCGGGCGGCCGCTGGCAGTCTCGCGACCTTTTCAAGCTTTTCAAGCGATACTAGACTTTTAAGTATGTAGTTAAAGTTTAAAATTATTTCACACTGAAAGTGCTCGCCGCGCCGGCGCCGCTGCCGGCCGCTGCCATTCCGGTGTGACTCGGGCCTAAAGGGCAACCGAAGGAACATGAGTGGGTTTTAGTCAGTAAAAGTCTGACACGCCCTCCACCTCTCCACGGGAGAAGTCAGATGATTTCCCACTCCCCAAAAAAAAAAATCCTTTCTTGAACCGGCTTATATCTCTTTGAGCAAACTAATATTAAGCCTCTACTACAACTGTTCATTATTATCTGTCGACAATATTACAAGGATATTGCATCCAGTTTAGCTAGTAAAATTAAATTTTACATTACAGAGGGAACAAGTCGAGTCGGAAGTAAAATCATATTGTTTGTAATGTATAAAAATAAGAGAAAACATTTATGTTAAACGAAAAAAAAATAAGTAACGGAGACCATTTATAGTGTCTGTTATGCAGCAGAACGGGTTCAAATCAGTATTGGTGTAGAGTTGTAGATCATCCATTTAAAGAAGATGATGAGAGACAAGCCTCTTCGTAACTGGTAGTTCAAGGCTGAACAGAACCATAATGAACTCAATCTATCGCCCTGCTCGACCGTTACTGGCTCGTTGCCCTCCCGGATTTGCCGACATGGATCTGGATATGTTTGTTAATTTTACCTGTTGAAATTTATATAAGTACATTATAATCCACTGGTAGACATGTTATTGGCCTTTTATTTTTGAGTTGTATGTACCTGATTTTTTTATGAATTAGGCAGGTGGTTATTCCAGTTATTAGAAACTGCAATCTTTGAAATCATTTGATCTAGTAGTTGCGCGGCCTGTCCGGTACTAAAGACTTCCAGTTAGTCAACGTACGGATTGTAAAAGCTACGTCTTGGCCAGTCTTGGGGCTGCAAATAATTGCACGCTCGCTCAACAACCCGCATCCATTCGGTCTCGACGAGTATAAAAGAGATGCAACGCCAGAATAAAGATATGCGTTATCATCATCACCCAGCAGGTGCACATCAGCCACACCTTGATGAGGTAGTTTCCAAGCTCGGTACCTATATATCCATTTTTCGTTGCCCTGCATTGTGCAATGACGATGACGGCTTGCCCACGCTCATATAATTTTATTCCATTCATTAAAGTTTTTGACCTACACTACTTTTCTTCAAATATCTCGGTCAGAGTCCAGAAATTTTTCATTGATACAATCCTAGTTACCACTCGACTAAATTAATTATATTTATAGTGACTTGTCGATTGTAAGCGAAGTGTAAGCTTATGTCATTCCCATACTTTTGACAAACTCTAAAGGTAAAGAAGCTAATAATTGAACGTTATTTTTTGACGTGACAACGTCTTAAATTAGGTTGCGGCTGGGAGTCACTTATGAAAAAGTGTAACGCTCGGTAACGTTACGATGAGTCACCGAACGAGAGAGAGGCCCGCCGAATGCCTTGCGTCTCTCTCCCACTCAACTATGATCGGTAAAAGACGTTGTCACGTAAAATCTTCGCCCGTAAAACCGACTTTACAGGCAACCATTTTTTTTATTTTTAACTTTATTTAGCTATTCAATATATTATTAGGAGTGCTGGAACGCACTCCTAATAATATATTGAATAGCTGTGACGTGCGAAAATTAAAAAACGTGCGAAACGTGCGAGGAATTCACTCGAAAATTAAAAAGAGATAGAAACTACGAAAGAAAGAGAACGGCTATACTGTTTTTGAACGCTGCAGAGCGATTTACTGTTTTGGAATGGGTTAGGGTCATGGTTAGGGTCGTGATGACACTGTCAAAACATAACCTTTTCTCTTTATTGCAAAGATGGAAAATCGAGTTTTTTAAGCACATAAATAGGTACTGGGTCGTCTCTACTTTAGTAAATACATTCTTCAACATCAAACTTCAACATTGGCGCATAAGATTTAGACATAAATGTGAGGTAATTTTTAACGATGCTCAGCAAAGGGTGAGAAATCGCACTTGTCAGTGCGAAAATTACTACTCCGAAGGCGTTCCAAAATATTGCTCGGGTAGCTGTCGAGTAATTGTTCGGTTATCCTCGGTTTCACTCGGCTCATTTTGGAACGCTCTAGAGTCTAGAGTTACTTTTGCACTACTCCGTGTAATTCTTACCCTTTTTGGAACGCACCCTAAATGTCAGCTTCTCAGCTTGTCTGTCTGTCTGTCTGTCATTTGTCAGCGCAGCGCCGTCCGCTTTTGCTAGAAATTGAAATTAATAGTAAAAATAATTAATAAAAACACGCATAATTGATGGAACCTTGGAGTTTCTCCACCGCTGGTAATATTTGGGTTTGTTGCGTAGACGTCGTGGGCTTGACACTCAATTTGTCGCTAGGCGCGGGGCGCCAAGCCCAACCTATTTAGAGATGTATTTTCCGAGTCGCAGTTATAATATTAATCAGTTAAAGTTGAAATGCTACAATAATTTTATAAATACTCATGACGTCTGCCTAATTGACGTGACGGCGACTGTAAATTTTCGCTATTCACCTGTCGTGAGGTTTTCACCTTTACGAAAGTGTTTGTAAGGAACTCAAAAAAATAGTTGAAATCGCAAATTGTCTTGTCTGCCATTGACCGAAAAACAGTGAATGTCGACTGCGTTGAGCGGGTATTCTGTGCTACTGATTGACATGTTTCCTATTTTGTTGAACATCGCTCATCTCATCTGCGATGGCTGCAATTGTGGTGGAAATTTTGAGATGTTTTGTCAAGGAAAATCATAAATCATTGTTGTGGTTTCGGTGAGTAGGTCCCGATAGCGACAGATTTCTTTCTGTTATCAATTGTTTTGAAAAAATGGTCTACTACACTGGCTATTGTCATTTGAATTGATTCGAATATCTTTTCTTTAATTAGGTCAATAAATCCTTATATCGACGGTTAAGAATCAATAGTGTCTATCTCATAAAAGTCAACTTTACAGTAGATAAAAAAAACATTTCTTTACTTCAGATAATAAGTTACTAGAAAGGTGAAAATGGATAAAAATAGTAAATAAATGCTGGAAAAAGATAGGTAAACTTAGATTGCATTCATATTCTTATATACCAAGATACCATGAGTTAGATGGTATTGGTTCAAATTTAATCAAAACGATTTTAATTACCTGCTAGATAGGTGTTATTGGACGAAAACAACATAGTTAAAAATCAAATAGTTTAATAATCAATACCACGGAATACGGTTATTTTCCAAAACTAACAAATTAACAAAAATAAATGCAAGATAAACATTGAGCAGAAGAACTGCTTACTACAAATGAGGCAAAGAATCATAAAAGTTATGACACTCTATTGGTAGTACTTGTTTGAGTTCTTGGAGATGTTGATATTTTGACGCAGTTATAGCAATCATGCTAGAATGTAAGGGCGAATACGATACGTCATGATTTAATCGTTTTGGTCTCTGTGGCAAAGCGTACCAGTCTTGATCAAAATGGAGTTTTACGTCAATAATGTTTTCTTCATAGTTGTAACGAATGGCCCGCAAGTCGGTAACGGTGGGATCACCCGCTTTACGCCCAGGCCTTATGGATTTATAAATCCATGTAGTTGGTTCAGCATAATTTTTAACAAAATTATGATCAACCTGAATAACTTCATAAGGATTTAATGCCCTCGCTTCTAATGTAGCAGAAATATAATCGCAAGGCAAATTAATTACACGATTTGTGAGTTTTCGCTCAATCGCGCTGTGGACAGAGTCACACTCCATTTGCGTATGACCACGTTCGAGAAACTTTTGAGTGATGCTTACTTGATGAATAATACTTAAGTTAAGAAGTGCATTAGCGATAATAACGTTTCGGTTTTGGTAAGTACATCCGTCTGAATAAATTATTATCGGTATTTTCTTAAGTAAGCAATGTCGCTCTAAATAGTCCACAACAAATGAAGTAAAAGTACTCGCAGTAAGGTCTGCGGCCGTTTCTGTAAACCAATAACATGTGCAATGGCGAGATACTAAATTAAAAACCGTAAAATTATGGCATGTCAGCTTGGTTTTGAAGTAAAACGCGCTTGCTGTAGAGTAAGGGCAGACTTTGACCGATTCCAAGTCCATTGTAAGTACAATACAATGTCCCAATTCTGCATCCCGTTTATCTTTAGCTTTTTCTTCTCTAGCTCTATTTTTTCTTGATTATGTGCTCTTGATAAATGTGTGCATCAATATTACCTTCCTGGTGACCAACACAAATATCACACATATCTTTTTTGAGGGTATATAATGCTAAATTATTCTTATTAAAAGTTTTATCAAATGTGTATCTAGATACAGCAGGGGTATTAATTTCTCTGCAGTGTTGTTTATATGCGTTAAATACATCAGTCACAGTACGATGAAAAGGCTCTAAGTATAATTTTCTTGTTTCCTCCCTTGCATAATGTGAAGGCATTTTTGGAATTTTATGCAAATAATCGTTTAAAACTAAATTTTTTGTACTTTGACTTCTGCTTCCACTTGCGTGAGCATCAACGTTTTCTTGATTTAAGTTGAAACAATTTTTTTTAACCCAAAGCTGAACAGTAGTAGACTTCAACGATAAAGTATTTAAAAACATCTGTTTGCAGACTTGAATTTTTTCATTAGTATTTTTAGGCAAAAAATAACTTAAAGTACCTTCTCGACGGGAATGTTCTTCGCCCTTAGTTTTTTGAGTAGTCTTAGTACGGTTAACAAGGCCATTGACATACATTTTTCTTTCATCCCAATTCAATTTTTTCCAAAAGTAGGTATGAATCGATTTGCGTGTCTCTTCGTCGAAACTATCGCAACCTCTAAATTTACTTTTTTTACAAAAATCAGAAAATAATACACGTTTCTCCTACTTGCTTCGCTGGTCTTGTCTGATCTTGTTGCATCTTCTGGTTTCGAGGCTTTGAATACCCTAAATATTCCTCTCCATGCAATCTTTTTCTTTGAGCTTTAAGTTTCTTCCATTCATCTTTATTTGCTACGTGACGACGTTTTCGGCCTTCATCAACATTTCCGTACTCGTTTTCACTTGTTTCACAGTCTGTCGTCAAATTTTCATTTATATTTCGAACCAAGGAGCAATCATTATCTGGATTATCAGTTATAATTGAAGGACTTATAAATGAAATATTTAATATTTCACTTGTAGGATCGAATATTTCACTCAATGTTGGAGCAGAAAATGATCTTTTAATAGAAAATGTTTGAGTATCATGAGTTAAATCACTCAATGATAAAGATTTTGCAGTATTGAACGTAATTTTAAAAGCATGTTGTTGTTCCAAAAGGTTGCACTCAAATTCTTGAAGTTCAATCTGTTTTATCGGGGGATCAAAATTCTGTGCCATTGCTGACGGTCCAGCAGCAAAAATGTTCTCCATATAAGTTGTACCTGTCATAAAAAAAAAAATTGCACGAGACGTTTCAAACAAAGAATGGATAAATAAAAACTATTTTAAACTTCGCTACTTCAAAATTTACAAAGTAACAAATTAGAAATATATCGTATTCGTACCATCTTTGCCATTACTGTTGGTTTCATCATCATTTTTCAGTAGGCTTAATATCCTTTTTGATCTAATTCCTTGATTGAACTTATTCGCCATTTTACTGCAATAAAATGAATGTAGCCGATTATTCACACAAAACTTTCGAAATATTTTCTGGAAATAACATCTATCTCACGCACTTTTTGTTTATAACTTACTATTACATTTAAAACTTTGACATTCTTTCACTTCTAATAGGCTAAAAATGTAATTAAACACTTTTATTACACAATGAAACCAAAATACGCTGAAGAAAGTAACTTTTTACCACTTTTCCATAATAATTACAACAAACAATAAATTCACTCACCTGTCGAAACCTGCTCCAGAAAAACTGACCGTTCGAATCAAAAACTTCGTTCCCGCGCGGTCCAATACCGCGCCGGTAATCTGTCTCTTTCTAATTTAAACGTTGCGAAGATACAACCAACTGACAGTTCACTTAGTCACGCACACACAGCAGCGAGATATAGACGTTTTAAGGAGAGATAGACAATATTGGCAGAAAAAATTACGGGTTCCTGACATAGGTGGTATTTCTATAGCAAATAACTTAGGAAATATTGCGAATATTGAGATAGCAGCTTGAATAACTTATGCCAAATTGGACTTTAAATCCATTGACATAAAAAAGAAAAAATGCAAAAAATTGAGATAGACATTATTGATTCTTAACCGTCGATATGTTAGTTGTTATTTTCAGATATATCATTCTCTTAATACATTCTCTTGCTTTATTCACAGATTATTGTTGTCTATTATTTTGTTACAAAAATTTTGTCTTTAAATGCTTGAGTTGTACTTTAGTTTCTGTTGTTGGTTTATTATTCGCCAGCATCTTAGTTGGAAAACACTATCTTGCTCTTTAGCCCACTATTTCAACAAAGCCTTGGTTTTTAAAAATTAGAGAGCTTCCTAAATCAGTCACATCTACCATCATCCAGAGTAACTTAGGCCATGTTTGTTCCCCGTGTTTTTGGCCTAACTAAATATGTGACAGCTCTGTATGTGAATGTCGTCTGGAGGGTGGTACCGTGGATCACATCTTCCTAAACTGACCTCTTCTCTCTGACCCTTTACAACATTCTACATTATATTGCCCGCCCAGTGAAAGTTTAATATTTGTTAGGTCAAATCTTTTCCCCCCGTGGCCCACACTTAGGCAAAATTTATTGTTTTAAATAATATTAAATTGTAAATTATTTTTAGGTTTTTTTCTCTCTTTTTTTAATTATTTAATGTTTATCTATTTAGCTCTGTCTATACAACATGTCCCGGAATTAACGCACACCACCAGACACCCCAATTAGAATATTATGTTATAATCATAATACATACACTGAATTTTTATTATTATGTTTAAAACACTGTTTTTTTTATAAATTAGTTGTACAGATTGTGGGAGAAAATTATAGTCACATTACAAATCTACGCATGCACACAGTCGCACTTGCATAAGGGTCTAGCGTAGTAGGTATTTCATCCATTTTAGTTTGTTTTGACTGTACAGCGGAAGTGTGACAGGAGTTTACGTAGTTTTAATTATTTTTTGGATAAAATATTACCTACATTAAAAATTACATAAATCGATTCAGTAAACGATTCTGAACAAACTATTTTCTCAAAGTGCATTAATTCAGTTACACATTGTATATCTACAGATATTTGTGTTCTAACAAATTGTGTTGTGATGTTTGACTAACCATCTTGTTTTGTCTTTTTAGATATACAAACATCCCAAAATCAAACGGGTTACTTAAACCGAACATCGTCTCAGATACTGTAAACTACAATATTATAAGCCTTGTTCATTCCAACCCGGACTCTGGCCAAATCACTGTAAATCTGGTTGCATATAATAAATTTGAAGTTAATTGTTTTAGAAGGCATACACTTTAAATTGTTTATACTTTCGGTCAGTGGTAGTCTGTTCTGCATTTGTTTTCAGGAAGGTTTTTCATTGTCATGTTAGTATTTTTATTTGAAGGTTCCACTTGTTTATATGAGTAACTTTTAGTTGTAGTAGTAGTAGTGTAGAAATAAAATTATTTATCAGAAATAATAGCATTTATTTAAAAAAAACCGGTCAAGTGCGAGTTAGACTCGCGCAACGAGGGTTCCGTTAATTTGTTTTGTTTAGGTGAAATGACTACAAACTACAATATTACGGCTCTAGGAGTTTTTTCTTCACTTGTGCTACATGACATTGCTTTTTACAAAATTTCATGATTATTGGTTAATGGGAAGTACCCAACTTAATTTTTTCACTGCTTTGAGAGATAGCGGACCTAGGTGTGTGATATTAATTTCAGCTTAATATCTCGACAGACGGACGAACGGACGGACGGAACGATGTGAAGTAACTACAAATTTACGGTTTTCGGAGTTTTTTCTTTACTTGTGCTTCATTACCTTGCTTCTTGCCAAATTTCATGATTCTTGGTCAATGGGAAGTACCCTATAGGTTTTGATTCCCTTGCAAATGTCTAAATATGCAATGTTTATATTGCATATTTAGAAATTTGTGAAAGTTTTTAAATATGCAATATAAACCGCCGTATATTTTTATACGACCCATATTTGAATTAGGACATTTCACGTAATACGTCTCTCTTTCAAATTCAAATTTTCCAACGCCAGCAATTAAATTGGCCATTGGAGAGAAGGTGACTGCCATTGCTTTAATAATGTCACGCTCCTCGATATCCAGTCTTGGGCGGTAAAACAATCCAGCATCAATACCGAGTGTATTTACTTGACTCGATCTGCCACAGAGCAGTCTGTACTCTATCTGGGCGAGAGAAACTCGATATAACGCATAAGGTGTGCATTCAGGTATGCGGTCAGGTCGACGACCATATAATTCGTAAACCTTCTTAAACAGCCACTGTGTATAAAAACCCACTGCCCTAGTTGTTACGGGAACGACCGCAGCAGTTTTCTGAAATGAAAAGTCCACTTGCTTCTCTGCGGTTAAAGCCTTTATTCCCATTTGCCCCCTCTAGGCTTGCCACCGGGCGGGGTGGTGGATGCCACTAATTAGGTGGCGTTTACCACCCCGGTGGTCGATGGCACTAAATAGGTGGTGTTCACCACCCCGGTGGTCGATGGCACTTAATTAGTTTCATCTGCCCCCTTCACAGTTATTAGTACGGAGGTTTATTCTCATATTGTATAGGACATTACCAATAAATAAAAAATAATAAATTAAACAATATATTTTAGTTTCTCTGTTTCTTTATTGGATAAAATCACAGTTTTATTACACTAACATAAGTGATGGACGTAAGATATTTTCACAAAATTGAATCAGTAAAAAATATTTTAATATCATTTTCAATAGTCACACTTTTTAATCACAGAATCATTTACAATAATCGACTAGTTTTTATACGTAAAACATTATAAGTAAGTGTTTTCATAATAACGTAACACTGAAAACCTAACCAAGATTTTTAAAAAGTGGTTTTCAATTATCTACTAAGATCACAGTTTTAATTGCAATATAATTAATCACAGAATCATTTACAATAATCGACTAGCTTTTATACGTAAAAAATTATAAGTAAGTGTTTTCGTAATAACGTAACACTGCAAATCTAACCAAGATTTTTAAAAAGTGGTTTTCAATTACGAGTATCTACTAAGATCACAGTTTTAATTGCAATATAATTAATCACAGAATCATTTACAATAATCGACTAGCTTTTATACGTAAAAAATTATAAGTAAGTGTTTTCGTAATAACGTAACACTGCAAATCTAACCAAGATTTTTAAAAAGTGGTTTTCAATTATCTACTAAGATCACAGTTTTAATCACAATATAATTAAAATTAGAATAATCTACCCAATTAGAAATAATAATATGTCACAGTTGTAAGTTAATCTAAGAACAAATTCAAGAAAAGTTATATTTATTTATGTACGCACCATTTCCAAAAAGTGGCCTACTGTTAATTGTCCATCTAATAACGCTAATTGAGCGTCCTGAATGAATTCGTCATTGGATATAGAATTTTGACACCGTTTTTTAAATATTTTGTTTCGTATTAAAATTTCTTTAACATTGACTAACGAAGCATCTTCTTCAATTATATTTAAAAAATGCATAATATTTGGATTCTTTTTTCCCATAGCTTTGTTTAGCTTGTTGTGCCAACCTTCCAAAAAATTGTTGGTACGGTGACGTTGGCCATACACTGACAAAATTTCTAACGAATCAGATTTGGTCCACTGTTTTTCCATTAAGACCTGAATTTCAGTAACTAAGGGTCCTCAATATCGTGACGCGTTATATATTTCCATCCATTTAATAGTTCATTGCGAGGCAATAATGGTAGTACTGCGCTCAGTTCTATTTCACGTCTTTTTATTTTTTCGCATTGTGTCAGTCCAAGCTCTTTTGCTTTTTTCCAAATACTTTTATTATAATGGTAATAACAGCCGGCAATTGTTGTATTTGGAAATAATTTTTTTATTGCTTTAATCGCAGCATTTTCAAAGTCTGTTTTGAAGTTTATTGGTTCCCACTCAGAAATCTGCGTTTTTATTAATTCAAATAGAGTGACGTAGGCTTTATATGTCATTTTATTCATGAGACAATACATCAACGGCACGATGTTAGTAGCGTCTCTATCGCTCCCCAAATCTCCATGAATTACATACAACTGTTTAAAACATGATGGGCAACTTTTAAATGTACCATCACTAAAGAAATCCTTGACCTTTTTAATTAACTCTCTGGATTTTTTGGAGCAGAATATAATTATACGGACACCTTCATGTTTGTAGTCGGCCAACAAGAATTCTTCGTATCTATCTGGGACTTCGACATCTTTAGCTTCATAACAGGATATTTTTGTCAATTTTGCTGTCTTATTTCGATACCTATATAATGATGATTTGATGTTATGGAATTGAGGAAATTTCATAATATTACTCACGTCGGAATTACTCATCTTTGCTATTGCCTTGTTGTAAGTAGATGGCACGGCGGGAAAGGTTGGTTCTGTTATCTTCTCTTTTATTCTTTGCATTAATATTGCACTTTCATTTTTTGCGAAATCTGGTGTACAGTCGTGGTGCTTCTCACCGACAATATTTTCTCCCTATAAAAAGAAAAACACATATGTGAATATTCTTTAGTACACTAACTTTCTACACATTATTTATTAGGTATTACGTATTATTGTGTTCGTTTCACCAACGATACACGGTTGCCTTAGGATCACCGCAGACAGACTGCATTAATCCTCGCGCAGCTTTTTAAGGCACTCAAAAGTCAACTTTAAAATTATTAAAATAAAGTGAATTTAAGCTTGAACCTAACAAAATAATATTGTTTTCTCATGTTTTGTCAGATTGATTTTAAATTATATTATACGTCTATCTTTAGAGTGGTACAATATACAATGTGGTGGTAGATTGACATGTCAATCCTTTACATTTATTTACAAGCTTTTATTGGAAATTTTGCAGGCATATGTATATGTCGTGACAATGCAATAAAATCTAGCTATATAAAAATCTTTTAATAAAAAACTTATTCTTATTGAACTTAGTTATCGTATCTAACTTCGGCAACGATAATGTTACTTTGCCTACGGCCCCTGGCACTAAAACTAGATTAACAAACTTATTAAGAGCCTGTTTCACAACATCTGAACAGTTACTAACTGTTGAATAAATTTAAAAATGAAACAGAATTTGTTTGAAATTATCTGCTAAATAATTATATGGGAACTTATTCGGATGTGGTGACACAGACAGTAAGTGTACTAAAAAACTACTTACCTTAATTCTTAAAACACCGCGACACTTATTTTTTCTTCTGCCTGAGCACTCCCATATCACGAGACCAGTGGTTTTGTATTGTTTTTTAATAATATATTGATGTCCCGCACGTAACAGCACTTTACCATTATTTTTATTAATATAAAAAATAGTATTAAGCTCTGGGGAACTTCCACTAGCTTGTGGTTCTGCCATATTAGTATATAAATAATGTTTGAATTTGCACCAAGCAGTTTCGGATTATCTATTGCAAATTGTACAAGTAAGGAACCCGGAAGGTAAACAAATAAACGCACACATTAAAATTAAACACAAACAGGCGAACGGAGTGACAAGTAATAATAATAATAATAATAATTGTTTATTATTATTATTATTTATTATTATTTATTATTATTTATTTATTATTATTTATATTATTTTTTGACTATTGTTGCCAATAAGCCTGACATTGTGGTAATAGATCGATTAGAGCGTCGGGCAATGATTGTTGACATAGCCGTTCCGCATGACGAGAACCTCGTGAAAGCCGAGAAGGATAAGCAGTCCAAATACCTTGACTTGGCTCGCGAGGTTGTCGACATGTGGGACGTAGATTCAGCAGTCATTGTGCCGATAGTCGTGACGGCCAATGGCGTGATAGCAAAGAGCCTCGATCAACACCTAAGGAGGCTCTCGCTAGGCAGTTGGATCAAGGGCCTGATACAGAAGGCGGTACTCCTGGGCACGGCGCGCATTGTCCGGCGATTCCTCTCTCTGGAGCCCTGACCATCGGTAGCTTGGACCCTGTTCCCGATGCCGGTGGGCTACTATTTTTTATATTTTTAAATGTTTTTATTATTTTATAACAATATTTAAAAATGTAATTTATAAGTGTTTAAATATAATAAATGGAATAATAATAATAATAAAACCTTTATTTTCAGGCAACTGAGGCCCATAGAAAAAATACACAAATAATGTTGCTTAAAATAATAAACTAATACATAATAAAAGAAACTATAAGTAAAAATTTTAAAATTATTGCACACGAAGTGACGACGTCGTGTTTCGCTGCGATGTCGGTATGCTTCCACGAAAACGTCGATACACGACACCCTTCGGCCAAAACTCTCCTTTGAGGAAGGTCTCCAAATGATTAGTCGGCACCCGCACCACGAACGACTTAAAATTTGTGTTGTGGCGCGACTCCAACTGCACAACTCTCAAAGTCCAGCTGGTCTTCACTCGTACATATTCCACAATCTCCTCAACCTTTGTGGAATGATGTAGTCTCGAAACATACAGCTGCGTCGTGGGTATTGCTGGACGCAGCAGCATGTTGGGTCCAGCCAGCGCGGTGCCACACTGGTTCTGACAAGGAGGCTTCTTCTTCTTCTTCTCAACCTTGATAAAGCCATCCTTATCGCCTTGTTTAACCCCGTTTTTATTACCAGCTTGTCGCGATGTTTGCGACACAGCAGGCTTGTTTGCGGCAACAATAGCGGAGTAGGCACGTTTAGGGGTCGACGTACCTACATGTAGTAATGTAATGTGTAACTATACTGCGTTCTCCCTCGTACAAAGGGGGTCTCACTCGCACATAGGGGTGGAGTCGTACAACATTGCATTGTTCCTGTGTCTTCATATCGTCTTCTGTTGTAAATGTGAGCGAAAACTATGGAAAAATACTGCAATGCACAAAATAGGTACTTCGGTATTACGCTCTTGACGATAATAGTAGAGCGCATGACAAAACAAAAATATTTATTATGATTTTGTACATCAATTTTTAACAAAATTTTGTTATAGACTTAAACTTATTTTTCTTTCTACATTGGTGTTATGTCTTACCAACTGTTTATAAAAGAAGTACCTAAGCCTATGCAAAATAATTAATAATTGCGAGTCATTATAACAACGTTTATTGTATTTCTGAACTAGATTAGTAATTAGATAACAATTCAATAACATCAAATCTTTATTATATAGTCATCGAAATAAGACAGCAAAGTTGACAAAAATATCCTGTTATGAATCTGAAGAGGTCGAAGTTCCAGTGTACGGCCAACGCCACCGTACCAACAATTTTTTGGAAGGTTGGCACAACAAGCTAAACAAATCTATGGGAAAAAAATCCAAATATTATGCATTTTTTTAATAAAATTGAAGAAGACGCTTCGTTAGTCAATGTTAAAGAAATTTTAATACGAAACAAAATATTTTAAAAACGGTGTCAAAATAGTAAATTATTCCGTGATTAAAACTTGTGACTATAGCTATTGAAAATGATATTAAAATATTTTTTACTGATTCAATTTTGTGAAAATATCTTACGTCCATCACTTATGTTAGTGTAATAAAACTGTGATTTTATCCAATAAAGAAACAGAGAAACTAAAATATATTGTTTAATTTATTATTTTTTATTTATTGGTAATGTCCTATACAATATGAGAATAAACCTCCGTACTAATAACTGTGAAGGGGGCAGATGAAACTAATTAAGTGCCATCGACCACCGGGGTGGTGAACACCGCCTATTTAGTGCCATCGACCACCGGGGTGGTAAACGCCACCTAATTAGTGGCATCCACCACCCCGGTGGCAAGCCTAGAGGGGGCAAATGGGAATAAAGGGGTTAAAGCATCACCGAATCCGAAGTACAAAGCTTTATTAATCTTATCTTCAATATCTTGTAATCCTTGCTTGGATTTCGGGTGATTTTCGCGAAAGGCATCTTGCCTTTGGGAATCCCGTTTTCGTTGGCTAGGTGGCCTACTTCTGCGCTTTTGTTGCTGGGGTGCCGGCTCTTCTTCACGAGGGGGCTCACGCCACATCATACGACTGGATGGTTGTCGTTGAAAGGGGGGAGGTTGACGGCGATTATCGCGGTCAAAATTCCGTTGGTAGCTCATAATGATGGGGTTTTCCTGGAATCCAGATGTCAAAATTCTCGCCTCTGGAAGTGGAGCTGCAACGCCTGTTTTAATTCGATCTTTTATAATATCAATCTTTTTCCTCCCAATAGCAGACAACCCACACAAACCCAACTTACAAACTTCAGTGGTAACACCGTTATTTGTGATAAAATATTTATGTGTTTCCGATTGATGTTTAAAAGCATTTTAACGTTGTCTTGCTACTTGCTGACTTACTATGCTCAGTGCCGGTTTTAGCACTACCACCGCCCTGGGCGTGAATTATACGGCGCCCCCTAACTGCAATTCAAACCCATATAAAAAAAAACCGGCTAAGAGCGTGTCGGGCCACGCTTAGTGTAGGGTTCCGTAGTTTCCCGTCCGTCACAATAAGTTTTCCCACTTACTGCAAACTTGTCCAGAAATTATTTTGTACAACCTTTTTGTCTTTTTTGTACAAAAAGTGTTCTTTCCATCAAGTTTGAAATAATTTCCGTAGAAAGTCCTTATATAGTTCTACTTTTCAGTTTTTTTTTTTTCATATTTTTAAACTTACGGGTTAAAAGTTAGGGGGACACATGTTTTTTTACTTTCGGATCGATTATTTCCAAAATTACCAAAAAAATATTTTAGTAAACCCCTAATCATTTTTAAATACCTATCCAACAATATATCACACGTTAGGGTTAAATAAAAAAAAATCAACATTCAGAGGGGGCTAACTTTTAAACTTTCGCGTTTCATGTTAACTACATATATTATTACAACGGGTATTAACGCGAAAAGTAATTATTTAAATACCTTGTGTGTAATCTGTGGATACGGTCAGCGTAGTGTGTAGACGGCCTAATATGGTAGAAAATAAAAATAAGGGGGTAGATGAAGATTCGTCGCCCGAATGCAGGGAGCTGTGACATTGCATCCTCAGTCTGCTTGCGACCACGACCTGTTTAACCTGGTCGAAACGATAAGCCTTCCGGCTACCATAATAAAACATTTATTTCCAATTTTTATTATATCACTTTGTCAGCGTGATACCGAATTTCAGCTTTCTAGTGCTAACAGTCACAGAGATATAGCGAGGACGGACAGACTGACAGACAGACAGACATGGCAATGGGAAACTATAAGGGTTCCTAGTTGACTACTAAACCCTAAAAGGGAAAAATATAATAAACTTTGATATGAAATTACCATTTATTAAAAGAAATAACCGTTTATTACAAAAAAATACTTTTGTAGCCTTTCTATCAACCATTTTTTTTATTATTATATCAAAATCAAGATTTTCAGCAATTTCATCCTCGATTGACAAACCAAGTTTGCCAAACTTGTCAATCGGGACTTGCGATATTATCGATCACAGATAGGTATTTATCAGCTTAAGCTTAGAAAAACTCCTCTCCCCACTAGCAACCAGTTACAGGTATAGTTAATAATATGCGCATTGCTATCTTTACATTTAGATACAGTTCTTGTAAATTGCAATCTTTGATATTTAAAACAGGAACAGGGATAGCCACAATCTGATCAGACAAACAAGATTTCAGACTTATGAGTTACGCCAATCTATAGCTGATTTATAAAGAGGCGCTTGAGGCACTCCTTTGTATCCGGCGCCCTGGGCGGTCGCCCAGGCGCGCCCAACCCTTATCTCTTTTCGGCACAAATATTTATAAACATAGATAAACACAACGTTTTTGTATAAAACTATTGTTTATGGTATCAGAAAACCAAATATGGATATTAAAAGCGAAAAAACTTACGGTCAGGGTGTGTTATGGGGTGGTTACCTAGAGTGACCACTGTGAAATAAGTAGGTATTCTTTACATTAATCGCAGTCTTTTTATTCAAGAACAAAATAAGAGTTATATATAATAAATAAGAGTATTGTTAGAGTTTCTTATTTATGGTGGTCATCAAAGCATGTCTTCCCGTCTCGGTAACATAGGGGAACCCTACATATTTTGCAACTCCACACTGTACGAACTGGCAAAATTTTCGTACTGCAAATGCTGCAACGTCTTTTAGTGCCTCTGACAGGTTGGTGATTTCCCAATGGCATGTTTAATTGCTAATGGCAATTCGGGTTTGTGTTTTTTTATAAAGGAGCAAGTGGGTGAGCTACCGTTGCTTGACGTGCGCGACAACCCCTTCTTCCTAGCGACAAAAGCTGGTGCCAACATATCTTGGTACCTACACATGACGTCTAAAATCTTTCAGACATAGTTTTTCTAAGCAAGTATTAGGGTCCTGTTGAAGCTCTTTGTATATAATAAATGCATTTACTACAGTACAATCCAAAAAGTGAAAGAATATTCTATGCCACCATTTTTTTGATTTCCGATCAATCGCGTAGGTTCCTTTGAGCTGGTCAAATTTATCAACAAAGTTCATATTGTCGTTATAGTCTTTCAGGGCGAGAGGACACGGAACTTCAGTCTTTTCTCCAGTCTTCTCTGTTCTCGTTACATGTACCGTGTTTTTAGGATCGTGAAAATTTGTAAGCAGATATACTGAACGTTTGTCTTTCCATTTCATGTACGAAACCATTTGATTGTCACTAACACGATAATCATAGTCACCTCGTTTCAGTTGGGCATCTGGCTTCAAAGTTGGAAGGTGTTTACGATTGTAATTGACTGTTCCGCATGCATATATTTTTTTTAGTCGTATTTGCACTTGCAGTTCATAACTGTTAAAAAAATTGTCGAAATAAACTCTGTGGTTCTTATCTTCTAACCCGTCGCAAAACTTTTTACAACTTTGCCTCCTAAATTAGTTTCCGCATTGCTTCCCGTTTTACCTGCATATTTTCAAAATCTAAACAATAACCGCTCGAAGCACACTTTGTCCAGACCTTATACCCTCTTTTGATAGGCTTTTTTGGCATATATTGCTTCAGTGTGCTTCTGCCTTTGAATTTTATCATAGATTCGTCAATTGCAATCTTTTCACTATGATAATAATTAATTTTATAAGATTTTCTAATCATTTCTATAAAAGGACGGATTTTATATAATTTGTCATAGTTAGGATCGTTTCGAGAAGGCATCATGTTATTATCATTTAGATGTAGGTTACCTAGAATCCATGAGAAGCGATTGAGTGGCATGAAAGATGATATATATTCGTCACGAAGATCCGGTGAAGACGACCAATAATCCCTGTAACTCGGGCTCTTCTTTATACCCATCACCAAATTCAAAGCAATAAAAACAGACATTTCATCCGTAGTAATAGGCTTGAAAGTCTTACCACTTTGTTGGGCATATAGATTTGTATGAAACGTAATATGTTGTAAGAGCTCTTTCGTCCAGAGAAATTGAAAAACTTTTAGCGGGGTCAGCAGTTGATGCGCAGCCAAGTTACTTATTCTTTCGGGAAAATGAACATATGGTGTGTAATCGTCGGGAGCTAAAATTGAGTAAGCACGCTTCCATTTGGGAGTTGCTATTTCAGGTTCAGGTAAAACTGGGTACTCAGAAGTTGATGGACAATCACCACGAAGAACAGCGAGAGGGACGACATCTTCAGGTTCGAATTCTTCATCTGAAGACTCTAGTGGAATAGCAGTGCTGGTAAGCACTTCATCAATTTCAGGCTTGTCTTCGTCAGAACCATCACCGCCTGCATGACTATCTGTGTCTGAAGGTATTTCTTCGTACAATAACTGATTAATAATGTCGGCATCCGTTATCTTCCTCTTTGACATCTTCCTAAAACAAAAATCAACAACTCAATGTATTTACAAAAATCAACCAAAAATACACAGTTACCGAGCGGTGGTTACCGCTGGTGACCACTTTGAATAAGTAAGTTTATGGGAAAAATAAGAAATAAAATGTAATGATTTTACACAAAATATAAAGAATAAACTTTATTCAACAGAAAAAAACATACAGTAGTAACATTTATTATGATTTGTACTTACCGCTGTAAAAATAATCACACGAATTGAATCCTGCACAATCATCAATATTCAATTGAATATAGTTAGCTTCGTTGACCGTGGCGCCAAAAGTTTCGTACACAAAACTCAACGTTGATTATCTAACTATTGTCGTAGTACCAACGATATCGACTAGATGTCGCTGACAAAGTACTACAGCGATTTAAATACGTGGTCACTTCAGGTAACCACCATGAAGAAAAGAGTTAACGCCGCTACTGACAATGCTTCTAAAAAGTAGATCGTTTTTACTATTAGAATCAAAAGAGTAAAAATCTTTGAGAATCGCCTCTCTTTCTTTAATGCCAAATTTATTAGAGCAGGCTAGCCAGCATTTCTTATGACATAAAACCCTTCTTTCTCATTTTTTTTTGGCACCAATCTGGTTTCGTAGGACCTATATTCTTATGAAAACCTGACAATTTGGTGCCACATTTCTTGCCCCTAAACTCCTAATATTTGCAAAAAGTTTTAGACTAAAATTCCTAGTAAACATGCAGTCAAAAGAATAGAGTGCCGGAGTGCTTTCATACCTTTGATTTTTAGGGTTCCGTAGTCTACTAGGAACCCTTATAGTTTCGCCATGTCTGTCTGTCCGTCCGTCCTCGCTTAATCTCTGTGACCGTTAGCACTAGAAAGCTGAAATTTGGTACCAGTATGTATATCAATCACGCCGACAAAGTGGTAAAATAAAAATTGGAAAAAAATGTTTTATTAGGGTAGCCCCCCTATATGTAAAGAGGGAAGTGTTTTTTTTTTTAATTTCAACCCTGACGTGTGATATATTGTTAGATAGGTATTGAAAAATGAATAGGGGTTTACTAAAATCATTTTTTGATAATGTCAATAATTTCGGAAATAATCGCTCCAAAAGGAAAAATCAAAGCGTCCCCCCCCTCTAACTTTTGACCCGTAGGTTTAAAAAATATGAAAAAAAAATTGGAAATTAGAACTTTATAAGGACTTTCTAGGAAAATTATTTTGAACTTGATAGAAAAAACAGTTTTTGTACAAAAAAGACAAAAAGGTTGTACAAAATAATTTCTGCGTACTTAGTATGTCAACGTAACAAAAGCCTTTTTTTAAACTTATAAGTGGGAACACTTATTGTGACGGACGGGAAACTACGGAACCCTACACTGAGCGTGGCCCGACACGCTCTTGGCCGGTTTTTTTTTACAATTTTTTACTGATGGTACAGATGTTTCAATTAATTATTTTTTTTATTGACTAAAACTTAATGGCATTTTGCCAGAGCATATGATGAAGGGAAGATCTTTTGATACGACCTTTGATTTTTTTTCCATTAGGGATATGAAATGTGTTTCCGTTTGAACTGTCAAACAATTATCTAGCATTAACACTATTGGAATCAAATCCCTGCATTCTTGCGGTAAATTTCCTCTCGCCGTCAGTAGCAATGGCTACTCTATGGCTAAATACCTGAGTGGCAGCTTTTACCCGCATCTTCTGTTGTCTGGAATGCTTTTTCGCGATAAGGCCGCCCATTGTACTGTTGCATATTTGTTTGTATTGGTCCTTCACTGTTTTTGTCCTATTGGTGTATCATAAAGAATTTTCTATATATCTATCTTCTTTATCTTCTTAGGATTATTTATGTGTTCTTCGGTCAATTTTGCAGGCACCTCAATTCTCCATAGGACTTATCAGCTTCATACAGCTTTTGGAAGTATTCCCACTTATTTTTTTTTTACTTTTTCCTCGTCTTCGTAACCTTTATAGATCATCTCTTTGGAGAACTAATTATTGCGAATCCCCTTGATGAGGTGTGGGACATCATATAGGGGAACAATTTTTTTTTATTTATTTGAAAAAAATCTTGTCTCTATTTTCTGTTTTATGTTTAATATTATGTTGCCTTAGTCTCCTCTACAAATTTATTTATAGCACTAACATTTCTTGTGCTTTGATCTCATATGGTGTAGATGAAGTTTGTTGAATATTTTCAATGACTGTTGTTATTAATGTCTTCAACTCCAGGCTGCTTAAGATTTCTATGATGTTCTTCTTTTGAAAATGAAAAACGTTTAAATATTTACTTTTTATGGTTTTTGTTATTCAACTTAGACAAAAAAGAAGGATACTGAGAAAATTCGAGTGATGTGTTAGAATGAGTTAATCTATACTAATACACACACCGGCATAATTAGGGGAACACAAAAAAAAGGTCGTTTTTCTTACCAAATTTATGTAGCACAAATTTTTTTTAGTTAATCAATAATTAATTGCACTCAAACTAACTGAAATAAACGCTAAAGTGACTCACACAATACTTCTACGTGAAGAAATACACAAAAATGACAAAAAATGAGAATTGAACGTTTTTTCCTTAAAAGTGAAATCTGTAAACATTTTCAAAAATGACAAAAAAAAGGAGTTTAAGTGTCGCCGCACACGAGCCACTCGCCACAGCCACAAACGCCGCCCCTAGAAGCTAGAAGCGGCTACAAAGGTAGCTGAAGCGCGCGACAGCCACTTGTGGCCGATGGTCGACACTTGCGGTCGGTGGCTGCTTGTTGTTGTACTTTTTTTTAACCCTTGCGGCGTGCAGTATCATAATGGACTCTGACGAAGAAGGTTTAATTGCGCTACTTTTGATAAAAAGACGTCGTCGTAGAAGTTATTGGATACATCCAATTTTAACGAATGTAAACAAATGCAACGAACATTTCGATAATCTTATAAACCATCCTAAAAAGTTTTTCAAACATTTTCGTTTAAGCATAGGTACGTTTTGGGAACTACATGCTCTATTATATGCTGGATTAAAGCACCACGATATCAACATGCGGAAAAGCATCGCACCTGCGGAAAGACTAGCTATCACATTAAGGTAAGTGGAAATAATCACTAGCATAAAACTCCACAGAACACTATGATAAAATAATCTATACTTTATTTATAATAGAAAAAACAATGCACATTGATTATAATAATCAATGTGCATTGTTTTTTCTACTAGAGAATAGCTAGTTAACAAATAAAACACGTAGGTATTTGTATTTAGTTATTATGTCTTTATTATAATTTGGTATCACTCGTCATCATCACGGAACATGTTTTCGATAACAGAACTGTTGTCCATAGACTGGTCAGAATAATATGAATGAGTTGGAGAAGGCTGAATTATAGGTGAAGACGAAATAGATGTAGAAGCGTTTTGTGTAGAGTATAACATGTCAAGCATAGACTTGTCGGAATAATGTGAATGAAGTGGAGAAGGCTGAACAGATGTAGAAGCTTTTTGTGTCGAGTGTATGTTGGCATTTCCTGAAGAATAACCATAACATTGTGCCGAATAGGTTTCATAATTTTGATTATGCGTGTACTTTCTAATTAACTGTAATATTTCTGATTGAAAATCAAGTTTACAATTTTCGTCAATTTTTTTTACATGTGGAAGCAGCGACATCCGAAATTGCTTATCGGGGTCATTTTGGTCGCTTATTTGATTATGTTTACGTTTTAAATTTTCCGAAAGTGTTCTGAGAATTTCATTCTCTGATTTTTCGGCCCTTTTTATATTAATGTTTCTGTTTATTTTCGGGCGAGACGTTTCCGCATCATCAGTTGCATTAGTAACATTGGTAGGCGGTCTCACTTCTTTTAAGGAATTCAAGAACGATAGATAATTGAAATAAATGTACTGTTTACTGCTTGTTGCTGCCGAACCACTCGCAACGTTCTTGTTTTTTGCATTTTCTCTATTAAATAGATTTTTTTATAAAGCGCCTATGAAAATTCAACAGGCAAAAAAACTATGTTAGCCTGTGAATTTAGCAATACCGAAACTATATAATATTGCTATTTTTACTCTCAAAACTGAGTAACATTATTTTGGCGCCGGGCCTGGGGTCATTTTGGCGGATCTCCTTTATTAGAAATAATGTCAGACATAATTTAAAAAAATACATTAATTTGAGTCTTTGTCAATTCCTGTTATAGGCCCCAGCGAGTTTATATCATCCGCGCGGCGGGTTGGCGGGTTTCATACTATGTTAAGATTATTTTCAAAATTTATATTACCTGGAATAGACTTTCCATCATTTTGCAATACATGAGGGCATTTGATGTCGTACTTCAGCAAATTATTCGTGAAGCATTTTATTAGGTGAGGTGGATCCATAATTGTGTGACAATTGCATGGCCTTTGTAGTTAAAATACGGTTGAGCTACTGAGGAACCGAGAGAGTTTAGTGCTTTGATATTCACACAAAAGTTATCTGATACAGTAGCAGCAATGGTTCAACCCAGCTTGGAAGCTTGCATCAAGCACCTGTAAATACAAAAATATGTATAACATAAATATTTTAAATATACATGTAATGGGTTAATTTTTTTCTTAAGTCAATTATATTACATGCTTATTTCTTTTATAATAACAGATAATCTATCAGCTGTAACATAGTCACTAGAAAAGTAGAAAGCTAAAGGTTGCTTCCAATTCTTTCTAATACCAATAGCCATAAAAAGCAATGCATTCCCGTGATCTTGATATCCATCAATAATGTCTTGTTTAGGATTATATTGTAAATTTTTTCTAGAAGACATTTCGTCGAATGCCAATATGCACAAATTTTCTTCTGGTCCCCGATTACTGATAATTACTTTAATGGTATTTTGTTCAGTAATGCTTTCAATGTACCTTCGCTTGGTAGACAAAAAAGTCGCCTCAGCAGTCTATAGCAGTCAGTAGACCTTTTATAAATGCTTAAAGCCATAACTTTGTCGTCTATACTCCACCTGCGTCCAGTCAGTTTTCTGGGAGTATTTTGGAGTTGCTTTGCAACAATAATGCAAATGGCCCAGATATATTTTTATCGATCAGACTTTTCACATTTTTGTATGTTGTCAATTGTTTGAAGAGGGTACGTGGTTGTTTCTTAATTTTTTTTCTTAATCTTATAATTTCACTAAAATTTCTCCTACATTTTTTATAAAGTTTGAGTTTTTTAGGGGTCAACTCTACTGACTTGCTTGAATCCAGCTCCTTCGAAATTCCTTTGGTCTTTGGTATCTGGAAATATGAAATGCATCAATAAGTCACAGGTTTTATTGTTCCACCTTCTGGCTATCAGTAGATGGTTTACTTATAGTTGGCACCTGAACAGGTGAAGATGTAGTAGGGTTGGCTATGGTTGGCACCTAAACTGGTGAAGATGTAGTTGGTTTAACTGCAGTTGGCTCCTGAACACTATTAATTCCGCTTTCTTTTTCTTCGTTTTCTTCTTCCTAAACTTCCGATATAAGTCATAATATAGTTGAATCATGATAGACAAAACTGTGGTTCATTAGAGCATTGTGGGCAACAAGTATTCACTTGCTTGTCTTCTTTCTAGCATAATTTTTGTCTATTGATTAATCATTTACTTTATAATACCGTAAACAGTACCTTCGAGATTTTTTACAGGTCCTTCTTTCTTTTTTAGCTCATGCTTTTGCCTCTTATTTCTTGTCAATGGCATGTCAGAATTACTTTTTTCTCTGCCCGATTCTTTTAGTTATTTGCACGACTTTTTTCTGTATTCTACTATCCCTATTTTTGACTTCGTGGTTTCTTTATAAATTATGTAGGAATTGAGTAAAGCAGTTCTATGGTACTCTCGGTGCCCTTAAAACCAATGAGTGGTTTCTTGATACAATCTTCCCAAGAAACAAGAAATAATAAATCGACATTAAAAACGAGGCCATAAATAATTATCGAATTGACTTTCCAATATCGTTTGTGTCAACAATATTATGTGGATTTTAAAGGTGTTTTTTTTACATGGCATCAGTGTCGTTGCTTAGGCCTCAATCAGGCTTCCTTTTTTTTAGAGCTTGTGTTTGTCCGAGCATGTCTCTATGCCTTGGCAGCTCTACTGACGTGCGTTATACGCCTACCACATAAACAAGCTTCCCCATAGTTTTACCTGCTTACGTCAGTTTGCGCAGGTAAGAAAAATGCGTAGGCCGCGCCGGTTTGTTACACCGCGAAACTGACACCGCGTCAGTTTCACCAATAACACGCTCCGTCTTACGCGGCCTACGCATATTTTTTACTTTTGTAAGCCTGTTTGCTTATTTAAGACTGTCGTAAAGCTTGACCGTGTAGAGATGGTAAAAAGAGTGATTTTTCCGTCACTGTGACTGTCGTTCCGGTTACAATAAAGTCACAGTGATTTATCACTGTGGTTTTTGTGAAGACAGTTTAGCTGTTAATATGGACGGGCAGGAAAACAAAGTGCTTTGTGCTGCAGCAAGTGTTTTACTGTGTAGTCTTCTTAAAAAGAAATAAAGAAAGAAACCGCGATGTTGGGTAAGGCCTTTACTACAGCGACGGAATGAAGAAACGAATAGATTTCTAGAAGATATAAAACAAGATACATTGAGTGTACTTAGCAAAGATTTTGAAATGCTGGTTAATGCAATTAGTCCTTTTATTGCTAAGCAAGATACCAACTACAGAAAATGTGTCCCTGTTTCAATGCGGCTTGCAATCACCTTAAGATATCTTGCTACTGGAAATTCTTTTGCAAGATTAATGTACTTATTTAAAGTTTCAAAAGAGCTTTTTGCTCGGATTGTACCTGAGACCTGTAAGGCGTTGATAAGCGTGTTGAAAGAAAATATTAAGGTAAGAGAATAAAAACAATATACCATTTTATTTTAGTCACTGTTATTGCATTATATATGATGCCAAGATATGATTTCGTCATCATTCGGACGTAAAAGACCTAAATAAACATTATCGCGGACCTGAAAACTTGAAGTCACTCTTTGACTCTGAGAATTTGACGAATCTGAATACGGTGGAGACATTGGAGCTGTCACATATTTTCCAGTACCAATAATAGCGTCATACAACAAATTTTCAATATCCCTTTGTACTAAAACTTCGTTCGCTCATCTTTAATTTTCCTTAATTTCGTTGCGACGGCTGCAACAAAAATGTCGTCGTCAGCAGATCTTTTTGCTTCCATCTGCTTGTTCACGTTATTCATAATGGACAAAGCTTAAGCGATTCTCGGGTCTTCATCGTCAATACGGCGTTTAAGCGAGTTCTTCGGAGCTTTAAACTTTTCGACTAGCTTTTCAGGAAGAGATTCTTTATCTTCATTTACCATGTCATTTTAGATATCTTGTGATACCTGAAATAGTAAAAAGATTTTCTTTTTCAGATGCCTCACACTCATGAAGAATGGATGGTCGTAGAGCGCCAATTTGGTCATCTTTAGAACTTCCCTCATTGCATTGGGGCTATGGATGGCAAACACGTTGTTACTCAAGCTCCAAGTAATACTGGAAGCGACTTTTTCAGTTACAAAGGTGATTTCAGCATTGTACTTTTAGCACTGGTTGATGCAAATTATAAGTTTACGTTTTATTTATTTATTTATAATTAGAGTTTAAAAACAAAAGCTGTTGCAATTATCGTAAACCTAGTCTTGTACGCCTTTCATTTATTATGTTGCCCGCCTTGGAAAATAATCTCTCGCAGGGTACAGAAGTTGCGAGAAAATCTAGTTTAATTAAAGCTTAATTCGATAAATGTGGAAAGCTGTGACTAAAAGTCTTCCACCACTCTAAGGGATTTTGTTTTTTGTCCAGCAGTGGTAACTCCAAGTATCTTTGCACTTCTAAAGCCACGTATTTGCTGAGCAACAATGTTTCGGATACACAGTTTCTGAAAAATCACGTAATTGTT
The DNA here is from genome assembly GCA_033675125.1 of Athetis lepigone. Classification (NCBI taxonomy): domain Eukaryota; kingdom Metazoa; phylum Arthropoda; class Insecta; order Lepidoptera; family Noctuidae; genus Athetis; species Athetis lepigone. Next base: position 1,148,786 of record CM066221.1, read on the forward strand.
TCCAGGAACAATGTTTCGGAAACTCTGCCGCCCACTCAGTCAGTTGCTTAGGTCATGTCGCCCGAGGAAGTAGTGTTGTTATGTGGTGCCTACATATTTTTGCATAAGTCCATTTCTTGTAAAAAGAAGCGAAAAAGATGGTGGGTCAGTCAGGAATTACTTACTAAGAAGACAAGACGTATTAAGTGATTTATGCATGTTTGATGGATCATTAATAAACTTTCTACGAATGTCAAAACCAGATTTTGAATATCTTTTGCAAAATGTTGGACCATTTATAGAGAAACAAGATACAAACTTACGAAGTGCAGTTACCGCTGAAACAAGACTAGCCATTACTTTGAGATACTTAGCTACTGGAGATTCATATTCTTCACTCTCATACACTTTTAGAGTTTCCAAACAATTAATCAGCCGGATCATACCCGAAGTTTGTAAGAATATAATACGTGTGTTGGAGAACTACATCCAGGTAAGAAAAACTAAAAGTTATGAATCAATTTTTTTTTATTAATTATACAAAATTAGGCGAACTATCTACTAGGGTACTACTATCGGTTTCTTCTACTGATGCGATTTGTGAAACTATCTCTTCAATGGTTTCAAGTTCTTTTTGTGAGGTTGAACTTGCTGGTGTCGACGCAGTTTCATATCCGAGATGGCTATGATATCCGTAACCATATTTGTATTTGCCCATTCGCATGTCTATTAAAATATTATTAATACTAGCTGTCCCCTGCGGTTTCACCCGCATTTTTCGTTACTGCTCCGCTCCCGTGGGTCGTAGCGTGATAGTATACAGGGACACTTTTCAATCACCATCCAAATTTTAAAATCGAGGACTTTTAGTTAAATTATTTTCATATGTGAAACAATATAATCAAATAATAACAAAAAACAAATAAAAACATTCAAAAGAAAATATCCGAAAGCGGGGTGCAACGTGTGAGGGAGGGGTGGGCGTAGTGCGTGCTTTTGTGTGCGTTGCGTTTCCGAATTTTAAAGGTAAGCGCGTGTGCAGTCAAGTTCAACAACCTAGTTGAATTGTAAAGGGTGTCCAGTGGAAAATTTTCAACTTTGAAATTTCACATAAAAAAAACTACATAGATTTTATTTATTTTTATTAAAACTTTTTTTTTTTTTATTACTTGTTTTATTGTAATCTTATGTCATACGTACAATATACAAATAAATATGGCTAACTTAAAACTAACTCAAAAACTAATTAATATCTAAAACTAAAACTAAATAAAAAACTATTTTTTATTAAAACTAAATGTACTACATTAATGCGGATTTCATTTTTTAAACACTATATCATCTAAATGATGACCGTTTTTTTGTACGCACTCCTGTAGTCGAACCCTTAAATTTGCAATTACGCGACGGCAAAGCTCTGGAGTAATGCTTTGAATTTCACGGCGAATATTGGCCTGCAGCTTGTATTGTCCGGGGATTGTTCTCATAAACTTTCAATTTAAGGTAACCTCATAGAAAAAAGTCGCAGGACGTGAGGTCGGGCGACCTGGGTGGCCATGAGATGTCTCCGTACTTGCTGAACAGTTTATTTGGAAAAATTGTTCTTAACTTTTCTATCGACACTCTAGCTGTATGGCGGAGTGGCACCGTCTTGCTGAAATTGTGTCCTATTGTTGTAACCTGAATACAGCTGCAATTGCGGTAGCAGAAATTCGTCTATCATACGGCAATACACCGGAGCAGTGACTGTTTCTCCTTGGTTAAAAAAATAGGGCCCAATTACACCGCTAGCCGAAATGGCACACCAAACTGTGGTTTTCAAGCAATGTAAACGTTTCTGGTGGCGTTCTCTTGGGTTGTTTGAGCACCAGTATCTCATATTCTGTTTATTTACATATCCATCAATGTGGAAATGTGCTTCATCACTAAACAAAATGTTTCCCAACGTGGAAGGTGTTCGAAAGCGTTCCAGCATTGTTCTTGCAAAGGTTTCTCGCAAAGGATAGTCGCTTTCCTTTAGACCCTGAACAATTTGCATTTTGTATAGATGGAGCCTTAATTTTTTCTGCAAAATAACATGCACTGTTGACTTTTTGATTCCTGTGGAGGCTGCAATTTTCCTAATCGACTTGCGTGGATTTCTAATGATTTCATTTCGAACTTCAGACACACGTTCGGGCGTTGCTGCTGATGTTGATGGCCCTGGAGGAGTTCTGTTGAGCGTTGTCCCTTCTTGCCTAAGCCTTTGTACCCACGACCAAATAAGTTGCGTGCTTGGCCCATCACTTAAACGCCGAATATTAAAATGAGTACAAAACGTTCGACGCGCCGAACCAACGATTTACCATTCTTTAGATATTGCTCAACCGCGAACGAGCGGTGCGCTCCTGTCCAGTGACTCATGGCTACTAACAAATCCGCAAGTACCGCGCTTTCAATGATACTCCTCCCGCTCACCTCACCCCGCTATTATTTCGATAATTGCAGTTTAAAGTTGAAAAACTTCCGCTGGACACCCTTTATTTATTCCACACGTTTGGATTTTAGTAGCGGACAATAGTGAAAATCATGTAATTTTTTTTATTTTTTTTTATTTCATTAATTGATAAGGTTATCGATTCTGAACCATTTCTGAAAATTTGGATGGTGGTTGCAAAATGACCCTGTATAGCCTATAGCATTCCTCGATAAATGGGCTATGTAACACTGAAAGAATTTTCTAAATCAGACCAGTAGTTCCAGAGATTACCCCCAACATACAAACTTACAAACCTACAAACTTACAAATTTTACCTCTTTATAATATTAGTATAGATAAGCCTTGGCTTGTATTACGGCAGTCTCGTTTAGTACCGCTCTTAATTCTGAAGCGACGTATTGCCCATAAATATCATATTCATCCCATAAATATTAGATTCATCCATTTTGCGTTTTGCAGATTTAATTATTTCAAATATTTTACTTAAATTGTCATCCACTTTTCTTTTAGATGCTTTTTTGCTACGTGTAGATGGTAGTAAATAAAATATGAATAATGCGCTCACTGCTTTATTTAAAGTATCCGCACCACCGACCCTTGTCGTCGTGCTTTGTAAGAAAATTAGTTCTTGATAAAATTTCCATTTTGATTTCTTAATATCTGCAGTACCAGCACCTGTGGTTTTTGTAGACAACATTTTCTTCCTCTCTCTTGCAAATTGCGACCGCAATATATGCATTTTATTCTCAACATCTGTTTTTGGAATTGCCAAAGCATTCGAAATTTCTTCCCAGGCGTCATTATTTTTTATTTTTATAGTCCTTGAAGAAAAAACAAATATTATGGGATTGCTCGACGCAATCCCATAATATTTGTTTTTTCTCAAACAGTTCTATCAATTTAAAGACAGTTTCATCGTCCCACACTACAGCTATGTTTATAAACAAATGTTTAGACGCGTCCACACTCGCATGCACCTGTTGCGCAACTGATTTGTTTCTGTGTTCTCCGCCGCAAGTGGGAAGCACCGAAACATACCGATAAACACGTAGTGTTTACAGAAACAAAATTATATTTTTCTGAAACAAAATGATTTGTTTCAGAAACACGTAGATTTTGTTTCTGAAACAGAGTTTATAAACAATTGTTGCTCAGTGAATAAGTGGCTTAAGATAGCCTCAGAAGTAGGGACAGGACACGCTGTTGCGACAATGTAGTCCTATTCTCCGCATGTCGAATCTTTTTTTTTGTTATGAACAGGGTCGGCAGCCTCGGGACTCCGTACCTGCTTACTATCTTGCTGAGCAGAACTATTTGGCTTTGTTTTTTTTTATATTGTATGTAACTAGTTCTGTTACTGTTTTTTTTTATTTCTGTTATATTATTTTTGTTTTTAAAAACATGCAATTTGAAACGGGGGTCCAGCATTGTAGCAATACCTGGTATTACTTCGAGATTAGGAAATCTTCGCTCAACCTCAGACCGTAACGATGAAGCAACTTTTTTGATCCCTCATGCAAGGTGTCAATGAAGTCCTCTTGAAATAGATCATCTGTGATCTCCAACAATTTGTTTAAAGCGGCAACTAAAACTCTTGTTAAGATAAGTATTTGACTTTTCCCCATATATTCTCCAATCTTTGGATGTTAAAGTTTCCCATTTGTCGTCAGATAGAGCTATAGTAGTTTTAATTGCCTCTTCCAAAAGGAAAAAACGATCCAACAGTATTAAAACAGAGTTCCACCTAGTTGACACATCTTTAAGGACATTAAGTGGAACAGCTACACCGTTTTGCCTAAGTGTCACTAATTTCTGTGTCGCTTTCACACTTTTTTTTATATCACTCAGGATCACAAGGATATATAGATAAAAGTTAACTGACGATTGAAAAATCAGCCCTTAAACAAGTAAAAACCGGCTAACAGAACGACACGAAATTACCAAAAGGTAGGAGTGAAATTAGGCCGTCTCTTTCGCTCACTGGAACGCACCGACCACCGCCCGCAATTCACTCGGCGCGAGCATTCTTTCGCGCGCTGCGAATGGGCGCGGAATTCAAAAAGTTAACAATTATCAATCAATTGCACGTGGGCCACTGATAAAGGCCCGGACAGCTGGGACAAATAATAATAAATGCAGTTGTTGTGAGTAATTTAAGCAAGTAAGTTTGAACCTGTGACAACCCAGCCTCTTCCACCGCCAAGCCCGTTGCTACTTGCACACAGATTTAAAACTCTTTGTTCTATATCAGTCAATTTGGTGTGTACAGCAGGCCGTTTAGGCGTTTAGGTCTCCACATCTTAAATAATGCAAAGAAGCAAGTGTTTTATTTAATGCGCTAACCACAATTAGTGAAATATAACCAAAAGAGATGAATAAACATTTTGACTAACCTTCCATTTCTCAGTACTAATATCACCGCTACCATCGCTGTTTAACAACTGAGCCAATTCTTCCCAACTCTTTAGACTATTCATTCTTCCTCTTGCATTGGAGAATGGTTTGCTAATGTCTCCATCTCTAATAAAAAGCATACTTGTTTATTTACAAAGTTCACAGACACTATTTACGTACAATAGACACCACATAACTTAAATTCTACTCACTGCTTCTTATACGTCACTATAATATCAAATTAGGACGAACTTGTTTTTATTTTAAATCTTCTATTAGATTTTGTTATAAATATCAAAGTTACAAAAACACAAAACCTAAACAAAGATGACACGTTATACCCCTACAATTTTAGTAGACAGTCGCTGCCGTTAGCATCACAAACTAGAATTACGTCCTTTTAAAATTAATTGGTTTATCTCACGACACGAGCGTTGCACCAACTATAAAAAAATAATAAAACATTCGTGGATCGAGTGGTTTGCTTGGATAGCAACCCACAGGCCACACTCGCTCGTATACTGGATTCGCTTTGTTTTCTATTTGCTTGCTTTACGCGGCAGTGAAGTCTTTCGGAAAATTTTGTTGAACACACACTAGGCACTCAGAGGTTGACAAGGGCTCGTAAGTGCTGTCAGCCTGAATAAAGGACAATGGGCATTATTGTATGAGATGCGTCCCAACCCTTGTAACAAGTTGCGACTAGTATAAACCTAATCATTTAAGCTTTTTTATGATTAATATACCAAGTTTTTATAGTAATTGCATGCAGGTCAAAAGTTATTGGGCTTCAAGTGAAAAAAGGTTTTTGTTTTAAATAATGCTTTAATCATACTTTATTACATCTTGTGTTACATGTAAACATTTGTACAGTAATCACAGGCAGTAATAGTTATTTTTTGACAGTTATTAATAAACGCACAGTTGATAATGTATAAATAACAAAGAAAATAATACAATTTTAATAATTGTATTATTTTCTTTGTTATTTATATTTTCAAATACATAAATAACAAAGAAATAATACCATTATGTAAGAGTATGGCTTAAACATATGCAAATTGTTTACTGGTACTTTTAATAGTGGTTATTATCTATGATAATATCATCCAAAAAGGTCGCGGGTAACAATATGCTTGGCTGATGTCTAGCCCAGGTACCAAATGATACTCATTATGTCAGCACAAGTACCTACTGTTCTTTTTCCTGTTAAACATGAGCAATAATAATGAGCAATTGCATCTCTCACCGTTTCTGCTCTATTTTTTATCAAAATATACGAATAATAAATCCTACCTGATACATGCCGCGATTTTATCCGCCCCCTCAACAGAATAGCTCCTATGCATATTTCGATTGTGTACATGCCATTTCTTAAGTGTTCACTCAAATAAGACCGGGCGAGTTTTATTTGGTAACTGCCTAATGAAATTAATAAAAGGTCTTCTTCTGTTAGTATAGGAAACTGCAACGGTGGGAGAGGGGGGTGTTGAGTTAGAATAGGCGCACGGTCAACAATGTGGTTTTTTCACTTGTTTTAGACCTTTTATCATTGAAATACTAATTAATTAAGTTTTATTCAATATTTTTATCAAATAAATTAAACCACTATAACAGTTTCCCTGCACGAGATACAGAGTTACGCCCATACAATAAAACATAACACTGATTGAGATCTTTTTAACGATATAGGTAGAAAAATGTTACAGCACTTGGGACGAAACCGCTCATTGTTCTTTAGAAGTTTGGTACTAATTGCGATAGTACGTACCTATATTTTGTGCAATCTCCAATTGATCAGTGATCAACAGGAAGTTCTCACATTGTTCTATGTATACAGCTGCGACAAACGCTTTAGATTTAAAAAGGTTTTTTCTCTTATTTCCATGTTGCGATGTAATTAGCACGCGAGGTTGGTGTTTGTCGCCTTAAGCTCTACTTTGCAAATTAAGTCACCCATAGCTAGTTGCTCTATTTGTAACTTTAAGACAAGGTTTTGATTGTGATAAAAAATCGATGATTTAGACGAAAAAATAAATACATAACAATCAATCAATCAACTTACTGAGTCTGAAAAAAAAGTAAGGTGTAAGGAATATTTTTTGCTATGATTTTCTACGACTTAAAATGTGACCTAAGGCCTCTGCCTCGAAACCTGCGGGCAGCGGGGCGGTGGCGGCAGCGGGCGGGAGCGGAGCGGGCGTCGCAGACCCGTTCTCGAAACTAGCGGGCAGATCACGCGTCACTATAGCCGCGTAGTGTTGTGCTTATGTTTGTGTCGTCGAGATATTTGTTTTTATTCTAAACTGAACAATGGCGGCAACATCTTTTTGATTCAAATTTATTCCTAACGCTCGATTTATTGTAGGCAAAAGAAGAAGTAAATAAATTCCTACTATAAAGCAAGGAACATAAAATACGAGTTTTATAGAAATTATGAAGAACAGAGACAATGTCCCGACAAATTCTACAACTACACCATAATGAGTGTAGAAACTTTTGACTATATTCTTGAAGCTATCAAAGGCGATTTAGAGTCTGGAATTATTAATACAAAACGATACAGAGGTATATCTCAATCAAATACCTATAATTATTCAGTTTTTATGGTTCCCATCTTTGCTGTTCCATATCGGTGTCCTTAAAAAATCTGAAATAATTTGCTCCAGCACGTACGACACATCTCGACACGTCACAAAAATAAATTGCACAACACTACAACGCAAACGCGCGGGCGGTCACCGCTTGGCTAAAGTACACCGCTCGCTGCCCGCTCCCGCCCCGCTGCCGCGCCGCTGTTTTCGAGGGCCGTTCCATTTGATTTTACGCATAAGATTCTGCCGCTCCCGCTCCGCTGCCGCCGCCGCCCCGCTGCCCGCAAGATTCGAGGCAGAGGCCTAATAAGTCTGTTTGAACGACAAACACAATCATCAACCGCTGGTAAATCGAGTTCAAGTGCGGTCGCCTTACTTTTAGAGGTGAACAAAGGAGTTCTCTTCCGACGACGCGGACGGCTTTCGCGGAACAATTCGTCGGCCTCTAGTGAGAAAAAACTGGAGCACTTCTAGAAAAAAATAATTCTCTGGCTTTTATATTTCTGAGTAAATTCTGAAATTTTTTGGTTTGTATGAAGACAAATAATTTCTATAAGATCACCAGGAAACAATAATTGCCAGGATTCGATCTCGGACATACTAATTTTGACATTAGCTGGTTCTGCGAAGCCGGGAAGATGTGTGATGTTATGTCTTACGCGCGATGAAGTAGGTGAATTTATAGACCATTTGAATTTATTTTTATCTTTTTCTTCTTCACTGCTTAAACTCGAAGATTTAGTTTCATCAGCTTTAACACTATCTTCAGTACAGCTAAGTTACTCAGCTTCTGCGCAGACCCTGATCGTTTCTTGATCACAAGCAGCTGTTGTGGCATCACCAGTAATTTCGGAGCCAGATTTTTGATCTTCATCTTCTAAAAGATGTGCGATTTCGTTGTATCCCTGATAACCCGCCATTTCGATGATTGCGTCCTAAAAAATAATAAAATGTCACGTAACAACTCATGTAATGAAATCTACACTTCTGGTATCGAAGTCAAACTCTATTTCTAGTAACAGGTAAGTGATGCGCGTCCGTCACCCGCCGTACCCCGCGACGTAATGAGATGGCCTTGATGCGCATGAGTGTAGGGAGTAGGGACATAAACTGGAAAGTCATGATATATGACCGCGTTGGGCCAATTTTGACACTGATACCAATCAAGGGTTATAACTAATAAATAGATCTATCTACTTTTACTTCAAAAGAAATTTCTCGAGTTCCACGTAACAGTGCATGAATACGTATATTCTGGCACAACTTCTAAAATGTTCATTTATTGAGTCTAAATGTCTCTATAAACAATAAATCCGGCATTTTACAAATTTCCTCTAAGCACTTTTATCTATAACGTCTGAGCCATACTTCTTCGTTGTGCGCTGCCTACAATAATTTGAGTGCATTTTTACAACTTTTATTAACGTAAGCGAAACTTTTTACATAAATGTTTGTCGGTCTCCAACAGCTGGCCAAACAATCGCCATTTTGGATAGCATATCGTAGCGTCTTTCTACAGGACTTGAGTAAAAAATTCTAAAATATTAATATTGAAGTCGCCACAGACAACACCTGTTTTGTTGCTATTACAAGTCTTTAATTGTCTATAAAGTCCCGATATAAAAATAATGATAATTATAAGTTAAACAGTCGGGCGCCAGGGAGCTCCACTAAACAAAATACAATGATGCCGAATAGCAAAATGTGTCAGAAGAGATGAACTTTTAATCTGCCGGCGGGAGGCTAAATCAAACTAACATTCTTTTGTCTTTCCTTTATTATTTTGGCCCGTAGCTTCATTTAATTATGTTATAACCAAACACTAAAAATATTAATACACACATCAAAAGTGTCTAGGGATCAACATATATTTTTGCAATAACTTTTCTCCTGACTGATATTAATTAAAATTTTCTTTAAGGATTCATCAAATAAAGTGTTTTCGTTTGTCACAGTAACGATAAACCAAGTCACCTTTGCATTAATAAAGAAATTTGCCATTTTCCTAATAAAGGGATTTTTGACATTTGAACCACTAACACAAAAGTTCGAAAAAAAGACTGAAATAACAGTTTTCTCTAAAATTTTATTGGGTAACTTAAACAATTAATAATCCGTGTTTCTACCGCGAACACTAACAACACAAGAACATCGGTTTGGCATACTCAAAATGAGTTCATCCAAATCACGCTGTGGAATGGCCGCCCATGGTCGTTGCAACAACAAAAAAAGGTCTTCTTGCGACTGGATACCCTCCATATTCGGCAGAGCTCTTCTCTGTAGCATATCCCATGCATGCTCAATCGGGTTCAAGTCTGGCGACTGAGCAGGCCAGGGCAGGACATTGATGTTAGCTGCGGCGAGAGTCTGTCTTACAACTCTTGCGGTGTGCGGTCGTGCATTATCATGCATTAACTGAAATAAGGGACCGATTTGCACTTGTAGAGGAACGATGACGTCTGATACAATCGTCTCAGCATAAATTTGAGCGTTGAGGTTGCCTCTGATCCAAATCAACTCAGTTCTTCCGCCGATCCAAATACCCGCCCATACCATGATGGTTCCACCACTATAAGGATGGACTTCCTGGCAGGATTTTAATCGCTGTTGGCGTCCAGGGGTTCTCCAGTGTCGTATACGTCTTGTATCCGGTCTCATACCAAAACGAGACTCATCAGAAAAGCACACGAAACGCCATTGTTCTTCTGCCCAATTTCTGTGTTCAAGAGCCCATTGATATCGAATCCTACGATTGTGCATTGCTATAGGTGGTACCCGTAGCGGTCTTCGGGAATGAAGGTTCACTTCATGCAAGCGGTTTCTGACTGTTTGGTCGCTAATTAAGTTCCCTGAAGAGTGATGAAGCCTCACGGCTAACATCATGGCGGTTATTGTTGGAGCTCTTCGAGTTAAGATTTGAATGTATCGGTCTTGTCTCCGTGTGGTGCAGCGATACCATCCTCCATGGCGCTCAGCCACGGTACCAGTGCTTCGGTAACGTGTCCAAAGTCGACTGATAACACTCTGACTTGTATTCAGAGCTAAAGCCACAGTACGTTGCCGGGAACCAGCTTCTATCATTCCCACGACTCTGAGCATTTCTTCCCTGCTTAAATGACGTCGCCGCTCCATAATAACGTTGGTTTTAATCAGTAGTAGGGAAACAGTAGCACTAATAATGTCTTCAATGCGTTGTATGTTTTTATAGGGAAAATATTGACAGCTGATTTTCATCTTTTACTCGAATTTGATTCACAGTTCCTGATTCAAATTATGAAATGCACCAAAAAGGATCCATATAAATGTATAAAATCATAAATTTATTACAAAGCCACATCTCAATCTCAAGAAATCCGCATAAAAATGCTTGATCCCTAGACACTTTTGATGTGTGTAGCTTATTAGCTAGTTAGTTGAGTTTACTAATAAGAAATTAAGGTTATACTTAATTGAAAATCTAGGGTTATTATTAGGGTTTAAAGGTTATTATTGTTTTAAGGGTACAGGTTATTATTGCATCGGGTTTGTCCGTAAAATAAATATTTAAAACACTCCTACCGGATATGGACTGGGTCTACCGAATTACTTAGCCTGAAACAGAGTCACGCGTGTAGAACGACGACAGCTTCATTGTCCAGAAATCGGCAAAAAGAATACCAGTAAAAAAATATAGAATAAAGAAAAACGCCGAATATAGGATGAAACAAACGCGTTATCCGGTTAAAATTTGGAAAACTGTCAATTTATCATTCAAATATGTATGATCTTGTATTTTGGATTAAAACTTACCGTTTTTCTCAATAAGAATAAATAAATCTCTAAGCAGAGTGCATACCCATGGCACAAGCCAATGGAAATATATGTTATTATTTATCTAAAAAACAAGACGAAGAACAATGAGTGAGATTTCAATTCGAAGGCCGTTCGACAGCGTGCCATTGAAGAAATGAGAAATCGCGAATACTCACCAAAATTCATGGTAATTTATAAACCATAGTTTAATTTTAAGATTTTTGTTTATTAATTATAATTAAACATTTCTGCCCACGATGGGGTCAGATTTAAAGGATAAAAAAATCAGGCTAGAAATGAGCAGCCATTCTTTAAAAATCGGAATCGCAGAGTGACATCTGTCATAAATAAACGATACATCCACCAAAACTCTTATCACAGATAATATAGACGTGTTGTTCGGAAACATCTACTAAAAATCACTTCCATGTAACGAGGTAAAAATAACTCGTTACAGGTTACAATATCATTACGTTCTTTAAAGAATCATGACCACCTTCCATACATTGATTGACCTGCCAATTGATTTTTTTCACAGGTCGCGTCTACTTACAACTGGTGTTGTATAAAAATAATTATTGTTTATTATAACACAATCACAAATCATATTTTCATTAAGACGCCAGGGAAAAATGTTTAGTAAGTTTTTGAGGTTATAACAGCTGTCAGATAAGGTTTTAAAGCTGCTTTAACCTCAAAACTGTACTACTGTAATTGTTTCTTTAATGCTGAAAGAGTTACAATCACTCAGAAATAAATCCCTCTTCAATGTAATATCGACATCAAAACAGCATGGGGCTCCAAACTGCAGTTACATTCTTGTAATATGCAACGGATGCTGAGTTAAGTAGAAATAACTAAAAACTTCACATGTGATTGTGATGTTATGTTAATATGCTTGTTTTCTACACTACATCAAGCAAGTTAGAGCAATTTAGGTACAGTTCAATGAAATATCGGTTAAAATCTGTCGAAACGGCTTCGGTCTCGTGTCTCCCCTGACGGCTCCCCTCGGGGAGACATCAGGATTTTTTAAATCCTATTGTCTCCCCTAGGCGGGGGAGACATCAGAACTTGCTTATAAATTATAATTGGAGTACTCGTATATCCCCTGTCAAGTAGGCACCCATATACATAAAAGCATATTCGTAAAAGCTCATGTCATCAATTAATCTTTTACGCAGCTTTTCCAAAAAATGTCCAACACTGATTTCTTTTTAATTGTGCTTTTAATATACACGTGTCTCTTTCGATCTGAACTTTCCTCCTTTTACTGGAATGTACCTACTGCTAAAAAAAGCTATCTCACTTGGGTAGCTACGTTTGAGGAGACAAAAGTGAATAGGTAGACATAGTAGTAGGTACGTCGTGCTTGACGGGTTATTTCTTTTATGGTTATTATGTAATGTTTGACAGGGGATATACGAGTACTCAAAATATAATTTATTAGCAAGCTCTAATGACTCCCCCGCCCAGGGGAGACAATAGGATTTAAAAAATCCTGATGTCTCCCCGAGGGGAGCCGTCCGGGGAGACACGAGACCGTAACCGTCGAAACAGACCAGATTCTAGGAGTCACCTTTATAGGCGATTCTTTTAAGCCATCATGTTAAAGTGTGATGGACAATCTAGGGGTACGCACAACAGCCTACAGTGCGACGTCCCGCAATGCAGTTGCAACAATACTCTTTAAAACCTTCTCGTCCATTAATACCATTTGATACCAAAATGTACACATAGTACTGACGTCTTGAAATATGTCTCGATTTTATTTTATCTTTTATAAGTAAATTTTCCCCACTGCCTAATTCGGGTATATGGTTTACTAGCTTTTGCCCGCGGCTTCGCTCGCGTTAGGAAGAGATAAAAAGTAGGCTATGTTACTCTCCATCCCTTCAACTATCTCCACTTAAAAATTCACGTCAATTCGTTGCTCCGTTTTGCCGTGAAAGAAAGACAAACATACAGACAGACAGACAAACTTCTATTCTGTATCCGCCATGGAAACGTAAAGTACGTAATATACCGCCGCTTCCGTTGACACAAACGAATTAAAGACGTCACTACAGAAAAACATTCCGTTAAAAAAATGTTGTTGAATGTTGCATATGATGTTGTATGCCTGTCTTATTCTTTCACGTAGGTATACTTAGAGTATACCTTACTAGACTCTACAGTCTGTGTAACTTAGAGTAGGAAAGGTATACTCTAAGTATGCTATATTTGCCATTTAATCCGACCCATCCACGAAACCTCCAGGAGATTTTAAACAGACGTGGGTTATTTGACAGAAATCTCCTGGAGATTTCCGAACAGGCGAAAGGTCGCCAGTCAGGTGGCGATGATCAGTTTGTCCGTATTCAAAGTGTGTGTTCGTCCCAATTAAATTGGGTGTATTAGGTATCGTAACAATTGCTGGCAGGGGTAAACTTCCGTAAGTAGTCCTGCAGTTTGTTAGTAGTGCGTGGAACTTCTAGAAATGATGATATGCTTAGGTCGGAATCACCTGTCCGCATCTTTATTAAAATAGGAGCTAATAATCCCCTATGTTTTTCTAACAGACGAGTAAGGTCTTCTTATAAATTAAGGAATTTTGCTTTTGTTAAGCCCATCCAAAATCCAAACAAATGATCATCAATTTCTTGTACTGATTCTCTACTTGAAAAATCAAGAAAACTCAAAGTGAAATTAGTCGTGCTGTTTTCACTGTCATAAAGGAAATCCCAACTGTTTCCATGTAAATGTTCGGTGCATACCCTAGCCAGTTTGAATATATAAAAATTGTAGTTGGACAAAATAGAAGCTCGCAGTGCATCTGACACAGTAAGCAGATTTAGATTCCCACATCCATGAAATATACAATGAGTTGCTGTATTGGAAACACGTTGATAATTAAGTAATGTTATGACACTTGATTGGATCTCTGAAGCTCGAACTACAGGAGATTTCCTTTCTTGCTCCTCATCTGTACGCGCAACAGACAGGGGAGGTTGTATTTCTGGAACATAAACTGGATCGGCAGATTGTTCCACTTTATGTTCGACTCCATCACCTTGAAAAGGCTCGTCACCATCTAAGCCTCTTCTCTCATCCTGTTGCTGCATTGAAAGAGCTTGTCTTTTAAATCTCAATAAACACCCTCCCCCCCCCCCCTGCCGGCGTCTGTGTTCCCAAATGCATATAACCCGGACGTATTCAAGAGAAGAGTGCATAGGCATATTTTGGGTGAGCTCGCTCCATCGTAGGCCCCGTCTATGCCCTCGGGCTAGTCTGGGACCAAGAGCAAGCCCATATGTAATAAAAAAAAAAAGAAAACAGGCATGACATACACGGTCCGAATGTGATATCTGTCAACAAAAAGCAACATACTTCTAATACATGTAGTGCCATTCCTATTACATCATGGATTAGACAATGTATGTAAAGAAGAAAATGCACGCTAATTTGAAATATTTAGATACAAACCTGACGAGGCGCTACAGTACCCTTAACTAGCTTACTGGCGTTTTGGTATTTACTGTAAGCCAGTAAGTGCATGGTTTAAATAAATAAATAAATACAGTAGTTCGGATAAAGTTTATAATCATCCTTAGTGTAAGGATTGATGGATTTTCTTTTAGAATATGGTCACATTGACGATTGAGTAGTGATCGACCACAAACAGGGCATACTTGAGCATGACCACGGCGAGATGAGTAAGCAGATGGATCACACTTATTGTTTCCATGAATTCGAGCATTAATAAGCAATTCCACGGCAGGAAAAGATAAAATGTGGTCGCGAATCAAACTTTCATTTGCCGAGTCCAACCTATTGGGTGGAACTTTTTTGCTCCTGTAGTCTGGTACTAAAATGCCTTCGGAGTTTACTTTATTTAAAGCACCTTTCACAAATCCACCAGTGATGTTCAGGGTGGCTAAAAAAAACTCACGGCAAACCGTTCTTTTTTCATTAGCCACACTCAGTGTATAAGCGAGTGTATATTTTCTTCGTGAAAGTCGTAGCCCGATTTTTCTGTTTTTTTTTTTGTGACATGGTGTATAACAAAGTGCCGGTGATCTTGTAAAGTTTTTAAATTTCGAAATTGAGTATAAATTTTAATTCGTTCATCTTAGGGAACCTGTGATATGCATTTATGTTTCGTACTCATTACACACTTAGCTTGCTTTATGGGTCTGGCTTGCTTTGTTATACCGTGTTTAGTTTTGTATGATTCACCTTTTAACCGTCTATGCTTTTCAATATTTATCTTCTATGTGCTAGGATCTCTAACTTTTTTCTTCTTTGGAATTTCTCTTAAGTTTTGTTGATCTTCTATGTTTTGTTATGGTAATAAATCACGCTCATCTTGTCTTTCTATGTTATTTAATGCTTCTGTCAATATTGAAGGTGATTCATTACTATCGTGATTTTCTACATCATGTTTATTGCGATATTCATTTTCACGGTTTCTGCATTCATCTGAACTATCGTCGCAAGGAATTTCGTTATATTCTACTTCGTAAGTAGGATCCGCTACGGAATCATCACTGTCTTCCTCTGTTCCAATCAACATATGAAAAACTTTACTAGTTCCGGGTGACATGTCAGGAACAGGGGAAGAAGATGGAGAGTTTACTAGATTATCACTACTTTTCCCCACTGTAGGAGAAATTACAAAAGGCAACGGTGAAATAATATCCGAAACTTCTAGACTTCTTTCGCCAACGCCATACACTGGTCTAGGAGTCAGCGGCAAATAAGCCGGTGCTTCAATGCTTATTTCACCTACTTCATGAGTTTCATTTTGGATATAAGACGAAACTACAATACATTTTTCGTTGACCCCACAAGGTCCACCTCCAAACAAGGAGGATGAATTGCGACACTCCAGATGCGCTGTTAAAAAATAAAACAATATGTAGGTACATCCTATCTACTCCACCCATAAATCTATTGTACTGATGTACAACGTTTGGCTGATCAATATCAATTTTCTCTTTGGCAGCAACTGAATATCGGCTTGCCTTTTGGATAGGGTGTACTCCAAATTCATTTGACAACAGTGTAACTAAGTTGTTGTCATTCCAGCGTACGGCGCAAATATTATCATTTGCATCCAACCTATAATCATAAGATCCTCTTGGCTGCTTTTTGCAAGATTTGACTTCAATTAGTGGACATTTGTCTACTCTATTTTCTACGAGCAGTTCCAGTAACTTTTACGTTGTTTTCTTGCAAAGTACTCAGTAATCCAGGGGATGTAAAAAAATTGTCACAATGTACAGAAAACTGTGTTTCTGGGTATTCCTTCTTTACCATGTTCGTCAATTTAGTAACAACATGTTCCCCTAGGCCATTATCTCGCGCTTCAGATCGTCCTTCATATAAGTCCACTTGTAAGCAGTACCCTAAACGAGTTGCTGCAACCCATGCTTTGAATCCGAAACGGATCGATTTGCCATGAATATGCTGTTTGCATCCATGACGTCCGTAATAAGGTATCATCGACTCGTCTATACTCATATTTTCTCGTTGGGAGCATATGTCAGAAACTTTTCGTTCATGATGTTGAACAATGGCCGAATTTTCGCCATTTTATCACCAGTGGGTAGGTTGTTATTATTAGCAACATGCAAATATCTAAATATTTCTTCAAAACGATTACGTCTCATAGATTTGGCCACCAAAACATTGTGGGTATGTTCGTTTGTCTCCCAATACATACGTCGTCTTGGTAAAGGCGCGTAACCGCTAAGAACTATAATACCCAGAAAACAGTACATCTCATCACTCGAAAGACTAAACTGTAATTATGTTTTTCAACAGCATACATTACTGTATGCCTTACAATATACCTTATGACATCTTCGTTAAAAAATAATTCGAAGAATTCTATTGGTTCACTTTCTCTGGTAAGTGTGAGTACAGTTCGTGGAGGTGGAGGTGACCACTCGTCTTGTTGGGGACGTAAGTCTCGCTTTACCCATTTGCGTGGTCTGATGTTCGAGACGTTGCACTGTCTTGTACGACTTGAAGACGGGCCAGTAGGCTGATTGAGGGCCCTGGTAGACTGTATATTCGAGGAAGAATGTCCATCAGTTTCAGCAGTGATTGTTGGTGTTTCAATTGTTCTACCAATTGACTGTACAACAGGACGATTACGTAGTGACCGGCGTGAGCAGGATCCGGATGCCGTAGAAATTGGTTCAGAGTTATGTGAACTACAACTAGGAACGACTAAAGATTTATCGACGGCTGTGTCGTCGTTTATATCTTCTTTGCGTTGTAGCACTACCAACTCGGCTGGAGCAAGTAATTGATGCCGGTTCAACCGATTTATATTGTCACAATCCTCCTCACTTGAGTCGCCGTCTGATATGGTACCATCACATGGCGGATCTATGTATACATCGACGCCCAGGATATCTTCATCGTCATCAAACGCCTCCAGGACGTCAGCTATTTCATTTGTAGAGAGTACGTGCCGGGACCTAAAATAAAAAAATAAGAAGAAAAAGCATGGGATGTGCCCACAGGGTCGTTATCGACCTACAAAAATATTTCGATTGATAGCTAATAAAAAAGACATTCTATAAAAAAATATATATATGTATGTATCTCTAAAATTGATATTTCATTTACCATAAAAATCATTTTTTCCAGTAAAATTACATGATACTTGAAAGATACTTACATTTTCGTGCACTCAGTCGCAAAATTTTGTCACAAATAAACAAGTATGAACTTGCACTCCCAGTTGTCGCTTGAATTATTATAGATTATCTATGATGTTGTGCTGTGTTCCAAATTAGTTCTTCAGTCTAACAAAAGATGGCACTATAATTAAATTATATAAACGCGAGCGAAGCCGCGGGCAGAAGCTAGTAAAGTTAAAATTTCTTCCTGACCGTAAGATTGACATGTCAAAGAAACATACGCAATGTAACCATTTATGTCGTTTACTTTAATGATGGGTGAAGAAATTATTTCACATCAGATTCACATACTTACATACATACTTACATAGTTTATAGGTATGTCCTATTGCGCCATTAGAACGTAAATGTGGAGTAAATTGATTACTGGAAGAATCGGTCGGTTGAATAGATGAAAATTATACTAAGTTAGGCTAAGATAAATCCATACTAATATTATAAATGCGAAAGTAACTCTGTCTGTCTGTCTCTTCTTCACGCCTAAACCAGTGAACCGATTTAAATGAAATTTGGTACAGATATAGTCTGGAACCCGAGAAAGGACATAGGATAGTTTTCATCTCGGAAATCCCTCGGGAACGGGAACTATTATTCCACGCGGACGAAGTCGCGGGCAAAAGCTAGTGGTTTGATAAATGATTAGTTTCGCCATGTCTGTCTGCCTGTCTGTCTGTCCTCGCTTAATCTCTGTGACTGTTAGTACTAGAAAGCTGTTTGGTACCAATATGTATATCAATCACGCCGACAAAGTGGTAAAGCAAAAATAAGAAAAAAAATATTTTTAGGGTAGTGGGAAGTGATTTTTTTTAAGTTCAACCCTATCGTGTGATACATTGTTGGATATTGTTAGTTGGTATTTAAAAATGAATAGGGGTTTACAAAAATCATTTTTTGATAATGTCAATAATTTCGGAAATAATCGCTCCAAAAGGAAAAATCAAAGCGTCCCCCCCCCCCTCTCTAAGTTTTGACCCGTAGGTTTAAAAAATATGAAAAAAATCTGGAAAGTAGAACTTTATAAGGACTTTCTAGGAAAATTATTTTAAACTAGATAGAAAAAACCGTTTTTGTACAAAAAAGACAAAAAGGTTGTACAAAATAATTTCTGCGTAATTGGTTTGTCAACGTTACAAATACCCTTTTTTTAACTTATAAGTGGGAACACTTATTGTGACGGACGGGAAACTACGGAACCCTACATTGAGCGTGGCCCGACACGCTCTTGGCTGGTATTTCTTTTTGTTTTCTTTTGTTTCCTTATTATCAAAATCTTCATAAAACTTCATGCAAAGCTTTTCCTATGCTTTTTTTAAATATGCGATTGGAATACTCTTCTGTCCTTTGATCCCAAATGCATGGAAAATTACGAATCTCCTCAATAAATGTAAGGTGTTAAAAAATTAACTGCAAGAAAAGTAAGTGGGACATTTTCACAAAAAGTGTACAATTAAATATTTTTGATATAAAATTCTCGAGTTATGATAAATGCAATTTTTAAGACTTATTTGAATTAAGGGACAACGCACACCGGAATGGCAGCGGCCGGCAGCGGCCGGCAGCGGCTGCCCGCGGCGCCGCGAGGCTGCCAGCGGCCGCCAGGCGTCAATAGAAACGAAAGGCGCGCGGCCGCTGGCAGCCGCTGGCGGCCGCGGGCGGCCTCGTGATAGCCCAGTCAAATTAGGTAAAAAATGGGGTAAACCTCGGAATGAAAGATAATAAGCTGAAAATTGGTATGAGCCTTTGTCTCATCGTTATAAATGTTGTCTCAAAAGTCACAATTGTTATCGTGTCCGCGTCTTAAGATATTGGAGGTCAAAGGTCACAAAAATCAGTTTTTCGCAAATATCTCGTTTTCTATTGCTTAATGAGAGTTGCACCTTTTACAAAAAATGTGGAGTATAAAATTCTCCACAACTTGTACCTTAACTTTTTTTCATACGATCAACCGTTTCTGCGGTAGACCACGAAGAGTGCGCCGCGTACAGTCACGTATGGCCTAATGCAAGAACAAGCGTGAGTTACGGTTATCAGTACGTTGAATTAAGTTAGTTATTTACTACAAAAATATAATTTTGATGTACTAATCATTAATTATTTTATATTTAAATATTTCTATTTAACTATAGTATATTAATAATTCTGAAATGTATGTTTTAGTTATATTTTGAGTTAAAACGACAGTAAGGGAACATCATTAAATATACATTTATTGAAATGTGTGTTCAAGTATTAAAAGATTTTTTGTTGATTTTAATTACTTATAATAAAATTGTAAATGTAACCTCAATTCAGGACCGTATGCGCTTTCTTCATCGGGATTATTTGGATATAGTGAAGCGTTGAGGCAAGCTTGTCCATTGCACTGGCCACAAGCTAATGAACATAGTAGCCCTGCTTTCCTGCATCCACAGCGGGAACCACAACCGTTTTTGCAATTACAGAATATTATATTTAGTAGTTCGGATGGCGCTGGAGGCAATAACGTTTTTATGGGCTCCAGGATTTCATTTTCAAGCATCCAGCCTCATTCTTGAGGATCTAAGTCCTTTCCTAACCACGTTTGAATTTGGTAGGAGACTCGATTTATGTGTTGTTAAGCTGCTGCACTTTTTGGTGGAAGTATTGATAACTGTACTGGTTTATTTAGTTTAGTTTTGTATTTTTATGAATTGCGTGTAGCGTAAATGATCAATGTTGTCTTCAGATTTTGGAGCATTATATAATGACAACAATATACTCCATCCAATAGAGACTCCATTTTCAAATAATGTTTGTACGGGGAAGTTTTCTTTTTGGAATACTTATTTATCTTAACTAACTTCCGGGAATTTTCTCCAAGACTCTAGTGACAGTTTTTTTTCCTTTTTTAAATAGCGCAAAAGTCCTGTCACAGCCACTAAATGCGTGTAAAAATAAAATGTGTTTTTAGTATGAGGATATTTGTCAAAACTTTTAGAAGAGTATATTTTTGTCCTTACATTGCCTCTGCCAATCTTTTTAAAGAAATTTTCCATTTGATGTGATTTAGTTATATTGAGTTGTTATTGATTGTTGTTTTCAAAGGATTAATACTTAAATAAACATTTCATTTCAATTCACTTCAATAAATGTATAAATATACATTTAATGATAAATAAATATATGTATAAAGTATGTTCCCTTACTGTCGTTTTAACTCAAAATATAACTAAAACATACATTTCAGAATTATTAATATACTATAGTTAAATAGAAATGTTTAAATATAAAATAATTAATGATTAGTACATCAAAATTATATTTTTGTAGTAAATAACTAACTTAATTCAACGTACTGATAACCGTAACTCACGCTTGTTCTTGCATCAGGCCATACGTGACTGTACGCGGCGCACTCTTCGTGGTCTACCGCAGAAACGGTTGATCGTATGAAAAAAAAGTTAAGGTACAAGTTGTGGAGAATTTCATACTTCACATTTTTTGTAAAAGATGCAAATCTCATTAAGCAATAGAAAACGAGATATTTGCGAAAAACTGATTTTTGTGACCTTTGACCTCCGATATCTCAAGACGCGGACACGATTACAATTGTGACTTTTGAGACAACATTTAGAACGATGAGACAAAGGCTCATACCAATTTTCAGCTTATTATCTTTTATTCCGAGGTGAAACCCTAAATTGACTGGCCTATGACCTTTTTAAGTATTTCAAGCGATACTGGTCTTTGAAGTATGTAGTTAAAGTTTAAAATTATTTGACACTGAAAGTGCTCGCCGCGCCGCTGCCATTCCGGTGTGACTCGGGCCTTACGATATAATGAAGCATCTGAAAACATTAATATTAGCTATTTATATTATGTATTTATCAAAAAATTACTACTTTAATGCATCTAGGTAACAAAAATTCCGTCCATTCCGTGACCAACATAAAAGGTCTAATTTGTCAAATAAAACAAAACATTACTCGTTTTAAGTGGTGTATTTAGATCTAAATACAAACCTGAATTAAAATTAAAATAACAAAAATTAGAATAAAATGTAAATAGCAGTCAAAAAAATATTATTAATATCCATTATGTTACTCCTTGGATAAAACATTAATGTGTTTTTTTGTTTAAACAATACTGAAATATGGTAGGAACTTTTCATGTATTAAAACTATTAAGGAAAATTATACTTAAATTAAATAGAATTAATTAACATGATGAGATCATTTTAAACTTAAAACAATAATCAAAACATTAAACTAAAAATATGGGACTGTCACGGAATAGAATGTCTCGGTAACGGAATATAATTCTTAAGGATATTACACATATGACAAGAAAATTGAAAATGAGATCAATATTAAATAATCATAACAGATGCTGCGGTAGCAATGACTAAAAAAAATTTAATGATTATTACTAATTTTAAATTACAATAATTAATAATCTTCTCCGAAGCATCTGCGACATACAAAATCAATATATGTGTTGCCTTCGCTGCACACTGTACAAAAAAGTTTTTACATGCCATACATTTAACTACGTCTGTCGAAGTAAATCTAATATATTTTTTGCACGCAAAACACTGGAAACTACGGGATACTGCAGTCCTAATTTATTATTGCGAGCGTTTTCTTTATTGTTAAAAGATCTAATTTTTTTAATAGTGGTTTTATTGTCGATAACAGAACCCTGTCGCTTATTCAAATTATTTAAACTGTCGTCAAGCTTGCTAGCCGTAATCTGATTAGAGTTATCTGAAATGAACATTTACTTTCTTTATTCACAATAGGTAAGTTAGATTGTAAGTCAGTTCTCAATACATCTGATTCATCCAGGAATAATGACAAATCGATTAAATCAGTGTTATCTATAACTTCAGAGACAAGGCTTGGCATGTTGCTAGTCGTCGATGGTATTAAAATAGAATTACTTGATTCTTTAATAACATAACATTATATTTAGTAATAACAGTTCTCAATACATCTGATTCATCCAGGTTTAATGACAAATCGATTAAATCAGTGTTATCTATAACTTCAGAGACAAGACTTGGCATGTTGCTAGTCTTCGATGGTATTAAAATAGAATTACTTGATACTTTAATAACAGTATCGTTGGTGAGAAAGTGTTTTTTATTGCAAAACATTCACAAATATGCTCCCTATCAATTCGGCAAAAACAACTTAAGACCCTGTGTTGAATCTGTAGCGAGCCGGCTACAACTACTATTTGATGCACTAGCATTGTGCCTGGCACAGCCTTTTGAACAATAGGAAGTTTGTCTTGAACGGATTTAATTTCAGACTCATTAATGTAGAAGAAATGCGTTCTTTTAGATACAGACTTAAGAATCTCAAAAGCTTCCTTACCGTTAGTTACATCTCGTCCATAAGATACGTTTTTGTCCAGTGTTCTTTTTACTGATCCTCCTATCCCGTCCGCTACACCCTTACCATGTCCGCTCTCAGAAAAGTTCCATGTTGTTACATCGAAACCAAGTTCTGTCGTAAAATAATTTAACAGAAAGAAGTTTTTCTTCTGCCTATATTGTGAACTAGGTCCATCTGAGAAGAAATGTAATCGTTTCACCACAGGGCATTTTTCTTTTAATAAACTAATGACAGGTAAGAGATGCGCCCAAATAGCACTAGGTTCGTGATTTTTGCTATCTGAAATAGAGCAAAATGACTTTGAACCAGTGACTGAGTACATCATTCCACAGTGCAAAGTTATTTGACTTTTACTTGCCCCCAAGTGCGTAGCTTGCACCTCCTCAAATGACTTGCACTCATAGTTTTCACTAAAGTCAATTAATATTAAACTTTCATCTGAAGACAAGTTTGCAATTTTTTCTCTATATTTAAATAAAATGTCTCATACTCGGAAACCAAAAGTGTTTAAGTATAAGATCCAACGTCTTGTCGAATCCAATATGACTGTGTTCGTCATGAAAGACTCGCAATAAGCTGAGGCGGTGACCTTTAGGAATAAAACAGAGAAGTCTGGGCTCTTCACCAACGGGAGTGTACTTGTAAAACAGAACAACCTTTAGGAATAAAACAGAGAAGTCTGGGCTCTTCACCAACGGGAGTGTACTTGTAAAACAGAACACCATCCCGTTGGATATCTGTTCGAATCCAGACTTCCCTCATTAAGGCGTTCGATGAGCGTCTGGGTTTCATCGTCAGCCGCTTGTGCAATTTGGGCCCAGTTCTTTGGTCGTGAAATATTGTTAACGTGAATGGGTGGATTACGGCTTAAGTAATCAGCATGGGACATCATAACACCCTTCCTATATTCGATATCAAAAGAAAAATCCTGAAGATATACCCACCATCTTGGTACCCTTGGAACTATGTCTTTTTTCTTTTCTGTCGCTTCAAGAGCATTGCAGTCGGTCACAATTTTAAATTTGATTCCTATCAAATAATGCCTTAAGTTCTGCAAAGCCTTAACAACAGCTAGGGTCTCCAGTTCATAGGAGTGGTAACGACTTTCGGCACCTTGGTGACTCAGCTAAAATATGAGACCACTCTTTTGCTACCATCCCCATGAACTTGAAGAAGGACTGCACCGTACCCTACGCTACTCGCGTCGGTATGTACTATCGCGGACTCGTCCGGTCGATCATGCTTAAGGCTAAAATCGCTTGCACCCGCCGACCGAACGTAAAACTAGCCCCGCCTTCTTACGTATACACACGTGTATAAATATCTACGTTACTAATGAATGGCAGCAATGTCGTATGTGTGCGCGTGAGTTGAAACACAGAATGAGGATCTTCATTCATTGTTTTTATATTCGTTAGCGCTGTGAGAGTTGGTATTATAACGAGAGTGTACGAGTTTTGACTTACATTGTTTATTTGATAAAGCAAAATATTGTAAGCGCACAATATTTAACAGATACACTGTTCAAATTTACTATTTACATGCAAAAGTAACTTTCTGTTGGTCTATAAGCAGCATTCACTGCTTAAACCATACCACTAGTTTATAAAAATTGATAATGTTACCATAAAATAAATACATCAAGCTATTATTTAAATGCATAATCCGATAGCGACTCTCGGCGAAGACAACGTATTGGGTTTTATTATATTGTGAGTTATATTTTGTAGTAGTAATAAAAAAAATATATGAACACTATTTTTTTTTATTTTTTTTCGGATAAGCTGCTAGATTAATAAATTATGCTTACTTGAGCGTGATAAACAATAGATTTAATTATTTAACAATCCACATTTAAAGCTTAAAATTTTTATGTGAACTTAAATAATAATGTTTATGTCTTGACTTGGTTTCACCGACAAGATTTATTGTTGCACAATAGAACAAAAGGATAAACCGTCTGGGAGCGGGTGCAGATTTTAAAATAGCACAAAGGCATTTAATTGTGTATTGTCTATTAAAGAACTTTACACAACAAAACATTGTCGTGTCATCCTACCGCCACAGCTTGCTTTAGCAAAATATTTCTAAGCCCGTATTTTTTAAGCCGATACTGACAGTGCCCGGGAATCTCTAACCGCCTTATTACAAAACAAGGTTTTTCTCTAAACCAGGTTTAAGCCATTGAGCTAGGTTTTGTATTTCGAATTTTGATCGTATCAGAATAAGATTCAAATTACAAAACACGGCTCAATGGTTTAAACCTGGTTTAAAGAAAAACCTTGTTTTGTAATAAGGCGGTAAGAGTTTTATATACTTTTAACCTTGATTATTAAAAAAAAATAGATTTCTTAATGCAATGCAAATTAAACTGACTTAGAACGTATAATCAGTATTCATAGGCGGGCCTGCATGTGGGTGTGTGTGGTTTGGTAGTTAGTGGCTCTGGCTGCTAACCTCGAGGTCGTTCTGGTTCCCAACCAGGACAAACTTTGCGTGATGAGCATGATTGCTTGTTCCGTGCCTAGGTCATGAAGTAAATAGTCTTTGGCCTGGGTGTAATTTACGTACAATATGAATGTATTTTATATGTATGTATTATATATGTTTATCACTTTTCTGGTTGCCATAGTAAAAGCTCTGCTTAGTTTGGGATTAGATGACCGTGCGTGAGTTGTCCAAGGATATTTTTTTATATATAAAATTCTCGCGCCACAATGTTAGTTTACCTTACTCCTCCGAAATGGCTTTACAGATCTTTTCCAAACTTTGTGAGCTTGTTCAGTAGGTATGAGAATCGACTACTATATATATATTCATACCCCTACATTTTTAACTCGACTAACAGTTTAGATCTTTATTTAAAACTCGGTTTTATTGCTTTGAAATAAGATTGCTTTTAGCTGGACTCTGTTTTTTCTGAACCGGCTTCGCTTTTGAGTGAGAAAACAATAGAATAAGTCTGTTTACAAAAATGTTCGCTTGTTATTTGTTCTTACCTCAGAAAATTTGCGCATCAGTATTAGGCCTTTGAAATGATTCTTTGTTACGAAGTGGTTTTCAATAAAATATGCGAATAATTATAAAACGAAATACAAAATCAACTTTGCTGGCTTTAAACAGTTTTAAGCGCAATTTATCTATTTAATATCACAACATATTACTTAATTTAATCCACACTAATATTATAAATGGGAAAGTGAGTCTGTCTGTCTGTATGTCTGTCTGTATGTTTGTCTTTCTATCACGGCAAAACGGAGCGACTAATTAACGAGATTTTTAAGTGGAGATAGTTGAAGAGATGGAGAGAAAACATAGGCTACTTTTGGTCTCTTTTTAACGCGAGCGAAGCCGCGGACAAAAGCTAGTAACATCATAATTCTCATGACTTGGACATTCTTAAAACTCTTATTGATTTGTCTTATAAGGTGTTACAGAAATATATTTGTAACCATCAACTACGTTATCAACATTTGGTAGCACTACATTAGTCTGCGTTAACATAAAAAATCATACACTACTTATTTAAACAGGCTCTCCGTGGAAGTAAGTATCAAATCTAACAGGCGCGTGCGCAAGGCCAATTCCAAACTTGAATCTTAAGGTAGATGATCAAGGAAGCCCGCGAAATTCAAATTCACTTACGTATTTTTGTAATTTTCAGTCACAATGTTAGTTACGAAACGGTTTTACCGATTTTTACCAAATTTTATATCGGCAACTATATAAACATTTTTTCATACCCTTACATTTTTAAATCGGTTAAAACTGCGGGAGGCAGCTAGTTTATTTATATAATTAATTTTAACTTTAGAACATGAGAAAAGACTGTCAAAGTAAATAATGGTTTGTATTTGTTCGGGCTGTGTTTGTAAATAGAGTTTCAATCTATGCTAATATTATAAGCTAAAAAAATAGGTAGTTATTTGCCTTAATCTCTAATTATAGATTTTATGCGTGCAATAAATTAAACATTAAGTGTAAGATAAATATTACATTACGAGCAATAAGATCGGCGCAAGTAACCAAAGGCACGGGTAAAACTACGAATTGCAATGTATTATATAAAAATCCACTAAATTGAATCCACTTGGTTTGAAAAGTAGTTCACTTTAGAGAAAGTACAGAAACTTTTATCTGATGATTCGAAAACATGAAATAATAAGATTTAAATCATAATATGTGTAAAATAACATTAAAATAGCCATACATGATTTTAAATAAAAAAAAAATAACAAGCAACACTTTATTCATCTTTCAAATTTTAGATCTTTATTCAAAACTCGGTTTTAATGCTTTGAAATAAGATTGCTTTTAGCTGGACTCTTTGGTTTCTCTGAACCGGCTTTGCTTTTGAGTGAGAGAACAATAGGATAAGCCTGTTTACAAAAATGTAAGCTTGTTATTTGTTCTTATCTCAGAAAATTAGCGCATCAGTGCATCAGTATTAGGCCTTTGAAATTATTCTTTGTTACGAAGTGGTTTTCAATAAAATATGCGAATAATATTATAAAACTCTAGTCTAAATCACTATTAAACAGAATTTCAAAACAAACAACGAAAAACCAAATCCACTTCGCTGGCTTTAAACAGTTTTAAGCGCAATTTATCTATTAAATATCAAAACATATTACTTAAATTAATAACATCATAGTTATGACAACTTGGACATTCCTAAAATTCTTATTGATTTGTCTGATAAGGTGTTACCTAAATATATTTGTAGCCATCAACTACTTTATCAAAATTTGGTAGCACTACATTAGTCTACGTCAACATAAAAAAACATACACATTACTAGTAATTACACCCACACAAATAATTTAAATTATATATGAATATTTTCCTTTTACGTGCACACTATTTTGTTACTTAAATCTTTTTTTTCTCCTTTTACTTTCGCCTTCTTGGCGTCCCTGAGTCACCTGGTTCCAGCAGAATACCAGCGTCAGGTATATGCTGAGCCTATACCTGACATATGCTGAGCTTGACACCCATTTGGTGCATACCAGAGACACGCACTGCTTAGTCACTTTAATTTTCTTTTTTGTAATATTGTGTTTATTTTGTGTATGTCATGTGTTTTGCTCCGAATAAATTTGTTATCTATCTATCTATCTATCTATCTATCTATACACTACTTATTTAAACAAGCTCTCCAAGTGTCAAATCTAACAGGTGTGTGCGCAAGGCCATTCCCAAACTTGAACCTTAAGGTAGATGATCAACTACGCGGGGATCGTGCGGTCCATGGCCCTCTACGGGGCTCCGGTGTGGGCGCCCAACCTAGCCAAGGCTCCGGCCCGGCTTCTGAGGGCGTCCCAGAGGGTCATGGCGATTCGCATGGTGCGGGGATACCGCACGATCTCCTGCGAGGCGGCATGCCTCCTTGCCGGCACTCCGCCGTGGGATCTGGAGGCAACAGTCCTTGCACACACGTACGAGTGGCGCGTGGAAGTGCAACGCCGGGGCGAAGTCCTGCTGTCGCGGGTTATCGCGGCACGGCTCACGGAGCTCCGGCGAGATCTCAGGGCGGAGTGGAGACAGCGACTGTCGCAACCTAGTGCTGGGCACGCCGTGATAGCGGCGGTAAGACCCCTCTTTGAGGAGTGGCTGGAGAGGCGCCACGGCGCTCTCACGTTTCGCCTGACACAGGTCCTCACCGGACATGGTCAGTTCGGGAGGTTCCTGTGTCGGATTCAGGCGGAAGCGACGCCTGGGTGTCACCACTGCAGCAACGGTCGCCTGGAGGACACGGTCGAGCACACGGTGGAGGTGTGCCGCGCATGGGCGGACCATAGACGTGTCCTCGTAGAGGCGATCGGCGGCGGTGACCTCTCGCGCCCAGCGCTGGTTCAGGCCATGCTGCGGGGCGAGACGGAATGGGATGCCGTCGCCTCCTTCTGCGAAGCAGTTATGCTAGTGAAGGAAGCGGCGGCGCGCGAGAGGCAACGACGAGCCTCTCGCCCCGGACAAAGACCCAGGCGAAGACGTCGAGAGTCGCAAGACGACTACCGGCCACCGTAGGCGCGGTTCTGCGGATGGCGAGCGATGGGTAGCTCGCCGCCCGGCTAGGACCAGGACCGCGTAGACGGCGCGTTTTGTTCCACGCGCGCCTCAAAGAGAAGGAGTCAGCACAGGAAGGGGCCCAACAGGGCCAACGCCTGCCGGGGTTGCGGAATGTTATGTTTATAACTGTTACCGTGACCCTGGAACATAAAAGGCAATCGAAGGAACATGAGTGGGTTTTAGTCAGTAAGAGTCTGACACACCCTCCCGCCGCACCCAGGACGGGAGCAGTCATTGGATGATTTCCCACTCACCAAAAAAAAAAAAAAAAAAGGTAGATGATCAAGGTAGCCCGCGAAATTCAATTTCTCTTAAGTATTTTTGCAATATTCAGCTCAGTGTGTGGGTGTGGGAAGTCAAAATCCCTGTAATCTAGAGCGAAGCGTACTCTCGCTTGTTTTAGCGCGTTGTTTAAGACTATTTTTTTGCCGGTCGACGTTGGTGTATCCCAGCGGCATGTAAAGCTCTCCTCACTGTTCGCACACTGTATTCAAATTTAGCAGCAAATCTTGAGGTCCTCGTAAAGAGTTCCTGTTGGTAAGTGTTTACCATGGTTTCCACACGGCTCGCCGTAATAATGCGCGGTCGAGGAGCACGAGGTGCATCATCTACTGATCCCTCAGCAGCCTCCCGGTGTATCCGACGCCATACAGTATTTCTCTGTAAAAAATATTCGTAGTTTAATCCCTTTTCTTTTAGAATTATTTTCTTGCTCATTTGATTGCTCTAAATATATCTTGTTACTAACAATAAGAATATATTTAAATGTTTACACAGATTGTTTAATTAATAACCGTTCCATTTTATTTCGAAATTGTATACATTCATTATTTTTATTTAACCTATTTAATTTAAATAATTTTGGCGTAAAATTGTATTAAAAAACAAATAAGTCAAACTGCTTTTGTCTCGAAGTATGGGCAGCAGTTATGTTAAATTAAATGTTTTTTGTAAAAGTAGTACACATATAGGTCACTAATAAACTGTACTCTATATAACGACGGAAAAAAACTTTGGTATGCTCCGGGAAGTATTCCCGGGAACTTCGATATTGGTTTTCGATTTGAGGTAATTCCCGATACTCCACAGAGCTAGTCCCGGTATTTTCGATACTTTGAAATTCTTATTAATTATTATTATTAGCAGCTTTTAGCTTAGCTGTGATTTAACTTTGTATATTGTTCACAATTAAAATGAAGTTGCACACTGTAATATAACAAAAAAAATTGTAATTTAGCTTAATTCCTCTATTTATTATACCTTTGTCAACCCGGGCCTAATCACATCTTTTTTGCAAGTGTCCAATTACAAAATTAAAATATTTTTTTTTTTTTTTTTTAATGGATGAAAACTATTTTTTTAAAATTAATACGACTCTATTAAATTAATTTATATTGCAGTAAAATATTGGAATTACTTAAATTTTCTAATAATCAAATCTCTAGACCTAATAAAAAACCTGAGTTTATCTCGGTTGTTTCTTGTCAGAGTAGTCCAGCTAGGAAACACCGGCCCCATCGTTTGATTAAATAAGAAAAAAAATTACGTGTGAAAGTGTAATTTTTTACCTATTAACAAAAATAAATAACTTATTAGTTTATTCATTTAATGGGTATCGATATTGCTTGCCCTAGTCATAATCTCGAAAATCGAGTGCTAAAATCAGTTGGAATATTGATATCTGATCTCTATTTGATAGAAAGAAGCAAGGCGCATTCGGACCGTGGCCGGGTGTATAGTTTATCTTTTATACTTATTACTAGCTTTTGCCCGCGACTTCGTCCGCGTGGAATTATGACTGCTGGCAAAATTTGGGTTTTTCAATTAGTTATTGCTTTTCCATGGTCTATCGATTACATGTGTAGACAAACGTATAAAAAATCAAATTGTCTCTCTTTATAATATTACAGTACACACACAGATTTAGAAATAGTAAAAAGAACAAAATCATAGTCCACAAAAAAGAAGAAAATAATAATAAGAATTTATACAGGACGAAGTTGGACGGTCCAGTGAAAGTCACTGGAAGTTGCTGACACCATTTAGCACAGGACTGACTATCGTAGAGATGTCTTTGGGCAGGCCTATGTCCAGCACTGGATGTTAATTGGCTGACAGATAGATGGAAGAGGTCTTACAGGATTTCCTTGTATACAATATTTTTAGTTTTTTTAACTATTTGCCAGTATGAAGAGGTTAGAGGGAGAGCTGACATGTGAGCAAGCGACATGCAGTTGTCCATGAGAATAGCAATCTTCTCTTAAATCAACACCTGCGACTTTGAAAGTTTGCCCTTGTGATTTATTTATCGTCATCGCAAAGCAAACTTTCAGAGGAAACGTGGGTCGAACACCGTTTCTCTTCGAGCACATCCTGTCAAAATAACGGCCTCTACTAAATTTTTGTGTAAGGCTTTGACTTGCAACCTGGTGCCGTTACACAATTTCGGCCGTTTCGGGTTACGTAGCAACATTATCGGTTTATCTATTCGCAGTGCAAGCCTATGGTATGGAAGACCAGCTGGTTTTAAGGAATTTAGGAATTCTACCGGGTAATTAACAGCGTCATCTACATGGCATAGTGTGTTTATTGATTTGTAATTATTTTCTTCTCCGTCGAATAACTTTAAAAGTATATCGTTAATAGACGCAACAAGTGTCAGTATGGTCCTATAAAAATTTGGTCAAAGACTGATTATAAATGTGAAAGATATTTCAGGGAACTCCTGAAAAATCAACAGGATGAGCTCTGCGTTTAAGTTTGAGTGATGTATACTCACTTGTCTTTCTCAGTGGCCATAACAATCCGAACAGACAGTAGCATATTATTATCTGATACAGGATGATGGGTAGCTTGATGAGCTGTCTGAGTTACATATGCGTTGTTGTTATAATCTGTGTGTTTGACAATGATAAATGTATGTAATGACAGTATGTTTTTTATATGGTAGCCCCCTTAAATTATTATTTTATACCGTTTTTTATTTTGTTGTTATACGCGTTCTGGTAGTCCGGAAGTTAAGACCCGCCTCTCCAAGCAAGTACCAATGTAATTTTTTCCGAGTTATATGTACTTTCTAATAGTATTTGGACAGGCGGTGAAGGAAAACATCGTAAGGAAACCTGAATTTCAAATTATAAGTTTATAATCGTCAATCTGCATTGAGCAAGCAAGTAGTTTTTAATGCTCTAACCTACTCCACGTGAGAAGAAGCCTTTGTTCAGCAGTGGGTACTTAAGTATAGGCTGAGGATGTTGTTATAGCGGCAACAGATAACTATCCGACT
The DNA here is from genome assembly GCA_033675125.1 of Athetis lepigone. Classification (NCBI taxonomy): domain Eukaryota; kingdom Metazoa; phylum Arthropoda; class Insecta; order Lepidoptera; family Noctuidae; genus Athetis; species Athetis lepigone. The sequence continues at coordinate 1,181,437 of CM066221.1, forward strand.
ATCATGGTGCATGAGATACAGCCTGGTGACAGAAAACAAAAATCCAAAAATCCTCTTTTAGTGCTCACTTGCTTCAGTGGTGGAACCTACATACAAAGTTTTAAGTGAATCCATAAAGAAATAAAAAAAACAAATTACCCCCCTTTTCTCCCCTATGGGGGGAATTCCCAAAAATCTTCTCTCAGTGCTCAGTTGCATCACTGGTCGAACCTACATACAAAGTTTTAAGTGAATCCATAAAGAAATAAAAAAAATCAAATTACCCCCCTTTTCTTCCCCATGGGGGGATTTCCAAAAATCTTCTCTCAGTGCTCAGTTACATCACTAATGGAACCTAGATACAAAGTTTTAAGTGAATCCATAAAGAAATAAAAAAAATCTATTTAACCCCTTTTCTCCCCCATGGGGAGGAAATTCCAAAAATCCTCTCTCAGTACTCAGCCGCATCACTGGTGGAACCTACATACAAAGTTTTAGGTGAATCCATAAAGAAATAAAAAAATACTATTTTTCCCCCTTTTCTCCCCCGTGGGGGGAAATTTCCAAAAATCCTCTCTTAGTGGGCGCCTACATCCCCCAACAAACACACATGCCAAATTTCAGCTCTCTACGACCAGTAGTTTCGGCTGTGCGTTGTCCATCAGTCAATCAGTCACTCAGTAACGGAAGCGTTTTATATATATAGATGATATTTTTGGATTCTTTTCTACTACGTCAGACGATATTATTAGAAACGGTTTGCAATGAATATTAGAATCAGTGATCGTACTAAATCGCATTAGATAGTTATAAATGAAAGTTATTTAGCACGTTTGGGCTAAACAGGTTTTGCCTCTATCTTACACTTGCCATGCGCAAAAGTGACAGAGCTATACATGACTAATATGATCGTCCCTTTTTACTTTGACTAAAGTAAACATGACTGATAAATATTCTTAGGAAGTGCATTGTTTTCGTTACAAAGGTGACTTAACAATAGATAAAAAACTGAGTGACAAACTAAATTGTTGAATTATGGATTGCTATTAGAATTAACAAAATCAGTATTTTTGCTTTTGATTTTCTTTCCGACTGGTTCGATTAAAACACTAAATTATAAATAAATAAACATAATATGTTTATGCAAAGTATAATATCTCTATCACAAGTCATACTATTATTATCAATCGTTTTATTCTAGTGTTAGTAAATGAAAGTTATTTAAAAAACACATAATAATAATAATTGTAAATATCATGTTACGGTAATTATAAGAACATCAGATCAGAAATCGTGTTTGCATTATAAAAGATAGACAATCCGATCATGTTTGCGATATATATAGACACAGAAAAACTCATACAGAAAATTTTAATACATTATAATATTAAAGTTATCTGTAAAAACAAAACACAACACAACAACAACTAAGAGACTAAGAGACTAAGAGTCTAAGAGAGTATAATATAACATCTTGTTATATACTAATGTATCGAATTAAACCAATATTTTCATATGGAAACAGAGAAAAGGAAATTAATAATAATTAAAGAGGACAATATATTAATTTTTAAATACCTACTTACGTCACAATAATAAATATATACTTTAATAAATTGAAGTAGCAAGTAATAATATTTATAGTTATACACAATATCAATCATACAAACACTAAAATGTGTGTATAAATAATTTTATCGACATATTACAAAATACAATTTAAAAATATATAAATAACAACGACTTACCGTAACATTTAATTCCTGCGATATTTGCGAAATATTTAATCCTTGATTATAAAATTTGGTTTCGTTCTTCCCTTAATAAATTCCGGGGCATTGTTCAAGTCCAGAAAACACAGCACGGGTCAGCAAGAAGGCAATCACAAGTCCAATAAAACAAAGCACAGGTCACGAGAAGAGCGGGAAATCAGTCCAAAAAACGAGGCACGGGTCGTATGTAGTCGGGATAAAAACAAAAAACAGAGAGACGTGTTGACAACTAGCGAGCGCAAATTGCAACTGAATGATGATGAGTGACGAGTGTGTAAAACAATAATGTTTGGGGAATTCCCTGTGATTGGTCAAAATATTTTTGGGCCACACCCACAACTTTTTTTAGCCAATTACAGGAAACTTGCCGCTTTTAATGCATGTTCCGTAGTGCAAAGTATTTTGTTCGCAAAATGGGTTACCGTAGAAGTCCGCGATAGTACTTCTGTAACGAGGTTTGGGTCGAAGATAGCTAAAATAGGCTCAGTCGTCAAGATTGTGATAATCTCTTGTCGAACTGATTCCTGCTCAAGACCCCATTCAAACGGAACGCCTTTTTTAGTAAGTCGCGAAATACAACGAGTTCGTCTCGCGTATCCCTTGATGTACCTTCTAAAGTACCCAGCTAACCCTAAGAACTGGCGCACCTGATTGACATTTCGTGGGACTGGCGAATCTACCAAGGCCTTAATTTTCGAAGGACTCGGCTTTACCTGACCGCCACTGATAACTCTGCCCAAATATTCTATTTCTGTAGTCAGAAATGAACACTTGCGCAGATTTATAGAAAAGCCGGTTTCTGTCAAAGTTGTTAAAACCTCACGCAGCAAATCGATACCGTCCTGTACCGTAGGACTTAGTAAAAGGATTATAAGGTCGATAAGCAATGGGCGTATCACTAGTCAGATTTATATGCATCTCACCAGTGGTCACTGTAGTGGAGGCAGTAACAGATATAAAAAATTTGGAAAAGGTATTGATGACCTGTATTAAATTATTTCGCTCTACATCAACCAAGGGTGTTCTAAGTTCTAATTCATTAAAAACCTGAGTCGCGACTACGTTAGAGAAGACGTGGAGGGCATGCGTTATGCGCTGCTTATCTTTTGTACGAACGTACGTTATGCCGTCCCTATTCAGTATATCAGTGCCTATAATCACAGGAGTGGACATGTAAGATGACGGTACCACAACTAGGTCAGCTTCAACCGATATTTCACTGAACTCAAGTGTTAGAGTCACGTATGACTTAGCGATAATTTCATGGCTGCTTAACCCCTTCAAAACGCAATGTCTAGGTTTCAACTGGCAAACAAAATGCTTTACTACTTCCGACGATATAAGGGAAATATTCAAAGCGCCACTGTCTATAAGGACATCTACTGGGATACCCTGTATAACCGCGGTGGTGATGTCATTGTTGGTTGAACTAGTGGAACTACAAAGATTCACATTACGCTTCTGTGGTTGTGACCTATCCTTTGCAAAACATTTGTCCTCCGTATGACCTCGTTTCTTACAGAAGGCACAAACAGAAGAGCTAGCTACCGGTGTATCTGAGAGTTGAGTTGTCTTCTTCGGGCATTGGTAACTTTTGTGACCCGATTGTTTACAGTTGAAACACTTAAGGCCCGACGACGAGGATTTGTCGTGTACTCGTTTATTAGAAGTGGTTACCGACGGCCGCGCCTTCACTGGGTGTTTATCACAATTTGGCTTCTGATAAATTGATAAGAAGGAAACTAAATTCTCCGATGAGAGATCTGCGTTTGCGGCTGCAGCTCGTACTTGTGGATCGGTAATACCACGAATAACTATCAAGGTCATTAAATCTTCGCTTAGTCCCTTTACAATGCGAAGTCATAACAGGGCACGACGCGCGTATTCGGCATACGAGGAGTACTTGTCCGATGTATTATTCATAGTCTCGAATAGAATATTTGCGTAATCTAGTTTTCTCGGACACCGGGGCTTAAATTCGCGTTTGAAACTAGACCATGACCTGTCGGTACATACCCACTCATTTAGCCAAGTTTTGGCATCGCCCTTTAAACAATTTGCAACTCGTGATAAACATTCTTTATCGTCCCAATTATTTGATACTTGGGCCCTATCTACCTCGTCACACCAGGCATCTATATCGTGCAGTGACGGATCAAAATTTGACACATAATAATTACGAGAACGGCCCGGAATTATAGATTGTATCGCGTCAACAATCGCTTGAGCACCTGATTGTTCGGATGCAGTAATGGGGGTAGACGTGAAATTACTTTCTATCGTTTCCAATCTATTCAAGATCGCGTCTAACGTATAATTGAGGTTTTCGCGTGATTTAGTGGACCTACGTTCTTTTTTGTTATGTTTGGGAAACCGTGACCGGGAACCGTGACGGTTTCGGGAACCGGGGCGCGAAAAGGAGCGTTCACGCGTTCGAATACATGATCGAGAACGATGGCGTAGGCGAGATCGTGGCCTACTCGGTGTACGAGTGCGAGATCGCGAATCTTTTGATCGGCGGGAACACGATTCTTCACGTCGTAATCTTTTATGCAAACGTTCGTCAGTCCGACGTGACTGACTACGAGATTTACGTTGTTTCGGCATATTCGCGGCGGTAAGATTAATTTCAAATAAAAACCGACGTGAATTTAACTTGTTGTGTGAGAATTGCACAAAATTATTTTCCGTTACTTTTCAAATGCGGATGGCCAAAACGAGCAAGGCAGTAGGGGCTTGGTTCTCAATCACACGCCTGATTTTAGAAGCTCGTGGAATATTTATTTAAAAAAAAAACAACAATCAAGTACATACAACTAATTTTTAACAAAATATATTATATACCAGGCCAACCCTCGCAAAACAAATCACTTCACTTATAACTAATACATACATAAATGACCTAATTAACACAAAAACATAAATTGGAACGAATCTTAAGTATAGTTACGCAATCCGGCAGAGCTTCCGCACGCGACGGTGGTTGAACAAAAAGTGACCTTATTTGCTTGGGCCGCCGCTTTATATAGGCTCGGTGACATCTATGTCTTGAGACTCCTAACAGTATGATAAATTCGGCTTCGGGTATGCCTAGATTAGACTTTACCTCTTAATAGCCAGAAGTTATTACCAGTTATATTATAATTATTTAAAAGATTATTCAAATCATCATTTTCTCTGTACACTTCTATTGTATATACGCCATTACGAGCGTGTTCACTATAATAACTCCTGGCTAGTTTTATTTGGTACCTTGTCAGAGGGGAAAATTGGGAGTGGCCCGGGCTTCCCACCCTGACAAAGAATGAGAAAAACGTTTGGCTAGTTGGGTGAAAAATAATAAAAATTTAAACTTGTTGAACTACACATCTATTTAAAACTTGCAAATAACAAAAAGGTAATTTCTGGAAACTTCCTAATTAAATACTTATACAATTTTGTACTAAAACAATGTTGGGTCAATCCTGGCGATTCCAAAGTGGACTGTTGGAACGTCCAGGATTCACACGCAACGGTAGCCTAGTAGATTGCCTACTTACACTCTAGCTCAGTCTGTGGATCCTCAGGCTATGGATTCCATCTACTAAGACTACTAAATACACAAACCTAAAAAGTGTAGGATAATGTCACCACTGGTAATTCAAAAGGTTTGTTTATAAAGGTACTTGCGACACATTCCTTAAGGTAACTCGCCCTTCGACCCTTCGTCAGCGAGTCCACGTGGCACAGCCTCTTCAATCCTACGGGTTTGAAGGGCTCAATCCAGAACACAGGAAAACGAAGACAAAATACAATTCTTCCCCAAAAATAAATTCCCGCCCAGGCTGAAATAGAACATAGTTTGCATTAGTTTTAGATCAAAGTACAATACATCCTGAGCGTGGCTCCACGTGGCCATCACGACAATAGGCTAGAACCTTACCGGTGTTTCAACAGGGAACGATTCACCGCATCTGGGACACCAAGCGATAAAAATTCGGCCTAGTGCTGCCTGCCAGCTGGTCCACACAGCTGAAAAAACGAGACGCATGAGAAATGCAAGTCCAATGGAAGATGCGCCAGCGCATGTCGATCTTCCCGTATAAGACGATCGATGGTCAAGCTTACCCGTGATTGTCCATCAAATCCGCACGCAGCACTAGAAGCCTTTAATTATTTGAATCGTCCAGGCTGACTGCCTGACGCCTTGCCGGCCAGTCAAATCCACGTCGAAATGCATCCTTTAATCGACCGACGCCGGTCGATCCAAGGTCCAAAGAATCCTTGGGTTCCTATCACCCGAACCCAAATTACCCCTTTTCAATGTGGGAGATTTTCTCGTCTATAAGATTCCAATTTGCAGAAATCCTATGAAAACATCCTCGCTTCATACAAATTGTTAAATAAGAAAATACGACAATTTATTTTCAAGATGAAGGCAGCGACCTCCTCAAAATATTTAACGTTGTTGATAAACAGAAAAAATATAAATGCACCCATATTTAAAACAATACTCCCCGAAACATGGGAATTTGACAAGAGCCTGTCACACTGGTGTCGCAGACAAATGTCAAAGACAATTAGGATCAATTACATAGACCCATTATGGCGTTTACATATGCTTAGTAAAAGCAACAAGTGTTGACCACTAAACAAAAAAATCACAACGTTACAACCTTCCTAACGCAAACATAACAAGTTCTTCCTCAGACAACCTTGGAAGTTCGCTTACATCAGGTAACTCGGCAGACATACTTTGAAACGGAATCCCCCGGCTATTAAGATAATAAGTCAACGACATACTCACATTATATATAAATAAATACATTAATTCTGTTGACTATGAAGGCGTCTAAGACCTTACTATCTTATAAAAATGGTGTAAAATTAGTGTACTTTGGACATTAAGTTTATGTAAAGGAGACTATTATTATTTCTATTACAGTAGCTGGCCACATTATTAGGGACAGTGTCATGATTTTAGTATTATGAAGTTGGTAATGTGGTATCGGTTTGTGGAGCTCCTTTAGATTGAAGTTGAGCTCACGATGCTTTTTGAGGCAGGTTTACCCAAACTATTACTGGCACTTTCCTCAAAAGGCTAGCCCGATTGTTATTCTGCATGGTTTGTTGCACAAAGATTTAAAATTGTCTGGACTTTAAAAGAGACGATAATCCCTGAGTTTGTTTCGGCGTTTCTTCTCAGAGGTAGTCCAGTTAGGAAACGCCGGCTCCAACTAGCTTATAAAAAATATGACATGTAAAAGTGATTTTAAAATCCTACTTGCATAATAAACGATTTCATTTCGTTGGATTGTTTTTTTTTAAATATTGGGTGCAGACTCCAGAGATATTTTTTATTCAAAAACCTTACTATTTAAAATTATAAAAATAAGAAATATGGAGGTAAAATTAAACCTGACAATTTATTAAAAAAAAATATCGCGTTAATAAGTTGTAAGTAAATATTTTGTGTATAACTTAATATTTTGTAACGCAGCCTATTGCTGTAATAACAGCTCCTATAAGACGATTTATACGTTCCATACATTAAGTAACAGACTGTTTAGGCTTGTGTTATGATAAAACTCATTTATTAGACATGCAATGAATAGTTCAAAACAATGATCAACCGATAAGCTAACTATGTCATTCCTTTCTTTACATTTTAACCTTTTTTAAATTAATATTAAGGAACCTCCACGCAACATAGTTTTGCGGTTAAAGCTGCCTACATTGTAATTATTATAATTAATTAGCATTTGGTAATTAGCATTTGGTAATCCTTCAACCAATGTTCAGTAAAACATACAATATCGAACTTGGTTTTTTCTAAAAACATTTCAATTTCTAATAATTTTGAAGAAATACCTTGGATATTTTGATGAAAAATCATCAAGGTATTCTGCTGGCTTTGCATCTTAACTATTTGAAAGCTAGAAGGTACCGTATTGGATGTAGGTATGGCTATACTATTATTTGGACCTTCTATTGTCTTACAGTCTAGTTTAAACATTAGTTTGAAAAAGTATTTATAGCATTAGTGCTACATTCACTTATGGCCACAATTTCATGATTAGTACTATGACTAACTATTGTGGAGTTAATTATACATTACTACCTATGTCTGAGTGAATAGTAAACGCTAATAGCCTCGCTATTTGTTGTCTAAATGTAATAGGCAAATACACTGTATTCCTTGTCGACCTTAATTTTTCAGAGGCACTATTCCCGCGTACCCGTAAGTCCTTAAGTCCCGATCAACTCAAATGTATTTCAGATTGATCATAAACCTAAACTAGTTCAGGTTTTTGATTAAAAATCTGAACTTTTACAGGTTTATGACGAAATAGAGTTTAAAATTTGTCATCTACCGGTATTTCATCAAAAATTGTGGGGTAGGGCTGCTGACATTGAATCTATTTTTATCTTACAAAAGAGAGCTGTCAGAGCTATTTATAATTTACGTCGTTGCGAATCTCTTAGAGAACTGTTTAAAACGATAAATATTATGACGGTACCTTGCTAATTTATTTATGAAAACATCATGTATGTAAGGAAAAACCAACATCTCTTTAGTAAAGTAGGGGATAGACATAATTTTAATACCAGAAATAAAGATCAAATTGCTCAACCATAATTTAGACTGTCCAAAGTAAAAACATCTTTCATGGGGTACTGTGTTAAATGCTACAACAAAATTCCTTGTGATATATTAAAACTAAATGAGAGGAAATTTAAAATACATATTAAGAATAAATTATGTCAACAGACATATTATAAATTAGAAGATTATATCCAAGACAAGAATGCTTGGAAGCATGCTGGTCCTGCTCCATAGGATAATAGAGTGGACAAAACCAAACTGGTGGCTAATTTCAACTGATAATGATAACTACTTTTTAAAGTATAAAAATTACACATTTTTTTCCAATTGTTTATTGCGCTGGCTCTCACATTTTTCTCATTGTTTGAGGAAAGTGATTTATTTGTTAATGTTACACTAAATGTTCGTGACCTTGATTAGCTTCCAGTTCCTAATGATATATATTTTTTAAGTTTATATACTTTTTTGACGGTAATGGTTTTGACATTGTATACATTCTATTCTACTCTTCACAATTAACCATGTACAAATACTATTGTAAAAGCATTATTTTAAAAAAGTAAGTATGGAGTTTCTTGCCCGTTCTTCTCCATACGAATCAACTTTTTGGAATGGGCAACTAGATTCATTTTTCTTTGTTTTTGACGTTCTAAAGTGCCTTTGAAATGGCCTATTAGAAATAAATGATTTGAGTTTGAGTTTAAAAACCTTGGTTTTTTATCAAAAACCGAATGTTCTGATAAACCTGCGACAGAAACACATTATTATAATTTCAACGACATGAATTAAACAAAGAGTTTGAGTCTACTTTACTACTTAAATTGTTTTTGTGTACATAAAATACACACGTAAACAGTGTGCATAAGGTTTCTGACCAATTTAAACAAAATATTGAGGTAACATGTATTTGCATCGGAGCATGTTTGTTCTCTTCGCATTTTCCATGTATTCTCCCTCTTCCGTCCTGTACACCAGCAGCGGGTGGAGATTCAGCTCCAATCACCGCATGCGCTCCGGCACGTGGCATGTATTTGCATCAGAGCATGTTCTCTTTGCATTTCCATGTATTCACCCTCTTCCGGCCTGTACACCAGCAGCGGGTGGAGATTGTGCTTCAATCGCCGCATGCGCTCCGGCACGTGGCATGTATTTGCATCAGACCATCATGTTCTTTTTGCATTCCCATGCATTTACCCTCTTCCGTCCTGTACACCAACAGCGGATGGAGAATCAGCTCCAATCGCCGCATGCGCTTCGGCACGTGGCATGTATTTGCATCAGAGCATGTTCTCTTCGCTTTTCCATGTATTCACCCTCTTCCGGCCTGTACACCAGCAGCGGGTGGAGATTCAGCTCCAATCACCGCATGCGCTCCGGCACGTGGCATGTATTTGCATCAGAGCATGTTCTCTTCGCATTTCCATGTATTCACCCTCTTCCGGCCTCTACATCAGCAGCGGGTGGAGATTCAGCTCCAATCGCCGCATGCGCTTCGGCACGTGGTATGTATTAGCAGCAGAGCATGTTCTCTTCGCATTTTCATGTATTCACCATCTTCCGGCCTCTACACCAGCAGCGGGTGGAGATTCAGCTCCAATCGCCGCATGCGCTCCGGCACGTGGCATGTATTTGCATCAGAGCATATTCTCTTCGCATTTGCATGCATTCACCCTCTTCCGTCCTGTACACCAGCAGCGGGTGGAGATTCAGCTCCAATCACCGCATGCGCTCCGGCACGTGGCATGTGTTTGCATCAGAGCATGTTCTCTTCGCATTTTCGTGTGTTCACCCTCTTCCGGACTGTACACCAGCAGCGCGTGGAAATTTAGCTCCGGCACGTCGGCGATTGGAAGTAGCATCCGACGAATCTGTCGAAGAAACAAAAGATGAAATCGTATTAGATATCTACATCTGATTAGTATATGTTTCGGGCGTAAAAATGGGGCGTGTGTTTACATTATTTTAGAGGCATAAATTATTAACAAAAATGGTTCTAAAACAACGACAGGCATAGTATAGTTGTAGGTATTTACCTCCTCCACCGACTCCACCACCAGTCGCAGCGTGCCCACCGCGTCGGCGTCGTAGGCCTGGTGCAGCACCTCCACGATTTCGTAGATGGGCCTCAAATAAACAAAACAATGAAAATAATATTTGGTCCTAAATTATATAACATTGTTAACAAAAGTATTCTTTCAGATATTGATACTCACTCATCATTAGTGTAAGGTAGGTGCGGTACGGTGGTAGCTTCGCTCTCGCTTGCACCAGGCCCACAGCAAAAGAAGCGGCGGATGGCACGGCTCAATGCGTCCCTTTTTAATTAATTTATAATAATAAAACAATATTCTTCAGATTTATTTATTTGTCTGTTTAATTTCAAACCTATAGTTTGAAATTAAACAGACACATATACTTCTAAAGAATAGTAAAACGAAAATTAGAGACTTGATGAATATGCGGCACCAAATGTACCATAAATCATTGCTTTTAGATGGCACGCTGTTATGAAGACGTCAGGCGCGATATAAGCGAAATCTTCGGGGAGGACTTCACTGATGTCGAGTCCGACGATTCTGATAGCGAAAGCGTCTCCACCAACGCGTCAGATTTTTATTAGATTTTTGGGTTGCTTACCTGTCTAAGTGTTTATTTCAAGATTCGAACGGTTTCTTTTATCGTTTTTTTTTGTCCTTAATAGCTTATCAGTTTCCCTCGCCTACTTATCTCCGGATGGAGAGAGGACTGAGGAGACAGCAATTGACAACGAGTTTCCATTTATTGGAAACCCCGAGGTCAAGATCTCGGAGGCTTCTTCTAAAGGACCTACTACGTTAAAGCGATTTTTGAAGAAAATTTTATGACCAGCCTAGCGAAAATGACCAATATTCATGCCCAAATTTTGAAGTTTTGTATAGCTTGATGTGTAGCCGTGTGTTCCTTTCATAATCATCTTAAAAGTAGTTAGAGTACTAGCTTTGGACAGAGTCGTTAGTATCGTAAGTACTCGGCAATGGAGTTGGCTGCATTCGATCGTCACGTAATGCCTTTTGTGTTTGAGATGGCCCGAGCGAGGTCGCTGGCAGCGGTGAATATACATACGCTTGTGATGGTCCCTAAATTTGTTCTTGGGGTATAGTTTGTTGTGCTTAAGAAGGCCCGGGCGAGGTTAAATACATTTAAAATTTGCATTTTTACAACTATTTTGTCATTAATACTAAGTCGTTGCAGCATAGGTACCAGTGATAACGCAAAGTTGAGATCTTAAGTGAACATTCTTCACCTCTAGTTGTATTAATTTTTCAGACAACTTTTTCACAATTTTTGCTCCTAATCCTTCTTCAACTCCATCATTGGTCTTACCGGTATATATGTCGAACTCGTATAGGTACCCACTCGCACTGTCGCAACGACACCAGATTTTATAGCCTCGTTTGATGGGCTTCAAAGGCATATACTGTTTGATGGTACTTCTGCCTTTGAAAAGGACCATGGACTCGTCGATACTCTGGGACGAGGAGTTTTTAGCGTTGATTTGGCAAGCGTTATTGATAATATTTACAAGGGGTCGGATCTTGTATAGTTTGTCGTAATCTGGGCTAGACTTCTCTGGGGTCAACAAGTTGTCATTAATATGTAGACAACACATAATATTTTTGAACCTTCTAAGAGGCATTGTTGCAGCTACTTCTTCCACTCGAAAACCTGGGTCTGATGACCAATATAAATCAATGCTCGGAAGAATATGGTAACCCATGATAATAAGTATGCCTAAAAATGCCTTCAGTTCTTTTTTATCAATGGGTGTCCACCATCCAAAGTTTTGTTGCTGAGCGTATAAATTTGTTTGGCATACTATCAGATCATATGCTTCCTCGGTAAAATATTTTTCAAAATAAACAATTGGTCTGGTTTTGCTATTGAACCCTTGGACTGGTTGCATTCGGGGTTCGTCTAAGCTACAAGGATTTGGTCTGCTAACTGTAGTAAAAGTTTTTTTTTTCCATAATACCTCCTCAGTATCTGACTGATCTGAATCAGAAAAATCATCAATAACAGGAAGGACTGGTACTGATGGTACTGGTCTTTGTAAATCGGAAGTACTGGGAATAGGTGTAACTCGCCGAGGACGTGTTATTCTTCTGTTTGAATCAAGAATTGGACTGAAATTATCGGGATTATTATCAACTTCCTGAACTAGTAAAGGCGAACAAGGCTGATCAATCTGTTCATCAACAGACGACGGACTAGGTATTGGTATGTTATCTACTAATAAATTTGCGGGACGAGGGTCATCTATATCTTCTAGAATGTGCTGAAGGCGGATTACACTAAAATTTGGGCATTCGTCGTCAGATTCTAAATTATCGTCCGATTGATCAGGGTCATCGGGTAGGCCAAACATGTCTTGAAGGGCCTCCTCTACTTCGTAATCCTTCAAGTGACAATCCATTTCTAAAACAAAGCAAAAAAAAAGAGTTTCAAGCCATACCAAGCAACACAAAAACGAACGCCACACAGACAGAGGGAATATTCAAACCACCGTAAAATTTACAGGCAGAAGGGCAAAAGGAATATACAACCCACCACAAAAAATCAAGATTGTCCAAAACCGCGTATAGCAAACTTGAAAATATTTACATTTTTTATTAGAAGAAGCTCACGTAAACCATAAATAAAAGAACTTACCTTTCGAAATTTGTAGATCTTCGAGATAAACCCTGCTTCAAACTAGTCGAAAAAAAAAGTACACTTTTACAACTTCTCTGTGCTCTCATGAAAAAAATATTTATGTCAACTGTCAAACCTGTCATTGTCAAAATGTCTATTGACAATCATAAAACTTACCTGAATGAAAAATACCGCTGGTGGGACGTAATTTCGGCGAAAAAAAAATAAAAATCATGGTGGTGAAAATATCACCTCTAACTTATAAAGGGTTAATCATTTACTGTTGTATTCTGTTCAACATTAATTTTTCTATCTAACACATTGAATGTGGACTGTTCAAATGTCTTATTATTGTTAGATGAAGGCGCAATTGCTCGGTACTTGTAGAATCAGTCCCTTCACCATCTTCGCTAGCATTACTTATTTTACTCGCAGTTTCGCTTAGATCTATGGTAGGCATAAAAAACATCAGCCGTTCAAAGTATAAATAAGTTTGTCTTTTCTCAGCGCTCTGCCCCGACTTGGTCTCTCGTTGTAGTGTTAATTCTCTAGAAAAACAATTCCGTAGATTCAGCCAGCGCCTTTGTGCTTCCTTACCTGAAATGATAAAAAATGATGGTTTATTTTTATGAACTCTCACACGACTATCTTATTGCACCGTCAACATTGAGAAGTATAATTAAGGTGACATGCGGCAAGCTATGGTGTGTTTTACAGACTTTGTATATGGCTGAAAAAACCAATAAGGATTGGATAAAAACAGCGAAACAGTTCCATATCAGAGCTGGTTTTTCTATTTTTTTTTGACGCCATAGACGGTAAGCAGACAACGTCATGGGATATCCATTAGTGTTATATACTCAAACCTTCCCTAAAATGTAGCGAACAGTTTTCAGAAAACCGCATCAAAATCGGTTCAGCCAAACGCAAGATAATCGCGGACAAACATACTCGTACATACAGGTCGAACAGCGAACCTACTTTTTTTAAGTCTGTTAAAAATTATTAAAAATAGGTGCGAATACTATTTGTGTGGGATCGGTGGCAGGCAGGGATGGATGAGGCGGCATGGCGGGGGAGGGAGCCGCTCAGGGCCTAAGTCACGTGACGCGATCGCCTGAGTGGCAGCGCGCGCGCCATCGCTCGGGCGATAGTTCTTTAAGTCTTGTAGCCTTTAAGTCTTTTTTCTGACGCCGTCTGTACTTACCACCGAGTCGGATTCAACAGTTTCACGATAATCGTCCGTGTCTGCCATAAATGAATTCATTTCCGTAAACCATGACATGGGTGGTTTATAAACGTCTGCTGCACCAGTTCCGAATCGCTTCGAATTGTTGATTTTCCTTACATCGACATTATACACATCTTAGGTTTTTAATTTTTGTTTTAATTACTTTTATTGTTAAACTTAAATCAGCATTAATACGGGCAATTTTATTATAATAAAAAGAAGAATGTGTTCCACAGACATTCGTAACTTCTATAATGTGACTCAAAAAACTAAAGTTTTTTCTTCTCCCCAACGCGACATATTGGGAGCTTGTTTTGTTTTTATTTTAATTAATTACATCAATTAATTACATTTATTTTAAGTAAGTAATTAATATATAATATAAAAAATAGATTTTTACTGATATGTAAAATTTGTGAAGTTAAGGTCGGTAGATTTAGGCCGTGTAGATTCAGAAGGTTGGCTCTACATGAGATCTAATACATTTTTCACTGGGCAAACCTTATGTGGTTGTCTTGGCAACATTAATTTACTAATTCTAATCTTACCAAACCTTAAAATACTCTAAACATGATCGAGGGTGGGCTGGGTCGACGAAGCCCCGCTTCTACTTTCTGGGTGGGCTTCGATAACCACGAAAGGGATGGCGGGGTCGCTTCGCTCGCTCACACGACCCCGCCATCCTCTTCTAACCTAACCTATCCGATTCGGGGTGCCTTAAAGTCTAGATTGCAACCAGTTTTCATCATTATTGAGAGTTAAAAAATAAATTTTGGTAACCAACAATAGAAATTAAAACAGTTCATGCAAGTTGTAAAAATATGATTATTTTGACGGAACCTCTGTTGTTGGTAACTTAGTAATTTGGTCGGAGATTTAGTTTTCGGTGTATGCAGTTTTAGGTTCTTGGATTGCTTGTTGGTTTTGTCGAGATCTCAGTATTAAAGAAACGTCTATTTCTTGTTCTGGGCCATCAAAATCGTACTTAAGATAAAATTTGTTACCCTTCTCAAATCTGGCGGAACGTAACTTGCTAGTTTGTATATTAATTTTGTTTGGCAAAAAGGCCATTCCGTAAGACTTCCAATCTTTAACTTCCTGGTTATTTAAAGGAATTGTTTCATACTTTTTGGGATTAGTTCGAGCATTACCGATCAAAGTTTGCCATTCAGATGTCGCATAAATAGTCCTATAAAAAGATACGGCGGTTTACGTGAAATAAACTGTTTTTTTTTTATTTATTTTTTATATTGCATTTAGGCATTTGCGTGGGATTCAAAACCTATAGGATAGTTTCCATTGACCAAGAATCATGAAATTGGGCAAGAAGCAAGGTCATGTATACAAGTAAAGGAAAAACTCCGAAAACCGTAAATTTGTAGTTATTTCATAAAAAAAAATGAACGGAACCCTCGTTGCGCGAGTCCAACTCGCACTTGACCGGTTTTTTTTATTTTCAAAATATCTTCCACGCAGCTTCCCGACGAATGTAGCCTGTGGGTCTACGCATTTGCTCCGTGGTTTTGACCTTTTGTTTTCTAAAGTCGTTTTTTTTCTTATCACTATAATCTGAAACATAATTTTAAAATATTTTTAGTATAAATTAAATAAGATAGTTAAAACAATATTGAATTATAAGATAAATTTTATAATACCTGTGATATTTTGAACATTTTTAATTTGGGGATCGACCATTTCATTTATTTCTTCAAGAATCGTGTTTTCAGAACTAATTTTGTATTCGATGTCTAAAATACCTAAACACAACAATATGATTTTTAAACATGATTAAATAAGTATATATAGCATTTATTTTTTTATTTTACCTTAAACACTAAAACTGCTATCTGCCAATATCATAAGTTAAAGAAAAGAAAAAATTACTGCTCAATTTAAAAATTCATCTCTTAGAACTTCAAACATGCTGACATGATGTGACGGTTTGATAAGGTTATCATTGTTCACTTACCTAAGTCTGATACTGAAGTGATAGTTGGTGTATCACTATTCTTTCTGGTATCAAGTCCTGGTATTTATTGTTTGCAATAGCATGTAATATGGCACCATCGCTATCAAAATAATTTTTGATCTCACTGATCACTACGGGTGCAGCCTGACAAATAAAAATTAGAAATGAGTAGCGACACATTTAAAATGAGAAAATTTACTCATTCAGTGGTTACTGAAGAATTTAGAGGATATTAATACCAATTTCTTTAACCATGCTTATGATGGCCCCATGCTGTAGTGTTAGAGGAGGTGCATGTGGTCTATCTCCAGTCCTAATTAAATTCCCTCTTTCTGTAGCACGTGCTTTACTTGTGACGGCTTTCATGTTATCCCATGCCCTTTTAAAGTTATAGTTTTACGCTGAAATATACAGCCAACAAATATTATCAAAACAAATCAATCACATCCACACAATCTTATCAATAATACACACATCAAAAGTGTCTAGGGATATTTCAATTAAACCTAAATTACTAAAATTCTATTATCTTTTTGTTAAAACATGTACACATTAAAATAAACCTTGTTTAAGTAACACAAAATATATACAATATTTACAAACTAAATTACTATACTTAAAAAAAAAGGAAAAACACTAGAATTAAAATATGATAGCATCAAAAAACTCCTCCGCATCGCTGTCAACCGGTAAAGTGCCCAAAAGGCTGGCAGCATTGCCACGTTGGATGGCAATGCTAAGTCTCTGACCAAAATAATAGCCAGCCTTTGGGTCACGGGAAGAGTCAACCAGTCTTTTTGATAGTTCTTTAAATGAAAGGTGGGCACTCGGACCCCACGGCCCGAGGGTTTCAACCCCAAACGGCTCAAAAATATAGTTACCAGGTTACTATACTTCCGCCGCTTGAGGTTTTCCGCAGCCGAGGCGGCAGCACCGGCACAGCACGCCGTACTAGGAAGGTGGGATGGCGCAAGAGTATCGACACACGTAGCGTCCCACACTAAAGGCCTACCCATCTTCCATGGGAATAAAGACATACCGTCCGGTCTCTTGCCATCGTCGCGTGCCAAACCGTTGGGTTCTAATACAGCTGGAACGCCGACGGCAACAAGAGCACGTCGAATGATGTCATTAATATTCGCGTGCCGCGCTATACGGCCCGCGCTCCGGCTGCACGACAAACCATGGTGTCCGAGGCCGTTGACAGCTTCCCCACAGTGACAGCGATGCGGAGAACAACAGGCAGCCCCTAAACGGAGTGAAGCAGCGAGGCGGAAAGTCGTGTCGTCGAACAAAGTGCCAATGTTCGACGACGGTAGTGCCTGAAGCCAAAGACCCGACTCCCACCTGCCCACAGCTAGCAGGCGCGCTCGCTCTGCAGAAGTAGCAGATGTGGAGAGTAATTGACTCTGAACTACTCTGCAAAGCGGCTCATCCCAATGTCTCTGGGATGATGGGTTGTCGGGTGGATCAGCACTTGGGCAAGCAATCCTCCAGGCTTCTATAGCCTCGGCTAAGTACGGCACACCAAAATTGATCAGTGTAGGAGCAAGAATATTCCTGATCAATTCCTTAGTGCCGTGAACCGAGGATATAAAAGCTGGCAGACTAATGCTAGAAATTTTGCGGACGCCGAGGCCCGGTCGTCCATTGCCAAATTCAAAACTGAAGTTAAAGTTTGACGGATAATTTGGTCCATTTTTTCTAAAAGGTCATTGTGTTTCCAAATAGGTGAACCTTGTTTAATAGACTATTTAATCTGATAATAAACTTTTAGATAAAGTTAAATTAAAAAAAAACTTAGAAGAAGAGGAAAAACTCAAACAAAATTTCAATCTTAACTTTATTTTTTAAACATCAAAACTTAAACAAAACAACAATTTTTTTTATAATAATTCTTGAAAACTTAAAATTAATATTCCGTGGATCCACCTAAGACTCTCCTGACACATCTGCAGCGGTTCTGCATACTCAAAACAAGGGTGTCAATATCTTGTTGTGGAATACTGTCCCATAATTGCCGTTTCTGAAGCCATGAAGACCAGTCAGAGCGTTATATCCAGGCTTTGGTCATGTTATCGTGTCACGGAGGAAGTGGTGGAACGGCACCGAGGACCTCAACGAATTATAACACATATACAGGACCGATTCATAGTAAATGCTGCACGAAGTCAACTAAATGCAGCGGCGATGCAATTGGTTCAAAGGCTACAGAGAGAGAATGGTTTGCTGGTAAGCGGTCAAACTTTGAGAAGGCGACTGCATGAAGTCAATCTACGTGCTCGTAGGCCATTTTGGGTATCAGCACTAAGGAGAGGTAATCGAGGAAGAAGATTACAATGGGCTATTGCACACG